>OZ012740.1:140026949-140626949 GCA_963859935.3 Lathyrus sativus | reverse complement strand
ATTTGTTCTTTACTTGTGTTATGCTTTATTATATATGCTTTTGCAATGCATCGTATAAAACTCTATAGAAAGCAACAAGTGAAGAAACCCAGAAAAAGTTTTAATAGAGTAAATACCCAATTCAACCCCTTCCCTTTCTTGTGTATTTCTCACACCTTCAGTTGGTATCAGAGCCTGGTTCTGTTATTGATGGATATCAAACACCTAACAGTGTCAGAAAAAGATCCTAAAGATGTGTGAAGAAATACTCTTGGTGGTTTTTCACTTCTCTTACAATTTCAGTCAAATATCAGTTCTCGATTAAAATGAGTACTGAAATTGTAATCAAATGGGTTATCTTGAGCAAGTCAGTGATTAGTTGAAGTTTGAAGTTTTGAAGTTTTCAACAACAAAATATTCTCCACTAGAGCTTGGACGAAGATTGAAGAATCAGCTGACAAGAGAGATTCAACATATAAGAAGTTTTTTGTTGAATGCTTATTTTGTAATACGTTTGGATATACAACATATTCGCTCAAAAAGATCAAATCATCAGAAAGCAAGAAATCTTGTTTGTTGAAGATTATTTCTATGTGAGTATGAGATGTTTTCAAGAAACGAATTAGTCTACTCTTGACTTTCTCATGAAAAGCTCATTGGGAATTATCTTTAGTAAGTAAAGAAATATTTTTGGCTAATGAATTTGACTCATAGGAATTTCAGAATAAAGTCTGC
This sequence comes from Lathyrus sativus, assembly GCA_963859935.3. Classification (NCBI taxonomy): domain Eukaryota; kingdom Viridiplantae; phylum Streptophyta; class Magnoliopsida; order Fabales; family Fabaceae; genus Lathyrus; species Lathyrus sativus. The sequence continues at coordinate 140,626,235 of OZ012740.1, read as the reverse complement.
AGAAAAGGGATGGAACAAAGATAGTTCAAATTTTGAAGCAATGATCCTCCTGATTCAAGGCATTAGAATGTTGTTGTCCTTGAGAAGCTTCAAGGAAATCTGTAGATGTTTCGTGTAAAGAAGTTCACTAACTCATCATGGATATGATGTAAGGTAAACTATGAGATTTTATTAGAAGTAGCATGGACAATTAAGTTCTGTTAACTTGAGATTTTATCTCAGTTGAACAAACTGTAATTGGTTAGATGTTATCAGACATTCCTTCTCAGAAGTTCATAATGATTGGATCCTGAAGTCAAGTTGTTCAGAAAGATACAATGACAAAAGTCATTCAATCTTTTTTAAAAGGGATTTAAGTCATTGGTGTTATTCATAATGAATAAGTCAGTTGACATTCTTTTCAGAAGCAAATGTACTGTCAACTCTGGTTGAACTAACTCCTCTAGTTAGCTCAGCATTGCAAGAACAAAATTGTCATTTAGACTGTGTCATATGATGCATCTAAGTTTGATGATAATTGTATCTAGACTGGATCTGCGTTTGATTCTAGTAAATCAAATCAGAAGATAAAGCCCGATGGAAGTTAGGTGCTCTAAATTTTGAAGATCAGAATATCTGTGCTCTGAAGATGTCTCTCAGAAATCAGATAGAGGATGTGTTGATGAATATACTGCAGAACGCAACCAAAGGATATGAGATCAGCTCAGAAGAAAAATTCAGAAGATCCTACTTCAGGTGTTGTTACTGGCTCCTCTCACAAGAACAAAATCCTTTCTCATATCTTCAAGGCTAGTCAGCAAGAAGGTTTTGACTACACAGAGACATATGCTTCTGTGATAAGGTTAGAATCCATACTCTTGTTAATTTCCCTTATTGCTTAGAATAACATCAATCTAAATCAGAAGAATATTAAAAATACTTTTAAAATGGTTTAGTTGAAGAAGTATGTGTTCATCAACCTCCTGTTTTTGAAAATGAAAGATTTCCAAAACACGTTCTATAAATTAAAGAAATCATTCTATAGCCTAAAACAAGCTCTCAGAGCATTGGCATGAAAGGCTAAGTAATTTTATTCTGGAAAATAATTTTATCAGAGGAAAAATTGATAACATTCTTTTTCATAAATCAATTAAGAAAGATATTTTAATATGTCAGATTTATGTTGATGATATTTTTCTTTGGAACCAAATATTTCACTTGGAAAGGAGTTTGCTAAGTTTATGCAGGCAGAAGTTAAAATTAAGCCACAACACTTCAGAAGATTCTGAGTGTCTTACAAGAAGCAACTCTACAGAAGACTCTGAGCGATTGGTTGAAAGCAACGTTTCAAAAAAAACTCTGAGTAAAGAGTATAAAGAAATGTTTCAGAAGACTCTGAGCGCATTTATCTCAAAGGCTGCAACTACAGAGGTTCTGAGAATCAGATTACGCTTGGCTCTGAAACGTCAGCAACAAAGCTTACATCTGGATGAACAGTTTACTGAAACATTCGCTAGAGTTAAGCTGCATAGATCTGAAGCTTACTCTGGAACTTCATCAGATGATCTGATGCTGGTTGATAAAGAGCAAGATTGTCATTCAAATAGATGCTAGAAATACATCTTGGTTTGATGATAGTTTGTGATGATCAACTACGTCTATTCAAAGGATAAGTTCATCAGAAAACAAGTTGTCTGGAAGAAGATAAAGAGGCGTGATCATTGGTATAAGAAGATGGATGATCAGAAGATGAAGACCAAAGGAAGAATCTGGAATTCATAACTATTGTTCAAAATGATACAAGCATCAGAGGAGATATGTTTATATTCAAAATAAAGGAAGCTGAAGAAGTCATTATGATTCAAAAGAAGAATACAGCAGAAAGAAGATTAATCTATCATATAGTAGCCAACTAAGACTCTCATACATTCAACATACACTCCGGGAAAAGAAGAGGTTAGTAAAAAGGTAGATGAAAAGCTGTACAGAGGTATGAGTTATTCTCTTCTGTATTTTACTACTTCTAGACCTGACATTCTTTTCGGTATATGTTTATGTGCTTGATTCCAATCAGATCCTAGAGAATCTCACTTAACAGTTGTTAAGAGATTTCTGAGGTATCTGAAAGGTACTACTAACGTGGCTCTGTGTTACAGAAAATCAGTTGAATATAATTTAGCAGGTTTCTGTGATGCTGATTTTGCTGAAGACAGAGTTGAACGCAAGAGCACATTTGAAAGCTGTCAGAAAATCTGATCCTTGTTACAGCAAGAAACAACTCAAAATAGCACTCTCTACTACAGAAGCAGAATATGTTATTGCTGCTTGTTGAAGTATCGGATGCTCTGGATGAAGAATCAGCTGGAGAACTATCATATGCATAAGACTGAAGAATCAGAATGCATTTTTCGCACATTACCTTCTATTGGTGTCAAAGATTCTCTTCTAAAGTTCTGAGCAAATCTGATGTCGTAGATCATCTGAAGATTTGGATTATCTGGAAGATTTGGATAAAAGATTCAATAAGAAGAAGTTATGTAAAAACAAACTCTGATACTTCTGAAGTATAGTGTTTTGATGTTGAAGAAACAAGATGAAGAAAGATAATAGTCATAATGGAAAGCACTCAAATAAAGAATCATTCTGAAGATCCCAGAATCTCAAAGATATATGAGCTTTCTGAAAAATGAAAGTTTTGACTCTGAGAGCTCCCCTCATCATTTGCATCTGCTTCATTAAAAGAGAATATGTTTTCAACAATTCCTACACTTTCTTCAATTGGTATTCCTCAGGAAACCAATTTTGATGATGTCCCCTCATCACTTTACCATTCACACCTTCATTTGGTACAATTCACACCTCTGAGCACTATTCATTTCTCTGAAAGTGGTTAAACTTTGAATCTGGACACTTTTCAAAGTCACTAGAAGCTGAAGTTCAACTTGTTAAGGAAAGAAAAAACAAGCTAGAAAGGATAAGAAAGAAGATGAAGAAAGAGCTGCTGAAGAAGCGAGAATTTTAGCATAGGAAGATTCCAGAAAAGAAACTGTCAGATTGACACAAGAAATTGTAGATGCTGAGAAGGCTAAGAAAGTTGATGTAGTTGGTTCCTCTTCTGAAACTACTCTTGTACGTTGAGAACATGACGATAGTGAGATTCAAGAAGATCAACAAGCTATGAAGAAAGAAAAATAAGTTTTCAGAGAAAGCTTTGCTGAACAGAAAATTGTCAACAACTCTCTTCTGTGCATGCTTCAACAGATTCTGGAAAAGATGTCAACCCATAAGAATTAGGTACTCATGTATTATTTCTTGACTCTAATATTTTAAAATTTTGAAATTCTGTTATTAAAGAGGAAGAAATAGAATATATTTTAAATCTTGTTTTTAATGAAAACTCACCTTTTTGATGATGTCAAAAAGGGGGAGAAATAGAATATGATTTTGATATAATCTGAAGAAATAGAATATGTTTGATATAACCTAAAGAGAATGCAAAACATCATCTGACATAAACTGCATTTATTACTAACTGTGTGTTTGATGTTTTACCGAGGAACTCTGGACAAGTTCACTAGGCATTCTCTGGACAGGTCAAATGAAAGAACTCTGAGTTCAAATGAACTGGTTGTTCATTTAATAGAAATTATACACTTCGTGAATATAGATTCAGAATTAGATGGACCCAATACTGTTCAGAGAATGAAAGTTAAAGTCATCTGGAATCCTAATGTTCAGAAGATGTAGATTGTCTCTGATTATGATAATCAGAACATAAGAATCAGAAATCTTCATAGAAGCAAGAATTGGTTTTAGACTCAGAATCAAGAATTAGTATCAGATTCAATATTAAACTAATAGGTATCAGGCTCAGAATCAATTAGCTTCAAGAGACCAAGAATCAAGACTGTATCAAGCTCAGAAGATCCAAATATCTGACCTATTGTAGCCAGGGGGAGTTCACCCATAAAGGTTCACAAGTCAGGATATTTGATTTTCACTCAGTCTGAAACTCAGGGGGAGTTTCTCATCTGAAAGAATAGCGTGGCTAAGTTATCAGAAAAGAATTGTTAAAATTCTATGCTACAGATGTTCTGATGAAGAGTAGCAAATGCTTCAGAAGGCTCTGAAGTCATATGGCTCTGATACAGTGTCTAAAGAAAACAAGTTCTAAAGATCTGAAGATGGAAGTTCTGTTGAACTAGTCCAGATGCTAAAGACTTACGCTTAGATAGACCATAGGGAAGTATTCCTTCTAGTCTATTATATTTTTATTATATCAAAATTTCTATTCTGTGAGTCTTGGCATCAGAGTAAGTCTCTGAACAAGAAAAAATGAAATTTTGAGGTTAACACATTCAGGGGGAGTTGTTGCTCGAAACTCTGAATATGTTATGCTTGGTGATTACTCTGTATAAAATGTTCTATCAAAATACATGTTTTTGTCATCATCAAAAAGGGGGATATTATAAGAGCAAGATTTGTCTCTGCAGGATTATCTCTATGTTTTAATGATAACAATTAAGTATTTGTGAAAGAACCATTTTATGTTCTAATGTTTGTTATGTGTAGATCATGATAATTAAATATATAAGATCAAACAAACAACATCAACGTGTGCAGTTAATAAAGCGCTTATGGGAGAAGCTAGTTTGCTTATGCATCTGATCACGATCAGAGAGATCCAAGGACGTTGGATATTGCAGTTGCAATGATCATGTGGATTTTTCTTTGAGTAGTGCATATGATCTGAAAGCAAACAAAGCATATTGAAGAAGCAAGTATGCATCTATATCTGGTCACGATCAGAAAGATCCAAGGATGCTGGATATTGCAGTTGCAATGCTCTTATGGATTCAGTTCTGTGAACTGCATCTGATCTGGAAGCTAACAAGCGTCTCTAAAGAGTGAGTCCTCTGAAGAACTAAGTGTTGAAGACTCTGATGACTTGAAGTTCTGAAGGTTGAAGGCTCAGAAGACCAAGTGCAGAAAGACTCTGAAGACTTAAGGGTTCTGAAGATCAAGACTCTGAAGATATAGTCCTCTGAAGAACTACTCAGAAGACTCTGATAACTTGAAGTTCTAAGGCCTGAAGGCTCTGAAGACCAAGTGCAGAAAGACTCTGAAGACGTGTTCTGAAGATCAAGACTCTGAAGATTCTGAAGACATGATTTCTGAAGAATCAGTCACGAAGATTCTCAAGACTGTTTCAAAGGAAACTTAGATCTTGGAATGCTGAAGACTGGATTTTGAAGTTGAAGATTGTGTCAAAAGAAGATTCACCCAGACATAGGCGTATTACTCATCAGATAAGATGCTGCTATTAAATCTGATAAACATGTGCTTAAACAACTCTGATGCTGAAGCTTTCATACCAAAGTAGTTGTTGAACTACTCATCAGATACATCATCAGAAGAACCAAAGCCAGAAGCTGATCTGTTCAAGATGATAAATGAATATCACATCATTTGTGGATAAGAGCTATCTCCCACAATGATATATTAACGTTATAAGAAAAGGACAAAGAAAGTAATGTCACTGTATTATCCAACACGTGTTTATTCTATCAGTTGGAAATGACCGTTGGAATATTGAAAGAACATCTCTACCCTCACAACGACTCTTTTGAATGCACTATAAAAGAAGAACATTTGATTCATTCAAATGTTAGCTAGTGAGCTAGCAAGCAAGCAAGCAAGCCAGTCAACGAGAAAGACAGCATAGCTCATTACAAAGCAAGCCAGCTTGTTACAAAGCAATGATGCTGACGAGTGAAGTTAGCAACATAGTTGATTAACAAGAAAAGCTTTATGCTAAGAAGCCGCAGTGCTCACATTAGAAAGATTTTAAGCAATATGGAAACTACTGTTCTAATAATCTCATAGAGATTTATCCTTAGATTAGTTTCTGTATTAGTAAGAAAAGAGTTGTTGCTCAATACTTGCCTTGTACTTAATTAGGAGTGATCTGCTTGATAAGAAGCAATCATGTAATCTCTGACAACACAATTCATTCTAGAATTAGTGGTTCTCAAGTGATCTTGTGAAGATCAGAATACTTGAGATGACAAGTGACAGTTGTCATTTGTGGATTCAAATAGGAGATATTTTGTGATCGGATTCTGTTAGATGTCAATGGACGTTATATCCTTAGGGATCCCTTGGAAGGCAAAATCATCTTGGAAGGGTGGACTGGATTAGCTTGAGAGTTTCTCAAGTGAACCAGGATATATCATGTGTTCTTTACTTGTGTTATGCTTTATTATATATGCTTCCGCAATGCATCGTATAGAACTCTATAGAAAGCAACAAGTGAAGAAACCCAGAAAAAGTTTTAATAGAGTAAATACCCAATTCAAACCTCCCCCCCCCCCCCCTTCTTGTGTATTTCTCACACCTTCATATACATCACTATGTGTGTATATATATATATATATATATATATATATATATATATATATATATATATATATATATATATATATATATATATATATATATATATATATATATATATATATATATATATATATATATATATATATATATATATATATATATATATATATATATATATATATATATATATATATATATATATATATATATATATATCATGCATACTTTCACAATTCCTATCATTCCACATAAACATAGACATTTATGTTTATTCACCAATGCACAAAGATGATAAATGCAAATCATAGAGACCGACTCACGACTCTATGCAAATGCAATGCGTTACCGACTCAATCATCTTAAGTTCACTCAGGAACTTATTGGAACCATCGCTCGTTACCAATGTAACTCCCCATCGGGCCTACAATGTTCACCCATTGCCCACATCTCACATAGGTACACAATGTTTGTGGATTGCTCACACCTCACATAGGCACACAATCTGATTGCTCACACCTCATCTAGGCACACAATCGTTTGTAATCATCGCTCACACCTCATCTAGGCACACAATCGTTTGTAATCATCGCTCACACCACACATAGGCACACGGCGTTACAACAGATTCTCATTAGAATCACACAACACAAGAATGTACATCATTATGCTTCACATACAAAATGACTCAAGACACTCTTGAAATGCATACATATTTACAATATATTCATGCATTCATCTCATTCTATCACATACAATTTATATACATTCACAATATATTCCACAATCTAAGATTCACGCTACGGCTACCCACAACATATCATATAACAACACACAAGCTACACGTTATATATCAAAAGCATACAGTATGATAACACATCAAACGCATCTGTTCACGACGGTAAAAGTTGACAAAATGACACGTTTCGAATTTTCTGCTATAATTGGACCATACAACAACATCAAAACCATTTTTGCTAAAAAGAACATCTTTTTAGCTTTCCAACGCTTCGAACGGGGACTAAAACCGACTTATAAATCAAAAGATATGAATTTTCAAAGTTTTTCAAAAAACTAGAATTTTGCCTAAAAACTGCTACGGGATTTTGCATTTTTGCCCGAAAATCCGATCGATTCAATCCTTTCCTTCGAAACAAACACATACTCATACTCACCTCACATATAGCAGTGAATTAGAACCATTAAACACGATTTCTACAACGTCCGATTTCCACTTAAATCTCAAACCCTCAATTATCCACAAATGTCAAAAGTTACGAAATCACGCGAATTAAATCAAACAAGTTTCAATAGTCACGACCTAATATTCCTCGACTAAACTACGCAATTTATTATAAATTCTAACCGTGAAAATATCGGTTTCTATCGATTTTACCAATTTGACCTAAAATGGAAATATGTGGAAAAACAACCAAAACAATCCAAACAAAACCATACATAATCATACACAATGATAAGATAAAAATATTTCACACCCTTACCTAATCAAATCAATTCCTAGAAGTAATCTTGATGATTTTTCAAACTTTCTCTCTTTTCTTCTTTCTTTCTCTTCTCTTTCTTCTATTTCTCTTTTCTCTCCTTTTTCTCTCTTATATCTTTCTATTCTATTTCTTTTCTATTACTTTTTCTCTTAAAATATCTAATAAATCATTTTCTCACAAAATATTTAATAATTCATTTTCTCACAAAATATCTAATAATTCATTTTCTCACATAAAATTTCTAACTTAACATTAATTAAGAAATATCTAAAATATCCTCCAACCTAATTTCCCCGAAAACTCTCAAAAACGATAAAATAACACAATATGCAAACATAACATATTAGCACACCAATTCCACAAATAAAATAATAATCACCCAAATAAAATAAAAGACTCAACAAAAATGGGAAATCAGAATCGGGGCGTTACAACTCTCCCCCACTTTATAAATTTTCGTCCTCGAAAATATTACCTGATTCAAACAACACTGTATACGACTCTCGCATCCCACTCTCTAGTTCCCAAGTCATATTTCCTTCCGAAGCGCCTCCCCACACTACTTTTACAAGCGCAATATCCTTGCCTCTTAGCTTTTTAACTTCACGGTCCAAAATCCTAATCGGTAAAGCTTCAACCGTAAGGTTATCTCTCACTTCAACCTCGTCCATAGGAATAACATGTGATGGATCCAGAACATACTTCCGAAGTTGCGAAATATGGAATACATCATGAAAATTCGAAAGATTTGGAGGCAATGCCACAATACCAACTCGTGCAGTAATCTGATACAGACCAATAAAACGAGAAGTCAACTTCCTCGACTTCAAAGCACGTCCCACATATGTAACCGGTGTAATTCTCAAAAACACATGGTCGCCTTCTTGAAACTCAAGATCTTTCCTTCTCTTGTCATGGTAGCTCTTTTGTCTACTTTGAGAAGCTTTCATCTTTTCCCAAATAAACTTCACTTTCTCTGTCGTTTGTTGTACCATCTTCGGTCCAACTATCCACCTCTCACCGGTTTCATGCTAACACAAAGGTGTTCGACATCTCCGACCATACAAAGCCTTAAATGGTGCCATACTTATACTTGAATGAAAACTGTTATTGTAGGTGAACTTAATTAACGCCAAATAATTATCCCAAGCACCACCTTGCTCGAGCACACAAGCACGCAATAAATCCTCCAACGATTGAATTCTCCTCTCGGTTTGACCATCCGTTTGCGGATGATAAGCTGAACTCAATCTTAGCTTAGAACTCAAAGCCTTTTGTAAACTCTCCCAAAACCTAGACGTAAATCTAGGATCTCTATCCGATACAATACTCTTAGGTACTCCATGTAACTTCACAACCACAAGAACATAAATCTCGGCTAACTTCTCCAAAGGATAACTAATATCAATTGGAATGAAGTGAGCAGATTTAGTAAGCCTATCCACGATTACCCAAATAGCATTATGACCTCTTTGCGTATTCGGCAATCCCGTAACAAAATCCATTGATATACTATCCCATTTCCACTCCGGAATGTCCAACGGTTGCATCAATCCACTAGGCTTTTGATGTTCCACCTTAGAATTTTGACAAGTTAAGCATGCATACACAAATTGAACTACATCCCTCTTTAATCCGGACCACCAAAAGATTTTCTTCAAATCTTGATACATTTTATTCGCTCCCGGATGAATACTTAAGTTACTTCGGTGTCCTTCTTCCAGCATCATCTTTTTCAACTCTGCATCATCGGGAATACAAATACGACCATGGTATCTCAAAACTCCGAAGTTATCAACCTTGAAATCCTCATTCTCATTCATCATTAAATCAACGAACTTCAAATCCAACTTTTACTTTTCATATACGGTTGCAAGAAAATCATTCGTAACATGTAGTATACCAAGTCTCACACTTCTCGGCGTCATTTCACAAACTAAACTCAAGTCTCTAAAATTCTCCAAAAGTTCCCATTCTCTCATCATCAATGCGGACATATGTAACAACTTCCGACTCAAAGCATCGGTCACCATGTTTGCTTTACCCAGATGGTAATTCAAACCAAAATCATAATCCTTCAAAAGTTCTAACCACCTTCTTTGTCTCATTTCAATTCTGTTTGATCAAATAAATATTTCAAGCTCTTGTGATCACTAAGAACTTCAAATCTTGCACCATAAAGATAGTGCCTCCAAATTTTCAAAACAAACACCACGGCCGCTAACTCCAAGTCATGTGTAGGATAATTCTTTTCATGCACTCTTAATTGTCTTGAAGCATAAGCCACAACTTTTCCATCTTGCATCAAAACACCACTTAAACCTGTCAAAGAAGCATCACAATAAACCACAAATGGTTTTGTCGGATTTGGCAAAATCAAGACCGGAGCCGTCGTCAACCTTCTTTTTAGCTCAATGAAACTCTTTTCACAATTAATATCCCAAATGAAAGCCTTTCCTTTACAAGTCAATTGCGTTAACAGAAGTGCCAACTTCGAAAATCCCTCAATAAACCTTCGATAATAACCCGCCAAGCCTAAAAAGCTTCGAATCTCCGTAACCGACCTAGAAGCCTCCCATTGCATCACCACATCAATCTTGGATGGATCAACACTAATACCACAACCGGAAATAATATGTCCAAGAAAAATTACTTCTGACAACCAAAATTTACATTTCGACAACTTAGCATACAATTGTTTCTCTTTCAAAATTTGTAACACAATCCTCAAATGCTCTTCATGCTCCTCTTGAGACATAGAGTAAATCAAAATATCGTCGATGAACACAACCACAAAACGATCTAACTGTTCATGAAAAATACGATTCATGTATTCCATAAATACACGCGGCGCATTAGAAACCTCGAATGGCATCACAGAATATTCGTGATGGCCATACCGTGTCCTAAAGGCCGTCTTTTAAATATCCTCTCCTTTCACATGAATCTGGTGATATCCTGATCTCAAATCAATCTTGCTAAAAACACGCGCACCAACCAATTGGTCCATCAAATCATCGATCCTTGGAAGTGGATACTTGTTCTTAATTGTCACCTTGTTCAATTGTCGATAATTAATGCATAACCGCATACTCTCACCCTTCTTCTTTACCAACAATATCGAAGCACCCCAAGGGGAAACACTTGGCCTTACAAATCTCTTGTCCAACAAGTCATTCAATTGCTTCTTCAATTCTACCAACTCCGATGTAGACATACGATACGGTGCCATCGAAACCGGTCTAGTACCTGGAACTAGATCAATAGAAAACTCAAGTTCTCTTTCCAACGGTACATCCATAATATCCTCCGGGAACACTTGTGGAAAATCACACACCACTGGGAACACATCGAGCTCAACTTTACTCTCCACCAACAATGATGTTAACAAACCGAACAATTGAGCTTCGTCCGCTAAAAGTTTCTTCAACTCTTTAGTGGATAGGAAACTCTCATCTTCATCATCTTCCAAAGAAGGAAACCTCACTAACTAGTGATAGCAATCTATATGAACTCGATTAAATTGAAACCAGTTCATACCCAAGATTACGTCCAATCCCTCCAACGGCAAACACACTAAATCTATAATAAAGTCTTTACCATACATGGTCAAAGGACAACTTACACACACCAAAGATGTAGTTGCCGACCCCGAAGCGGGAGTCTCAATAACCATGTCACCACCCCCAAGAAGTCACAAAAAAATTCAAAAGCTTAGCGTACTCATGAGAAATAAACGAATGAGTCGCTCCAGTATCAATAATAGCAACTAAAGGTGTACTATTAACAAATTATGTACCTTTAATCAAACGATTTGCACTAGTAGTGTCTGACCCAGCTAATGCAAACATCTTTCCACCCGCCTGAGCTTGTTTTGGCTTAGTACACTTAGTACTAATGTGACCCACTTCTCCACAATTATAGCACTTCACTACATTCCTCCTATGATCGGTAGTAGCATGCCCAAGGCCTCCACAGTTAGAACATTTCACTACGGTCTTCCCACACTCAAATAATTTATGACCCATTTCACCACACTTGTAACACTTAACGGAACCGAAACCTCCTCCTCCAGATCTCTTATCAAAGTTTCCCTTATGCTTTCCCTTATCAACGGGTGTCACATAAGGTCCACTTCTAGCTTGTTGCTTTCCCTTCCTCTCATTCAAACTTTTGTAATGTGTAGAATGAGCCTTGCTATCTTCCTCGAGGATTCTACAACATTCCATCAAATCCGTAAACCTTCTTATCCTTTGATATCCCACAGCTTTCTTAATCTCGAGACACAAACCATTCTCATATTTAATACACTTTGAAAACTCTGTAGTAATTGCAGCATAGTGAGGATGGAATTGAACCAACTCCACAAACTTAGCAGTATAGTCCACCACAGACATACTACCTTGTTTCAATTCAAGGAACTCAATCTCCTTCTTCCCTTTCACACTTCTAGGGTAATACTTCCTCAAGAACTTATTACGAAATAAATCCCAAGTTATCTCTTCATCATCCACCTAAAGAGCTTGACGCATACCGACCCACCAATCATCAGCTTCTTCCTTCAGCATGTGAGACCCAAGCCTCACCTTATTCCCCACCCCACAGCCTATGACTCTGAAGATCCTTTCAATCTCTTTCAACCAAATTCGAGCACCATCGAGATCAAATCTTCCTTTGAAGACCGGTGGTTGATTCTTCCTGAACTCGTCATTAGCATTCACGTTCGGCACACCTTGCACCGCCCTAGCCATTGCTTCTAAAGCAGCAGCCATCGCGTTGTCGTTTCGACCAGCCATATTCTCATCATTCCCAAAAATAACAACAAGCTTAAACAACAGTTCAACCATCACAATAACAAGACAGACGCAACTGACTCAACACTGACTCTGATACCACTTAATGTAACACCCCCTTTTCTATACCCCCAAATAATTGTTAGATGCCAAATTTCACTTATTTGATCTATCTAATGTTGGCATTTTTCACTCATTTTTGTCATGAAAGTGTTGAAAACCATTCTTGTTTTGGTTGGTTTGCAACATTATGAGAAAATCTATTGGTACCTTTGATTTGTGTGATATTGTGCAGGAATAAGGCACAAAACAAGTGAAAAGTAACACAAGAAATGGGCAAGGAAACCAAGACAACATGCAAAAACCACCAAAATGTTGTCATGCTCGCTAGGTGAATAGATAGCGAACAGGTAGCGAATAACTCGCTATCTGTTTGTTTGGCGAATAGGTAGCGAACGAGCCCAGAATTGGACAGATCTGAAAGTACCAAAAGTTAGTTATTCGCTAGCTGGTCGCTAGGCGAACGTGACAGATCCTGAATGTATATTTAAGTGATTTTCTTGTTTTTTTATGTCATAACTTGTATTTTTTTTCTATTCTACACATCAGAACTTATTTTTCTTCATTTCTTCTAGAGAGAGAAACACAAAACCCTAAGGGGGAGGAGGTAAGATCTTCGATCTCTTGTTGGGGTTTGGATTGTAATCTTTTGATACCTTATGTATTTCATCTAATATATGTTTGTGAACTAGTTTGGATTCTCTATTGATTGATTATCTTTGATTATGTATTTGTGGGTCATGACAAAACTTTTTCACATCTTTGATCTTAGATCTTCTTCTATCAATGAACAAACTTTTGACATGGTTTTGAAGTTGATATTCATTTTATCCTCTATGGTGTTGTGTTGATTAAGTAGCATGGGTAGGATCAATATGATATTGTGTGGGTGTGTGATAATAGTGATGAAGAACGATGTTCACCGACATTTGGCGGATTAGATGAATACATGTAAAAAGGGTTAAGCGTGTGTACGTATTTTGATCATTGTATTTTATGCAAAATAATCGTTTATCCTATATGGGTGTTATCTTTGCTTTCCTGTTTATCTTTGATTTGAACCGTGATAGAGATATACTTTTCAGATCTTGATCTAGGATGATTACCAGTTAGGTCCTAAACGCTAGAGATAGATTTAGGCTTAGCATTTGCATGAGTATCAGTTCCTAATGCTTTGTGTTGTGTTTTTGTTGGGTGAGAGATCACCAATGAGACAACACGGTTGTTCTCTCGATGCCGCGTTAGAGATAAGCTTTGTCGTGAGTGATACATGATGATATTAGACGAATGATTGTGTTGTGTTTAATTTGATCAGAAGAATGCATGTGTTATCAATTGATGAGATGCAATCCCAACAAAGCTCCGTTTATATTTCGGTCTTTATTTTATATTTTCTGTTTTTATCTATAGTTCTTTGAACCCTTTAAACCAAAACTTTTGAACAATAAGTTTAGAAATATAGACATCGTTGAACGGTGTTCATATCGCACTAATCCCTGTGGAGACGACAAAATTGGGTACTTAATATTTTTTGCTTGCTACTATACTACATCAACAAAATGGCACCGTTGCTGGGGATTGGTGTTGAGATTTTGAAGTGCATTGCAACGGTTCTATGTTTTTAAGCTTTGTATATATTGTATATATTTGTTTCTTTTTATGTTTTTTCTAGTGTGTTCAGGAATGACGAAAACTCCTTCTAGAGTGGTTGCTATTTGTACAAAAGCATTCAATGAAGCTTCGACCGAGTTTGGATGGCGATGATAGTATGAAACAAGTGAATGTTATCAAGGTACATGGTTTCCCTTGTTTAGAATTTTAGAATGCTTAAGAACTTAAGTCTTTGTGCAAATGAAATTTGTTCATTTGGCAACTTGTTTGAATGATTGTTTCACTTAGGACCAAAAACCCGCAATTTGTGAGAAAGCTTCCATTGTTTACCAAATGCTGGATTTCTGATAAACTTTATTGATTCGTATGATTCATGCTTTATCTTGTTATCATTGTGAATTTGTGGAAGCATTAGAAATGATCAAGGCACTTGTTTGTATTGAGCACAACCATGTCCAAATGCTACTTACCCGTGAGTAGAGAGAATTCGTTAACCTCTTTGAGCCTAAACAATGTGAAATGAATCTCATTCTTAATTTTGTGAGATTCTAAAAATTTTCTTGAACCCTTGAATTTGTTTTAATTTTTTTCTTTGCCATAAAAAGCTAAGAGCATTCACTTGAGGGTTGAGTAAAAGTTACGTTGGGGCGAATGAAAAAAGAAGATAGTAGGTTGTTACAACTTTTGAAAAATTCAAGCAAGCACCCAAAAAATTGTGTGAATATGAAAAAAGAAAAAAAAAAGAGAAAAAAAATGAGTGCTTGCTTGGAAAAGAAAAATAGTGAAAGAATAAGTTGTGAAATAAGGTTTGTGAAGGTTTGCAACTAAGAAATAAATGGAATGAAGTTGAGGTGTGTAAATAACGTGTTCGGTGAATGTCTCTTTTGCATCGGCAATTTCGTTTCAATGGCCTTAGAAATGTCCCTTGTTTGTAAACCCGACCAAGCTACAACCTTAAAGAGCTTAGTGATCTTCTTACTTCCATATTTTTGCTTTTGATTGTTAGATTTTGTATGAATTGAATTGATATTGGCATTGTTTGTTAGTGGAGTGAAATTGTCCCCGCGGTTGCAAACGCGTAATTTCTTCAATCCTTATTCGAAGAGGAGAGATAGAGTGATTAATTCATGAAAAAAATAGTTGTTGATTGATGCGTGGCTTTATATTTTCTTTAAGAAGTTAGTTCTTGTGCGTTGTTTGATTCTAAACATTTGAAACCATGGCTTATTTGCATCATTTAGTTTGAGCCAACTTTATCCATTCTTGGGTGAATCTTAGTCTTGAGCAAATCCTCTTGTTGCGAAATGAGAGGCATACTTTGCTTGAGGATAAGCAAAAAGCTAGTTGGGCCAGTTGTTAGATGCCAAATTTCACTTATTTGATCTATCTAATGTTAGCATTTTCACTCATTTTTGTCATGAAAGTGTTGAAAACCACTCTTGTTTTGATTGGTTTGCAACATTATGAGAAAATCTCTTGGTACCTTTGATTTGTGTGTTATTGTGCAGGAATAAGGCACAAAACAAGTGAAACGTAAGACACAAGAAATGGGCAAGGAAACCAAGACAACATGCAAAAACCACCAAAATGTTGTCATGCTCGCTAGGCAAACATATAGCGAACAGGTAGCGAATAACTTGCTATCTGTTCGTTAGGCGAACAGGTAGCGAACGAGCCCAGAATTGGACAGATCTGAAAGTACCAAAAGATAGTTGTTTGCTAGGCGAACGTGACAGATCCTGAATGTATATTTAAGTGATTTTCTTGCGTTTTTAGGTCATAACTTGTATTTTTTCTATTCTACACATCAGAACTTATTTTTCTTCATTTCTTCTAGAGAGAGAAACACAAAACCCTAAGGGGGAGGAGGTAAGATCTTCGATCTCTTGTTGGGGTTTGGATTGTAATCTTTTGATACCTTATGTATTTCATCTAATATATATTTGTGAACTAGTTTGGATTCTCTATTGATTGATTATCTTTGATTATGTATTTGTGGGTCTTGACAAAACGTTTTCAAAGCTTTGATCTTAGTTCTTCTTCTATCAATAAACAAACTTTTGACATGGTTTTGAAGTTGATATTCGTTTTATCCTCTATGGTGTTGTGTTGATTAAGTAGCATGGGTAGGATAAATATGATATTGTGTGGGTATGTGATAATAGTGATGAAGAACGATGTTCACCGACATTTGGCGGATTAGATGAATACATGTAAAAAGGGTTAAGCGTGTGTACGTATTCTGATCATTGTATTTTATGCAAAATAATCGTTTCTCCTATATGGGTGTTATCTTTGCTTTCCTGTTTATCTTTGATTTGAACCGTGATAGAGATATACTTTTCAGATCTGGATCTAGGATGATTACCGGTTAGGTCCTAAACGCTACAGATAGATTTAGGCTTAGCATTTACATGAGTATCAGTTCCTAATGCCCTGTGTTGTGTTTTTGTTGGGTGAGAGATCACCAATGAGACAACACGGTTGTTCTCTTGACGTCGCGTTAGAGATAAGCTTTGTCGTGAGTGATACATGATGATATTAGACGAATGATTGCGTTGTGTTTAATTTGATCAAAAGAATCCATGTGTTATCAATTGATGAGATCCAATCCCAACAAAGCTCCGTTTATATTTCAGTCTTTATTTTATATTTTCTGTTTTTATCTATGGTTCTTTGAACCCTCTAAACCAAAACTTTTGAACAATAAGTTTAGAAATGTAGAAATCGTTGAACGACGTTCATATCGAACTAATCCCTGTGGAGACGACTAAATTGGGTACTTAATATTTTTTGCTTGCTGCTATACCGCATCAACAATAATCACATAATCATTTAGTCACATATTAAAAATTTCGTCAGAGTATAATTATAAACATAGTATAAAAGAGGTGCGTCACATTACGCTTGAAATTAAAACATACAACACCTGCTCAACAAAAGATATGCAACAGTGGGGTAACTTTGCAACAGAGGAACTTAGTCCTTAAACCCACATCTCAAAATTTAGAATAAAAGCGGAAAATCTATACATTGATAACGTCAAACATATACATATATATATATATATATATATATATATATATATATATATATATATATATATATATATATATATATATATATATATATATATATATATATATATATATATATATATATATATATATATATATATATATATATATATATATATATATATATATATATATATATATATATATATATATATATATATATATATATATATATATATATATATATATATATATATATATATATATATATATATATATATATATATATATCATCCAGTATGATTCAACAACATAAGTCATGTTTACATAAACATTCATCAACAAGATACATATATAAATGTATCACAAAAGAATCATGTACATCCTAGCTACCCAGTGCTACATATCAAAGTCGACCGACCAAAAGAATGAAGACACGCCTCACAAAAAGATCACCAACATACCTACTCTGCAATGCCTCATAGAGCATCATAAAACAGCAGAAGGGTGACAAATATTATCATTAAAACAATGCATATAATTATATATCTTAGCATAAAAATACACATATTCTACATTCTCACCACAATTCATCACAACTCACTCATATACATCACAATGTGTATATGTATATATATATATATATATATATATATATATATATATATATATATATATATATATATATATATATATATATATATATATATATATATATATATATATATATATATATATATATATATATATATATATATATATATATATATATATATATATATATATATATATATATATATATATATATATATATATATATATATATATATATATATATATATATATATATATAACCAAGCATATTCATCATGCATACTTTCACAATTCTTATCATTCAACATAAATATAGACATTTATGTTTATTCACCAATGCACAATTACAAAGATGATAAATGCAAATCATAGAGACCGACTCACGAATCTATGCAAATGCAATGCGGTACCGACTCAATCATATCAAATTCACTCAGGTACTTATTGGAACCATCGTTCTTACCAATGTAACTCCCCGTTGGGCCTACGATGTTCACCTGTTGCTCACACCTCACATAGGCACACAATGTTTGTGGATTGCTCACACCTCACATAGGCACACAATCCGATTGCTCACACATCACCTAGGCACACAATCGTTTGTAATCATCGCTCACACCTCACATAGGCACACGACGTTACAATGGATTCTCATTAGAATCACACAACACAAGAATGTACATCATTATGCTTCACAAACAAAATGACTCAAGACACTCTTGAAATGCATACATATTTAAAATATATTCATGCATTCATCTCATTCTATCACATACAATCTATATACATTCACAATATATTCCACAATCTAGGATTCACACCATACGGCTACCTACAACATATTATATAACAACATACAAGCTACACGTTATATATCGAAAGCATATAGTATGATAACACATCAAACGCACCCGTTCACGAAGGTAAAATTTGACAAAATGACACGTTTCAAATTTTCTGCTATAATTGGATCATACACTGATATCAAAACCATTTTTCCTAGAAATAACATCTATTTAGTTTTCCAACGCTTCGAACGGGGACTAAAACCGACTTACAAATCAAAAGATATGAATTTTCGAAGTTTTTCGAAAAAACAGAATTTTGCCTAAAAACTGCTACGGGATTTTGCATTTTTGCCCGAAAATCCGACCGATTCAATCCTTTCCTTCGAAACAAACACATACTCATACTCACCTAACATATAACAGTGAATTAGAACCATTAAACATGATTTCTACGACGTCCGATTTCCACTCAAATCTCAAACCCTCAATTATCCACAAATGTCAAAAGTTACGAAATCACCCAAATTCAATCAAACAAGTTTCAATAGTCACGGCCTAACATTCCTCGACTACACTACACAATTTATTTTGAATTTTAACCGTCAAAACATCGGTTTCTATTGATTTTACCAATTCGACCTAAAATGGAGATATGTGGAAAAACAACCAAAACAATCCAAACAAAATCATACATAATCATACACAATGATAAGATAACAATATTTCATACCCTTACCTGATCAAATCGATTCCTAGAAGTGTTCTTGATGATTTTTCAAACATTCTCTCTTTTCTTCTTTCTTTCTCTTCTCTTTCTTCTATTACTCTTTTCTCTCCTTTTTCTCTCTTATAGCGTTCTATTATATTTCTTTTCTATTACTTTTTCTCTCAAAATATCTAATAAATCATTTTCTCACAAAATATCTAATAATTCATTTTCTCACAAAATATCTAATAATTCATTTTCTCACATAAAATTTCTAACTTAACATTAATTAAGAAATATCTAAAATATCCTCCAACCTAATTTCCCTGAAAACTCTCAAAAACGATAAAATAGCACAATATGCAAACATAACATATTAACACATCAATTCCACAAATAAAATAATAATCACCCAAATAAAATAAAAGACTCAACAAAAATGGGAAATCAGAATCGGGGCGTTACACTGAACATAAACACCGTACTCCATCTCACATTTTTGAAACCCCTGCTCCTTGAAAAATGAATCAATCTTCAGATTCCAAGCTTAGGGCACTTGCTTTAATCCATACAAAGCTTTATGTAATCTGTACACTATCTCTTCCTGAGTCTTTTTAACAAATCCAGGAGGTTGTGACACATATACCTCTTCTTGTAATTGACCATTCAAAAATGCAGATTTCAAATCTAAATGCATCAGAGGGCAATTCCTGTTAGCATCTATTACAATTACCAGTCTGATTGTTTCATGTCTCGCTACAGGTACAAACACTTCAGAATAATTCAACCCAGTTTCTGAAGAAATCCTCTTGCTACTAACCTTGCTTTATATTTTCCAATTGATCTATCTGGATTTAGCTTCAGCTTGAAAACCCATATGACGCTGATGGATTTCTTGTCTTTTAGAAGTCCTGTCAGCTTCCATGTCTTGTTCTTCCCTATGGCATCAAGTTCTTATTTCATGGCCTTCAGCCAGACTTTATGCTCAAGAGCCTCTTTCGTGCTTACGGTTTCAGAGTCTACTAACATGGCACACTAAATAACTTCTTCAGAATGTACTTCAGTGTCTTGTAGCATGTTAAACTCTGCAAATCTTCTCAAAATGTTTCTAATTCTCTGTGGCGTCTGACCTCATTTAGGATCTCCTTCGAATGCTTGAACTCCAGATGTTCTATCTTCATAAGCTTCTCCTTTAGAAGCTCTTGCTTCATAAGTTTGACCTCCTCCAAAACCTTGACCACCTTCAGCGTCTGGAATATGTCCAGAATATGAATCACCACCAGAATCTAGATTAAAATCATTTTCTCCTTCTAAGTCTCCTTCAGAGTCAGAATCACCATCAAAGTCTACTCTAGCTTTAGAATCTTCTCCAGTTTCTAACTCATCTTCAGAAACTTCTAATTCTGAACTTTCTTCAAAAGTTCTCAAATCAAAGTTCGATTGAGACTTGTTCCAATCACAAGTTTCTAATTCATTTATAATGACGTCTCTATTGAATTCAACTTTATTAATTTCTGGACAATAGAGCTTGTATGCACCTGTACTGTGTTATTCCACTAGTAACTTTACTTTGCTTCTATAATCTAGCTTCTATCTTCTGACTTCTGGAATATGTTTGTAACATACAGAACTAAATACCTTGAAATGGCTAACACTTTACTTATCTCTAGTCCACTTCTAAATAGGAACTATTTCCTTTAGCTTCTTCGTTGGACATCTGTTGAGCTCATATGCTGCGGTGGCAACAACTTCTCCCCATAAGGTATAAGGAAGCTGATTCTTTTTCAGCATGATTCTCATCATATCAAGCAAAGTGTCGCTACTGCGAAAATCGGCGCCGGCTATGACAGAAGAGTCGCCACCGTGCGTTATTTATCCCAACGGAGGGAAAGGAAACGCTCAGAGTAAACCTAATGCAAAACGGGAAAGGAATGTTCATCGCAACCAAATCCTGGATTCGGGAGTCGGTTACGCAAGGGGAAGGTATTAGCACCCCTCACGTCCGTTGTACTCGACGGGATCCACGCTTGTTTTCTAGTACAGATTGTTATTCTATCTACTTTACAGGTCTGGGTTAAAAAGAAGAGAAAATGACTCGGCAAAGTATCGCACCTTATGCCTACGTATTCCCGTCTGGAACGAGAAATCAGAGTCAACGTAGTTCGCCTAACTACGGAAAAGGAGGGGAAGGTTGCTCGCTAGGATACGGCATCCTATGCCTACGTACTTTCATACAGCATGAAAGATCAGAGCAAACGTAGTTCGGGCTATGGAAGACACAAGCTTGTCTGACTGTTTTTTATTACCTTCAAAAAGGGTTTTTCTTAATTAAGAGTCCAAGCGGACAAAAATGACACTTTGATGTTTGTTTTGAATCTTTTACGAAAGAAGTGTTTTTTAGTTTGTTTGCAATCTCTGACGCACTAGAGACTGTGATTTGAGAGTGACTACGTCGCGTGTCACCCAAAGGGTGCCATACTAAGCAGCCAGATTACTGTAAAGAAGCTCTCCAGCAACCCTTTCTCAAATAGCTTAAGGCTCGTAACGTACGACATCGATTAACCTTATTACTGTGTTTTTGAGTTGTTTTGAGATAAGAAGAGAAAGAAGCTCTAAAAAGCCTAGGGTTGAAAAGGGAATAAAAACTGACCTAATGTTGTCATGCATGGATAAGAATGCTAATGTCTGTCATAATTCCCTCCTGCACAGAGGAAACCAGAGATCCTAGGGGATAAACAGAAAAGAAAGCAAGCAAATACAGTAAAATGCATGCAATGCAGCAATACAAGCGAGGCAAGGGAGTCCCACTCAACCTCGAACCTGGGAAAACAACAGGAAAAGTGAACCAACATTCACTTCAAACCTAAGGGGCAAGCTACACAAGCCAACAAACAATACATAAAACAAAACCCCAAAGCAGAGGAGGCAGCCCAAGCAGCATCACCAAACTCCTACAGCAAACAGCAGCTTTGACAGCAACAGCTTTCATCTTCAAACTTCAATAAACTTCAATATCCAACCTCCAGGGAAGAGAAAGCACACTTCAAATAAGGCTCCTCAAAACCTAAACAGTTGAGCTCCACAGCTACAGAAAATCCCAGCTCAAAAGCAACAGTAAACCCTAGCTCCAATCCTCCAACAAGCTCCTGATAGCAAAGTTGACAGTAACAACTCCATCTTCAAGCAATCCTCATGAAAGGCATCTTCAGCATCTTCAAGGTTCAAATAAAGCTCATATCTTCAAGCTCCATCTCCAAGAGAGAATCAATTAACAGATTAAGTTGAAATGTTAAGAAGCTTAGTGACAACCAAAGGAAGCCCATAAGCATTTATCATTATAAGAGACAAGTATCCTCAAAGTTATACTTCTAAAGTATGTCACTCATCCCTCCAAAGGAGGTATGTGAATACTTTAAAAGGACTTTGTGTCATAGGAATGAATAGAGGCACAAGAAGCTCTCTATGTTTGAAAGAAGAAACAAGTCTATTCTAAAGCTCTTCCTACATAGCCTAATCCCTAAGCCTTCAAAAGCAATCTTCCGAAGGAAAGACCTTCATTACCAAGCCCCAAGCTTTATCTCCAAGCATCCTCAATGCCTCTAGAAGCTCCATCAAGTAAAACCCAAGCCCAAAACCCAATTAAGACAGCCCAAGCAAAGTAACCAAACCAAACATCCAAGGGGAAAACCCACAAACATCACACCAATTGCAAAAATCAAGTAAAATGCTAAAACTCATTATAAAATCCTAGGTAAATTTCTAAGGGAACCTAACCCTATACCCAATACCCCATATAAATCCCAAGGCCTAAATCAAACCCTAAGTCCCCAAACTATGCCCTAAACTACAACTAGTTGTGTTAAAACCCTAATTCTAACATCTCTCCTATTCACCTCTCAAACTAACCTAAATTTTAATCACAAAAATATGACAAAATTCCTAAGGGTACATGCTTCCCTAATCTAATCAACCTCACAAGAATCACTCAAAAATTCCTCATCAAACTCTCATACTAAATTAAGAAAAATGAAGTATCAAACAAAACTAAAATAAAAGCATTAAAATTGTAAAATATGCCAGAAAATATAAAATGCATTAAATTAATATTTTTTGGTTTCATTAAATTCTAGAGATCCTAAGGGAACTAGGGAAAAAAGTCTCATCCTAAAATGATCATTTTTCAATTTATTATGAATTAATTTCTAACCATACTAAAACTATAAAAATAAAAGAAAATAAAAGAAAATTGACAAACAGGCGTGTCAAATAGTAAGATTATTTAGTTATTAACCAGAGTTGGGCCCAGGAGGGGGTGTCATTAGCAAGCGCGCTATAAGCCCAAACCAACAACAAAATAAAAATCAGAAAACTAAAGGAAAAATGAAAATTGTCTGTGGTAAATAGCAAGCAATTCCTTTGTAAATTCTCAATGGGCCTAAGAAGAGAGTGTGGATATCAATCAGTTACCAAAGCCCAAAGCAAAATGTTAAGTGAAACGGTGTGTTGGATGTTTTCAGATTCCTTCATAAACTGAGAATGAATCGTGGCCGTGGGATGGTTATTTCAGTCAAAGGTCTTCCCTAATCCTATGGCAAGAAAGTCATCTTCTTCATTTTTAAATTCTGGGAGGGGAAATGAACAAGACGGTGGCCAGAGGTGGCGCCACTGTCGTCCCCAAATGCCAACACCATGAAACCTCACCAAAATCTACACACGAGTACATCATCTTGCTCGTTTTTTTTACTGAATCCAATGGTAACCTCCATTCTCCTTGAATCTCACCACAACTCAAAACACAATTCCAAGCTCAGAATATGCTCCAAATTCAGTCATCACCATTCTTAAAATTGATCAGCCTATCATCATCTACACACTTCACTGAGTAATTATCACCATCTAAACATGTTTGAACCTCCAAGAACTAAGAGAAACGATCTTCAACAGAAATGGTGTCACCCTAGGTTTTGTCTCTAATCACCAATTTTTCCTACCAGAAACGATCCTAGCCATGTCTACAATCTATTTACACATCTAAATCCTATCAATTCTACCTAAATCATGCTATGAGATGAAATTTACATACCTGTAAAAATTGAGTGAACAGAGCAAGAAATCCTTCAAATCACCCTTCAATCTTCTCCAGACACGATCAATGATGCCTTGTGGATCTTCTGTATGCACTGAATTGCTTTGAATCCCTCCCAATCACCAAACACGATTTTGATTTGCAATGAAGAAACTCACTTTTCTCTCTCTCAATTCTTCAGAGTTCTTGGCCAAAAAACTAACTGAATTAGTTATGAGGGTTATATAGAATGTGTTAGAATGATCCAGAAAGTTCTAGAATGATCCATGTGAGAAATTCAATTTCTCTTGCACTTGAAAATTTCATGAGAAGCTTGCACATGACAGTTGGTTTTAGCTTGCTTCAGCAGCTTGGTTTTGATCCAATTTCTCTCCAAATGACATTTTGAATTGATTGGTAAGGGTTAGAGCCTTGGTTTTGATCTCATGAATGATTTGGGAAGTATTACTTGTAATGTAAGGAAGCACTTTTCAAAGCAACTCATAAAATAATGGCTCATCTCAAAATTGTGACATTTCCAATGTGTTTTAAATCCAATTTCCATTCAAAATGACTACCCATATGCCATGTTTATGCCTTGTAATTCAAAAAATCACTTTTCCCTCTTTTGAATCATTTGAAAAATCTCCCTTTTTAGGCCATTTTGGAGCACTTTGTGAAATAAGCCTATTCAACTCCCCATGACTTCTTACCTAGCCTAAAAACATCATTCTAAACACATCTCATGTTGGACACTTTTTCATTTGAGGAGTGGAAGATAGAGATTTTGACCTATGTTGAAAAATGACCTATAATTCAACTTTCCCAAAATACCCCTGGATTGCCAAGATCATAACTTGAGTTCCACAAATCTTCTTGAGGACTTATAGTACTCAAATTAAAGGTACGATCAATCCCTACAACTCTTATGTTGGCCAAGAATCCATTTGAAAACTCCTTGAGGGGAAAAGGTTGCTTGGAAGTCAAGTGACTTTCACAGATAAATTTCAGTGTCCTCTGGTGACCTATAACTTGCAAGAACCATAACTTGAGTTCTACAAATCTTCTTGAAGACTTCTAGTACTCATATTAAAGGTAAGATAAATCCCTACAACTCTTATGTTGGCCAAGAATCCATTTGAAAACTACTTGAGGGCAAAAGTTGCTTGGAAGTCAAGTGCTATACAGGGGATTTTACCCTAGGAACCCTGTCTCAAACACCTCAACCACTCTTGATTCTCTTGAACTTGATCTAGGCTCATCCACACACATGCTTCAACATATCAATCCATGACTTCCATGCCCTAGATCTAGGTCTTAATGCCCCTTCTTTACTCCCCTTGACCTAGGGTTACCTAGATGAAACCCTACTTGTACACACCTCAACTGTGGTTCTTGAACTTGATACAATGACTTGTCTAAGCTTCAATAAGGCTCTCTAGGCATCTCATGAGATCCATACACACCAAATTCACAATTCCATTCTTATCATCCCACTGATGATTCCCAATATTCCTCAAGATAGGAGCAAAACCCACATGTAGGCACTCAAACTTCTCATGACTTCAACCCCTCTTTGATGACTTGGATGGGCTCTCAGGCACTTGATCCCTTGTTGGATGACTTGATATGCTAGGATATGAAAATGATTGAACTATGTACATGATGTAACTATGCAAATGCAATGCAATGAAACACAAATCGGGCAAGAAAAGGTTGAGCAAATTTTGGGGTGCAACACAAAGTACGATTTCTTCTCTTAGAAAGACCATTGTGTTGAGGAGTATAAGGAGTAGTAACCTCATGCTCAATTCCATTCTCCTCACAGAAATTTCTAAACTCAGTGGAGTTATACTCACCTCCACCATCGGTTCTAAGAATCTTCAGAGTCTGACCACTCTGATTCTCAACCTTTATTTTGGACTTCTTGAATTCAACAAACATCTCGTGTTTGAACTTTATAAGGGATACCCATATCATTCTTATGAATTCATCAACAAATGACACGAAGTACTTATTCTCTCCAATCGATGTTATTGGAAATGGACCACACACATCATAATGCACTACTCCTAAGGCATGCTTTGCTCTTGGAGCTACTTCTGATGCAAATGGTAATCTTGGTTGCTTTCCTTCCATGAACACTTTGAATGACTTCTCAGGCTTCTTAATTATAGGAATTCCATGTACCAATTTCTTCGAATTCAGATGCCCTAAGCTTCTGAAATTCATATGACCAAATCTTCTGTGCCACAACTCACTTTCCTTCACAACACTTATTGCACTAAGATATTTAGAGTCTGCAGTTCTTACATTCACCTTGAATGTTCTATTCTTTCACTGTTCTGACTCCATAATCAACTTTTGATTACAGTCATACAACTTCAGAAGATTGTCCTTCATGATAACTGAAAAACCTTTCTCAATTAGTTGCCCCACACTCATCAGATTGCTTTTCATGCCAGGTACATACCACACTTTCTGAATCAATGATGTTTTCCCATTGTTTAGAACGACTCTGACATTTCCCATACCTTCAGCATTGAGGTATTTATCATCAACACATCTAATATTTGTCCTCTTATCAGAAGTTGAGGTTTCTGACTTCTAAACACCATCAAATCTTCTCCTGACTTCTGACCAAGACTGTTTCTGATGCTTCTTACCTAAAACTATTTTCAGAGTCTACTGCTCTACTTCCCTTTCAGAAGTTCTCTCAGTCAGACACAACTCTTGTACCTCTAGACTACTTTGAAACTCTTCAATTCTCATGGTGCTCAAATCTTTAGAATGTTCAATTTCTATCATAATGTAAACAAACTGAGGGGTAAGAGATTTCAATACCTTCTTAATGATTACTTGTTCAAAAAGGGTTTCTCCACAAGCTTTCATCTCATTAGTGGTCAAAATCACTCTAGAGATGTACCCAGATACCTTCTTATTGTTCTTCATGTTGAGATTCTCATACTGCTTTCATAGGGACTGAAGCTTCATCTTCTTCACTAATGCGTCACTACCATAGCACCTGACTAGTGTACCCCACGCAACCTTCACCTTCGTTGAATCAACGATTTTCTCAAACACATTTGCATCCACACACTGATGGATGTATAATAATGCTTTATGATCTTTCTTTCTCGTATCTTTCTGTGCGTTCTTTTGGTTCTCCGTTGCATTTGCTGCTACTAGAACGTAACCTTCAGTGACAAGATCAAGCACATCTTAAGCACCGAACAGTACACGCATCTAAATCATCCAACGAGTCCAGTTTTTCCCATCAAACACTAGAAGCTTGGTGCTCAGACCACCATTTTTGTTCATCTTCAACCTTGTGCAATCACTCAGATCTCACCAAACACAGTGTTTCTCAATCCCGCATAATCAAAAAATGTGATTCTGTTACGATTTCGTTCAAAACTCAACATGAATTTAAGAAACAAAATCAACCACACAACGCCTCACCGTTTCACTCGTGTTTCCCCGTGGATCCGAACCAGAGCTCTGATACCAATTGTTGGTGCACAAGGTTAAAAATAAATAGAATGAGAGAATATATTTCTACTCTGCAAATGGCGGTTACAAAAACTGTAAGGAAGAATAATAAATGACATCTACCACTAATCTATTTATACACATAAAAAACTAGGGCCAAATAGGCAACATAATAAAATACTAAAATACCCTCTAACAAACTTAATCATCAAATTTGTAAAATATAAATTATTTCTAACAGGCTTAAGATTCTCTTAAAAGCAAATGACGGTTACAAAAATTGTAAGGAAGAATAATAAATGACATTTACCACTAATCTATTTATACACATAAAAAACTAGGGCCAAATAGACAACATAATAAAATAATAAAATATCCTCTAACAAACTTAATCATCAAATTTGTAAAATATAAATTATTTCTATCAGGCTTAAGATTCTCTTAAAAGTAAAACTCTCTTTCTCAATATCCAAATTTATTATGTCATCCTATGATTCTAAATCAAATATTTTTATTATTGGTTATTAGAGATTATTTCTACCAACCAATCTCTCTATTGAATAATTTTCTTCAAGTAGAATAAGTTCATTCTTTATGAGATTTGTAAATTATATGGTAGAACCATTATTTATAGTATTACTATGACCTTATTTATCATGTGGTTGAATCTCATCGATAGTTTCATCAAAACTATTGTTTTATTTCTAAAAAATTCACTTGGTGGTAAATCTCAAATTCGATCATGAATATAATTGTTGGAGTATGAGAAAGAACATCATCATTGAGATAAGAGCAACACAAATTTTTCATTTTTCATTGTTTGGGGTTGATCAAATGTTAAACTACAATTAGAGAATTTTATGAGTTATATGTGATAATGGGAAAGTAAGGGCAAAATAAATATTAGAATAATTATTAAGATGTTATGTGATTTTATGATAAAACATGTGTTGCAATTCATTTGATATCCTGTGAATTGAATATTGTTGAATATTGTGAAATTACTCTGACTTTCTATGTTATTTGTTCGTAAGTGCCCTACTTAAGAAATTGTGCTAACTGCGATATACAAGTGTGACTTATATGTGTCACTTTGTGCAAAGTGAATAAAGTGAACATGCAAATGTGTTATGAACGAGTGTGAAGCTTGTCAAGGGAAATGTGCTAATATATGTGAATTATTATGGACTAATCCCGAATCAATGATGGTATTTTAATATGGGGAGTGACTTAGGCCAAAGTGGAGAGGAAAATATGTGTTAAGATTTATAGTTAATCGAAGTGTTTTTATGTACTCGTCATATAAATAGAGTTTGACAAATCTAAGTGTTAGAAAAACACAATTGTATTGAGTCTAATGATGAATGTCTACTAGTTGGATTATAAAGTTTTATAGGGTAGAATTCCTATTTGGTTTAGTGTATAATTTCTAATGTGGATAGATATCATGTAACCTTGGTTTACTTCAGCTAGTTGCCTACATTAGATTTTGGGTTAAGTTGAATGAGTATGTGGAGATTAGAATGTGATATCCTCATGAGTGAACATATTATCACATTCCTTACCAAGTATTGTGAGTTAGATGATACCAAGTAAAATAGAAGTTTCATATAAATACATGTAGAGTTTAACTTCAAACACATGTTAAAAAATGTGATAATATACCACTTAGAATACATTCACAATCAAATTTTTATTATACTCACTCAACTCAACAAAAATCCATATAAATGACATGCCAAAACAAATAAGCTTTATACAATAGCTCTCAATATTAGAAAAATATCGATCAATGAGCCCTTATAATCTCATTATCAAACAAAACTAGTATGTGTTCTCCAACACTTAGGTTTGATAGAACATTCCTATATGATGACTAAAAATGAAACACTTTGCTTAGATTTAAAGTCTTAAAATAAATCTCTTCAGCCTCGTAGGTCTAAGTCATTCATCTTAATGGAACATCGTATATATATATATATATATATATATATATATATATATATATATATATATATATATATATATATATATATATATATATATATATATATATATATATATATATATATATATATATATATATATATATATATATATATATATATATATATATATATATATATATATATATATATATATATATATATATATATATATATATATATATATATATATATATATATATATATATATATATATATATATATATATATATATATATATATATATATATATATATATATATATATATATATATATATATATATATATATATATATATATATATATATATATATATATATATATATATATATATATATATATATATATATATATATATATATATATATATATATATATATATATATATATATATGATGGTTGGCTCTTAATTTCGACGTCTGAATGAGATTAAAAATAAAAAATAGATTTTTTGAAGAAATTTAATGACTTCGACTGAAGCCATATTTTTAGAATATGAGTTGAAGGCGTCCTTTCGCAGGAGAATCTATGTTACGGACTTAGAGATATTTCTTATCAGTTGGAAGATTCAATTCGACAGAAGTGCCACTGAAGGCATTTCGACAGTGAGGTTTGAATTCAAATAAATGAGGGAAAGTTCAGTCTCATCCACTCCTCAAAGAAACCATGTGGACGCTTCTAGGATTCGAAGGCATGCAGAGCGACACTTGTCTCGATTTCGTTTGCTAGCCGTTAATGGCAGTTCGATTAGTGTAGATAGCAAGTCTTAGTGTTAGGATTTATGTGTGTTCAATTGTGTACAAATTCTTCAGTATACTCCAAATACCCGTGTGTTGAGAGAAACGAGTTTGTAAGAATGTATGTTGATGTAACAATATTTTTTTCATTTCAATACAATTTAATAAATCTTTTTTCTTAAGAATTTATTTTTTCTTTATGCAAGTTCTCGTCTTCATCATTTACCAGTACTTCGATTTTACTTCTTTTCACCCAAATTCGTTTACACTTGAAATAAGTTATTTTATCATGAACTCTGTCAAAGTGTTCATCGTATTTATAAATTTTATTTAAGATCAATTAGTACATGTCCTAGGATTTGTGTGGTCGATCCTGTTAGTTCCATGGTTTTATGATATAGAATTGTCCATGGTTCTATGATTGGCTAAATTTTGGTAAAACATGATCCTGCACTGATGTTAAGCAGGATGTTATAACATCTCCATCTGCTGTGGTGACGGAACTGTTGTGGAGTGTTTTAATATGAATGTCATGCTGAATATCGTGACATCCATCACAACATCCATCTGCTGTCATGACATAACTACTGTCATGTGTGAAAAACAGCAGGAGTAGTGGTGCAGCAGGAGCTAGCAGGAGCTGATAACAGAACTGCTATCATGTGTTGTAAACAGGGTATCATTACCAATATTATGACATCTGGTGCAGCAGGAGCGAACAAGAGCAATTGACAGAACTGCTATCATGGATGCCATACTGAGGGTCATGACATCAATGTCTGGTACTGCAAGGGCTGCTATGTTATATCTCTTGACAGAAGTGGTTTGGTCCTGTTGGATATTCCACATCAGTATGTACAGGCCAAAGAGAGTTGTTAGAAACAAAGTGCAGATTTAATGGGTGTTCACTAAAAGGATCTTTGATACTTTTTAGGAAACTATAAAACATTTGTTTCTACTGTCATGAAGAATATTCTGCAGAAGTGTTCAGCAGGGCAAGCTGGTCAGCTAAGAATAAGTAAAACTGAATGTTATACTGAATGTCATGACATTGATCGTATGACATCAGACGTGTAGGGTTTGTTTTTCTGTTATGATACCTGATATATCTCAGGCTAAATTTCAGGAAACCTGTTAGGGTTCCTTTGTCATCTCAGACGAGATTCTAGGCAGTATCATGATCTAATTTGACAACATCTTGATCAATGGAAATTAGGTTTACTTTGTTAAACCTAATGTTTGTTACTTTGGAGCAGCCCAAGCCCAGCCTGCATTGCTATAAAAGGAGGAGCAGAAGAAGAAGAAAAATGCACTCAGATCAAGAAATACCAGAGTGTAAAATAAAGGTCTAGGGTTGAGAGTCCCTTGTGTGTGTAAGTTGTAACACCCCGTTTCCCAAAATAAAATAAAACCATTAAATAAGCACACATCAGAGTATCTCCCACAACGGGATGTCACAATTCACACCAAAATACCACAAAACATTTTTCCAAGTTAAATTTCTCAATAAAACTGCAGTGGAAAAATATAAACATCGTCTGCCATAAATCACAAAACAACATATATATATATATATATATATATATATATATATATATATATATATATATATATATATATATATATATATATATATATATATATATATATATATATATATATATATATATATATATATATATATATATATATATATATATATATATATATATATATATATATATATATATATATATATATATATATATATATATATATATATATATATATATATAATCCATATCCATCATCCTCGTCATATATATACAACAACAGCTATCTGCCCAAAATACATATAGCATCATCTACTATCACCATCAAACAGGATGCGCCACAGGGGGACACAAAATCAACAGTACATAATAAAACTCCCAAAACGCCCCGATTTTACGTATCAGAGCAGTCCTACGGGACACCACAATCCAACAAGCTAAACACCTGGATTGTGTGTACTTTCGAAGAAGCACAGACCACAACAACAACAAAGGGGTGAGAATTACGATTAAATAATAATGGTATAACAGTACATGAAATAAAAGGCATAAATCATAATAATACTATTTCATATACATATCATCCGGACTCACGGTCCCACCATCAACCACAATGTACAATCCCGCAACAAATGCACTCTCTCAACTATAACATACGATACCGACTCACAATCACGATGGGCAACTGACCATCAACCCTCCACACAGGAGCACATATCAACGATGGGCACTTGGCCATCAGCCCTCCACTCAGGGAGTACACCACACTGATGGGCAACTGGCCATCAACCCTCCATAATGGGAGCACCACAACAATACCGATGGACACCTGGCCATCACCCTCCACAACAGGAGCACATCTCCGATGGACACCTGGCCATCACCCTCCACTACGGGAGCACCTCATCAACATCGATGGACACATGGCCATCACCCTCCACGCTGGGAGCACAACACATTAACATCGATGGACACATGGACATCACCCTCCCCACCGGGAGCACACACCATACCGATGGTCACTGGGCCATCACCCTCCTCTACGGGAGCACACAACGATGTTCACATGCATCAAACATCCAGCACAATAAGTGCACACCGATCCTATTGATCCACCCCTCACACACAATATACATATACACAACGCACAAGGCGTACCGATCCCATAGATCCATTCACATCATAAAATACATACATAACAAGCACACACAGTGCGTCGATCCCACAGATCCATTCACCACACAACTTATCACATACAATGCATACAAGGCATGTCGGTCCTACTGACCCAATTACATCACATAACAACATACAATGAAACGCATAATAAGCGCATCGATCCACACGGATTCATTCACCATAACACACCCACACAACGCACTCAAGGCGCAACGATCAAGTTGATTCTCATAACTCACACGCAGCACCCACACGGTGCACACCTCTCACGTACACATCCACACCGATTCATACATAACGCATAATTCAACGATTATGCCACTTGCGACAAGCGCCAGCCAAACAGCCCTACAACCTCCAACATACGCTCGCATCAGCTCTCCAGAAAGCCTCTCGTCACACATAACCAACGAGGGTCCAAGTTCACAGCGGAACAACACAAAAACAGCAGCAGAATCACAAACTACTGTCGGGCTCGCTGGCGCATTCGCCCGGCGAAGCCCCGCAGTGAACACTCGCTGTCATTCGCCTGGCGAAACCTCTGGCGAAGCCAAATAGAAGCTTTTGCCAACACTCGCTAGCTAGTTCGCCCGGCGAAGCCTGGCGAAGGCTCGCCCCCATTCGCCCAGCGAATACCTGCGTATTCAGAAAAATTCTGCGCACCAGAATCATCACCCACTCCCGATTCCGCCCGATTAAATCGAAAACCCTCAACTAACAACACACTACAACTGAGCTACGGGTCTATTCCCGATTCTATCCGATAAAACGCATCATATGCTCAAATTACCGACTTTCGACATAACTCCAAAACCACTCAAGAACCCCAAATTCATTCATCCCAATATTTCTCAGCACATGCCAACGAATTTAGCATACTCTAACGACTTACTCTCAGCAATAATCACATGCATTCATCATCAAACAATAATAAGCAATGGGGTTGGGGATTTTCCCCCGTTTCTACCGATTTCATGCAAAACCAAATTAATCGTAAAATTCTCCCCCCCTTACCTCAAATTCGTGTTGATGACGAAAGAGCTTCACAATTCTCAGCCTTGATGATCTTGTTGCTTCAGCTCCAAATCTTGCTCACTCATTTCTTCACAAGCGTGCGTGTATTCTTCTCCTCTTTCTACCGTGTTCTTCCTCCCCATTTTCTTTCAATTGCCCATAATACCCTCTATTCCAATAAATTCCACTTTTTAATCCAAAACAAATATAATTCTCTTAATTCTTTTAATTCAAAAATACAATAAATAACATTTTCTCATTTATATTAATATTAACAATAATAATGATAATAATCAATAATAATTTTTACATTACTATCAATTATCACAATTTATTAATATTATGAGTTCTTGACCTTCCACGATAATTCTCAAAATACAACCGCGAATCAAATAATCACAGAAACCAAAAATAATTAAAATGAGTGTTACAACTCTCCCCCACTTTAATTATTTCCTTCCTCGAAAATACCTGATAGAAACAGCTCTGGATACGCTTCCCGCATCCTGCTTTCGAATTCCCAGGTCACACTGCCACCTGCAGCACCTCCCCAAGCCACTCTCACCAACGGTATCTCTTTTCCTCTGAGTCGCTTCATCTTGCGATCCTCAATCCTCAACAGCAACGTCTCCACAGTTAGGTTCTCTCTAACTTGCACTTCATTTCTCTGAATCACATGAGACGGATCATGCACATACTTCCGAAGTTGCGACACGTGAAACACGTCATGCAAGTTCAAAAACTCCGGCGGCAACGCCACCCTATAAGCCACAACACCGATCCTCTTCAAAATCTGATACGGTTCGATAAACTTCGGATCCAACTTCTTGGACTTCAAAGCACGTCCAACACCCGTCATTGGGTTAACCCTCAAGAATACATGGTCAACCACACTGAATTCCAACTCTTTCCTTTCAAAGCACGTCCAACACCCGTCATTGGGTTAACCCTCAAGAATACATGGTCAACCACACTGAATTCCAACTCTTTCCTGCGGTTATCATAATAACTCTTCTGCCGATCCTGAGATGCTATCATCTTTTCACGGATCATCTGCGCTGTCTTAGTAGTTTATTGTACCAACTCTGGTCCCAACACAACACGCTCACCCGACTCATACCAACACAAAGGAGTCCTGCACCTCCTACCATAAAGAGCCTCAAGCGGTGCCATCCCGATACTGGAATGGTAACTGTTATTGTACGTGAACTCTACCAAAGGCAAATGAGTATCCCACGTACCACCTTGCTCCAACACACAAGCCCGCAACAAATCCTCCAAAGTCCGAATAGTCCGCTCCGACTGCCCATCCGTCTGCGGATGATAAGCTGAACTCAGCTTTAACTCGGTACCCAAAGCCTCTTGTAAACTCTTCCAAAACATAGAAGTGAACCTCAGATCTCTATCTGACACAATGCTCAACGGTATACCGTGCAGCTTCACAATTACCCGAATGTAAATCTCTGCAAGCTTCTCCAACGGAAAGCTAACACTGATCGGTACAAAGTGTGCAGACTTCGTAAGCCGATCCACAATCACCCAAATGGCGTCAAATCCTCTCGCCGTATTTGGCAAACCTGTAACAAAGTCCATAGCAATACAATCCCACTTCCAAACCGGAATCTCTAACGGTTGCATCATCCCAGAAGGTTTCTGATGCTCCACCTTCGATTTCTGACAAACCAAACAAGCATAAACATATCGAGCAATATCCTTTTTCATGCCCGACCACCAAAATAACTTTTTCAAGTCCTGATACATCTTCGTAGCTCCTGGATGAACACTCAGGCTACTACGATGTCCTTCGTCCAAAATCGACTTCTTCAACTCATCATTATCCGACACGCAAATTCTGCCCTGAAACCTCAATACACCCGCACTATCCAACCTGAAATCGCTACCGGAGTTACTTCCGGCCTCTTGCATCAAATCCACAAGTTTCACATCTATTTTCTGATGTTCTCTAATCATGTCCAAGAAATCATTCTTCACTTGCAATTTACCCAACGTCACACCATCCAATGTAAACTCACAAACCATGCTCAAATCCCGAAACTGCTCAATAAGCTCCATCTCTTTTACCATCAGTGCCGACATATGAATTGTTTTTCTGCTCAACGCATCCGCAACCACATTCGCTTTCCCTGGGTGATAACTCAAACTAAAATTATAATCCTTCAAGAATTCCAACCATCTCCTCTGCCGCATATTCAGCTCCTTCTTATCAAACAAATATTTCAAACTCTTGTGATCACTGAATACCCCAAACCTCGATCCATATAAATAATGTCACCAAATCTTCAACACAAAAACTACCGCAGCCAATTCAAGGTCATGAGTAGGATAGTTACGCTCATGCACCCCCAATTGCCACGAAGCATAGGCTACCACTTTTCCATTCTGCATAAGAACTCCGCCTAATCCCATTTTGGACGCATCACAATAAACAACAAAAGGCTCACTCGGATTCGGTAACACCAAAACCGGCGCTGAAGTCAATCTCTTCTTCAGTTCCTCAAAACTCTCTTCACAAGCCGCATCCCACACAAACACTTGATCTTTCCTTGTCAACTGAGTCAGCGGCAAAGCCATTCTAGAAAAGCCTTAAATGAATCTTCGGTAATACCCTACTAAGCCCAAAAAGCTTCTAACCTCTGTTACCGTCTTCGGTGGTTCCCACTGTAACACCGTACTCACCTTAAATGGATCCACAGAAACACCATCACCCGAAATAACATGCCCTAGAAAACTCACCGTCTTCAACCAAAATTCACACTTCGATAACTTAGCAAACAACTTGTTATCCTTCAACACTTGTAAAGCGGTCCTCAAATGTTTCGCATGCTCTTCCTCTGACTTAGAATAAATCAGAATGTCATCAATGAACACGACAATAAACTGATCCAAATAAGAATGGAAGATACGACTCATATATTCCATAAACACACCCGGCGCATTAGACACTCCGAAAGGCATTATTGCATGCTCGTAATGTCCATATTGAGTCCTAAACGCCGTCTTCTGAATATCACCTTCTCTCACTCTTATCTGATGATAACCCAACCTCAATTCAATCTTACTAAACACACGAGCTCCTACCAACTGATCCA
Organism: Lathyrus sativus; assembly: GCA_963859935.3. NCBI lineage: Eukaryota > Viridiplantae > Streptophyta > Magnoliopsida > Fabales > Fabaceae > Lathyrus > Lathyrus sativus. The sequence continues at coordinate 140,588,671 of OZ012740.1, read as the reverse complement.
TTAAATCATCCATCCTCGGAAGAGGATATTTGTTCTTGATGGTCACTTTGTTCAACTGTCGGTAGTCAATGCACAAACGCATGCTACCGTCCTTCTTCTTCACTAACAATACTGGAGCTCCCCACGACGACACACTTAGTCTGATAAACTTTCTATCCAGCAACTCTCCAATCTAAGATTTCAACTCGGCTAACTCCACTGCTGACATCCTGTACGGTGCCATAGAAATAGGCCTCGTACCAGGAACAATATCAATGCTAAACTCAACCTCTCTCTTCGGAGGCAACTCAGTAATATCATCCGGGAACACCTCCGGAAACTCATTCACCACAACTAACTCATCCAACAATGCCTTGTTGTCAACAGACAGTGATGCAAATAAAGCAAACACATGCGCTTCATCTTCCAACAAGGTTCTCAATTCCTTACCAGACAAGGAATCTGTCAACGCTTCCTCTTCAGGAGTAAAAAACAATAACACTTTCCGAAAACAATCGATGTATACTCGGTTGAACTCCAACCAGTTCATACCAAGTATAACATCCAAACCACCAAGTGGCAAACAGATCAAATCTACGCCGAAGTCTCGGCCAAAGATAGAAAATGGACACTTCAAACACACAAGTGAAGAGGTCACTGAACCAATCGAGGGAGTTTCAATAGTCATCTGCCGCTCAAGAGTAGTCGGCACTAAACCTGACCTCTTCACACAATCAACAGAGATAAACGAGTGGGTCGCACCTGTATCAATCATAGCAGTCAAAGGAATGTTATTGATAAAACAAGTACCTGTGATTGAACGTTCTCCAACTTCCGCTTGAGTTCCCACAACTGTAAATACTTTACCCGCCACCTGAGGCGCTTGAGCCTTCCTCGGCTTCTAACAATGAGTACTAATGTGGCCCTTCTCACCACAGTTATAACAAGTAGGCATATTAGTCCTACAATCCGCCATCACATGGCCCGACTTTCCATACTTGAAGCACTTTTTCGCATCAGGAGGGCAATCATTGGCACGATGACCCATGCCACCGCACCGAAAACACTTCATACCAGCCATCGCCCTACCCTCTCTGGGCTTCCTATCAGCAGCACCCTTGAACTTCCCCTTACCAGTCGGAACACTGTATGGAGTACCACCGAACTTTGCTTACCCTTACGATCACTTGCCGCCTTGTAGTGTGCGATCCTCGCATGGTTATCGTTATCATAGATACGGCTCCTACTCACCAACTCAGGATAGCTCCTGATTTTTGGACATGCAATTCCCATCTTGATCTCTGGCCTTAGTCCATTCTCAAATTTCAGACACTTCGAAGTCATAGCTTCCTCAGTATTGTAATGAGGACAATACTGAGCCAACTCCTCAAACTTAGCTTCATACTCGGCTACCGACATACTTCCCTATTTCAATTCCAAAATTCCACCTCTTTAGCACTTCTGACATCTTCTGGAAAATACTTCTCCAGAAATCCAAACCGAACCACCTCCCAAGTAATCGGAGTCCACGAAGCTTCCATCCTCTGACGGCAATTATCCCACCAAGCCTCGGCCTCTCCCTCGAGCATGTGAGTACCGAACCTCACCTTCTGCTCATCACTGCACCCCATGGTTTTGAAGATCTTCTCTATTGCCTTCAGCCATTTCTGTGCAGCCACCGGATCCAGAATTCCACCTTCAAACTTTGGTGGCTTGTTGCTCTAGAACTGCGTCAGGTCTCTAAACTGAGCTCCCGCAGCCAGATTCTGGTTGGCCACCACTTGTGCCATAGCCTGCATCGCCGCAGCCAACGCCGCGTCATTTCTCCCAACCATACTGCTCAACAACAACAATCCAGGTTAACAAAAAACAAGCAACTCTATCCTATAGACAGACTCAACACACTACACTGGCCGGACGGACCGACCTGCTCTGATACCAACTTGTAACACCCCGTTTCCTAAAATAAAATAAAACCATTAAATAAGCACACATCAGAGTATCTCCCACAACGAGATGTCACAATTCACACTAAAATTCCACAAAACATTTTTCCAAGTTAAATTTCTCAATAAAACTGCAGCGGAAAAATATAAACATCGTCTTCCATAAATCACAAAACAACATATATATATATATATATATATATATATATATATATATATATATATATATATATATATATATATATATATATATATATATATATATATATATATATATATATATATATATATATATATATATATATATATATATATATATATATATATATATATATATATATATATATATATATATATATATATATATATATATATATCCATCATCCTCGTCATATATATATAACAACAACCATCTACCCAAAATACATATAGCATCATCTATAATCACCATCAAACAGGATATGCCACAGGGGGACACAAAATCAACAGTACATAATAAAACTCCCAAAATGCCCCAGTGTTACGTATCAGAGCAGTCCTACGGGACACCAAATCCAACAAGCTAAACACCTGGATTGTCTGTACTTCCAAAGAAGCACAGACCACAACAACAACAAAGGGGTGAGAATTGCGATTAAATAATAATGGTATAACAGTACATGAAATAAAAGGCATAAATCATAATAATACTATTTGATATACATATCATCCGGACTCACGGTCCCACCATCAACCACAATGTACAATCCCGCAACAAATGCACTCTCTCAACTATAACATACGATACCGACTCTCAATCACGATGGGCAACTGACCATCAACCCTCCACACAGGAGCACATATCAACGATGGCACTTGGCCATCAACCCTCCACTCAGGGAGCACACCACACTGATGGGCAACTGGCCATCAACCCTCCACAATAAGAGCACCACAACAATACCGATGGAAACCTGGCCATCACCCTCCACAACGGGAGCACAGCTTCGATGGACACCTGGCCATCATCCTCCACTACGGGAGCACCTCATCAACATCGATGGACACATGGCCATCACCCTCCTCGCCGGGAGCACAACACATTAACATCGATGGACACATGGCCATCACCCTCCCCACCGGGAGCACACACCATACCGATGGTCACTGGGCCATCACCCTCCTCTACGGGAGCACACAACGATGTTCACACGCATCAAACATCCAGTACACTAAGTGCTCACCGATCCTATTGATCCACCCCTCACACAACATATACATATACACAACGCACAAGGCGTACCGATCCCACGGATCCACTCATATTATAAAATATATACATAACAAGCACACACAGTGCGTCGATCCCAGAGATCCATTCACCACACGACTTATCACATAAAATGCACACAAGGCATGTCGGTCCTACTGACCCAATTACATCACATAACAGCATACAATGCAATGCATAATAAGCGCATCGATCCACACGGATCCATTTACCATAACACACCCACACAACGCACTCAAGGTGCAACAATCAAGCTGATCCTCATAACTCACACGCAGCACCCACACGGTGCACACCTCTCACATACACATCCACACCGGTTCATACATAACGCATAATTCAACGATTATGCCACTTGCGACAAGCGCCGACCAAACAACCCTACAACCTCCAACATATGCTCGCATCAGCTCTCCAGCAAGCCTCTCGTCACACATAACCAACGAATGTCCAAGTCCACAGCGGAACAACATAAAAACAGCAGCAGATCACAAACTACTGTCGGGCTCGCTGGCGCATTCGCCCGGCGAAGCCCCGCAGCGAACACTCGCTGCCATTCGCCTGGCGAAACCTCTGGCGAAGCCAAACAGAAGCTTCTGCCAGCACTCGCTGGCTAGTTCGCCCGGCAAAGCCTGGCGAAGGCTCGCCTCCATTCGCCCAGCGAATACCTGCGTATTCAGAAAAATTCTGCGCACCAGAATCATCACCCACTCCCGATTCCGCCCGATTAAATCGAAAACCCTCAACTAACAACACACTACAGCTGAGCTACGGGTCTATTCCCGATTCTATCCGATAAAACGCATCATATGCTCAAATTACCGACTTCCGGCATAACTCCGAAACCACTCAACAACCCCAAATTCATTCATCCCAATATTTCTCAGCACATGCAAACGAATTTAGCATACTCTAACGACTTACTCTCAGCAATAATCACATGCATTCATCATCAAACAATAATAATCAATGGGGTTGGGGATTTTCCCCCGTTTCTACCGATTTCATGCAAAACCAAATTAACCGTAAAATTCTCCCCCCCCCCCCTTACCTCAAATTCGTGTTGATGACAAAAGAGCTTCACAATTCTCAGCCTTGATGATCTTGTTGCTTCAGCTCCAAATCTTGCTCACTCCTTTCTTCACAAGCGTGCGTGTATTCTTGTCCTCTTTCTACCGTGTTCTTCCTCCCCCTTTTCTTTCAATTGCCCATAATGCCCTCTATTCCAATAAATTCCACTTTTTAATCGAAAACAAATATAATTCTCTTAATTCTTTTAATTCAAAAATCTAATAAATAACATTTTCTCATTTATATTAATATTAGCAATAATAATGATAATAATCAATAATAATTTTTACATTACTATCAATTATCACATTTTATCACAATTTATTAATATTATGAGTTCTTGACCTTCCACGATAATTCTCAAAATACAACCGCGAATCAAATAATCACAGAAATCAAAAATAATTAAAATGGGTGTTACATAAGTCACCCTTTGTATCTTTTGATACATTGTGGTAGACATATTTGTGAGTGAAGAGTGTAGCTCTTCACATGTGTTTTGTGAGTGATAAACTTGGTTCTTCACGTGGGTCTATGGATCTTAGGATTCCTTGTGTACCAAGAAATTGTAGGTTGTATGATTGCTCTGGTTAATTGTATGAACAGGTGTGTTTATTGTGTCACTCAAAGCTTTTAAGCAAGAGTGTGTCTCACTTGGTAAAAGCTGTGAAGCAAGATCAGGGTGTGTTTTGAGTGTATCTCCACAACTATTTTGTAATTGTGTATTGATATCACTGTGGTGTGATTGAGGGGGAGTGAGTGGGAATACTCAGGTCTAGAGTGTCTCTAGGTTGAGGTGTCATTGGGTAGAGATTAAGTGAGAAGTACAAACTGGTTGTTTGACTTTGAATTGATTCTGCTAATAGTGAATTTCCTCCCTGGCTTGGTAGCCCTCAGATGTAGGTGATGTTGCACCGAACTGGGTAAACAATTACTGTGTTATTTATCTTTCAGCATTTACAATTCTGCACAATTTAAATGTTTAGATAAATAGTCTGTTAGTATGCAGATGTCACAACAGAGGTCATGACATTGGCACAATTTAAAGAAATTTAAATTGTTCATGATCTGTCATCGTCCTTGTTTCAGCAGAGATCAATGTTCTTGGGACATCTGAAATCTGCATACCAGAATTTCAGATCCTGCAAGTAAAACAGATCTTTTTCGATTTGTAAGATCAGCGGTTGTTCACCAATTTTCACGGCGAACAAATTGACATGTTCAGTGGGACAATGCTAAATTTGCTTCAGAAATTTAAAAATTTGTTAGTTCTGCGATCAACTTTTTCTTTGAAAAACTTTGTTGCATGTTATTAAGAAGTGGTAAAGTAGCCACCACTTACGAAGATAGAACAAGAAGAAGATATAGGAGGAGAATGGCGGTAAATTCAAACCAGTCAAGTATTCCTCAGGACATGCCTAATAAGAATGTAAAATAACCCATAGGATCTTCAACAGGATGACCAACGGTCTCAACGCCTGTCTATGAAGCAATTCCATCTATGGGAAGCTCGAACCTACACATTCGATTTCCCATATGCAACCTATTCTAACTTATATTGGGCCTAGGGGTCCTCCACAGACTCCACCACCAATAGGGGCTTCAACATTCAGAAGCATCCCTTCTCTTAGGTTTTCAACACCTTTGCCTCGAGACCCACCCTATGGAATGCCAACTTCGATGATGGCAAACTTACAAAACGCCCCACCGTTATATACAGAACCCGTAATGAATTCGCCATTATAGGGATCTGGTTCTAGGGAAAATATGGGTCGAAATAGTCAAAATTTAGGAATAGGGTATTCAACCCAAATGCCAAATTTGACAACCAGTTATGCATCATACTTGAGACAACAAATGGACGAAAGTAACCTTCAAATGGTCCAAATGATGTCCCAAACTATGGGGAAAACTTTTCAGCCCCTTATTCAGAATACTACCCAAACTAATCAATAATTAGTGGCGCAAATGACACACTTTATAGAATTCTTTGGTGTACCAAATCCCCCTCGACAACCACGAGGGAGTATATGATAGAAAACCAAGGGGTAGTTTTCGACGAAGACACCACCATTAACCAAATTCAACAAAATCCGGGAAATATACCCCAGGAAAATCAAAATAACCAGGGAATGATCGAAAGACCTAGAGTCGAACCCCCTAGGAATTAACCACAAGTTCCTAGAGAAGAAGAATCAAGGATAGTTTTGGTAAATAGGAACTAGGATGCTGAAAATGTTGTACAGCAAGTTCGACATAACAACGTAATAGCATATAATAATCTGGCTGCCATGGTCGAAAGAATCATGGCACAGAACAGAGTAAATTATGGCCTTTGACGACCAAATTATACCTCACTGTTATCCGAATACATCCTTCAGTCAGATTTACCCCCAAGAAAAAATGTTCCTAAGTTTACTAAATTTTCTGGGGATACCACTGAGTCCACTGTCGAACATGTGGTTAGGTATTTGATAGAAGCAAGAGGCATTTCGAATGATGAGAACCTTAGGGTAAAATATTTTACAAGTTCTCTTATAAAGAACGCTTTCACTTGGGTCACAACCTTGCCTCCAAATTCGATTCGTAATTGGACCCAGTTAGAACGTTTGTTCCGTGAGCAGTTCTACATGGGATAAACAAAGATTAGTTTGAAGGAATTGGCTAGTATAAAACAAAAGTTTACTGAGCCAATAGACGATTACTTGAATAGGTTTCAACTTATCAAGGCAAGGTGTTTCACACAAGTGCCAAAACATGAGTTAGTCGAAATGACTATTGGGGGCCTAGATTATTCCATCAGGAAGAAATTAGATACTAAATACTTGAGGAATATGGCCCAGTTGGTCGATAGGGTTCGACAATTAGAATGTTTGAAAGACGAAAAGGCTAGAGCAAATAAGAATAAAAGAATAGCCTATGTCAAATTCAATGAAGATGACGAAGGGCCTTACAATGAGCCTATGAGTTTCGATGTGAATGAAGTAGATCTCGCTGAATTGAAAAAGGGCTCACCCTATTCTTGTAAGGTTTTAGCACCTTCAAATGGGAAGAACCCTACTGAATCGGAAAAAAATGATAGGTTTCCTAAGAAAAGTTATACATTCGACGTCACAAAATGTGATGAAATATTTGATTTGTTAGTTAAATATGTGCAAATGATAGTACCTCCGGGTGCTAAAATTCCCCCTTTAGATCAAAGAAAGAAAAGGGAATTTTGTAAATACCATAATTTCTTGGGTCATAAAAGTAAATACCATAATTTTGTAAATAGAGAGGTTGAAAGAAAAGTAAAGAAAACTTTGTAAAGTTAAGAAAATAAAATAAACTTCATTGAAAAGTAAAAATGGTGTGTTTACATAACGTACATTCTCCTTGATACTCTTTTCTCTACACTCGGATACTTTGAGTAAACTTAGGAGTGACATGCATAAATAGTAAGTTACAACACCCTGAATTCCATGTCTAAGACTCATATTTATAATAGTAAAATTAACTAACAATAACTTCCTAAGGCCATCATCTTCTAACAAGTGTCACAATGCATGAAGTCCTTTATCCAACGAATGCCACTTGTCCCTCTTACCCGCAAGAAAGTATAATTACTCCCTCCATTATTTGAATTTCAAATACTCACTCTAGAATCCCCAACCAACATCTCGGTCGAAGGACAACTTCTTCAAAGTTCAAAATTTCTCTAAGTCCCTCATTATTTGGCTTCCCCCTACGAAGATCCTAAGGCTCTCGAAAGACCCTTTTTACCCCTGAAGGACTTTAATATTTTATTTAAATATTCTAATCCATATGAGGTGTCGAATTTGTGAGCTAACAAATTGCCCCCAAAAAATGTCTTTTTCAACCTCTATATAGAAAAAGAAACATTTTTTGACAACGTCTAATTCGACACCGTCATTTCGATTTTCACAAGGCACTAGTGTGATTCAACCAACTTCTCTAGGAAGATGAAAGGAAAGACAAAGACCAAGGAGAGAAAAAGTGAGAAACTGTTCCGCTATCCCCGTGCACGTCTCTGACGTCATGGGTCATTATGGTAGATTTCTTGGAACTCACAAAAATCAAAAACCATCATCATCTCTTTTAGAGCCTAGGATAATCATGGCCATAGCAACCACCACCACCCTATTTCCTCAACTTGGGATAAACACGTGGCCCATTATCTCTGGACACTAATGATGAAAAACTTTTGATCTCCAAAAAACCCCTATAAATAATCTTTCAGAAATCATATCTAACTTTCCATTCTTTAGCAAATACTTTCGTATCATTTTCCAAGCAACTCTTAGTCTAAAAAAGAAGACACCGATTTCTTCCATTATCTCTTTAATGGCGTCTTCTGTGGCTAATCATCAAACCCAAAAGAAGAAGATACAAACCAAAGGGCAATCTGCTGCAACCCTCCTTCCTTCTGTCGCTACATTGAGTGGACCAAAAATAGTAAAGAATCTACAGTTCATCCTAGAACCCTTGTTAGAGGAGAAGAGGTGCATCTATGAATCCTAAGTACTAATTCCCATTTCTGTTGCAGGAAAACCTTTAGCTATGTCTGGTCCATTGCCTCTTCTAGGTCTCGACTATTCCACCCTAAGTGACTTCTTCCCTTCATATCGTAAAACTAAACCCATAGAACAAAAGGATTCTAGCAATGTTCCTTCAGAAGGTCCTAATAGTCTAGCACTCTATAGTGTGGACCTAAAATACCTTAGTGATGGAGCCAGATTATTCAGGGCTACTCCTTACTTCAAAGATTCAGACCTTTACTTAAATTGGCTGACGAAGATGGAGAAAGTCAAAGCTGATGACAGGAAGGAAACTGGAATATATGAGTTGATCATGATGTCGAAGTTCGGTCCGTCTTACTTCCCTCTTATGCTAGTCGCCTCATTGTACTTCTGGGATAACACCTATTATACCTTCCATCTTCCCTGCGGGACGATGACGCCAACGCTCTTCGACATAGCCGCTATTATAGGGCTCAAACCTCATGGACTGGTTTACGATCCCGAGGTCGATAGTCAAGACACCATAGGATTCTCGAACACCAAACATACCTATACCCACTTTATCAACCACTATCGCAACAAAACCACCACCACTGTCGATGCTGAGGAGCATATAGCCTTTTTAGCCATGTGGCTATCTTGCTGTGTCTTTTGCACAAAATCTTTGCAGGTAGTTGTTTACCGTGTTTTTTGGTAAACAACCTCTGGTCTATCAATTTGGTGTCAAATTGACTAACTTGCAGGATTGACCATACGATCCTAGGACATGTGCTAAAGGGTATTTCTATTTGAACCTATCTAAAAAATGTGTTTCGATAATACCAAGAAGAAGTAATTTAAAAGGGCAGAACTATCCACTACATTTAAAAGAAGGAAGGAGGAAGAATTACAAGAAGGAAAAGAGATACAGGTTTTTTTGGGAGAGAAAGACTTAGTCGAAGTAGTAATGGTGAACAAAAGGAAAGACGAAATAAATAAGTAAAAGTACTTGACAAAAGTAAAGAAAACAAAGTAACTTCATTGAAAAGATAAAGGATGGTGTGTTTACATCACGTACATTCTCTATAATACTCTCTTTCTCTACACTCGGATACTTGGAGTAATTTTTAGAGTGACTTGTACAACAGTAAATTACAACATACTTAAGTTTATGTCTAGGATTCCTATTTATAATAATAATAGTAACTACTAATAACCTCCTTAGGCCATCTATTTCTGACAAGTGTCACACTGCATGCAGTCCTTTGTCCGATGAGCGCCACTTGTCCTTCTTAGTCATAAGAAAATATAACTACTCCCTCCAATATTTAAATTTCCAAACTCAATTCGTCCCCACTTCCAAATTTCGGTCGAAGGCTAATTCGCTACTTAGGTCGAAATGTCTAGTTCCAAGACTTCAAATTTTCTAAGTCCTTGGAGGACCTGTAGGTCCTTTAACAAGCTGAAATAGCCTCAAAATATGGGTCGTCGAATTGGCGAGCTAATAGTAGCGCAAAAGTATCTTACCCTGGAAAATCAATTACACCTGAAATGAGGCATCTGTTTGAGCGAGATGATCCTGGCCAGCCTTTACGATGCTTTAAGTGAAGGTGCTGGCAGGCTGAAAGACAAGGAAATTCGTGGGAACCTGTTGTTATCAGGCCCTTTCTGGTTACTCCAATTGTGGCTCAACGCCACCTTCGAAAACAGCCTCCCAAACAAAGGAGAAGTCGACGAAGAGTCACCCTCAATCATTGAAAGACAAGTCGAATGGCCTCGTTTAGTTCAACTCACCCCAAGCGAAGAAGGACTTACGCTTAGAGCCAATCTCTCATGTTTCATCCATATGTTCGCCAAATGTTATGAATTTACCCCAAGAATGGATCCCTTTGCTGAGAGGAAGTACGGTCCTGAGTGGTTCACCAGACCCTTCCCCCCGTCGCTCAAGAAATAAGAACAGGAGTCGAAAATGGTCTGGGAACGATTTCTGACACCTTGATTATTAATCCACAAACTCAACCTTCTCAGGGGTCAAGCCTCTTTGGTAGCCTACCAACCCAACCTAGTATCACGACAATTTGGGTTGATACAAACTTTGCCCAAATGTTTATATGATAAAAAGGCCCGCGTTATACTTCCCCTTACTGCTTTTAATCCCATTGAATGTTCGACACACCTGGCGCGCCATGCTCATAAGTATCTCTTTACACCTATTCATTTCGAACCCTCTTACTTCTGCTCCCAAGAGTTCCACAACTAGTGGTCCAGACACTATGCTTCAGAGTTTCTAGATGTTTCGAGCTTTACTCGCTTGATTGACCAGTCTTTCGTTGATGTGCAGGAGAAGATCAAGAAAGGTACATCTACTCATATCAAAAGAGATTCAAGCCTTCCAAAAGTACTTTGAAACTTCCTATCGACCCGATGATGTTAGTCGAATCATCTGCGAGGGTGCTGTCACTTTGAAGGAAGCGTTTTCCAAAAAAATGGAGAATTTAAAAATCCCCTTATATGTTCCCCGTGAGAAACGGTATGAGGTAGCCTTTAAATTATTTCCCCCAAAGATCCCTCAATTGCCAACTGCTGATTTTGGAGTGGCTCTTGCCCCTTCATTCCCAGATTGGTTCATCTATGGAGACTCCATAAAAATCCTTCGACAGCAGTCGAGATCGAAAGCACAACGGGTAGTTCCAACTAAACATACGCTCGATAATTTCAAAGGGCACCTTCATGTTAGTATCGAAGATGTTCGCATCGAATCCGACATTCTTGAAGGTCATCTCCCTCCGATTTGGACTCTTTTAACTGAACTTTATTGTTACTAACTAGTAGCAATGTGATTTGTCTTGCAGCTGCCCCTAAAAGAAGTGCTCCTCCATCAAGGACTGAAGGCAAAGTCGAAGGCCATAAGTTAATTCTCTATAGGCCTTTTATTAGTTTAGCTCTCTTGGATGCTTCTAACATTTCTTACTGCTTTAGGTAACACGCAAGCCACCCACACCTCAAAAGAAACTTAAAAGGGCCTCTGCCCAAATAATTATTGATTTAGAGGATGATGATGAATCTGCTCTGGAATATTTGAAATTGAAGAAGAGGCGGAGAGTCAGCCAAGGTGTATATACTATTAATACTTCGCATGCGCCTTCGACAGTCAAAACTCAAATACTCACCTCTCCTCCTCGTAATCATGCTGAGGCTCCTATTGAGGGTGCCTCGATTCCAACCATTGTTCCTATTGAGAGCGACAATTTGAGTCCTACTGAGGAAGGAACCAAGGTATGTCCCATGTCCAAGTGCTTCTCGAAGTTCTGTGTATATCTTGTCTTTGCTCCTCACATCTTCTCTTTTATTTAGGCTAGTGCTGGAGGTTTGAAACCTACCTTGACCAAGTATCCTTCTCTGGCCATCCTTTTAAATAGCCAAGGTGAGCCCACCTATCATCCCACATCTAATTTAGGCTCTAGTATGAGTTCTCTTGGCAAGATTAATAAACCTGATTTTGCCATAGCTCCTCTTTCGCCTAAGAAAACAACTACTCAGCAGTCTCAGACTGATAGGCCTGATCATGAAGAAGACAATGCCCCACATAATCTTGAGATCTCAAATGAAGAATATACTCCCATGGAGGAAGGTGGAACCTTGGCTGACACCAGTAACTCTCCTTTGGGCCAAACCAATATTGTCGGGGATACTGAGACAGCAGGAGAAAAAGACGTCGCTGAGGATGAAACTATGCACCAATCAGAACTGAATGGCTCTAGTGATGAAGGCACTGGTGACGAGATGGAAGAAGAAGATGCAAATGACAACCAGAGTGAAGAGGAGAAACTTGAAGAACGCCCAATTGATAATCATGCTCTTGTCGATGTGACTATTACTGCAACTGCTGTTGTAACCAAGGAAAGCGAAACAATGCCCACCAGAGGTGAGGCAAGTCCCACTGATGCAGAACTTAATGCTTTGAAACTCTCCAACCCTCGATAATATGTCAAGATTCTCTTAAGAAAACGAGGTAGTTCCTTTAGTAAGGCTCCCAACACTTCGACTTCTGAAGACCAAACCTCTAGAAAACCGACAGATAGCATTCTCGACAAAATTAAAGGAAAAAACTTCAAGGGGGATCTTTTCTCTATTTTATAAATGGACCAAGTCACCCATCTTTCTTTAAAGGCTCTTCTTCAACAAGTGGACCTCCAATCCATCTCTCCTAAAGCTGCTAGTATCATCCTAGAAGTTGGTACTTTGATCGACCAAGTATATGAAGATCTTCGGTTGCTGCCCCAAATTGAGAAAAATATCTTGACAAAGGTTGGTAGTGAGGCTGCTGCCTGGACTGCTGCTGCTGAGTCTGAGAGCAAGATTGCAGAGCTGGAGGAGAAAAAGGAAAAGAACGAACAAGAGATTTCCACCAATGAGAAGAACATCGCGGGTTGGGAGTGCAAAATCAAGAAGCTTCGAAACAAGATATCAAAATCCAAGAAGAGAAATACATAACTATCTTCTTTTGATGACTTCAGTCTCTCGAATGAGATTGATCATGCCATCACCATTGCTGAGGAGGCTCGACTTCAGTCTCTTCCTTTTTAGTTTATTGTAACCTTCTATAATGCTTTTACCCTTTTGCTGGCCCTTGAGCCATAGTTTTTTGATTTGATGCTTCATGTACTGAGCCATTTTGGCATTATATTAATACCATTTGTGGATTTACTTTATGTCTTAAACTATTCTATTGATATTTTCACTTCTTGAAGCGCAGGTTTTTATTTTTTCAAATACTTACCATTCACTTTTAAAATTCTCGTCTCTTCGTTAAGTTCTTCTACTCCATACGCTCCATTGTATAACACCTTCGAGACTTGGAATGAGCCTTCCCATTTTGGAGACCATTTGCCTAAAGACTTGACCTTTCGATCCATGGGTAAGATCACCCTCCAAACCAAATCTCCAACCAAGAAGGTCTTAGCCTTAACCTTCTTGTTATATGACTTCTCTATTCTTTTCTTTTGCCTTCTCAAAAGTTCCAGAGCCTTAAGTCTTTCCTCATCTAGATCCATCAATTCATCAAGTATCATGTCCTAATAAATTTCACGAGGGATCTCATGATGTCTCTGAATCCTAACTGACTGTACGTGGATCTCGGTGGGTAGTACTGCATCATGGCCAAAGGTTAGTCAATACAGAGTGCTATTGGTTGCGTCCTTGGGGGACGTTTGATATGCCCATATGATTTGGTCCAACGTTTTATGCTAATTTTTTGGTTTGCTCCCTACATGTTTTTTTATCAGCCCAATCACTACCTTATTTGCTGCCTCTACCTGCCCATTTTCTTGGGCATAGTAAGGTGTCGAGGTTAGGAGCTTGAACCCCATTTCTCTAGAGAACTCCTGCATCTTTCGACCAGTGAACACCGACCCTTGATCCGTTGTGATTATTTCTGGCAGCCCAAACCTATAAATGATATACTTCTGAATGAAGTCGATGACATCCTCTTGATCTACTTTTGGTAAAGGTATCACTTTGATCCATTTTGTAAAGTAATCTATTCCCACCAAGATATACTTTTGGTTTCTGGACAACGCCGGTCGAATCTCCCCAATCAGGTCCAAGGCCCATCCTCTGAAATGCCAAGGTTTGATTATAGAGTGTAATTCGCTCACTGGGATGTGCTGTATGCCAGCATGGACCTGTCACTCCTGGAAACCCTTGGCAAACTCGACGCAATCCTTTAACATAGTAGGCCAATACATGCCTTATCGGAATAGTAACCATCATATTGTGGCCCACTTGATGTGCCCCATACGTTCCACTATGGACTGATGACAATGCGAGGTATGCCTCAGATTCACTAAGGCATTTAAGTAGAACCCCCTCAGGGTTTTTTTAGAATAATTCGTTTCCTAGAAGAACATAGCTTAGTGCTTGATACTTGAGTTTCCGTTCTGCAGACACTGAAGGGTTTTGAAGGTATTCGACCAAAGGTTTTCTCCAGTATTTGTCCATCAAAACTTCTACTGTAAATATTTCAAAATTTTCTTCATCAGCGTAGCCAAATTTTGTTACTTCTATGTCTGATGGTCGTAGGCCAACGGACACGACCTTACCTCTAGCTTCGATTACTTCTTGTAGGTCTTCTTTCGAAACCCCATAGCCATAGGCAATTTGCGCCAAGTCGTTCGCCACTTGATTTTTTAGTCACGGTATATGTCAAATAGTTGACACCTCGAATTTTTTGAGTAACCTGTTGGCTATTACAAAGTACATAATGAGATTTTCTTTAACACATTTGTACTCCTTTATTAGTTGTTTTGTAACCAACTCTGAGTCTCCCATTATTTCGACTCGGGTTGCCCCCAATTCTAACAAAATTTCAAGTCCCGCTATCAAGGCCTTATATTCAGCATCATTATTAGAGCATAGCCCTTCGACCTTGTACTTAAATTTTGTTGGAATTTTGTCAGGCGAAATAATCAACAGACTTATGCTTGTTCCATTCTTGTAGCTGGAACCATCAAAGTATAACTTCCAGGGTTCGAGCTCGACATTATTTAGAACACTTTCGTTTGTGGAATGGTCGACAATAAAGTCTACCACTATTTGCCTTTAACCGCCTTCAGCGGTCTATAAGTCAAAGAATATTCAGTTAATGCCAATACCCACTTACCAATTCGACTATGCAAAATAGGCTTAGACAACATGTGATTGATAACATCAAAATGCGAAGAAACATACACATCAACTAGTTTTATATATTGCTTTAACTTTGTACATGAGAAATACAAACATAGACATAATTTTTCTATCACACTATATATAGTTTCTGCATCATTCAAAACCCTACTAAGGTAGTAAATAACCCTTTCGACACCATTCTCATCCTCTCGAGCTAACATGCTCCCTAGAGTCATATCTGATGCTGCTATGTACAACCTCATGCTCTTGCTCCTGCACGGTGGCGAAAGCAATGGAGGGTGGGTCAGATAGTCTTTGATTTTATCGAAAGCCTCTTGCTGATCTTTCCCCCATTTGAAACCTTCTTTAGTGACTCGAAGTAATGGTGAAAAGGCCTGCGTTTTGCCACTTAGGTTTGATATGAATATTCTCAAGAAGTTTATTTTACCTAGTAGCGATTGAAGCTCCTTTTTGTTCGATGGCACTTTCGCTTCCATGATGGCTTTAGTCTTGTTCTGGTTGATTTCGATCCCCTTCTTGTGGACCACAAAACCCAAGAAATCTCCCGCCTGCACACAAAATGCACACTTTAGAGGATTCATCTTAAGACCATGCTTCCTCATCCTTATAAAGGATTGTCGAAGATGGTTCACGTGGTCTTTTTCTAACATAGATTTCACCACAATGTCATCAATATATATTTGCATGAAGGACTCTATATAGTCATGAAAAATTGAATTCATTGCTTGTTGATATGTTGCCCTTGCATTTTTTAGGCCAAAAGGCATCACTACCTATTCATAAGTGCCTAAGGCCCCTGGACAACGAAAAGCTATTTTGGGAACATCATCTTCTGCAATGAAAATCTGATGATAACTAAAGTATCCATCCAGCATGCTAAGGTACTCATGTCCTGCGGCGGAATCGACTAGCATTTCTGCCACCGGCATCGAATACTCATCCTTAGGAGTTGCTGAGTTCAGGTCTCTAAAATCTATGCAAACTCTTAAAGAACCATTTTTCTTAATGATTGGGACAATGTTAGCCAGTCATTCTACATACCTGATTGTGCGGATGAACCTGCATCGAAGGAGTCTTTCGACTTCCTCCTTTATTTTTGAGAGAATTTATGGGGAAAAATGTCTTGGGTTTTGTTTGATTGGATTTTTCCCAAGCTTGATCGACAACTTATGTTCGACCAATTCCCTCTTCAAACCAAGCATCTCATCATAATCCCAAGTGAAACAGTCTTTGAACTCTCGCAGCAATTGAATGATTTCGACCTTGAGTTGAAGGCTTAGGTTGGCCTTGATATATGTTGGCCTTTTAACCGCCCCTTCCCCTAGATCAATTTCTTCCAATGGGTCCTGCGCTATCATTTTGACGTCATTCGCCGACAAATCCTTTTCGAATCCCAGAGGCTCCTCATCATATATAGCATCGAGCCTTTGGTCTACATGCTAAATCTTGTCAGGTGGTTCTGGATCAAATTCCTTGCCAGGACCTTCTTGCCAAGATTCCAACTTGGCCTTTCCAGCCATCTGTTTGCTGGCAGCCTCCAAGGCCATCTGTAATTTGGTTTCGGCCATATAGGCCAAAATTCTTTGTAGTGCTTCGAATTCAGTCATTATCACTGAATTTGCTTCACCATCCTATGGGATCTACTGGAGCTGTGCCAAGGTATGGAAGTCTCTCACCTGGCACCTCCTTGTCCCAACGGAAACCATCGACGGGATGTAAATACAATGAACAGAAAGTTTCTTCATCTGTGACGAATTCAAAATCCGATGGGGCACATAGGCCTATGGTGGCCAGATGTTTGTCGAACTGCCTCCGGTCGACGTGGTTTATGAGTGCTCTAAAGTACCCTTGGTCGGATTCAATGTTTTCGACAATGTCGTCTGGTCTCCATATAGAAATTCGTTGATGCATTAAAGACGGTACTACGCCAATGCCATGAATCCACTCCCTTCCTAGCAGCAGATTGTAATTGGCCTTCGTTTGCACTACCATAAAAACTGTGGGTCTGGTTATTGTTCCAACCGTTAGGTCCACCTGTATAACTCCCATTGTCGAACCCACATTGCCTTCATAATTTAACAAGACCATGTTGTGTGGTTTTGTATCGGTATCACTTTTGCCGATTTTGCTTAACGAGAAGTGTGGCATCAGGTTCACCATTGTGCCACAGTCTACCAATATTTTATTAACTGGCACATTTTCTACCTTCCCTGTGATGTAAAGGGGCTTTAAATGATTCTTCGTTGCTTCTATGGGCCGCTCGAAAAAAGCATTCTGCTCTTCGACACAACCATTATTCATAATATTGTAGCACACAGGCTTGTGTGCCGCCATTTCTGCCTCGGTATAGGCATCGAGATTTTTGACTTCTAAGGTTCTATCGAAATCCCTTGGCATTACTAATACTACATTGACCAACAACTTCAGAGAGTCTTCGGAGTCAGAATCGAAATTATCGGTCATTTCGTCATCTTCTTCGAATGGCTTCTTATGTTCTACTACCTAGGCAGGGAATAACCTTCGCCCCACAGGTGCTTTCTCCATAGTCTTCGACTGCCCCTCTTTATTCTCGACAGGGGCATTAGTGCTAGATTTTGCTTGGTTTTTTAATGATCTTCCCCTGAGGGCTTTCCTCTTACGCTGCTCTCTTCTCCACTGTGATTGAGACATGGGATTTTTTCCTTTGTAGTTTTCAGATATGTGTGCGGTTTTGAAGGACTGGAATTCCTTTCGATAAGTAACGAAAGATCCTCGATTGACCTTGAAGTTTTTCCATTTCTGTTGTCCTCGTTGTCTATCCTCATTTGGTTTTACCCCCTTGCCGTTAGCAATCTCAGCAAATGTCTTGAAGCTAGCAGATCTTGCCCTTGGGACCCTGATGTGAGGCTCAAAATTTCTTGGGGCACCGCTTTGAGGGTCGAAACCGAATTTCTCCCATTTCTATGTTGATTTGTGTGTTCCTTCAAGTTTCTGGGCAGCCTTCTGTCGCTTGCACGAAAATAAGGTGCCGGCACAACAGAAGAGTCACCACCTTTCGTTATTTATCCCTCAGATCGGGAAATGAAACGATCGGAAAAACCTAACCAAAAAGGGTAAGACAAGGTCGTCGCAACCGTTGTCTGGATTCGGGAGTCGGTTACGCAAGGGGAAGGTATTAGCACCCCTCACGTCCGTCGTACTCGACGGGATCCTCGCTTATTGTGTTTACTTGGACGGGTTGGTTTTATTCTATCTACCTATCAAGGCTTGCTTAAAAAGAAAAGAAAATGACTCGGCAAAGCGTCACACTTTATGCCTACGTATTCTCACCAGAGAATGAGAAATCAGAGTCAACGTAGTTCGGCCTACGATGGGTTATGGGGGAAGGTAGCTCGCCAATACATCAGTATTGTGCCTACGTACTCTCAACAGGTATGAGAGATCAGAGCTCACGTAGTTCGGGAAACTACGATTTATTTCCTGTCTTTTACGAAAGAAGTGTTTTTTTATCGTGTTTGCGATTTCAACCGCACTAGAGACTATGACCTGAGAGTGAATGCGTCGCATGTCACCCAAAGGGTACCATACTAAACATCCAGACTGTGGAAAAGAAACTCTCCCACAATCCTTTCTCAGATAGCTTAAGGCTCGTAATGTACGAAAGAAATCATTCATGATTACTGTATCTTAAACTATTTTGAGATGAGAAGAGAACATGCCCAACTAGGAGGGAGACTATCAAGTCCTACTGTTGTCATGCCATGGATTCATCCTATGGTTGAGGTTTGAACAGGGAACTCCTAGAAGTTGTCATGCATAGGTGTCAACCTAAAGTTCTATCATCGATTCCTTATCAAAGGAAATGAGAGTCCTAAGGGATCAGGTCAATGATACACCAAAACAGACAAAGCATCAGCTTAACAGTAAAATGCATGCAATGCAAGTGAGGGAGGAAATGTGTGTGGGGCTTCAGCCTCCACAAGCTCATCTCAACCTCAAGCCAGAATGGATAACAGTAATCATACTGAAATATAAAACATGCTATTAAGCAAGAACAGTAAACTGCAATCATACAGAAGAAAATAAAATAAAATACCATCAGACAAACAAACCACATGGGCAAGGGAGCTGGGCTCTACCGAATACCCGCAAGCAAAGCCACACAGTAACAATACAAGCAGAGGGAGCAACTCAACCTCTAGTGCAATCATGCTCCTAGATCTTACCTATTCTAGATATGGACTTATTCTAATGCATCAAACAAGTCAAACAAAACATGTCAATACAGTAAAAGAAAACAGAAGAAAGCAGACCAACTTCCCTCAACTTCATGCTTCAGCTTTTCCAACATCAACTCAGTCTTCAGACTTCCATCACTCTTGACAAATATCAATTTGCTTTTCCAGGTTTCAACCCTTCAACATAAGTTTCAACTTATCTTCTCCTTTAAGCTTCAGCTTCTTGATCAGCTCCACCTTCAGGCTTCACCTAATCTTCAGGAGCCTTCAAGTATCAACTTGCTCTTGTTGCTCTTCAAGCTTCAGCTGGAATGGCAATGCTCAAGGATTCATACTCTTCCATACTCTTCATTGAAGTCTTCATCTTCAAGCTCAAGCTCAGCATCTCTCAAGATGATCAAACCAGAGGAAATCACTTACTGGATAAGCTGGGGATATTGAACTGCTTATTGATCACCAAAGGTGACCTATAAGGGTTCAACATCAAAGGAACGGTTCCCTCAAAAGTTCTACTCCCTAGGTAAAATCACTTATCCCTCCAAAGGAGAGAGGTGTATACCATGGAAGGACTTTGAATCATAGGGAGGAATGGAGGTGAAAGATACCATCCATGTTTGAGAAAGAAGTTAACTAAGTCTAAACTCTTCCTAATCCCTAACCCTAAAACAATCAACAAAACAAATAAGATCAAGCTCTCAAGCTCCTCAAGGCTCCTCAATTCTCCTACTATGCTCCTCAGTGCTACTCCAAGCAATACCAAGCTCTCCAAGCCCACAAAGCAAAGCAAACAAAAATACAAGCCCACAAGGGCAACACAAACAATAATCAACTACAAAAATCATCTAAAAATAGTATACTACTATATTAAAATCCTAATATAATTTCTAAGGGATCCTACATACCTACCCTTAATACCCTTATATGTCCCAATGTCTAACTTGACCTAGAAACCCAAAATTCTCGTGTTATTGTGGACCTATGTTAAGGATTGACCTAATTCTATACAACCTAATGTCATCTAATCAAAACTGACCTAAAATTCATCACAAAATTATGGAATAAATCCAGGGGGAAGCTAAAGCTTATATCTAACTATCCTAAAAAGAATGGCCTAAAAATGCTAAGGTAACTACCTAAACAAAATTCTACAAATTCATGTATCAATATAAAAGAATTAAAATGCAATAAAAGTAGAAAATACACAAAAAATATTAAAATGCATGAAATGAAAATATTTTTATTTGATAATTTTCTAGACATTAATATGAAATGGGAGAAAAAATTCCCATTAAAAAATCATTATTTTTCCATTTATTATGATTTTTCAAAGTTTGAGAGAAAATGGAGAAAATAAAATGAAAATATGAAGAGATGTGGTGCAGGTAGTAATGCAATGCAGTGTAAATCATTCATGGGCTCAAAATGGGGGTTCAGATAGTATAAGCGCTGGGCCTAATTCATCATTAGAAATTAAATCAAAAACATAAAGAAAAAGGAAAAAACCACGGTGCAAATAGTAGAGAAACTCAGTTAAAAAACCAATGGGCCACGTGAAGGGAGTGTGGACATCAAATTCCACTTAAGCCCAAGCCAGGACTTAAATGAAACGCCTGCGTTTCATGCTTCTCAGAATTTCCCTCTCCAATTTGAAATTAAATCGTGTCCGCTGGATCTGGCCAAAGTCAACGAGTCTTGCTTGATCTAAGGGCATGGAACTCATCTTCTTCCTTCAGCCATGGCAATGGACGGAAAGACTCCATGGTTGCAGAGTTCAAACCTAAAATCGAAATTCGTCGAATCTCAACCAAAAATCATGATCCAAAGCCCTAATCCACTCTAAAATCAATCCTGAATCTAACCATGATCTCAAATTCCATTGAATCTCACTCAAACTTGAAACCCGATAGCAACTTCAAATTATGCTTGAAAATCAAAACTCGAGATTCTTGAAATTGTTTACACTAAAATGTTCACCTCCTATCACTGGTCAATTTCCACTAAAGAACTAAGATTATTACTCAAGATTCAAGGAGTTCTTGGTCCAAACAGAAATCTTGCCATTGCCAAAATCATCACCAAATCTCTTCAAACTCTCCAGAAATGATCTCCTAGTTATCCTTAACCATTCTAACCTATTAATTCTATCTAATAGCGCTTAAATTAGAGTGTAGATAAAAAGTTACAAACCTGGTAAAATCGAGTGAACAAATGAAGAAATCCCTCAATTCAGACCTTCAATCTTTTCCAATTCCTTCACTGAGTAGTATTCTTGCTTCTGTATGCAAAAAGAAGTGTTGAAACTGCTTGATTCTTGGAAATCGATCTTGAGTTGCAGAGGTGAAAATCCAAAAGCTCATACACGATTCATCAATGGAATTTCCCCCAATTTGATCTGCACACCCTCACCATGATCTATGGAATGTGTTTGTGTAGAAAAAAGGAATGGAAATGAAGAAGAATGTGAAATTGACACTTGACTTGCAATGGAAGATTTTTGATCTCACTCTCTCTTCTCTGCACCAACTCTCACCAACCCTTGCTTTGAGCAAGTTCTAATCATCTTATAGAACTTGTAGGAACTGTCCAGAACCTTCTGGAACACTCCAATGATAATTTGAACTTCTCATCTCATGATATTTGATTTCACTTCTCACCATATGCTATCTCATGTCATAGTCCTTGTAACCTTTGTAACTGACTTGAAATTCTCCCCATATGAGATTTATGATGTGTTACAATGCATAACTAACTTGTTTATTGAGTTTCTTTATGTTTTGCTTTGGTGCCTTAAGATGCAAGTAAGCCATTTCCAAAGCAGCCCTATGATCTAGGCCTCAAATCAAAATTGTGGCTGAACCATTGTTCTTAGAATGTCCTTTGGAGTCAAAATGACCTATTATATGACATGGTTTGGATGTATAACTTGTGATTTCCAATTTTCAGTTTCAACTTATTTAACTTATGCCTCCATTTTAGGCCATTTTCATCACTTTTTGATACAAGCCTTTTCAACATCTCATGACCTCCCTACTAGCCTTAAAACATCATTCTAAGCAAGTTTGATGTTGAAGATGTTTCCATTTGAAGCTTGGAAATAGGAGATATGGCCTTATGCTTGAAATGACCTATAACCTCCAAATGACCAAAATGCCCTTGACTTGCCAAAGCCATAAGTTGAGTTCTACAAATCCTATCAAGGACTTCTAGTACTATCTAGAAATCTAAGAAGATGCTCTATAACATTCATGTTGACCAAGAGTTCATAGGAATCATCCTACTAGGGAAAAAGTTGGATGCAAGTTGGGTGACTTTCAAGGACCCAGATTCACATACCTCAGATGACCTGTAATTTGTCAAAGTCATAACTTGAGCTCTATAAATCCTATCAAGGACTTATAATACTAAAATTAAAGCTAAGAACAAGCTATACAACATTCATGTTATGGGGAAGATGAGATGACAATCACATCTTGAGCTAAACTGCCTTGAAGATAGGGATCAAACTAGGGGATTTTACACTGTCAAGCCTTAGAAACCCTAGCTTAAAACTTCTCAAACTCCTCAATCATGATGAGTTGGTCTAGGAATCATCCTTATAGCATCTCAATGCATAATTCCATGATCTCATGGCTCTTGGATTAGGTCTCAACCCTCTCCAAATCATCAATTGACCTAGGGTTGACCCAGTCAAACCCTAATTCCACCACTCATGGCTGAATCTTCTGAATTCTTGTACAATGACCGCTCTGGGCTTCTTGATGGCTTTCAAGACATCTCATAATCTTTCTCAAAGCTTCAAGTACATCCTCATAGTCTCAGAATCATCTGAGGAGCTCCCACAACTCTCAAGTTATGAGACACATAACCTTGGTTTCAACCAATCTCTTTGAGGATCTCTTGAGTTCTCTGACAAAGGTATCAACCTTTGAACACTTGAACAGCCTTCTTGGCTAGCTTCAAAGTCTCATATAACTCTTGCTGGGTAATCATACCTCTTGATCTACTGCCCACATATCAATGAGATGCAGATGATGAATGAGATGAACACAAGCTTGGTAAATAAATGTTGGTCAAATTTTTGGGTGCAACAGCTGCCCCTATTCAAACGGCTTGTACCTGACTGGGTGAGGAGCGAACGGCTCTCAGCCAATCGAGGTGCGAGACGGTTGAATACCGATAAACCCGTAAATTTGCCAACTGCTCAAGTACACGGTACTCTGGCGGGAACAAATCTTCGAACAATGAAATAATAGCTGCACGACAACTAGCTGGAGACATACTGATCTGAACCTTGTCGTCAGTTATCCACATTAAATTCCTCCGACATTGTCATCAGACACCTGACCTCGCCGTCAGGCATTCATGAAAATAAAGCGTCTGACATCGCCGTCGGACAACCAAAACACCCAACATCGCCGCTGGAAAACTAAATCACCTGACATTGCCGCCAGAAACAAACATCCAACATTGCCACTGGAGAACTAAATCACCTGACATCGCCGCCAGAAACAAACATCCAACATCGCCGCTGGAGAACCAAATCACCTGACATCGCCGTCAGACAAACATCCAACCTCGCCGCTGGAGAACTAAATCACCTGACATCGCCGCCAGAAACAAACATCCAACATCGCCGCTGGAGAACTAAATCACCTGACATCGCCGCCAGACAAACATCCAACATCGCCGCTGGAGAACTAAATCACCTGACATCGCCGCCAGACAAACATCCAACCTCGCCGCTAGGACAACAAAATCACCTGACATCGCCGCTAGAAACAAACATGCAACATCGCCGTTGGAGAACTAAATCACCTGACATCGCCGCCAGACAAACATCCAACCTCGCCGCTAGGACAACAAAATCACCTGACATCGCCGCCAGAAACAAACATCTAACATCGCCGCTGGAGAACTAAATCACCTGACATCGCCGCCAGAAACAAACATCCAACATCGCCGCTGGAGAACTAAACTACCCGACATTACCGTCAGACAAACATCCAACCTCGCTGCTGGAGAACTAAATCACCTGACATCGCCGCCAGAAACAAACATCCAACATCGCCGCTGGAGAACTAAATCACCTGACATCGCCGTCAAGTACTCAAAATAATCTGACTTCGCCGTCAAGTTCTCAAATATAGTCTTCTGACTTCGCCGTCAACTCTCAACATCGTCTCGATAAAAGCATTTGACCTTGCCGTCAACTCTCAACATCGTCTGACCTCGCCGTCAGGGTGAAGAAAATCCATTGGGGAAATATGAACTTGAATAATAGACTCTGTTGGAGAGAATAATAAGATGAACACGTGTCAATGATCTTGCTGGAGGTCTGGATACCACACACAGGTGAACGCTACTCTGGCCGGTAGGAACATCTTCGACACTGAGCATAACAGTTGCACGGCAACCCTACTGGGGAATTGGTCACACGGTAACCGGTAACACATAATCGATCATGCCATCAGGCATTCAAAGAACATTGTCGGGCATCAGCCGGACTTCAACCATCAGGTTGATCACGCCATCAGGCATTCAAAGAAACTGTCGGGCATCAGCCGGACTTCAACCATCAGGTTGATCATGCCATCAGGCATTCAAAGACATCTGTCGGGCATCAGCCGGACTTCAACCATCAGGTTGATCATGCCATCAGGCATTCCGCATTACTGTCGGGCATCAGCCGGACTTCATCAGCAAGTCGGGAATAGAATTCTTGGTCGTTCATGAGCCAACTGGGAACATCTAAACCTCTGCCATCAGGAACTCTGCATCAGCTAAGAGAACTGCTTCATTAACACGGTCAGACTTCAATCATGGAGTCTTCAAGGGAGGTTTCAACTTCGCCGCTAGAAACCTGCTGGGGATGACGCTTCGTCGCTGGGGAATCTAGAGAACTATCAAGTAACTCCGCTCCGGGGGTCCAGAAATCATTCTGGATGAATCAACTCCGCTGAGGACTTCTAGAATCATCTTGGACAAATAACTCCGGCGGGGACCTTCAAGAATCATCTTGAACCGATAACCATGCTGGAGCTTTCAGGAATCATCCTGAGCGAACACTCTGTTGGGGATTTCAGGAATCCTCCTGGGCAACCTTTACTGGAGGCTCTAAGCATCAGCTTGAGCCACCAACTCTGGAGACTGCACTGGGTACTTAAGAATCATCTTAAGCAAACGGCCCTGCTGAGGAATTCAAGAATCATCTTGAACTGAAGACTTCGCTGGGGAGAATGTCAGAAATCATCCTGAGCAATCGATTCTGCGGTGGAATACCTGCAAAACAAGAATGGTAGCAACCTAGATCATGTTTATTATGCATATGCTTCGGCAATGGCGCAATGTTCCACACGGTGGAAATGCTATGCGTTTATGATAAATGCTATTCAATCATGCAAAATGATGCGATCCCGTCAGCAAAATAAATGCCAAAGGGGGAATCCTCCTGTCAAGGAGAGAGAACTACTCAGATAGAGGAATCATCCTGCTGAGGAGAACATGGTCATGCCAATATCAATAGGACTCCGCAGGGGACACAACTTCAGTTGACTGCTGCGGGGAAACAACTTCAGTTGATTGCTGCAGGGGAACGAAGCCCTACGAGAACTTGGACCTGCTGAGGGAAAGTGATGTCAATCGCGGGAGTAAACTGCGTGGCCTTCATTGCTACTTCTCTGGAGATGACGACTCTGTGGGGAAACAACTTCAGTTGATCAACACTCCACTAGGGAAAACCAATCATGGCTTGAGCAGCTTCCAAGGATTCGGCTCTCTTGGGTATCTGCAAACTCGGCTGAGGAAGGAGAAATCATTCTGCTTCATTGGGGAGAGTACGACTCTGCGGGGGAATCTCAATTCCGCTGGAGAAGAAGGAATCATCCGACTTCGGGGGAGAGTACGACTCTGGTGGGGAATTTCAATTCCGCTGGAGGCTTCAGTCTGGCCTATCAGTTGCTGCATACTTCGGCGTACGAATAGTTTCCTGCGAGACCTGCACTTGTGACCCGGTGCTGGGGGATGAACACGCGCTTCAGCGCCTGACTCAGCTGAGGAGGTGATGTTCATTCAGGATACATCTTATTAGGGAGAGAATCATCTCTTCCTGGGGAGACATGTCAATGCTCACGATCTCGCGTTCAGACTCTGCAAGGAGAGGCTACTGAACTCTACTGGAGAAAGAGGAATCATCCTGCTTCGGGATGTGCACGGCGCACTGTCTGGAATATGCTACACCTGTAACAACACAAACAAACAGACAAGATACCCTTTTCAAAGGGACCTATCAAGGTTATTATCTCGTGACAATGTTCAAGTATTTAATTGTTTCAACAATCAGTGGCCTAGGCCAGTAAGTTTATGTATGCGCATTTTATCAAAAACATCGGTGTTCTTTTTCGCAAACAAAACAGATAAATGCTAAACAGGCAAACAAAATTGCTGAATAATATGCATTTTATTGATAACGAACCCCTGAATGGGTAAAAAATGTTTTACAACAGATGCAAGCTCCTGGGATGAGGAAGCCGCGCAAAAAATAAAACATAAATATACATCAGTATATACAAATGTCGGCAACGAGGCGTAGACGAACACCATGGGTTGATCCCTCTATGACCCACTCGACTTCGATACTTCTCCGATGCTTCAGCTTCGGAAGAGATTGATTCAGATAAACGGCCCCCGGGTCTTCCAAACCACTAAACAATGAAAGTCCACACGCGGAACACAGTCATTTGCTTCTTCAAATCCCTAACTTTTGCGTGAACCGCCCTTTGCGGGTTTTCAGTTCACCGGGATACCCTTTTTTGTCGAAGCCGCCCAGTGTAGGTTTTCGACTTCGCGGGTGTACCTTTTTTCAATTTATATCCCTAATTTTTGCCCGAACCCTTTTATTCTGTTTTTGGTTCGCCGGGATGCCCTTTTTTGCCTGGACTCTCTCTCTTTTTTTTTTGTGTCCAGCAGGTCGTTTTCAAGCAAAGTATTTTTTAACTGCGTCCGCGTTCACCGGGGATGCAAAATCTTCACCATCCATCGTGGATAACAACAAAGGTCCTCCCGAGAAGACTTTGCTGACGAC
Source organism: Lathyrus sativus (assembly GCA_963859935.3). Taxonomy (NCBI): domain Eukaryota; kingdom Viridiplantae; phylum Streptophyta; class Magnoliopsida; order Fabales; family Fabaceae; genus Lathyrus; species Lathyrus sativus. Next base: position 140,560,919 of record OZ012740.1, on the reverse strand, counting down.
GTACGGGCCTTCGTAATTCGGAGTCCACTTGCCCCGGTGATCGGAGTGTGGAGGAAGAATCTTCTTCAGGACGAGATCACCCGTCTGAAAGCTTCTAGGATGCACCTTCTTATTGTAAGCTTTCTTCATTCGGATTTGGTACAGACGACCAAACGCAATCGATGCTAACCTCTTCTCGTCCATCAGGCTGAGTTGGTTCAGTCGATTCGTAATCCATTCTGCCTCGTCGAGTTTCACATCAACCAAAACTCGCAAAGAAGGGATCTCCACTTCTAACGGTAGGACAGCTTCCATACCGTACACCAAGGAGAAAGGAGTTACCCCGGTTGACGTACATACCATCGTACGATAACCGTGCAGCGCAAATGGCAGCATCTCGTGCCAATCTTTGTAGGTCACAACCATCTTCTGAACAATCTTCTTTATGTTCTTGTTGGCTGCTTCAACGGCGCCATTCATCTTCGGCCGGTAAGGAGATGAGTTGTGGTGTTCAATCTTGAAACTCTGGCACAGCTCCTTCATCATCTTGTTATTCAGATTCGAACCATTATCAGTAATGATCCGCTCGGGGATTCCGTAACGACAGATGATGTCCCTCTTTATGAATTTAGCTACCACCTGCTTGGTCACATTAGCATACGAGGCTGCCTCCACCCACTTGGTGAAGAAGTCGATAGCTACCAGAATGAAGCGATGACCGTTAGATGCAGTGGGCTCGATCTTGCCTATCATGTCGATGCCCCACATGGAGAACGGCCACGGGGAAGACATGACATTTAACGGGCACGGCGGCACATGAACTTTATCAGCATAAATCTGGCATTTATGACATCTCTTCGCGAATCTGAAGCAATCCGACTCCATTGTCAGCTAGTAGTATCCTGCTCGCAGGATCTTTCTCGTCATAACATGCCCGCCGACGTGCGTACCAAATGTGCCTTCATGGACTTCTTCCATGAGCATACTCGCCTCTTTCTCATCTACACATCTGAGTAGCACGAGATCGTGGTTTCTCTTATACAAAACTCCATCAGGATTGAGATAAAAATTTCCAGACAGCCTCCTTAGAGTCTTCTTATCCTGGGTTGACGCACCCGCAGAATACTCCTTAGTCATAAGGAAAGTCTGGATGTCATGGAACCATGGCTTGCCATCGGCAACTTCCTCGATTGCAAAGACGAATGCAGGTCTATCAAGACGAGACAAGACAATTCTTGGGGCCTCATTCAAAAAATTGACTTTATACATTGAAGCCAACGTGGCTAGGGCATCGGCGATCTGATTCTCCGCTCTGGGCACATGATGGAGTTCCACTCGATCAAAGAACGGAAGTAGCCTTCTGGCATAATTCATGTACAACACCAAATTCGATTGACGAGTCTCCCACTCCCCTTTAATTTGGTTGATCACAAGTGCTGAGTCACCATATACGTCTAGGTTCTTGATTCTCAAATCAATTGCCTCTTCTAGACCCATGATGCATGCTTCGTACTCCGCCTCATTATTGGTGACTGGAAACGTCAGTCTCGCAATAAACGGGATGTGGGATCCGTGGGGAGTCGTGATGATCGCCCCGATGCCACTTCCATAGGAATTAACCGCCCCGTCGAATATCAATTTCCACTGGGATTTCCTATCTGGCCCCTCGTCGGGCAACGGCTCATCGCAATCCTTCGCTTTGAGAAACATAATATCCTCGTCAAGGAATTCAAATTTCATCGGCTGGTAATCTTCGATTGGCTGTTCGGCAAGGTAATCAGACAATACGCTTCCCTTGATGGCCTTCTGGGACACGTACTAAATATCATATTCCGTTAACACCATTTGCCATCTAGCAATCCTGCCCGAAAGAGCCTGCTTCTCGAAGACGTACTTGATCGGATCCATCTTCGAAATTAGCATGGTGGTGTGATTGAGCATGTACTGTCGTAAACGTTTGGCAGCCCAGGCTAGTGCACAACACGTTTTCTCCAGCATCGAGTAGCGAGATTCACAGTCCATGAACTTTTTACTCAAGTAGTAAATGGCATGCTCCTTTCTGCCCGTCTCGTCGTGCTGACCGAGAACGCACCCCATACTATTCTCAAGAACTGTCAAGTACATGATTAATGGCCGTCCAGCCACTGGGGGTATCAAGATTGGAGGTTCTTAAAGATACTGCTTTATCTTATCGAATGCCTTCTGGCAATCCTCATTCCAAGTAATTGCCCGATCTTTCTTTAAAAGCTTGAACATCGGTTCACACGTGGCCGTGAGCTGAGAAATAAACCTTGCAATGTAGTTTATTCGGCCCAAGAAACCACGAACTTCTTTTTCTGTTTTCGGCGCTGGCATTTCTTGAATGGCTTTTATTTTCGCCGGATCAACCTCGATGACTCATTCACTCACGATAAACCCCAGTAGCTTTCCGGACCGTACTCCGAAAGTACATTTGTTAGGATTCAGCCTCAACCTGAACTTCCTAAGCCTCTCAAAAAGCTTCAATAAGTTGACCAGATGCTCTTCCTCCGTTTGGGACTTCGCAATCATGTCATCAACATAGACTTCAATCTCATGATGAATCATGTCATGAAACAAAGTCACCATTTCTCGCTGGTAAGTGGCCCCTGAGTTCTTCAGACCGAAGGGCATTACCTTATAGCAAAATGTTCCCCAGGGGGTGATAAACATCGTTTTCTCCATGTCCTCCGGCGCCATCTTGATCTAATTGTAACCGGAGAAGCCATCCATGAACGAAAACACGGCGAACTGGGCTGTGTTGTCGACCAACACATCGATATGAGGCAACGGGAAATCATCTTTAGGGCTCGCCCTATTCAAATCCCGATAATCGACGCACATGCGTACCTTACCGTCCTTCTTTGGTACATGCACTATGTTGGCGACCTACGGAGGGTAAGTGGTGACCGCTAAGAAGCCAGCATCAAGCTGTTTCTACACTTCTTCTTTGATCTTAAAGGTCATATCTGGTCTCGTCCTCCTAAGCTTCTGCTTAACGGGAGGGCAATCTTCTCGCAGCGGTAAGTGGTGGACCACGATGTCCGTGTCAAGTCCGGGCATATCTTCGTATGACCAAGCAAAGACGTCACTATACTCTCGAAGCATCTCGACCAATCTCTGCTTGACATCACACTGCAATGCAGCCCCTATCCTGACATTTCTGACGAGCTCTTCAGAACCCAGGTTCACTATTTCGATCTCCTCTTCATGAGGCAGAATAACTTTTTCCTCTTGTTTCAACAAGCGGGCCAACTCCTCAGGAAGGTCTTCGTCTTCATCAATCTCTTCTTCGGCTTGATAGATCAGGCAATCGAAGTCGAAGTGAGTCGTAGAGGGTCCAGAGTCGATGTCATCTGTTATGTGGATCCTGCAATAATAAGGGTTACGTTTAAAACAAGGATGTGCAGGTTAGCACAAACCTCATTGCCATTTTACTGTTTTTCAAAACAAATATAAAACAGGAATAACAGAGATCACAATATTTAGATACGAAGCAAACGCCTTTGATTTATTAACAAAATGCATGTACATAATCCAACAAGGCCCTGACAATAAAACCGCTATGCCCCGGGTAGGACATAGGGTTGTATAATGATTGGAAAAAGTAAATCATTACTCTTCACTTGTCATCTGGATGATATCCTTGATGGTCCAATTGTTGAGGCCCTCGCCTGGCTTGCTTTGCTGAATCCAAGAGTCGAGGTCACAATCGCTATCCCCGCTGTCTTCAGACGTCGTGTTGATGCTTTCGAAAATCACTCCGCCACTGGTAAATTGGATCGGCCCTTTACCTCGAGACGCGCTGCTAGACGAAGAAGAAGAAGCTTCAGCTCCAGGAGAATATCCCAACCCAAACTTATCCTGATTGTTGGGTATCTCCAAAATTCGCCCCCAGCCTGGGGTAGATCCAGCTTGGACGACGGCCCGAGCTTCCTTGAACGAGGAGAGATTCATCTCTGGCTTTTCTGTGACTACAGGAGCTACTTCTTTCACCTTGACGGCTTCGAATGCTTGGCAGAGAGTTTCATGGATTTCGCCATCCATTTCAACATACTTAAAGGATGACAAATGGCTCACCATTATGTCCTCCTCGCCACACACGGTTACTATGCTTCCCCCGATAGCATATTTGAGCTTTTGGTGCAACGTGGAGGTCACGGCACTAGCAGCATGGATCCATGGTCGGCCCAAGAGACAACTGTAGGCAGGCATGATGTCCATGATATAAAAGACCGCGTCGAGCGTTTCCAGACCGACTTGGATCAGCAGGGTTACTTCCCCGAAAACGTGGCGTTTAGTTCCGTCGAACGCTTTCACAACCAGATCACTGGGTGTGCAAAGCAATCCGCGAGTGTCCAACTTCATTAATACCTTCTTCGGAAGAACATTCAGTGACGAACCCGTGTCCACCAGCACGTGCGACATGATTGTGCCCCTACACTCTATCGAGATGTGCAGGGCGCTATTGTGATTCCTCCCTTTTGGCGTCAGCTCCAAGTCTGTGAAACCTAGCCCATTGCCAGCATTAACTTGGGCTACCACCTCTTCTAGCTGATTCACCGATATTTCTTGCGGTACGTAGGCGGCGTTCAACACCTTCAGCAGCGCATTGCGGTGTGCTTCAGAACACAACAACAAGTTGAGAATAGAAATCTTCGAGGGCGTCTGATGGAGATGGTGTACAATCTTGTAGTCACTCTTTTTGATCAACCGCATAAACTCCTCGACATCTTTAACAAGCAAGTCTTTCTCTACCCCACACGGGACCTCTTCGACGACTTTGCTTTTCCCTTTATCGGCCGCATCAGCTCTGACCACTTTATCTGCCACGACCTCTGGCGGTGCAAACACTCTTCCGCTGCGAGTAATACCACTGACTCCTGCAAGATTCTCCACAGTCGACCCATACGGTTCTAGCTCCAACCTCTGTCCGTTGCAATAGACTTTAGCCCCATAATGCCACGGAACGGCGTTAGTGCTCTCGAATGGTATCGGCCCAGCTTTGGTAATAGTAATTGTGGGCGGCCTGGGCGCAGAAATAGTTATTGGCTGGCGAGGGATGGTGATGGTGGAGACTTCATCGGCCTACTTCAACATTACCTCTCCTGATACACTTTCAGCCTTCCGGCTAAACTGCAGAATCCCCTCAGTCATCAGACTTTGAATTCCTTCTACCAACTGCTCACATCCATCAGAATGTGTGGCACAGTTCATGCATAGTTCTCCGCACCCTGGAAAGAACCCTTTTTTTCAGCAACTTAGCTTTAACGAAGCTAAGCGGCGTCTTTAGGTCTCTAACATTAGTCAACAGATATGCGCTCTCTTCTTCGATAATGGCGTTCACTCCGCCTCCCCTATGATTTGGCATAGGATTCTTCGTGACATGGGGCACATTATCGGAGAAGTTGATGATTTTGGCATCCACCAAATCCCGCACCTTGTGCTTAAAGGCTTTGCAGTTCTCGATTGTGTGGCCTGGTCCCCCTGAATGGAAATCACAAGTGGCATTGGCGTCGTACCCTGGTGGAGGTGCCCCTGTCAAGGGAGCCATCGTCCTCTTCTGGACCAACTGAAGCTAAAGCAAAGTCTGCAAGAGCTGTGCGTACGACATGGGCGGTGCCTCGAAGTGACGGTTTGTCAAAGATGCCCGGTTCTGGTACTTTCCATATCCCTGCTAATTCGGTTGCTGCTGCTGCTGCTGCGGTTGCGGAGCTGCTGGGATATTTATACTGGCTATCTGCTGCTGAGGGCCTTTGCCCTTCCTTCGAGCGTTAGTCACAGCGCTCGCTTCTCCTTCTCGTCGTTTACCAGCATAAGGTTTCTTTCCACCTCCTCCAGCTGAGGATGCCTCACCTTGAATTTTCCCGATCTTGATTCCATTCTCGACGTGCTTGCCCATGATAATGAGATCTGAGAACGTCCCAGACATACCACTGACTAACTTTTCATAGTAAACCCCTGGGAGGGTAGCTACAAACATCTGCACGAGCTCGCGTTCAACCATCGGCGGTTGAACCCGAGATGCCAACTCACGCCACCGCTGGGCGTACTCCTTAAATCCTTCATTATTCCTCTGCGACAGGTTCTGGAGCTGGACTCGGTTTGGGGCCAAGTCGCTATTGTACTGGTAATGGTGCACAAACGCTTCAGCGAGATCCTTCCATGTGCGCACGCTAGTGGGTTCCAGACCCATGTACCACTCGAGGGACGGCCCGAAAGACTGTCTTGGAAGAAGTGCATCAGCAACTTCTCGTCTTCGGAATAAGCAGACATCTTCCTGTAGTATGATCTCAGGTGGACACGAGGGCAAGTGGTGCCCTTATATTTTTCAAATTCAGGTACCTTGAATTTAGGAGGTACCTTGAAATCAGCGATTAATCCCAGCTTGGACATATCAACGCCCAAAGTGTTCTGATTCTCGATATCTCTCATTTTATCTTCAAGTGCTTTGAATCTGAGTCGCGCTTCAGCATTCAGCTCCCCTTCAGCACCTCTTTGGGAGAACACATCATCCTGATGATCCTCAAGCCATGGCTGAGGCACCAACAGATTCCCGACGCCTGCATTGCCGTTGCCCGGCCCGATGTTGACATTAGCTCCCAGACTCCCATTACCGACGCCCGTCGTATTGAGTCCGATGTTGACCATCACATTGCCATTAGCACTGTCGTTGCCCCCGGCCACGGGGACACCATTCTGTGGAGTATCAACTGGTGAAGGAGTAGGCACGGTCCCACCGCGGAGTATTCCGTTGCTATCAACCCTGGAGATCAAAGGCTGGACCAAAGTTCTGAGCTGATCTTGGCCATTGGCGACCACTTGCATGAGCTCCATGAAGCGATCCATCCTTTCGCGGAGCTCCTGAACATCTGTTTGCACTTGATCCATGATCCTGGTCTGATTAGCTCTAGTCGGATAACAGTGAATTAGTCTCTGATCAATCCTGGAACCACTGGAAACAGCTTGGGACGACCTGTAAACCTGAAAAACCTGTTAAACACAGAAGGGTTAGGAAAAACAACAAAATGCTTGTCATGCAAATGCTTCATGCAAATGCATGCGTGTGTCTGTGTGTTTGGGAGATTTCCCCCGATCGTAGTGCCTGAGTGCCAGTGCTGATAATAATAAGAAGAAGAAGTCCGAGCCCAATCATGGGAACAACAATCTCATATATAAAGAAAGCCTATCAAGGCAGTACATAGCATCAGCGAGTACAAGATGAATCAACAGCGTGACCTCAGCCAACAAGCCTGGTGATGGTCAGCATACAACAATGATCAAAACAAAAGGAATACAAATAGTCAAGTACAGCCACGGGCGCGATACTCTTCTAACAAATCCTTCGTCTCTGGATGATCTGGCAGAGTGAGTAACCCCTCGACGAGTAATTCCCTCTGCATAATGGTATACTGAAGTCCTTCAACCGAACCTTCCCATGCTCCTTCGCCAAAGCAATCCTCTAATTTCCGCTTCTTGGACTCAAACGTCAGCTTGCGCTCCTTCAGGTTAGCGAGAGCTTTGTTGAGCTGGCCTTCGGCGGCGTATCTGCAGGCGGTTTCTTCATCAAACCTCTTTTCACTGTCCTTCACCTGGGCTTCCAGCTTGGAGATCTGCAGCATCAGCTTATCCTCTCGCTCTTTCCTGGTGGCCAGGGAAGCCTTCCAGTGCTGGTTGAACTTGGATATCCTCCGATATGCCTCGTCCAAGTGCTGCTTCTTCGTAGACAGTACGTCGTTGACAACTTTGAAGTCTCGACCCATGCGTTCACGCTCGACTATCTGCTTAGTCAGGTCTGTACCTAGCTGGTTCACCAGCTCTGTCTGCCTTTTGAAAGAATGCACGGCTTCGTTCCTCTCGCTTCGGAGCTGAGCTAATTCCTTCTCCAGTTCTTCGTTTGCCCGCTTCAATTCATCCCACTCAGCTAACACCTGATTATGCTGCTGAATGGGCACACTAGTAGGCTCTTTGAGTGTTGGAGGGCTTTCTGGCTTGGCATGAGGAAACATCATCCCTATAGCATTGGCCCTGGCTTTGATCCAAGTCACGTACGGAGGGTAGGCTTGATTGTTTCTTTTTCCCAGCAATGGCTTTCCTCGCTTACTGATACCATTCCACGCGTGCTGAAGCTTGGACAACAGATCCCCCTCTAGAAGACCAGTGAGGTACAGAGATTCCTGTACCTCATCATCCTTCGGCGGAGTTCTCAAAGCATACGCGAACTGGCGGACCAACAACGACGGATTGTAGTTTATACAGCCCTTCCTGCCTATCAGAGGCACATTTGGAAACGTGCTGCAACTGAAGATTACCTCAGTACCCAACCTATCTCTGTCGAACCAGTCAATATCCTCTACAGATAAACTCATCAGACGCTCAGGCCACTCGGCTGTGGCTGCAGACGAGACAAAAGGACCCCTCTTGGGCAGATGACTATCAAGCCATTTGTAAAGCAAGGGTACACAGCACGAGACATTCTTCCCCCTCCGGTTCTCGTTCTTGTAGTGGATAGAATGGTAGACATCTCCTATCAAGGTAGGGACTGGATTCCCTGAAGCAAAGATGTGAAACGCATCAAAGTCTACAAAATCGGGCATATTGGGGAACAGAATGATGCCATATATGCACAGAGCAAAGATGGCATTAAACGCGACCCAACATCCTTCCTTGGCACACTGCTGAGCCTTACCCACTAGAAACTGCAAGGAGAACCCAGGAACCTTGTTCCAACTAGTCAATACTAACTCGGAGGCGTCCAGATGAAGTGAAGGAGCTAAACCAGCCAGATCAGGCTCAGCGTCCATATGAACAAAAGGCATCTGCCTCTTGATAGGCACCCCTAGCAAATCAGCATACTCTTCCAGTGTAGGCGCGAGAACGAAGTCCTGAAAAGTGAAACATCTCAGCGGAGGGTCGTAGAACTGCAGCAGAGCGTGCAACCCATTCAACTCGAATACAGAAGGCTTATGAACCAAACTGAGCAACCTGCCGTAAGATTTCCTGAACTCATCCCTCACAGAATCATCTGCTAGAGCTATCAAACCATTCAGCTTAACCACATCAGGTACAGGGAACTTGTAAGCCACGGTCTTCCTCAGCGAACCCATAACAATATAATAGGAGGCAAGAAATCCTGGATCGGGGAAAACGGTACCTGCAACACAAACACACGTTAATGAAATGCAAATGAACATGCAAACTAATGCAAAATGCAATCATGCAATAAGAGGCCAAGGCAATTGGTGTTGTGGAGATTCTGTATCAACAACCACAATCTTGCTCTATCAAGAACAACCACTGCATCTGATGATAAGAGAACCCTGGTGTAGGACCACAAATCTGATCTGCCAAGAACCACCATCTGATAGGGCCATATACATAAGATCATAATTCTGCTCTGTCAAGAACAAATGTCTGATAATAAGGGCCTCTGATGTAGGATCAAGAAATATCTGCTGATGAGGTCTTCAGACCCCAAATCAAAAATCTGCCCTATCAAGAACAAACATACAGCTGCTGATGAGATCTTCAGACCCCACTCAAAAATCTGCTTTATCAAGAACAAACAACATCTACTGATGAGATCTTCAGACCCCAATCAAAAATCTGCTCTATCAAGAACAAACAACATCAGCTGATGAGATCTTCAGACCCCAAAAATCTGCTCTATCAAGAACAGACATACACCTGATGATAAGATCCTCTGATCAAAACCTGCTCTATCCAGAACAGACATACACCTGATGATAAGATCCTCTGATCAAAACCTGCTATATCAAGAACGGACAAATCTGCAACTGAGAAACCCTGGTACCAACAAAACTGATTCACTGTCAAGAAAACCTGGTAGTCTGAAAGTCAAGGTTTCCTGCAATAAACCCAGCCCTGCTCACAGGTATGGACATAAACTGATACAATACCCAGAAGGTGTGGCATCACCAGCTCATGAAGCGGCCTCACTCGGCTGAATCACAAATGATCGGTCCCCAGAGTCGACAATCCACCAAACCAGCAACCGTCTCAACCCAAAGGGTTGAAAGAGAAGCCAACCGGATGAACCTCGTCTGAGCGTGGATTTCATGAGACACTAGTGCCTGCAAAGTAAGCACGCGCCCACTAATTTCCACTCGTAGTCTATAGTGCACTCAAGCCTGGGTCTGACTTCTCACTCATCAGAACTCCCATCCCACAACAGCACAGGTAATCATATTATACTGAATATAAAATGCGGGAAATAAAGTGCGAGAAGTAAAATGCGATAAATAAACGCAACCCAACAAGTAAACATACAAGCGTTAGGATTAACTCTCGCAGGGAACCGATGGATTCCCCAGCAGAGTCGCCAGCTGTCGCTTGCGCGAAAATAAGGTGCCGACACAACAGAAGAGTCGCCACCTTTCGTTATTTATCCCTCAGAGCGGGAAAGGAAACGATCGGAAAAACCTAACGGAAAAGGGTAAGACAAGTTCGTCGCAACCGTTGTCTGGATTCAGGAGTCGGTTACGCAAGGGGAAGGTATTAGCACCCCTCACGTCTGTCGTACTCGACGGGATCCTCGCTTGTTGTGTTTACTTGGACGGGTTGGTTTTCTTCTATCTACCTATCAAGGCTGGCTTAAAAAGAAAAGAAAATGACTCGGCAAAGCGTCGCACTTTATGCCTACGTATTCTCACCAGAGAATGAGAAATCAAAGTCAACGTAGTTCGGCCTATGACGGGTTATGGGGGAAGGTAGCTCGCCAATACATCAGTATTGTGCCTACGTACTCTCAACAGGTATGAGAGATCAGAGCTCACGTAGTTCGGGAAACTACGGTTTATTTCCTGTCTTTTACGAAAGAAGTGTTTTTTTATCGTGTTTGCGATTTCAACCGCACTAGAGACTATGACCTGAGAGTGAATGCGTCGCATGTCACCCAAAGGGTACCATACTAAACATCCAGATTGTGGAAAAGAAACTCTCCCACAATCCTTTCTCAGATAGCTTAAGGCTCGTAACGTACGAAAGAAATCATTCATGATTACTGTATCTTAAACTGTTTTGAGATGAGAAGAGAACATGCCCAACTAGGAGGGAGACTATCAAATCCTACTGTTGTCATGCCATGGATTCATCCTATGGTTGAGGTTTGAACAAGGAACTCCTAGAAGTTGTCATGCATAGGTTTCAACCTAAAGTTCTATCATCGATTCATTATCAAAGGAAATGAGAGTCCTAACGGATCATGTCAATGATACACCAAAACAGACAAAGCATCAGCTTAACAGTAAAATGCATGCAATGCAAGTGAGGGAGGAAATGTGTGTGGGGCTTCAGCCTCCACAAGCTCATCTCAACCTCAAGCCAGAATGGATAACAGTAATCATACTGAAATATAAAACATGCTATCAAGCAAGAACAGTAAAATGCAATCACACAGAAGAAAATAAAATAAAAAGCCATCAGACAAACAAACCACATGGGCAAGGGAGCTGGGCTCTACCGAATACCCGCAAGCAAAGCCACACAGTAACAATACAAGCAGAGGGAGCAACTCAACCTCTAGTGCAATCATGCTCCTAGATCTTACCTATTCTAGATATGGACTTATTCTAATGCATCAAACAAGTCAAACAAAACATGTCAATACAGTAAAAGAAAACAGAAGAAAGCAGACCAACTTCTCTCAACTTCAAGCTTCAGCTTTTCCAACATCAACTCAGTCTTCAGACTTCCATCACTCTTGACAAATATCAATTTGCTTTTCCAGGTTTCAACCCTTCAACATAAGTTTCAACTTATCTTCTCCTTTAAGCTTCAGCTTCTTGATCAGCTCCACCTTCAGGCTTCACCTAATCTTCAGGAGCCTTCAAGTATCAACTTGCTCTTGTTGCTCTTCAAGCTTCAGCTGGAATGGCAATGCTCAAGGATTCATCCTCTTCCATACTCTTCATTGAAGTCTTCATCTTCAAGTTCAAGCTCAACATCTCTCAAGATGATCAAACCAGAGGAAATCACTTACTGGATAAGCTGGGGATATTGAATTGCTTATTGATCACCAAAGGTGACCTATAAGGGTTCAACATCAAAGGAACGGTTCCCTCAAAAGTTCTACTCCCTAGGTACAATCACTTATCCCTCCAAAGGAGAGAGGTGTATACCATGGAAGGACTTTGAATCATAGGGAGGAATGGAGGTGAAAGATACCATCCATGTTTGAGAAAGAAGTTAACTAAGTCTAAACTCTTCCTAATTCCTAACCCTAAAACAATCAACAAAACAAATAAGATCAAGCTGTAAAGCTCCTCAAGGCTCCTCAATGCTCCTACTATGCTCCTCAGTGCTACTCCAAGCAATACCAAGCTCTCCAAGCCCACAAAGCAAAGCAAACAAAAATACAAGCCCACAAGGGCAACACAAACAACAATCAACTAAAAAAATCATCTAAAAATAGTATACTACTATATTAAAATCCTAATATAATTTCTAAGGGATCCTACATACCTACCCTTAATACCCTTATATGTCCCAATGTCTAACTTGACCTAGAAACCAAAAATTCTAGTGTTATTGTGGACCTATGTTAAGGATTGACCTAATTTTATACAACCTAATGTCATCTAATCAAAACTGACCTAAAATTCATCACAAAATTATGGAATAAATTCAGGGGGAAGCAAAAGCTTATATCTAACTATCCTAAAAAGAATGGCCTAAAAATGCTAAGGGAACTACCTAAACAAAATTCTACAAATTCATGTATCAACATAAAAGAATTAAAATGCAATAAAAGTAGAAAATACACAAAAACTATTAAAATGCATGAAATGAAAATATTTTTATTTGATAATTTTCTAGACATTAATATGAAATGGGAGCAAAAATTCCCATTAAAAAATCATTATTTTTCCATTTTTTTTATGATTTTTCAAAGTTTGAAAGAAAATGGAGAAAATAAAATGAAAATATGAAGAGATGTGGTGCATGTAGTAATGCAATGCAGTGTAAATCATTCATGGGCTCAAAATGGGGGTTCAGATAGTATAAGCGCTGGGCCCAATTCATCGTCAGAAATTAAATCAAAAACATAAAGAAAATGGAAAAAACCACGGTGCAAATAGTAGAGAAACTCAGTTAAAAAACCAATGGGCCACGTGAAGGGGGTGTGGACATCAAATTCCACTTAAGCCCAAGCCAGGACTTAAATGAAACGCCTGTGTTTCATGCTTCTCAGAATTTCCCTCTCCAATTTGACATTAAATCGTGTCTGCTGGATCTGGCCAAAGTCAACGAGTCTTGCTTAATCTAAGGGCATGAAACTCATCTTCTTCCTTCAGCCATGGCAATGGAGGGAAAGACTCCATGATTGCAGAGTTCAAACCTCAAATCAAAATCCATCGAATCTCAACCAAAAATCATGATCCAAAGCCCTAATCCACTCTAAATTCAATCCTGAATCTAACCATGATCTCAAATTCCATTGAATCTCACTCAAACTTGAAACCCGATAGCAACTTCAAATTATGCTTGAAAATCAAAACTCGAGATTCTTGAAATTGTTTACACTAAAATGTTCACCTCCTATCACTGGTCAATTTCCACTAAAGAACTAAGATTATTACTCAAGATTCAAGGAGTTCTTGGTCCAAACAGAAATCTTGCCATTGCCAAAATCATCACCAAATCTCTTCAAACTCTCCAGAAATGATCTCCTAGTTATCCTTAACCATTCTAACCTATTAATTCTATCTAATAGCGCTTAAATTAGAGTGTAGAGAGAAAGTTACAAACCTGGTAAAATCGAGTGAACAGATGAAGAAATCCCTCAATTCAGACCTTCAATCTTTCCCAATTCCTTCACTGAGTAGTATTCTTGCTTCTGTATGCAAAAAGAAGTGTTGAAACTGCTTGATTCTTGGAAACCGATCTTGAGTTGCAGAGGTGAAAATCCAAAAGCTCATACACGATTCATCAATGGAATTTCCCCCAATTTGATCTGCACGCCCTCACTATGATCCATGGAATGTGTTTGTGTAGAAAAAAGGAATGGAAATGAAGAAGAATGTGAAATTGAAACTTGACTTGCAATGGAAGATTTTTGATCTCACTCTCTCTTATCTGCACCAACTCTCACCAACCCTTGCTTTGAGCAAGTTCTAATCATCTTATAGAACTTGTAGGAACTGTCCAGAACCTTCTGGAACACTCCAATGATAATTTGAACTTCTCATCTCATGATATTTGATTTCACTTCTCACCATATGCTATCTAATGCCATAGTCCTTGTAACCTTTGTAACTGACTTGAAATTCTCCCCATATGAGATTTATGATGTGTTACAATGCATAACTAACTTGTTTATTGAGTTTCTTTATGTTTTGCTTTGGTGCCTTAAGATGCAAGTAAGCCATTTCCAAAGCAACCCTATGATCTAGGCCTCAAATCAAAATTATGGCTGAACCATTGTTCTTAGAATGTCCTTTTGAGTCAAAATGACCTATTATATGACATGGTTTGGATGTATAACTTGTGATTTCCAATTTTCAATTTCAACTTATTTAACTTATGCCTCCATTTTAGGCCATTTTCATCACTTTTTGATACAAGCCTTTTCAACATCTCATAATCTCCATACTAGCCTTAAAACATCATTATAAGCAAGTTTGATGTTGAAGATTTTTACATTTGAAGCCTGGAAATAGGAGATATGGCCTTATGCTTGAAATGACCTATAACCTCCAAATGACCAAAATGCCCTTGACTTGCCAAAGCCATAAGTTGAGTTCTACAAATCCTATCAAGTACTTCTAGTACTCTCTAGAAAGCTAATACGATGCTCTACAACATTCATGTTGACCAAGAGTTCATAGGAATCATCCTACTAGGGAAAAAGTTGGATGCAAGTTGGGTGACTTTCAAGGACCCAGATTCACATACCTCAGATGACCTGTAATTTGTCAAAGTCATAACTTGAGATCTATAAATCCTATCAAGGACTTATAATACTCAAATTAAATCTAAGAACAAGCTCTACAACATTCATGTTGTGGGGAAGATGATATGACAATCACATCTTGAGCTAAACTGCCTTGAAGATAGGGATCAAACTAGGGGATTTTACACTGTCAAGCCTTAGAAACCCTAACTTAAAACTTCTCAAACTCCTCAATTATGATGAGTTGGTCTAGGAATCATCCTTATAGCATATCAATGCATCATTCCATGATCTCATGGCTCTTGGATTAGGTCTCAACCCTCTCCAAATCATCAGTTGACCTAGGGTTGACCCAGTCAAACCCTAATTCCACCACTCATGGCTGAATCTTTTGAATTCTTGTACAATGACCTCTCTAGGCTTCTTGATGGCTTTCAAGACATCTCATAAGCTTTATCAAAGCTTCAAGTCCATCCTCATAGTCTCAGAATCATCTGAGGAGCTCCCACAACTCTCAAGTTATGAGACACATAACCTTGGTTTCAACCAATCTCTCTGAGGATCTCTTGAGTTCTTTGACAAAGGTATCAACCTTTGAACACTTGAACAACCTTCTTGGCTAGCTTCAAAGTCTCATATAACTCTTGCTGGGTAATCATACCTCTTGATCTACTGCCCACATATCAATGAGATGCAGATGATGAATGAGATGAACACAAGCTTGGTAAATAAATGTTGGTCAAATTTTGGGGTGCAACACCTTCCTATCGAAGGTGGCACTACATCTAGGACATAACATGACATTGGAAGCTTTCTTCTGGAAATGGTGAAGAAAATCGACAATAGACTCTTCGTATCCTGGATAAGCCACCTTGTTATGTTCTTCCTGACAACTTGATTCATTATCCCCTATGGTTTCATGTTGAGTTGTCTCCACCATGTTGACATTGATACCCTTACCTAGATCTAGCTTAACTAGATCCATCTCCAAGCCTCTGGTGGCCTGGTCTATCTCGATGAAACTATCAGCGGTTTCCTTAGTTACTATTGTTGCACCCCAAAATTTGACCAACCTTTTTCTTAACTTGGTTTATGTTTCATTTTATTTTCTTCTAGCATTTGCATTGCATAGCATTTTTCATTGAACAAGGGATCAAGAGGTTGTGCATAGCAAGAGGATTCTACTCAAAGTGTTGAGCCTAAGCAAGGGTGTTACTCAAGCATGAATGGTCATCAAGTCATCTAGAAGTGGTTAATGTCTTGTGAAAGGATGGATGGATGTATGTGGGGAAGCTCCTAACTTGGAGGCCAGTTGAAGATCATCAGAGGGTTGTGAATTCATAATTATGGATATGGGATGTTGATAGAGCTCATTGAGTGCTTTGAGAGCCATGTTAGAGCTTATTCAAGTTGTTGTGTGATGTGGAAGAAGCCATAGTCAAGAATGTTGCATCTAGGGTTTTCATCTGGTTAATCCTCAGTCAATTGTGAAATCAAAGGAGATTAAGACTAAATTCCAAGTCTCTATGGTCATGGGATGTTGTGTTGAGATGCCTAATATATCATTTCAAGATCAATTCATCAAGAATCAAGAGTGTGAGAAGTTACTAAATTAGGGTTCTCAGTGTAAAATCCCCTGTTTAGTGCCCAACTTCAAGACCACTTATCTCAAGATAGATGTCTCATCTCATATTGACCCCAACATGAAACTTGTAGAGCATGTTTCTAGCTTTCTTTTGAGTATTAGAAGTCATTCATCTGATTTCTAGCTTTCTTTTGACCTATAAGTATGTTTCTCCTCAACTTTTAATGAACATTAAAGTTGTTACTCATGATCTTAACTTTCTAAAGATTACTAGAATTCTTTCATCTGATTTGTAGAACTCAAGTTATGAGGCTTGCAAGTCAGGGGTATTTTGGGAAAGCAAGATTACAGGTCATTTTCATTATAGGTCCATTTCACTACTTTGCACACTTCAAATGAAAATATTTCCAACATGAAACTTGCTCCAAATAGGGTCATTTGCTCAACCAAACATCAAGGAGTCATGGACTTGGTTTAGTTTGGAGAATTGAGGTGTAACCTTTTCATGAAGGAAGCTTAAAAGGGAAAATGGAATTAATTGATTTTTAATCATTTGGAAGCAACCTTATGCATTTTTTGAGTTACAAAGATGAGGTGAATAAGATGCAAGCATTGGATTGGGGTTTTAGGGCCATTTTCATGTGTTTTCTAAAGGCACTTTCAAGTGAATTTTTGATAATGCAATCTCAACCATTTCATCTTTCCAAGGTTTTAATCCTATCCATTTGATTTACATGAGGTCTCAGCAAGCTAAATAAGTGTTTTTCCATGCTTGGCAGTGGCAAATTTGTGCACATTTGGAAGCTCCAAACTAAGGAAATTTGATTTTGCAATTGGGCTACACAACATGTAATTGGGCTTTCTTTGCTTCAGGATACATCACATATATTCCCCTGATCATTCACAATGCTTCAGAACGTGTTTTGGTGGAAAATTGAGAGAGAAAGCAACTTGAAAAAGTGAGAGAAAATTGAAACACGATTTTGGAGATTTATTGGATTTCAAGAAAAATTGAGCACAGCAAAAGTTTCCTGGAGGTTCGTGGAGTGATTCTGGATATTTTTCTCTAAGCTTCATCAAGAATTGAAGGCTCAGTGGAAGCTCTCCACTAGGTATCTTCATTTCAACATATCTCTCTATTTATGCCATGATTGTTGCCATTTTTGCATCATTGAGACCTAGGAACTATGTAGATCATTAATAACTAAAATGAACTGGCATTTGAGATGATTTGTGTTTGGTGCTCATTTCTGTTTCTCTTCAATCTGGCTTGGTTGTTGCTTAAAAATGAGAATTAATTGCATATTTGAATTCTACATGATGCGTAGATGAGTTTGGACTATCATTTTGTTGGATTTGGTTAAGTGCATCTCCATTTGAGTTTTTAGACTCGCTGAAGAAGGTGACCGGAGCCACCGTGCTCCGACACCTGGTTTTTTCCCTCTGTTCCAGATTTAATTGAAGAAGATGATGATGTTTCTTAATGTGATCCACTTGATCTGTTTACTTTTTGTTTCCACGACCTTAATTAAGACGTACCGTATACGTCGTTTGACTTGTTTCACCAGATCACATTTGAATTTCATTAATTGACATGGTGCGCTCTGATCCACTGGATGCGCATACCGTCTTGATCCAACGTGCCTGATTGCATTCCACCATGTACTCACGTTGACCACAGACACACGAGCATTGTTTGGTTTTCAGTTTTTGTGCGCCTCTTGGATCTGGGCTTATTTTGGCTGTTAGCACCCCCCTTGTTTGGGCCCAGCTAGTTTTCAACGCGTTTGGGTTGCTGTTTGCACCCTTCCTTCTATTTTCTTTTTTTATTTTCTTTTTATTTTTGTTTTATTTCTGTTTTGATTTAATTTCATTTAAAATACTTCCAATAGTGTAAAAATTCCACAAAAATATTTTTTAAACATTTTGGGATGTCTATTATTTTTAGAAATTTTTTATTTTATTTTTTAGTTTTATTTTCAATTAAAAATGGAATTAAATATTGGAAGTGTCTTATTTGAATAAAATCTTGACATTTTTTGGTTTTGATTTTGTTTCTTCCATTTCCCTTTGATCCAATGAATGAAAATTCATCCTCATGTCCATGATGAGTTGATGAATTTTTGAGGACCATTTTGCCTCTGTTGGTTGACTTTTGATGCATTTCATTTGACCCTCGACAATCCTCATTCAAAATGGAACACCCTTGTGAATCAATTTCTTTGGTGGTGTTGTGAATTGATTTTGATTGTAATCTTTTGGCCTCTGTTTGCCAACATGTTTAAGTACCTTGTGCATTTTATTTTATCATTTTTGAACCATTTTCCTAATTTTGAGGTAACTTGCAAGTCAAGTTACCTCCAAGGGAGGTTTATACATGCACCTTGACCTAGTTTGACTTGGATATGACATTTTTGGATCCTTTGAGCTCTCAATGCCTTTTGTTTCATGTTTCTAACATGTTAAGGATGCTGCTTGTTCATTTTTAGGTCATGACATTGTTTCTTCCTTGTTCATTTGTTTGTTTTCTTTTGAGCTTTCAATTAGGGTTTCAATGTGAAGTATGATTGCATTCCTTTGTGTTCTAGCTTGAATTTCCTTTTGGTGTGATTTGCTTTTGCTTTTGAGCTTTATTCTCCATCTTTACCTTCTGTCTAATGACCTTGGAACCTCATTTAAGGTATCTTAGTCCCTCCTGAGGAGGTACTTGAAGTATACCTAAAATGATGGATCCTTGAGGACTCTTCTGTGCTTCTTTTTCACTTTGGTTATGATGCTTATGGTTGAGTCCATATTATGAGGTCCTTGCTGCCCTCATTTGGTCTCCCATCCTCACTTGGTTTTAGGCTTGCTCTACCTTTCATTTGTGTGGTTTTTGTATCTTGGTTGATGTTGTTTGGTTTAGGCCGTTTCATCCTATTTTTGGTGCATTTTTGTGTGGTTTGTTCTTGTTTGTTTGGTTCCTTCTTATGCATTTCTTCTCCTCTTTTCTTCTTTGTTTTGTCATATGCATGCTTGGTTGAGATGAGCTTGTGGAGGCTACTGCCCCACACTATTTTCCTCCCACTATCATTCTACTTGTGCATCTCATGCTTGCATTTTCATTTGCATGTTCTTTCTTCTTCTTCTGTTGCTTTTCTTTGCCATGTTCCCCATAAGTTCTCTAACCTATTGAGGTTATGATAGACATTAGGTGCTTAACCATGCATGATAACATTAGGTAGTTCCTTTTTGTATCCCAACTTTAAGTCCACTTTGCATGATAACTTTTAGAGTTGATTAGTCTCCCATTAGTGTCCTTTCTGCTCTTCTCTTCTTCAAACATTCATAAAACACTTAATAAAGAATGACAAATATTGTACGCTAAAAGCCTTAAGCTATTTGGGAAATGATGATTGAGTGGTTGCCTCTCAATTGTCTAGAATGTTATTATATGTCCTTTGGACGATATGCGACACATTCGCTCCTGAGTCATAGTCTTTAGTGCAACATGAGTTACAAATCAAGTTCAAAACACTTCTTCTCTAAAAAACACAAAAACACGTCAAACCTTTTTCATCCTTCGGGATTCTAATCAGGAAAATCTTTTCAGATAAAAAGAGTGTCGTAACTTTTAATTCTACCGCAAATGGTAACGCCTAAGTCTCCAATGGTTGAGCTACATACACCAACTGCTAGAGCTGATTATTAACCCTACTCGGTGTCGCTACTGCGAAAATCGGCGCCGACAATACAGAAGAGTCGCCACCGTGCGTTATTTATCCCAACAGAGGGAAAGGAAACGCTCGAAGTAAACCTAACGCAAAGACGGGAAAAGGTATGGTCATCGCAACCAAAACCTGGATTCGGGAGTCGGTTACGCAAGGGGAAGGTATTAGCACCCCTCACGTCCATCGTACTCGATGGGATCCACGCTTGCTTGGTTCGTACGGATTACACTTCTATCTAAACTAAAGGATGAGGTCTGAAAAGAAAAAATAAAACATGACTCGGCAAAGCATCACACTTTATGCCTACTTATTCCCGTCTGGAACGAGAAATCAGAGTCAACGTAGTTCGCCTACCTACGGGAAAGGAGGGGAAGGTTGCTCGCTAGGACACTGCATCCTATGCCTACGTACTCCCACACAGCATGGAAGATCAGAGCAAACGTAGCTCGGGCTACGCACGACACAAGCTGTTCAAGTGTCTTTTATGAAAAATCTCACCTTAAACAAGGGTTTTCTTATTGCAAAAAGGTTGATGTTTGTTCAAATCTTTTGACGGAAGAAATGAATTAATTTCTGTTATAACCTTTATTAATGTTTTTCTGTTGTTTTGAAGAAAGAAGAGATGACACTCTACAAATCCTAGGGTTGAAAAGGGGAATAAAATATACCCTAATGTTATCATGCATGGGTTAACTCCTAATGTCTATCATGCTCCTCTCTTGCACAGAAAGAAACAAAGATCCTAAGGGAATAGACGGAAACAGAAACAGCAGATATATACAATAAAGCAGTAAAATGCATGGATGCAACAATACAAGCGAGGCAAGGGAGTCCGACTCAACCTCGAACCTAGAAAACAATAGGCAAAAGTGAACGGAGTTCACTTTCAACCCAGCAGGTTAAACAGCAAACAATACAGTCAGGGAAATTCACACAATACATCAAGAATTAAACAGCTAAAAACTAACAGGAAAGCAATCTTCATCAGCATCTGCAACCATCTTCAGGCATCGAGCAAGCATCAGTCTTTATCTTCAATCTCCCAATGGCTTTTCTTCAAGTCTCACTCTCCAAGCTGAGGAATCAATCACAAGAATAAACTGGGTGTTAAGCAATTAGTTGACCACCAAGGGTGGCAAACAGACTGCTAACAACACATAGAATATTTTCTCTCAAGAGTTCTATCTCTTAGACACTATCACCAAGCCTTCCAAAGGAAGGGGGTGAATGTCTTAGAGAGACTCTGCATCACAGAGAGGGATGGAGGCAATCAAGACCTTCCATGTTTGAGAATCAAGTTTTCTACTCTAGAGCTCTGCCTAACTCCTAGATCTTACAGACTTCTACAGCTGCCAGCAAGAGATACTCCTCATCAACTCTGGAAGTTGGTCTTCATTCTCTTTGATATTCAAATGGGCTTCATCATCTCAATCTTCAGCTCAAACCCCAAGTCCCAAACAAACCCAATACCCCACACAGACAAATAATAACCCTAAAGAGGGCACACCACACAGTCAATCAAATACAAGCAATATACTAGTAGCAGTAGGGGAATCCTAATATTTTCTAAGGGATCTATTATCTACCCATAACCCCTATAGTCCCATACCCCAAAATCAAATCAAAATTCCTAAAAGAATTAATCTATCTCACCTCTATTCACTTAAAACCCTAATTTTAACCATTCTAATCTCAACTAATCAAACTACCTAAAAATTAATCCTATAATTACAAATTAAATCCTATATACAAGTTGAAGTCCTAAGCTAATCACCCTAAAAAGAATGGGTCCTAAATTCAAAGGGAACTAATAGAACTAAAATCAACAAAATTATGCACTAAACTAAACTCATTAAAAAGCTATTTACAAGAAAAATGCACAAAAAATATTAAAACAAAATAAAATGCCAATTTTATTATTTATTATTTTTCTTAACAAAATTATGAATCTACCACAAAAAGAACCAATTAAAAACAAGCTTTTTTCAATTTTATATGGATTTTTAAAGATGCTAAAAATATAAGAGAAAAATAAAATCAAAAAAATGAATTAAAATGGGGAGGGGGTGTCATAAGCAACTTCGCCCAGTTCATATAGCTGATGGGCCAGAAAAATGGGGGCGTGATTAGCAGAAGAGCAAGGCCCAGTTAGCTTCAGAAAATCAATTGAAAAAATAAAAGAAAAAGATCAAACTCTCGGTGCAAAAAGCAACAATTTCCAGTTCATTTTCCAATGGGCTTTGATTTGGGGGTGGGGATAGCGCTCTGATCCAAGGCCCGCGCGTTTCATTTAGTGAAACGCATCGTTTCACTATTCTTCTTTCCCTCCGTTTCTCTTTTCAAATCTGGACCGTGCGATTGGTGTAAAAAGTCAAGCAATTGAAACGATCTAACGGCCATTGCATCGTCTTCCCCAAATGAGAATTAGGGTTTCAGGATTCGAACCCTCCATGCAGCCATGTTCAACCAATGCGTACTCCTTCATCTCTCAATGAAAACCCCTCATCCAAAAACCAAAAGTGGTCTACTCCTCACCCTCTATAAAACCCTAGCCCTAGATTTCTCTAAAACCTCCTCAGTAGCCAAACCCGATAGCTATAAGTTTAGGGTACCACTGGACTGCACCTGATATGCATGGTTATTAATTTTGCTCAAACTATACTAGAACATTCTACGCATTATGCTGATCACTCTAAGTTAAAAAGCTAATATTATCTTGCCCTAATCCATGAGTTCTTGATCTTGAAAGATTCATCACCATGTTACCAAACTCCATGAAACCTTCTCAATCTTTCTGAAAATGGTCATCTAACCTAACCTAACAATCTTACACTAATAATCTAATCTAACAACACCTAATTGGGGAGATAGAAGAGAAAATGCATACCTGCAATTCTTGTTGGAACAGATGAGAAATAGCTTGATTCATCACTTGCAATCCCTCACCAATGGTCCTTAGATGATGCTATGGTTTCTGTTTGCAAAAAGTGGGAAGAAGAATGCTTGGATGAAGAGATTTGAATCTGATATGCTTCTTGCAATTTCAAACCCTAGAGCTTCAATCTTCCATGGATGGCTCTCTAATTCAGCATGTATGCACTCAAAAGCTTCAATGGATTGTGGATGAAGAAAAAGAATGAACAGAATTGATGTTGAATATAGATTTTCACTCTTTCTTACAATGGAAGCAACAATGGAATTCTCTCTCTTCTCTCCCTCTTTTCACCAACCTTTTGCACTAATGGATTCAATTCAATATATAGAGGATGATGGACAGATCTAGAAGTTTCTGGATTGATCTTAGAGGATTCTAGAATGTGGTGGAAAGTTATGGAAATCTCATTTGATGACATGTTGAATATCTCTCATCTCATGCATACACCCTTCTAAACTTGTGTTAAAATCTCTCCTCATGAGATATTGAAATGGTATGTGTGAAAAACAAGCCTTTCCTTGCCTTGTGTTGAGTTTTGCAAAGTTGCCTTAATATGCAAGTAACAAAAATACAAAGCAAGTCCCATTTTTAAACCCTAACTCAAAAAAGTGGCTGAACCAATGTCTTTAAAATGATGTTTGGATTCAATTTGGTATATTATATGACCCATTTTGGATTTGTAGATCTCTCAAACCATTTTCCAACTTGAACTTTTTCAAGTTATATGCCTTTTTTAAGTCATTTTTCACCAACTTTTATCAAGTCTTGTTCTATGCATTTCCAAACTTCCATGACCTCTATTATAGACTTAAAATGACATTTTGAGCAACTTTGATGTTGTGAAGTTTTTCATTTGAAGCTTCCTTGCATGAGTTTTAGGCATAGGCTAAGAATGACCTGTAATTCTCAAATGACCAAAATACCCTTTGCTTGCCAAGACCATAAGTAGAGTTCCACAAATCATATGAAGGCATACCATACCTTCCTAGAAATCTAAGACAATGAGGAAAAACTCTCATGTTGGCCAGAAATCCATTTGAAAACTCCTTGAAGGTCAAAAGTTGCTTGGAAGACAGACAACTTTCACAAACAAACTTCAGTGCCCTCAGATGACCTGTAACTTGAAAGAGCTATAACTTGAGTTCTATAAATCATCTTGATGACTTCCACCACTCAAATTAAATCTATGAAGATACTCTACAAGTTTCATGTGGACCAGAAATTCATATGAAGCTTGCATCTTGAGTTACACTGCTTTGAAGTTTGACCCAAATTAGGGGATTTAACACTGAAACCCTAATTTGGTAACTCCTCTTCTCCTTGACTCCTGCTGATTTTTCTTTAGCACAACACCATATCCAAATCCATATGGAAAATAATGAATCCCACACCCTTCAAATGATTCTTGATGCCTTTCAAACACTTCTTTGACCTAGGATTGACCTGGTGTTGACCCTAGTTGACTGACTTCAACTGAGGCTCTTGCAATTATTCCAATGACTTGGTTACTCCTCAAAAATGATCATATAGGCTCTTCCTGACATCCATACACACCTCATGCTCTTGGCTCATGGCTCACACTTCCTCTGATGATCCCCAAATAACCTCAAGATAGGGGAGAACTCACTGATCAACCTGTCAATTCTTCAAAGCTCAAATTCTTCCCTGATGACCTGAGTAGTCTTGAATATGAGTGAAACCCTTGAATATACCTCTTGAGATAAGAATACCACTTGATCCCCTGATTAAGATAGCTTGCCTATGCTATGCAATGCAGATGAATACCCTATGTACATAATGACAATGCAAATGACTATGCAATTGAAACATACACCTATGTTTAAAAAGGTTGGGCAAATTTTGGGGTGCAACAGCTGCCCCTATTCAAGCGGCTTGGACCCGACTGGATGAAGAGCGCGCAGCCTTCAAACATTCGAGGTACGAGATGGTTGAATACGAAAGAACCCGGAAATTTGCCAACCGCAAAAAATAAGTTGCGCACGACTACTGCTTGGGGAAAACCCTGGGAACTGGCTTCTGTTGTCACAGTAACAACTAGCCATCCATCTGCCAATCTGTTTTTGAAAAATAAACTGATATTGTCCGCAGACCACTCCATTCCGAAGAAATGAGCATACACCACACAACGAGAAATTGTTGACATCACTTATCAACCTCTGTTGATCTCACTTATCAACCAAGCACACGCTAACCAGCGGAAGAATATTGACTTCCCTTGTCATGTTGACTTCACTGATCAACCTTTCGTACCTCGAAGAAACGAGCAAACGCTTAACCAAGCGGGACAATGTCCGAAGACATGAACAACCGACTCTGCGGGGAAATGAGAAACTTAACCAAGCACCCTTGTTGAAAAATGCGAGGAATTTAACCAAACAACTCCTGTGGCGAGCATCCTGCCGGGGACTATGAGGACTTAAACAATTAACTCATTGAAACGACACCCTGCTGGAGCACATAACTCTGCTGGAGGAACTACGGGTAACGACCCACAAACTGCATTACCGTCTTCTAATGCTGACTCCGCAGCATCCTGAGAAAGACTCAGATGGGGGAATACAAGTAACTTAACCAAGCGACTTGTCAAAGAATACCCTGCCGGGGATTACGAGGAACTTAACCAAGTATCTCGTTGAAGACCACCCTGCTGGGGATTACGTCTCTACTGGGGTAACCACCCAAAATCTGTATCATGCTATTTCCACAGCACTCTGAGAAAAGACTCGGCTGTGGAGAAAGAGAAATGCTTGACCAAGCAACTCTGCTAGGGGAATATACCATGACGAACACGATCACTACATGTCGTACGCCATAAATCCACAAAAATGCGACGAACATGGTCACTGCGTGTATCACAACCAACATCAACTAAAGGGACAAACACGCCGAACACAATCACTGCGTGCGGTGTTACAACCAAGATCACCTCGACCATAAGTCCAACCGGATGAGATAAACACGATCACTGCGTGCCAGACGAAATAAATCCACATAGAAGAGGCGAACACGTTCACTGCGTACTTCAACCACCAATATGATGAACACGATCACTGCGTGCGCTGCAATAGGACGAATGCGATCACTGCGCATCTCGACCAACAAAACCAACTGATACGATAGTCACGATCACTGCGTGTTCCACGTCACAAGTTCCCATGGTACTATCAACACGATCACTGCGTGCTATACGAATACGATCACTGCGTATCTTGAACACGATCACCTTGACTGGTGAAAACACGATCACTGCGTGCTATACGAATACGATCACTGCGTATCTTGAACACGATCACCTTGACTGGCGAAAACACGATCACTGCGTGCTGTGTGTCTCAACTAACCCACATAACCGGACGAATACGATCACCGCATATTCTAACCATATATAGGGTGAACGCGATCACTGCGCGCTTTATGTCACGACCCTCTTGACTGGGGGAAACACGATCACTGCGTGCTGTGACACAACTTCAAACATGGGACGAATACGATCACTGTGTACTTCGGCCACCAACAACCAGATGAACACGTTCACTGCGTGCCTCATCTCATAACCAAACCGCATAACGGACGAATACGATCACTGCGTACTGACCAACGAAAACTGGATAAACACGATCACTGCGTGTCAATCTATAACCACTGCATAACGGACGAATACGATCACTGCGTATACAGACCAACAACATCACATGTGATGGTAAACACGATCACCGCGTGTCCTGCCCAAATAATAGAGTGAACACGATCACTGCGCGTCCTGCTCGATAAAACCCCCGAGATAATACCAACACGATCACTGCGTGCCTTACAAAACAATCTTCTCAGCCGGGGACGAATACGATCACTGCGCCATTCGACCACAGATACACATACCAAGATCAACACGATCACTGCGTGTCCTACAACATGAACCCCATATCTGGCACAAATACGATCACCGCATACTTGGGCCACAAATCAACATCTTAAAATCAACATGATCACTGCGTGCCTTACAATATGATCCCTGTATATGGTGCACATACGATTACTGCATACTTTGACCATAAAACAGCATCTTCCTGAATCACGATTTCTCTTATCGGCAGGGAACAAACATATCT
Source organism: Lathyrus sativus (assembly GCA_963859935.3). Taxonomy (NCBI): domain Eukaryota; kingdom Viridiplantae; phylum Streptophyta; class Magnoliopsida; order Fabales; family Fabaceae; genus Lathyrus; species Lathyrus sativus. The sequence goes on along the minus strand of OZ012740.1, from coordinate 140,533,651 downwards.
GGAACTGAAGAGGTAACCACCTGGCTTATGTTTCAAAAATGCATGTTTGATAATGACGTAATGCTTCCATACAGCATGGAAATGCTACGTACTCGTGTAAAATGCAAATGCTCATGATGCATGCTTATGCGAAGAGTTGCTTCAGCAAAATAAATGTCGAAGACACACTGGGTCCACTGGGGATGACCGGAATACTACCGATACGCTTCCAACAAAATAAACGTTGGAAAGATGAACTAACTCCACTGGGGATAACCATCCTGCTAGGAAAGTAGCTCACGAACTCAAAACTCCAAAATCTGCTGAGGACGATCCTTCTGGCGAGGAAGAGCGACTTGCTGGGGAAAGAAAGGACAATCGCTCGGGAAAACTCCTTTCAGCAGCTCCAACCACCTGATCACACTCTGTGGGGAACCTCTCCTGCTATCACTGAGCTGGGGAAATCATCCCGCTATCACTGAGCTGGGGATTGAACTACACATTCTGATTTGCACTGCACAAGAACTCTCTGGGAAGTTAATCGCATTTGTCTCGACCTTCGCTGGGAAGGACTCTGCTCTACTTGACAAGCTAATTCTGAACTACTGGAAATACATTATCTTTTACTTTGACGCAATCTCCGCTCTCCTGGGGAGATAACATTCAGTTTTGCCTGGGGCGACTTCACTGGGGAAGACACAACATTCAACCTCTGGAGAGGGTACCAGCCTGCCATGGACTCTGGCGGGGACTTTGCAAACTTTTGAATACCTGCAAAAGTCAACAAGCAAACACAAGGCCATCTATGCAAAAAGAGACATATTGGTGGTCACCCACGACAACCATTCAGGTAATTTTTGGTTTTAACAATCATCGGCCGAGGCCCGCCTGTTTACACGCATGTAAGTTTATCAAAACATCGGCGCTTTTTACAAACAAAACTGTAAAAATAAAAACCAAAGTCACACGCTACACTGATCAAAACACTTTATTGATAACGACCTGAGAATAGGCAAAATTTGTACATAAGATGCAACTCCTGAAAAGAGGTAGTCACACATAAACAAAATGCAGAAGTATGCAAATATACAGAATAAAATTTGTACACATGTCGGCAACGTGTTACAGACGAACACCATGAACCGATCCTCCTATGACTCGTCGGACTCTGACGCTTTCCTGATCTTTGTCTTCGGAAGAAATTGCTTTGGATAGTTGACCCCCAGATGCTCCCAAACCGCTAACAATCAAACTTGGACCGCAGTCATTTGCTTCTTAAATCCCTAACTTTTGCGCGAATCGCCCTTTGCGGGTTTTCGATTCACCGGGATACCCTTTTAAGCAAAGTATTTTTTAACTGCGTCCGAGTTCACAGGGGACGTAAAGTATTCACCATCCATGGTGGATAACAATAAGGCTCCTCTGGAGAAGACCTTTCTCACGACGTATGGACCTTCGTAGTTGGGAGTCCATTTGCCCCTGTGATCCGATTGCGGTGGGAGAATCTTCTTCAGCATAAGATCACCCGTCTGAAAGCTTCGAGGTCGAATCTTCTTGTCGAACGCTTTCTTCATCCGGCTCTGATACAGCCTACCATGTGCAATGGATGCCAGTCTCTTTTCATCTATCAAGCTCAGCTGATTCAATCTACTTCTCACCCATTCTGCCTCGTCCAGCTTAACATCAAGCAAAACCCTCAAAGATGGTATCTCAACCTCCAATGGCAGGACAGCCTCCATGCCATATACTAGTGAGAACGGTGTTGCCCCGGTTGATGTACGCACTGTAGTACGATAACCGTGCAAAGCGAATGGCAGCATCTCATGCCAATCCTTATACGTTACCACCATCTTCTGAACAATCTTCTTTATGTTCTTGTTGGCCGCTTCAACAGCGCCATTCATCTTGGGTCTGTAGGAGATGAATTATGATGCTCGATCTTGAAATCCCGACACAGATCTTTCATCATCTTGTTGTTCAAATTCGAACCATTATCAGTAATGATTCGCTCAGGAATACCGTATCTGCAAATTATATCCTTCTTGATAAATCTGGCCACCACCTGTTTCATCACATTGGCGTAAGATGCTGCTTCCACCCACTTGGTGAAGTAATCGATCGCGACCAGAATGAAGCGATGACCGTTGGATGCGGTTGGCTCAATCTTGCCAATCATATCGATTCCCCACATGGAGAAGGGCCATGGAGAAGCCATAACATTCAGTGGACTGGGTGGCACATGGATCTTATCAGCATAGATCTGGCACTTGTGACACCGCTTGGCAAACTTGAAACAGTCAGTTTCCATCGTCAACCAATAATACCCCGCTCGCAACAACTTTCGGGTCATAGCATGCCCACGAGCATGTGTACCAAAAGTTCCCTCATGGACCTCTTCCATGAGCAAGTTGGCTTCCTTCTCGTCTACACACCTGAGGAGTACCAAATCGTGGTTCCTTCTATACAAAACGCCATCGGGATTCAGATAGAAGTTGCCTGCTAATCTCCTTAGAGTCTTCTGATCACGACTGGATGCCCCAGCCGGATATTCTTTATTCTTCAGGAAGTTCTGTATGTCAAAATACCAAGGTTTACCGTCAGATGCTTCATCAATTGCAAACACAAAGGCCGGCCTATCAAGGCGAGAGATGACAATGCTGGGAGCCTCATTCCAGCGGTTGACTTTATACATCGAGGATAACGTTGCAAGGGCGTCTGCCATTTGATTCTCCTCCCGAGGTACATGATGAAACCCCACCCTATCAAAGAAAGGTAGCAACCTTCTCGCATAATTCATGTACGGCACCAGATTAGGTTAGTGCGTCTCCCACTCTCCCTTAATCTGATTCACAACCAATGCTGAATCCCCATATACATCCAGATTCTTAATCCTCATATCGATCGCTTCTTCTAACCCCATAATACAAGCTTCGTACTCGGCTTTGTTATTCGTCACTGAAAAAGTCAATCTGGCTGTGAACGGGATGTGCGACCCGTGGGGAGTTGTAATGATTGCCCCGATCCCGCTACCGTACGAATTGACAGCCCCATCAAAAATCATTTGCCACTGGGAACTCCGCTCAGGTCCTTCACCAGGCAACGACTCATCACAATCTTTAGCTTTCAAGTACATTATGTCCTCATCAGGAAACTCAAACTTCATAGGCTGATAATCCTCAATTGGCTGTTCGGCCAGATATTCGGACATAACACTTCCCTTAATGACTTTCTGGGAAACATACTGGATATCGTATTCTGTCAATACCATCTGCCATCTAGCAATCCTTCCAGAGAGCGCTTGCTTCTCAAACACATATTTGATCGGATCCATCTTTGATATCAGCATGGTTGTATGATTTAGCATGTATTGTCTTAGACGTTTGGCAGCCCACGCCAATGCACAACACGTCTTTTCGAGCATAGAGTATCAATATTCACAATCTGTGAACTTTTTACTCAAGTAGTAAATTGCATGCTCTTTCCTTCCTGTCTCGTCATGTTGACCGAGAACACAACCCATACTATTCTCCAGAACCGTCAGATACATAATCAGTGGCCGTCCCGCTACTGAGGGTATCAACACCGGAGGTTCCTGCAAGTATTCTTTTATCTTTTCAAATGCCCTTTGGCAATTGTCGTTCCAGACCACCGCTTGATCTTTCTTTAACAGTTTGAATAATGGTTCACACGTGGTCGTTAGGTGAGAGATGAACCTAGCAATGTAATTCAACCTCCCTAAGAATCCACAGACTTCTTTTTCTGTTCTCGGTGCTGGCATCTCTTGTATTGCTTTTATTTTTGCAGGATCGACCTCGATTCCTTTCTTGCTCACAATGAACCCCAGTAGCTTCCCGGATCTCACTCCGAAGGTACATTTATTAGGATTCAACCTCAGCCTGAACTTCCTCAGCCTCTTGAACAACTTCAGCAGATTAACCAGATGTTCTTCCTCTGTTTGAGACTTGGCAATCATATCATCGATATACACCTCAATTTCTCTTTGCATCATGTCGTGAAAAAGCGTTGTCATGGCCCGCTGATATGTTGCCCCAGCATTCTTTAAACCAAAGGGCATCACCTTGTAGCAGAAGGTTCCCCACGGGGTGATAAAGGTCGTTTTTTCCATATCCTCCGGAGCCATTTTGATCTGATTATACCCTGAAAAGCCATCCACGAAGGAGAATACCGAAAACTGGGTCGTGTTGTCAACTAACACGTCAATATGCGGCAGCGGGAAATCATCTTTCGGGCTCGCTTTGTTTAGATCTCTATAATCAACATGCATCTGAACCTTGCCATCTTTCTTTGGCACCGACACGATATTAGCGACCCAAGTGGGATAAGTGGTAACAGCCAGGAATCCAGCATCCCATTGCTTCTGCACTTCTTCCTTTATCTTTATAGCCATGTCAGGACGAGTCCTTCGGATTTTCTGCTTCACAGGCGGGCAATCTTCCTTCAACGGCAGACGATGAACAACCATATCAGTATCCAAACTCGGCATGTCCTCGTAGGACCAAGCAAATATATCACTGTATTCATGCAGCATCTCAATAAGCTCTCGCTTGACGTCCACTTGCAACGCGGCCCCTATACGGATATTCCTGACGCATTCTTCAGACCCTAAGTTGACAATATCAATCTCTTCCTGGTGAGGTAGAATGACTCTCTCCTCTTGCTTCAATAACCGACTCAGCTCTTCTGGTAAGTCACTATCCTCCACAATCTCCTCCTCAGCTTGGAAGATCGGATGCTCGAAGTCTAAACGAGTCATAGGAAGTTTTTGGTCGGTGTCATCTGAAAATTCATGAATCCTGCGAGAGAAACGGTTAAGTGCTTCAAAATGATGTACAAGCAAAATGCATAACCACACTGCCATTTTATTGAAAAATAAAAAATAAAAAAACAGAAAGAAAAGGATCACAACATTTGAATGTTAAAAACGCCGTCATTTATTGATCATGCAAACATACATGTAAACAGTTAGGCCCTAAGACAAGATCATCGATGCCCCGGGCAAGGCATGTGATCATACAATGATTGAAAAAAACAATGCATTACTGTTTGGTGACTTGGATGATGTCCTGGATGGACCAGTTGCATAGGCTTTGCCCCGGCGCGATGGGTCGAATCCATGCGTCCATGTCGCAATCGTTATCCACTTCCTCCGTATCAGACACGGCATTAATCCTCTCGAAGCTGACCCCTCCGGGCATGAACACCACAGGTCCCTTGTACTTAGGCTCACCCTGCGAGGGAGATGGGCGGTACCCCAAGCCATACTTATCTTGCTTCACTGGGATGTCCAGAACCTGCCCCCACTTCTGAGTCTCTCCTGCTTGTACCAAAGCCTTGGCTTCTTTATATGAGGAGACGGCCACCTCTGGCCCTTCACTCTTCGACGGGGCCTCTTCTTTAACTTTCACCTCTTCGAACGCCTGACACAGCGTTTCATGAATTTCTCCATCTACCTCCACGTACTTGAAGGAAGACAGATGACTGACTAGGGTGTCCTCCTCGCCACACACTGTCACAATACTCCCCTCAACCATATATTTCAGCTTCTGATGGAGCGTAGAAGTCACTGCCCCGGCGGCGTGAATCCAGGGTCTCCCGATCAAACAGCTATATGCAGGCTGGATGTCCATGATGTAAAACACCGTATCAAACACCTCCGGACCTACCTGGATAGGTAACGTTATTGACCTGAATACCGACCTCCTTGTTCCGTCAAAGGCCCTTACTACCAAATCACTAGGTGTGCACAACAAACCACGGGTATCTATTTTCAACAGAGCTTTCTTTGGTAACACATTCAACGAGGACCCAGTGTCTACCAGCACATGGGATAAAGTGGTGCCCCTGCATTCGATAGAGATGTGCAAGGCATTATTATGATCACGCCCTCTAGGCCTTAGCTAAATCCTCCAAGAAGTCATCAACAGCTCAGAAGCATTCATGTGCAAGGCCTTAGCTAAATCCTCCAACTTGGGCTCAGCGGCAGAGTGAATAAAAGGAACTGCATTCTGTACTGGAAGCTCAGTAAACTCTACATACTCCTCCATGGTGGGCCCCAAGATAAAATCAGCAAACGTGAAACACCTCAAAGCCGGGTCATAGAATTGCATCAAAGTGTACAGCCCATTCAGTTCATCATTAGTTGATTTGCGAACCAAACCCAACAGCCGTCCGTAACTCTGCCTGAAGCTTCTACGGACATCCTCATCAGCAAGAGAAATCAGACCCAGGAGTGGAGTAATATCAGGGATAGGTAGCTTGTACGCAACTGTCATCCTCAAACCAGCCATGATCAATACTCAGAAGTCCAGACACTAGAACCAGGGAATATGCAAATGCACCTGCAGCACAGACACACGTTAATGGGATGCAATGATAATGATTATGCAAACAATGCAATGCAAGCAACATGCAACAGGGACCAAGTGCCATAGCTGAGAAGCCTGAACTATATCAAAAGTCTCAGATAGACCCTCTAGAATTCCTCAAACCCTGGTCTCAGATAGACCTAATACAAAGCTCCAACACTGGTCTCTGATAGACCCAACCATAACTCTGACTGGTCTCTGATAGACCTCATAACTGTCCATAAATACCCAGGATCTCAGATCAAGAAATAACCAGTATCTGAAGGTCTAGTTACCTGCATAACCCCAAACCCTCTCACAGGTGGATGTCCTAGTAACTAACAAAGGTATGGCATCTTATGCGGTCGTTGGCGTCACAGACTTTCAGGAGTGACGATACGATTCCCAGAAGGAGTGGCATCATCAAATCCTGAAGAGGCCTCACTTAGCCAACTTCCAAATGATCGGTTCCCAGAGTCGACAATCCAACTAACCAGCAACCCGAGCCACCCAAAGGGCAGGACAGGAGGCCAACCAGAAGAACCTCGTCTGAGTGTGGATTTCGCGGGACACTAGGACATGCAAAGTACGTGCGCGCCCACTAATCTCCACTCTAAATCTAGGTGCACTCAAGCCCAAGTCCGGCTTATCTCTCAATCATAGAAACCCCGTCACACCCCAACACAGCAATAATAATAATAAGATGCTGAAATGTAAATACAGAAATGTAAATCCATACAAAATCCTCGACGGGAAAACAAGTGCTAGGATTGACTCTCTTAAGGGACGTTGGATCCCAAATGCATAAGGAACTATCGCAGTCCTTAGCAGCCAGGGGACGTTGGATCCCCAGCAGAGTCGCCAGCTGTCGCTACTGCAAAAATCGTCGTCGGCAATACAGAAGAGTCGCCACCGTGCGTTATTTATCCCAACAGAGGGAAAAGAAACGCTCGAAGTAAACCTAACACAAAGACGGGAAAAGGTATGGTCATCGCAACCAAAACCTGGATTCGGGAATCGATTACGCAAGGGGAAGGTATTAGCACCCCTCACGTCCATCGTACTCGATGGGATCCACGCTTGCTTGGTTCGTACGGATTACACTTCTATCTAAACTAAAGGATGAGGTCTGAAAAGAAAAAAGAAAACATGACTCGGCAAAGCATCACACTTTATGCCTACGTATTCCCGTCTGGAACGAGATATCAGAGTCAACGTAGTTCGCCTACCTACGGGAAAGGAGGGGAAGGTTGCTCGCTAGGACACTGCATCCTATGCCTACATACTCCCACACAGCATGGAAGATCAGAGCAAACGTAGTTCGGGCTACGCACGACACAAGCTGTTCAAGTGTCTTTTATGAAAAATCTCACCTTAAACAAGGGTTTTCTTATTGCAAAAAGGTTGATGTTTGTTCAAATCTTTTGACGGAAGAAATGAATTAATTTCTGTTATAACCTTTATTAATGTTTTTCTGTTGTTTTGAAGAAAGAAGAGATGACACTCTACAAATCCTAGGGTTGAAAAGGGGAATAAAATCTACCCTAATGTTATCATGCATGGGTTAACTCCTAATGTCTATCATGCTCCTCTCTTGCACAGAAAGAAACAGAGATCCTAAGGGAATAGACGGAAACAGAAACAGCAGATATATACAATAAAGCAGTAAAATGCATGGATGCAACAATACAAGCGAGGCAAGGGAGTACCACTCAACCTCGAACCTAGAAAACAATAGGCAAAAGTGAATGGAGTTCACTTTCAACCCAACAGGTTAAACAGCAAACAATACAGTCAGGGAAATTCACACAATACATCAAGAATTAAACAGCTAAAAACTAACAGCAAAGCAATCTTCATCAGCATCTGCAACCATCTTCAGGCTTCGAGCAAGCATCAGTCTTTATCTTCAATCTTCCAATGGCTTTTCTTCAAGTCTCACTCTCCAAGCTGAGGAATCAATCACAAGAATGAACTGGGTGTTAAGCAATTAGTTGACCACCAAGGGTGGCAAACAGAATGCTAACAACACATAGAATATTTTCTCTCAAGAGTTCTATCTCTTAGACACTATCACCAAGCCTTCCAAAGGAAGGGGGTGAATGTCTTAGAGAGACTCTGCATCACAGAGAGGGATGGAGGCAATCAAGACCTTCCATGTTTGAGAATCAAGTTTTCTACTCTAGAGCTCTGCCTAACTCCTAGATCTTACAGACTTCTACAGCTGCCAGCAAGAGATACTCCTCATCAACTCTGGAAGTTGGTCTTCATTCTCTTTGATCTTCAAATAGGCTTCATCATCTCAATCTTCAGCTCAAACCCCAAGTCCCAAACAAACCCAATACCCCACACAGACAAATAATAACCCTAAAGAGGGCACACCACACAGTCAATCAAATACAAGCAATATACTAGTAGCAGTAGGGGAATCTTAATATTTTCTAAGGGATATATTATCTACCCATAACCCCTATAGTCCCATACCCCAAAATCAAATCAAAATTCCTAAAAGAATTAACATATCTCACCTCTGTTCACTTAAAACCCTAATTTTAACCATTCTAATCTCAACTAATCAAACTACCTAAAAATTAATCCTAAAACTACAAATTAAATCCTATATACAAGTTGAAGTCCTAAGCTAATCACCCTAAAAATAATGGGTCCTAAATTTAAAGGGAACTAATAGAACTAAAATCAACAAAATTATGCACTAAACTAAACTCATTAAAAAGCTATTTACAAGAAAAATGCACAAAAAATATTAAAACAAAATAAAATGCCAATTTTAATATTTATTATTTTTCTTAACAAAATTATGAATCTACCACAAAAAGAACCAATTAAAAAAAAGCTTTTTTCAATTTTATATGGATTTTTAAAGATGCTAAAAATATAAGAGAAAAATAAAATCAAAAAAATGAATTAAAATGGGGAGGGGGTGTCATAAGCAACTTCGCCCAGTTCATATAGCTGATGGGCCAGAAAAATGGGGGCGTGATTAGCAAAAGCGCAAGGCCCAGTTAGCTTCAAAAAATCAATTGAAAAAATAAAAGAAAAAGATCAAACTCTCGGTGCAAAAAGCAACAATTTCCAGTTCATTTTCCAATGGGCTTTGATTTGGGGGTGGGGATAGCGCTCTGATCCAAGGCCCACGCGTTTCATTTAGTGAAACGCATCGTTTCACTATTCTTCTTTCCCTCTGTTTCTCTTTTCAAATCTGGACCGTGCGATTGGTGTAAAAAGTCAAGCAATTGAAACGATCTAACGGCCATTGCATCGTCTTCCCCAAATGAGAATTAGGGTTTCAGGATTCGAACCCTCCATGCAGCCATGTTCAACCAATGTGTACTCCTTCATCTCTCAATGAAAACCCCTCATCCAAAGACCAAAAATGGTCTACTCCTCACCCTCTATAAAACCCTAGCCCTAGATTTCTCTAAAACCTCCTCAGTAGCCAAACCCGATAGCTATAAGTTTAGGGTACCACTGGGCTGCACCTGATATGCATGGTTATTAAACTTCCTCAAACTATACTAGAACATTCTACGCATTATGCTGATCACTCTAAGCTAAAAAGCTAATATTATCTTGCCCTAATCCATGAGTTCTTGATCTTGAAAGATTCATCACCATGTTACCAAACTCCATGAAACCTTCTCAATCTTTCTGAAAATGGTCATCTAACCTAACCTAACAATCTTATACTAATAATCTAATCTAACAACACCTAATTGGGGAGATAGAAGAGAAAATGCATACCTGCAATTCTTGTTGGAACAGATGAGAAATAGCTTGATTCATCACTTGAAATCCCTCACCAATGGTCCTTAGATGATGCTATGGTTTCTGTTTGCAAAAAGTGGGAAGAAGAATGCTTGGATGAAGAGATTTGAATCTGATATGCTTCTTGCAATTTCAAACCCTAGAGCTTCAATCTTCCATGGATGGCTCTCTAATTCAGCATGTATGCACTCAAAAGCTTCAATGGATTGTGGATGAAGAAAAAGAATGAACAGAATTGATGTTGAATATAGATTTTCACTCTTTCTTACAATGGAAGCAACAATGGAATTCTCTCTCTTATCTCCCTCTTTTCACCAACCTTTTGCACTAATGGATTCAATTCAATATATAGAGGATGATGGACAGATCTAGAAGTTTCTGGATTGATCTTAGAGGATTCTAGAATGTGGTGGAAAGTTATGGAAATCTCATTTGATGACATGTTGAATATCTCTCATCTCATGCATACACCCTTCTAAACTTGTGTTAAAATCTCTCCTCATGAGATATTGAAATGGTATGTGTGAAAAACAAGCCTTTCCTTGCCTTGTGTTGAGTTTTGCAAAGTTGCCTTAATATGCAAGTAACAAAAATACAAAGCAAGTCCCATTTTTAAACCCTAACTCAAAAAGGTGGCTGAACCAATATCTTTGAAATGATGTTTGGATTCAATTTGGTATATTACATGACCCATTTTGGATTTGTAGATCTCTCAAACCATTTTCCAACTTGAACTTTTTCAAGTTATGTGCCTTTTTTAAGTCATTTTTCACCAACTTTTATCAAGTATTGTTCTATGCATTTCCAAACTTCCATGACCTCTTTTCTAGACTTAAAATGACTTTTTGAGCAACTTTGATGTTGTGAAGTCTTTCATTTGAAGCTTCCTTGCACGAGTTTTAGGCATAGGCTAAGAATGACCTGTAATTCTCAAATGACCAAAATACCCTTTGCTTGCCAAGACCATAAGTAGAGTTCCACAAATCATATGAATGCATAACATACCTTCCTAGAAATCTAAGACAATTAGGAACAACTCTCATGTTGGCCAGAAATCCATTTGAAAATTCCTTTAAGGTCAAAAGTTGCTTGGAAGACAGACAACTTTCACAAACAAATTCCAGTGCCCTCAGATGACCTGTAACTTGCAAGAGCTATAACTTGAGTTATATAAATAATCTTGATGACTTCCACCACTCAAATTAAATCTATGAAGATACTCTACAAGTTTCATGTGGACCAGAAATTCATATGAAGCTTGCATCTTGAGTTACACTGCTTTGAAGTTTGACCCAAATTAGGGGATTTTACACTAAAACCCTAATTTGGTAACTTCTCTTCTCCTTGACTCCTGCTGATTTTTCTTTAGCAAAACACCATATCCAAATACATATAGCAAATAATGAATCCCACACCCTTCAAATGATTCTTGATGCCTTTCAAACACTTCTTTGACCTAGGATTGACCTGGTGTTGACCCTAGTTGACTGACTTCAACTGAGGCTCTTGCAATTATTCCAATGACTTGGTTACTCCTCAAAAATGATCATATAGGCTCTTCCTGACATCCATACACACCTCATGCTCTTGGCTCATGGCTCACACTTCCTCTGATGATCCCCAAATAACTTCAAGATAGGGGAGAACTCACTGATCAACCTGTCAATTCTTCAAAGCTCAAATTCTTCCCTGATGACCTGAGTAGTCTTGAATATGAGTGAAACCCTTGAATATACCTCTTGAGATAAGAATATCACTTGATCCCCTGATTAAGATAGCTTGCCTATGCTATGCAATGCAGATGAATACCATATGTACATAATGACAATGCAAATGACTATGCAATTGAAACATACACCTATGTTAGAAAAGGTTGGGCAAATTTTGGGGTGCAACACTCGGGCCTAAAAAGCTTTTGAACCAACATGTGGTCCTTTTAGCCCGAACTACGTTTGCTCTAATCTTTCATACCAGATGAAAGTACGTAGGCACAAGGCACGATGTTCTGGCGAGAAACCTTCCCCCTTTCACCCGTAGTTAGCCGAACTACGTTGACTCTGACTTTCCCATTGCACGAGGGAGTACATAGGCACAGAGCGGCGATGCTCTTCCGAGTCACTTTTGTTTTTCTTTTTCCCTTGACCTTTAGCTAGATAGATTGATCACCCTTTTAGATAGACAACAATGCATGGACCCGTCGAGTACGAAGGACGTGAGGGGTGCTAATACCTTCCCCTTGCGTAACCGACTCCCGAATCTAGACATGGTTGCGATGACCTTGTCTTTCCCTTTTTGTCGGGTTTTTTCCAATCGTTTCCTTTCCCTCTCTGTGGGATAAATAACGAAAGGTGGCAACTCTTCTGTTTTCCGCCGGTTGTTTTCTCACAGTTGCGACCGTTGGCGACTCTGCTGGGGACTCTGGTTCCTTATGCGAGTCAATCCTAGCGCTTGTTTGTTTATTTTTAGGTGTCGTATATATGTGCTTTATTTATTTTTCCGCATTTATTTTAGCATCATATATCATTATTTCTGTGTTGTGGGGAGGGAAGTTCCATTGAGTGATAAGTCGGACCTGGGCTTGAGTAGAAACATAGTATTAGAAGCGGAAAGTAGTGGTGAAGCTGTATGTTAGGCATGCACTAGTTCCCACGAAATTTGCGCTCAGACGAGATTCTCTTTGATGACTTTCTTTCCAGCCCAGTGGGCCGTTAAGAGGATTTCAGATTTGAGGGTTGTCGACTCTGGGGACCGATCATCTGTGATTCAGCTAAGTGAGGCCTCTTCGCGAGATGATGATGTCAAACCAAAAATGGTGAACATATCATCATTTCTCGAAAGTCTGTGACGCTGATGAACGCATAGGATGCCGAACCTTGTCCGTGGATAGGTCCATACTTGTGAGAGGGATTGGGTTATGCAGGAAACTTTGGCTTTCAGAATACCAAGTTCTTTTCAGTATGAATCTGTTTATCAGTGGGTCCTATTATCGGTGTTTTGTTCTTGCTAAAGCGGAGCGCTGGTTCTTCTTGATCAACAGCACAACAATCTTGATCCCTTGTTTGCATTTGCATGTGCATTTTCATATTGCATTTCATTAACATGTGTCTATGTTGCAGGTGTATATTTCCTCTTCGATTCTGGTGATCTTGTTCTCTTATTGCTGACATGGAGCCCTTAAGGAGGACCTTGGCCTACAAATTTCCGACACCTGATATTAGAGCTCTATGAAGTTTGATTTCTTTGGCTGACAAGAAGGTTATGGAAGACTTCAGACAGTCCTATGGGAGGCTTTTGAGCGTTGTTTGTAAACCTTCTTTGGATGATTTGAATGGCCTTCAGACGCTGCTGCCATTCTATGATCCTATGGGAAGCTTCTATGTGCTAGCGCCAACATTAGAGGAGTTCTCTGCACTGCTAGGAGTGCCCATTCTTGACCAGATACCATTCTATCATACTGAGGGTGAGCCGAATCTGGCTGAACTTGCTAAAGCTTTACATTTGGGTGCTCTGAGTTGGAAGGGAAGGTAGCTAGTAGGAATGGAATGTTTGGGTTTCCATTACCTTTTCTTGTGGATAAGGCTCGACACTTTGCTAAAGAAGGTTGTTGGTTGGTATTCAGTGCTATCTTGGCTCTATGTATTTATGGCATTCTCTTGTTCCCGAATATTCCAAACTTCATATATGCGGATGCATTCCGTATCTTTGCTTCGAAGAATCCCATAACCACGTTGTTAGGTGATGTTTATCATTCCGTACACTACAAGAATGAGAACAGAAGAGGGAAAAGTGTTTCTTGTTGCGCACCTTTACTCTATCTATGGTTCGTAAGCCACCTTCCCAAGACTGGTCCGTTCTCTGATACTGCGGGTACATCGGAATGGTCAGAGCGTTTGATGAGATTGTCTGTCGAAGACATTATTTGGTCTGATAGAGATGTATTGGGCATCGAGATTATTTATAGTTATGGAAGCTTTCCTAGCGTCCCACTGGTCGGAAGGAAGGGTTGCATAAACTATAACCCGTCCATTGTAATCAGACAATTTGGGTATATATTGAGAGGTCCTCCGAAAGATGAAGAGATACAGGAATCTCTGTATCTCACCGGTTTATTGGAGGGGGATACCTTAGCTAGAGTCGAACATGCCTGGAGTAATGTCCACATAAGGGGGAAGGTTTCTTTGGGAAAGAGAAATAGTCGAGGATACGACCCCTATTTGGTTTGGATTCAAAGTAGAGCCAATGAGCTGATGATGCCATACCCGTCTGCTAAGCCTATGGGCCCTCCTGAGATTGCAGAACCCACTACAGTAGACATTCAGAAGTACAATCAGGTTTTGTTTGAGAAGGAAGAATTGAGAAAAGCTAATGAAGAATTGGAAAAAGAGATCATCCAGTATCAAAGCGAGAAGATTGATGTTATTCATTCCTTCAAGAAACAAACTGAGCTTGTGAACAAAGTGGGTACAAATTTGACCAAGGAGGCTGGTTCTAGGGAGCGTCTGGGTTTAGATTTCAAGGTCGTCAACAGTGTTCTTGCTACTAAGAAGGAAGAGTTGGATAGGGCTTACTTGAGGATTTCCAAGTTTGAGAACCAATGGAATACCACGCTCACCAACAACAAAGAGTGCGAAGACAAGTTAAAGATTCAGATCAGCAAGTTGAAAGCGCAGCTCAATGCCAAAGATGGGGAGATTGCAGCAGAAGCATCACTTAGAAGAGATAGTGAGTATAGGTTGAATGAAGCGATTGCGAACTTGAAGGATCTCAGGTTGAGAGCTGACTCCAAGAGATGCAGGCTTGAGGCATGTTTTGGGGAAGAAGCTTTGGAAGACCATGTTGATAGTCTACAACATACTGTTAGCCAGCAGGATTTGCTTATTCAGGGACTACTTGCTAGGCCAGATCATCCTGAGACGCTGAAGCTACTAGAGGACTTCCGATCACGTCATCCTGCTTGACCGTCTTGTTTATTTCTGTTGTAGTTTTTGCTGCTTATTTGTTGTATTGACCATCACCAGGCTTGTTGATTGAGGTTTTTTCCTTATTGTAATCAGTTGTAGCTTGTACATTTCCTGTTGGCCTATGATTTATATACGAGGAGTTGTTGTTCTATGCTTGTCCATAGGGGTCTCCATTGTTGTATTTTTCCTGGAAACTAGAATCGAGGGGGAAATTTCCCTGTTGCATACATACATGTATGCATTTTAGCATTTTTCTCGCATTGCAGGTGCATCGGAACTGTTAACCTTATTTCTCCTGTGGTTTACTAGTGTTTCAGGATTGCTGACTTAACGACTCATCGGTACGCGACCAGGAGAAACCAGAAGAAAGTGATGGAGCAAATGCAAGCGGAAATGCAGGAGATGAGAGACCGTATGGCCCAATTCATAGAAGTTATGCAAGGAGTGGCCAATGGACAGGAGCAACTCCGGACTCTAGTGCAACCCTTGATTGCACGTTTTGATGGAAACGGAGTGTTGCATGGTGGAGATGTTGTTAACCCTCCTCGTATTGAGACTCCTTGGGCTGACAATTCTATGCATATCTTAGTCATCCCTACTACCGGAGGGAGTGGTCACGTTGCTGGTGCTGGTAATGCGGCAGGTTTTAACAATGTTGGTTTTGCTAATGGTGGTAATGGCACTGGGAATGGTTATGGTCCTGACACAACGTGTGCTATACACGGTAATATGGACCACATCTGGAATGAAGATAGGCAAGAGGATGTGTTCTCACCAAGGGTTGTAGCTATTGAATTACCCTCCGAAGCTGATAGGAGGATTAAGATGATTGAAGAGAAAATGAGGTCTCTTGAATGCCAAAACTCTATGGGGCTGGATATGGCTAACTTGGGGCTGATCCCGGACTTGAGAGTGCCACCAAAGTTCAAAGTCCTAGACTTTGATAAATACAAGGGTACCACTTGCCCTAGGGTTCATTTGAGGTCTTATTATCGCAAGATGTCTGCCTACTCAGACGACGAGAAATTGCTCATGCATTTCTTCCAAGATAGTTTGTCTGGTCCCTCGTTGGAATGGTACATGAGCTTGGAGCCCGTAAATGTCCGTAGTTGGAAGGATTTGGCCGAGGCATTCGTGAGACATTATCAATACAATAGTGACCTTGCTCCCAACAGGGTCCATCTTCAAAACCTGTCACAAAAGAGCAATGAATGTTTCAAAGAATATGCTCAAAAATAGCGAGAATTGGCAGCTAGGGTACAACCACCTATGGTAGAACGTGAGCTCGTGGATATGTTTGTTGCCACCTTGCCAAGCGTTTATTATGAGAAACTCATTAGCAGCATGTCAGACAACTTTTCTGACTTAATCATCACCGGGGAGAGGGTGGAGAATGGAATTAAGTTAGGAAAGATAAATGTTGGTGAAATGCCCTCAGCTGGAGGAGGCAAAAAGGTGTTTGGAAATAAAAGGCGGGAGGGAGATACTAACGCTGTGTCCAGTTCACGTGGAAGAAATAGAGGTCAAAATTGGCAACATCAGCAGATTGCCAGTATTACAATCCCAACTTTTCAACAACCACAACAACAACAACGTCAGCAGCAACAACAACAACTGCAACAAAATCAGCAGGGGTACAGAAGATACCAAGATAGAGGCTGGGCAGCAAATAGGCATTTCGATGCGCCTCCCATGCCTTACTCTCAGCTATTGCATGCTTTGTTACAGCTGCAATTGATTCAGAAAAGAACTTTGGCTCCCTTGACTGGGCCTCCTCCACCCGGGTACGATGCAAATGCTCGCTGAGAGTTTCATTCGGGTGCCCCAGGGCATAACATCGATAATTGTAAAGCCTTCAAGCATAAGGTGCATGACATGATTGACAGTAAGGTAATTAACTTCTCCAATGATGTTCCTAATGTGGTACAGAATCCCATGCTGAATCATGGGCAGGCTGGGGTTAATGCAATTATCGAGGAGGAGGTCTTTAATTTGGTGACGGAATTTGATGAGCTGAGGACACCCTTGAGCTTTGTGAAAGCCAGATTGCTGAAGGGGGTGTTTTTCCGGGTTGTGCTGAGGACTGTGTTGTGTGTCTGGTTAATCCTGAGAGAGGATGTGGATTGTTGAAAAGATGTGTTTAGGAGATGATGGATAACAGAGTATTACAATTTGGCCGGTCTATTGGAAGAGAGCCTGAGGAGTTGGTGGCTGAAGAAAGGGATTCGATTGCAACAATCTCCATTCCGTACAAGACTGTTACTATTTATGCGCCAAAGCCACCAACGATAACTATCACAAAAGCAGGTCCCGTGCCATTTGAAAGCACCAAGGCTATTCCGTGGAACTACAGAGCCGAAGTGCATTTCAATGGACAGAAGATAGACTTGAATGATCCCCCTGCAAATTCAGTTGATAATCTTGTGGGAGCAAGAGGCATTACTCGTAGTGGCCGGGTCTTTTTGTCGCCTAAACTGATTGTTGATAAGGTTGACAAGGGAAAAATACCAGTGGTGGAGGAGACTTCTCAATCTGGGGAGAAGGAATCTTTGTTGAAAGACGCGGAGGAGTTTATGAGGCTGATTCGGAAAAGCGACTATAAGATAGTCGATCATTTGCAGCAAAATCCTTCCAAGATATCTATCTTGTCGTTGTTACTTTACTCTGAGGCGCATAGGAATGCACTGCTAAGAATATTAAACACTGCTTATGTGCCACAGGAAATTTCGGTTAATCAACTTGAGGGAGTTGTGGCGCACGTAAATGTAGGAAACGACCTGGGTTTTACAGACCTAGATTTGACGCCAAGAGGCAGAAACCATAATTGTACGTTGCACATATCTTTAGAATGCCGAGGGGCTGTCATGTCTCACGTGCTTGTGGATACGGGATCATCTTTAAACGTACTTCCGAAGAAAGCCCTAATGAAGTTAGATATGCAGGGGTTAATTTGCACACCAAGTGATTTGGTGGTGCATGCGTTTGGTGGAACCCGAAGATCTGTGTTTGGGGAGGTAACTTTGCCTATTCAGGTGGGACCTGAAGTCTTTGAGCAGTGTTTTACATCATGGATATCCAGCCGTTCTACAGTTGTTTACTAGATCGTCCATGGATTCATTCAGCGGGAGCTGTGACCTCCACGCTGCATCAAAAGCTGAAATACATGGTTGGCGGTAGCGTTGTTACGGTATGCGGGAGGAGGATATCATGGTCAGCCATTTATCATCCTTTAAGTATGTCGAAATGGACAGAGAGATACATGAAACTCTTTGTCAGGCCTTCGAAGCAGTCAAGATTAAAGACAAGTCTCCTGTTGTGAGCGAAGCGCCGGAAGTGGCCATGTCTTCGTTTAAAGAAGCTCAAGCAGTGGTACAGACTAGGGCAGTGCAGGGATGGGGCCAAGTATTGGAGATTCCCCACAAGTAAGATAAATTTGGTTTAGGGTGCCGACAATCAATTCTCCTCTCCTTCAGCCTCACAGAGCGCATCGCGCTATCAAGGACCCATACAGTTTATCAAGAAGGGAGTTATCTTTGAGAGAATCAATGATGTATCTGATGAAGAAGGAGACAATGATTGTGATATGGACGCCTGGATCAAGCCGTGTATTCCGGGACAGAGCCTGCGCAACTGGTCAATTGAAGAATTCGTTCAAGTGACGACAGAACAGTAATGCTTTATTTTTCCAATTATTGTACTACCCTATGTTCTACCTGGAGCATAGTGGTACTTTATTTCAGGGCCTTATTGTTTATGTCTGAACATTGCTTATCAATTAATCAAAGGGCATTTTCTCATTCAAATTTTGTGATCTCTGTTTTTCTTATTTTTATTTTTCACAATGAAATGGCAATGTGGTTTATACTTGTTTGCATATTGTTCGAAACATTTAACCATTTTTATTGCAGGATTCCTATTGCAGATGACACCGATTCAAAACCTCCTATGACTCGTTTCAACTTTGATCAACCGATATATCAAGCTGAAGAAGAGATTGATGAGGATGAAAACCTGCCTGAAGAGCTAGTTAGACTCTTGAAACAAGAAGAGAAGATCATTCTGCCTCATCAAGAGGAAATCGAGGTTGTTAATCTGGGTTTTGAAGAAGTTGTTAGAAATGTTCGGATAAGGGCTGCGCTACAGAATGATATCAAGAAAAGACTGATCGAGATGCTTCGAGAATATAGTGACATCTTTGCTTGGTCGTACGAAGATATGCCCGGGCTTGACACTGACATAGTGGTTCATCGCTTGCCGTTGCGTGAGGAATGTCCGCTGGTCAAGCAGAAGCTTAGAAGAACAAGACCAGATATGGCTGTAAAAATCAAAGAGGAAGTCCAGAAGCAGTTAGACGCTGAATTTTTAGCCGTAACCACTTACCCTCCTTGGGTCGCTAACATCGTACCTGTACCTAAGAAAGATGGTAAGGTACGGATGTGTGTAGATTACATGGATTTGAATAAGGTGAGCCCAAAGGATGACTTCCCGCTCCCTCACATTAACGTATTGGTTGACAATACTGCTCAATACTCCGTATTTTCCTTTATGGATGGTTTTTCGAGTTATAATCAGATAAAGATGGCACCGAAAGATATGGAGAAGACGACATCTATTAGGCCGTGGGGGACGTTCTGTTACAAGGTAATGCCTTTTGGGTTGAAAAACGCAGGGGCAACTTGCCAGCGGGCTATGGTCACTTTGTTTCATGATATGATTCATCATGAGATTGAGGTCTATGTTGATGACATGATAGCAAAGTCGCAAACGGAGGAAGAGCATCTGGTTAACTTGTTGAAGTTGTTTGAGAGGCTCAGGAAGTTCAGATTGAGGTTGAATCCAAATAAGTGCAGTTTTGGAGTTCGGTCCTGAAAGTTATTGGGGTTCATTGTCAGCGAAAAAGGAATCGAGGTCGATCCTGCAAAGATAAAATCCATACAAGACATGCCAGCGCCGAAAACAGAAAAGGAGGTTCGTGGTTTCCTGGGGAGATTGAACTACATTGCTCGGTTCATATCTCATCTCACGGCCACGTGTGAACCAATGTTTAAATTGTTAAAAAAAGATCAAGCGGTTGTCTGGAATGAAACTGTCAAAAAGCATTTGATAAGATAAAGGAATACTTGCAGGAGCCTCCGATATTGATACCCCCAGTAGCTGGAAGGCCTTTAATCATGTACTTAACGGTTCTTGAGAACAGTATGGGTTGTGTTCTCAGTCAACATGACGAGACTGGAAGGAAAGAGCATGCGATCTATTATCTGAGTAAAAAGTTCACAGATTGTGAGTCCCGTTACTCAATGCTCGAGAAAACATGTTGCGCACATGCTTGGGCTGCCAAACGTTTGAGATAATATATGCTCAATCACACAACCATGTTGGTTTTGAAGATGGATCTGATCAAGTATGTCTTCGAGAAGCAAGCTCTCTCAGAAAGAATTGCCAGGTGGCAAATGGTACTGAAAGAGTACGATATACAATATGTTTCCCAGAAAGCCATCAAGGGAAGTGTTCTGTTAGAATACCTTGTTGAGAAGCCAATCGAAGATTATCAACCAATGAAATTCGAATTTCCTGACGAGGATATCATGTTCCTCAAAGCGAAAGACTATGAAGAGTCGTTGCCTGATGAAGGTCCAGAGAAAGGTTCTCAATGGCAGATGATATTCGATGGCATTGTCAACTCCTATGGTAGTGGAATCGGGGAAATCATTACAACTCCTCATGGTACTCATATCCCGTTCACTGCCAGGTTGACATTCCCTTGCACTAACAATGAAGCTGAGTACGAAGCGTGTATCATGGGTCTGGAAGAGGCTATTGATTTGAGAATCAAGAATTTGGATGTATATGGCGATTCAACGCTAGTGGTTAATCAAATCATGGGAGAGTGGGAAACTCGTCAACCGAATCTAATTCCTTACAGAGATTATGCAAGAAAGTCGCTACCCTTCTTTGACAGGGTTGAGTTTCACCATGTGCCACGAGCAGAGAATCAGATGGCCGATGCTTTGGCAACACTATCTTTGATGTATAAAGTGAATTTTTGGAATGATGCTCCCAGAATAGTCATTTCTCGCCTGGATAGGCCCGCTTTCATATTCGCCATTGACGAGGCTGCTGATGGCAAGCCATGGTTTTACGATGTACAGAACTTCCTCAAGAAGCAAGAGTATCTGTCGCTACTGCGAAAATCGGCGCCGGCTGACAGAAGAGTCGCCACCGTGCGTTATTTATAGGATTTTAATAGAGATTTTATAGGATTTTAATAGAGATTTTATAGGATTACATCACGCCTCAGGGTTTTGTTCAGATTAATGATTCTCCATCATCCAGTTGTGTGGGTTCGTCAGTTAATGTCATGGAAGACTCCACAGGAAGTGTGTGTTCTGAAGATTGGCAGACGGAGAGTTCAGTTGAATATGGGAGATGTTTCTAGAGGTTTCTGTGCCGGGTGTCGCATCTGTTTTCTCTGCCTAACCCGTTTAGCTTCTGTGCATTAGTATTTGCTGACCACCACCAGGATTGTTGGTTGGGGTCATGGTATTCGTACTCATTTGTGCTTACGTGCTGCTTTTGTTGGTTGTACATGTGTGGGAGATGTTCGTCTGTGTGCTTATAGCTTGAGTTTCTCTTTGTCTTGTCATGAATATGTGCTTGCTTTCTGCGTTGCATTATCGTTTAACAGGTACATCAGAACTGTGGGTCTTATTTCCTCATCGTCCAGTTTGTTGTAGGAATTCCTTCAGAGATATGGAACAGAATCAGTTTGGATTGATTGAGGTCCGAAGCCAGCTGGGGCAGATGATGAGAGACATGCAAGAGATGCGTTTGGAGCAGAAGATCCTCAAAGAGGAAAATAGTCATCTGAAGACCCAAATGAGCTTGATCATGGAAGTAGTCAAGAATGTGCTTAGGAAAGAGGATGATCAATTATTCGAAGCCGCAATGAAGAAGCTCGCGCCACCCGTGCGTGTGGATCCTGAGCAGCAGCAACAGAGGGTGCATCCGTCTCAATGGAGGATTCAGGAGGGGAAGCCAAAGAGGATATTTGAGGCGTCGCCTACAACATATGCTGAGCTCTTGCAAACTTTATTGAGGTTTAATCTGGTTGAAAAGAGAACGTTGGATCCACCCACAAGAGCGCTTCCTCATGGGTACGATGCCAGTAAGCAATGTGAGTTTCATTCTGGGGCATTCGGACACGACATCGAGGGTTGTCATGCTTTTAAGCACAATGTTCAAGACCTGATTGACTCGCACGATATTGAATTCACGCCGAGCGGCGTAGCTGTACGCATTGCTCCTATCCCAGTCGACGCTAAGATGACAGATGTTTCCAAAGCTGCAGTGGGTCAGAAGCGTATCCTAGATTCCATGGTGTCAGAATCTCCATGCCCACAACTGTTGCCTGTTCCTGGGACAGATCTGAGAAAGAAAGTGGCTAAGCATAAGGAGGGCTTTAATCAGTACAGTGAAAGTCAAGAAACCGATGTTGTATTTGCTACGAAGGGTGTTCAAGAGTCAACCCGATACCAGCAACGACAGCAACGATCTCAACAGTGGCAAAGGCAGCAGCATCCTAATCAGCGAAAAGCTCAAAATCAAAAGCCATTGAGGGTATTTAAGGTGCCTCCGATGCCGTATGCCGAACTTCTTCAGGAGTTGCTACGATTGCAGTTGGTTGAGAAGAGGAAGTTAGCTCCGCTGACAGGTACACCTCTAGCGGGTTATGATATCAAGGAGCGCTGTGATTTCCATTCAGGAGCACAAGGGCACAACATTGAAGATTGTCTGGCCTTCAAGCACAAAGTGCAGGATCTACTTGATAGTGCAGCAATCAGCTTCGGGCAGGAAGGTCCCAAAATCATCTGAATGAAGGAGGAAGGGCTCTATAATCTGGTTGGGTCGTTGAAAGCAGATCAGGACAACATCAAATTGTCTCTAATAACTGATTGCGAAGATAGCTGGTTCAGCAGCAGGACAGATGTGAAAGCCCGGTTCTCGGAAGCTAGCATTTTCTCTTGTTCTATCTTGTCATTTCTTTACGCTTGTAGTTTCTTTCCTGTTTAAAATGCAAACTTGTTTGTAAAACTTGTTGTTTTCATTCAATCGATGATAATGAAATAAATATGCATGTTTTGATTAAAATCCAGTCGTGTTCACTAATTGTTTTACAAATGTCCAACGCTTGGTTAAGAAGAATCTGGGGAGGATGACGAAAATGAACGACGTGCAAAATTCCGATTGTATGCTTTTGAAATAAAACCTGCTGATGATGTACAGGCATTGTTTCAAATCCCTAAATACCGGAGATATAAGGAAGATAATCCCTTGTTACCCCTTTGAGCCTAGTAGTAGGAGTTCTTTCTGAAAACGAAAAAAACCCTCAATCTTTAAGCTGGGGCAGGGTAGGTGTTAGCTAATTTGGCCGAGCGTTCAAATTGCAAAAGGAGTGTCCGTTCGAGGATCAATCACACCCCTAGAGGTCGTGCCTAAAAGACCACAATGGTTCAATCAAGAGTGGGGCAGTCACATCATTCCCCAAAGAGTCAGACAACCAGTGTCGCACGACTTGATCGAAAGAAAAAAAGAGAGAGAAAAAAGAATCAAAAGCCCGCTAAGTCAAGAAAACTTCAAAACAAATGACTTAGGCAAAAATGAGGGCATCCCGCTGGACTAAAAAAAAAAAAAAAATCAAAAGAAACTCAAAAGAGTCAGTCCAGGCAAAAGTTAGGGATATGAAAGGAAAAAGATGAAAAGGATCAAAAGAAAAATCCTCAAATCAAATGTGAGTCGTGTGACATTAGGCGTCAAAGACGAAGAATGAGTGACTGTCACTCCGAAAACTCATAGTTTTTCGAACTATCACTCCTATCTTTCAGCCTCCGAGAGGTGAGCGCTAAGGTCGAATTAGACAAACGTAGGATGGAAGAACATCAAGGAGAATGGGTGGGTTAAAATAAACTTTGAGCCTTTATCCTTTCTTTCAAAACCGCGAACCTGACCACGTTACAACCTTCAAAAGTCCTAATTGAAGCAGGTTGTTTCGAAAGCACACTCCGGTAAAGGTCGCGTCGATTCTGACTCATGAAAGGGTTCTTCTTACCATGTTGGTACCGATGTTGATATTCTTGATAAATGTTTTGTGCATTATATGCCATAAACTGTTTTTTCCTTTTCCCAGTGAACAGATTGGATGTCAAAGCTGTCATATGTGTTGCATTAATATGTCTTTTACGCAGAACAACTTGTTTTACTTGCGAGTAAGCGCTTGACAGCAGGAAAGTTTTCTACCATGGGAGGTATGGTCAGGATAGAATGCAGAGCGCCCGAATGTTCCGAGAGCAGGGACAAGCTATTATAGTGATCCCCAGCCAGGTCAGCCTTTCGAAGTCAGTTAGCCTGGGGCAATCAGGTTGAGATTCAGGTAAATATCTTGTAGTCAGGGGCACTACTCTGAATTAGATAATCAGGGGCAAGGTCATTGCAGTCAGGGGCAGGCCATCTTAAGCGCGCAAAGGTTATTCGAGAAGCATGTGATATGAAGTATCTCTCCGAAGTTCAGAATGCTGGGGCGTGTCATAACAGACCATCAGGGAACAGATTTACAGATTTCCTTTCAAGGACTATCCCCACGGAGGTCCCGCAGGCTGGGGGGCATATCAGAAGCAAAAGGATTGTTCTTCTCCGTATCCACAGGGTTATTCAGAGTTATTCGAGCAGATCCAGCCAATTTTCGAGAGCGAGACGAATGTGGGAAGTCGTGTCACTATCCCTTGACTCTTCCACTAGGAGACTGTGTATTCAGGCCGAAGGTTTTCCAGCGTTAGTTGTACCTGACCCATCACAGGTAGCCTAAAAGCATAAATCCATGTCGGCGATCACTGTGAGGCCCATCCATGTTGGCACATCGGTTTCCAAGTCCGAGCGTCGTCAGTATGCAGGAAGACTCCGTCTGTTTTCTCCAGCAAAGTCCAATTTTTCATTGGTATGGGTCAGCTATCCACAGAGGAGTCCAATCATATTCAGCACGTCTGCTATTTCACAGCGGAGTTATATTCCCCAGCAGGGTATTACTTCGTCGAGGTGTTCGGTTAAGTTCCCAATATCCCCAGCGGAGTGGATTTCACTCTTCCAGCATTTATTTTGCTGGAATAATTCTGTGTTGTCCGGTTTATCCCCCAGCGGAGTTGGCTTCGTCTTCAGCATTTATGTTGCTGAAGTGGTTTTCTGTACCCAGCTTTCTCCGGCAGCTCGAGCCTGCATTAGCATATTGCATGCATTATCATATTTGTATCATACTTGCATTTCATTTTCAAAATGCGTAGCATTCCCATCCTGAATGGAGCACTTTGCCGTAGAAAGATTAAGGCATATGCATATGCATACGAAGCATAAGTCAGGTTTTCCACCAGCCTCATATGGCGCGTGAATTACTCTGTGATCAGTTCAGGGGCATTTATCCAGCAGCAGTGTTCAGACAATTCAGCAGGATTATTTGTATCCCAGATCATACAACAGTTACGCTTTGATCAATCGGTCGTCTGGTATCGACAGACGTTTCTCCCCGTCAATTCATATTGACGATGTGTTCCTCCAATAAGTGGATTTCTCCGTCTATCATTAGACGTCTTAAGTTTGAACGTGGCTTTTGTTTCCGTCTATCAGTAGACGATGTGAAGTTGCGGGTGATTGCAGTAGGGTTTCAAGAAGGGGTTTCCCCAGGATATGCTTTTCTTCCCGTCTATCAGTAGACGATGTGAAGTTTTGGGTGATTTTCAGTGGGGTTCAATACGGGGTTTCTCTAGCAAGTGGCTTTTCTTTCCGTCTATCAGTAGACGATGTGAAGTTTCAGGTTATTGTTCAGTGGGTTTCTTATTGTCAGATCATGCAGATGGTGTGTTTCCCCAGCGAGTCTTCTCCGGCTATCTTTGATTGTTGAGGGGTTTCAAAACGATATTTCGGATAGTGGTTTTCTTTTTGTTTATTGGATGAGATGACATTTCAAGAGGGATTTTCTGACTGTCGATTCTTATTGACGTCGAGGCTCTGTGAAAAATGTTCAATTTTCCTGATTGTCGATTCCTATTGACGTCATGACTCTGTGAAGGAGGCTTTCTTCCCGTCGGTCCATACTGACGATGTGGCCCCTTCAAGGATATTGATCTTTCCATCAATTCCCGTAGACAGAAGGATTCTGAAATTCGAGGGATGGTGTTGAATGGCATATGAACGTCTTCCCGTCTACCCTTAGACGATGTGAGTATGCGATCAGGCTTTCTTTCCGTCTACCTTTAGACGATGTGAGTATGGAGATTAATGGTGTCTTCCCGTCTACCCTTTGACGATGTGAGTATGGAGATTAATGGTGTCTTTCCGTCTATCCTTAGACGATGTGAGTATGCGATCAGGCTTTCTTCCCGTCTACCCTTAGACGATGTGAGTATGGAGATTATGAATTTCTTCCCGTCTACCCTTAGACGATGTGAGTATGGAGATTATGAATGTCTTCCCGTCTATCCTTAGACGATGTGAATATTGATTTGTTTCAGCAATCAGGATGACCCCGTCTATCCTTAGACGATGTGAATATTGATTTGTTTCATCAATCAGGATGACCCCGTCTATCTTTAGACAATGTGAATACTGATTTGTTTCATCAATCAGGGTGTCGTTCCGTCTATCCTTAGACGATGTGAGTATGGAGATTATGAATGTCTTTCCGTCTATCCTTAGACGATGTGAGTATGGCGATCAGGCTTTCTTCCCGACCATCTTTGGGTGATGTAAGTATATTTCTCTTCCTGCCTATCAGTAGACAATGTGAAAGGATCAGGTGTTTTGTTGCAACCCTAGGGTTTGTTATATACGGTATCACAGGTAATTGGCGTTAAAATCAGGAGTTCCTTATCAGATGATTGATCAGTTTATTGCCATAATGACTGGACTCGGCTGTTCTGGACTTTATTCCCCAAGCAGTTTTACAGTATAGTCTCGCGGTTGGCAAATTTTCGGGTTTTATTTGTATTCAACCGTCTCGTACCTCTGAATGTTTGAAGGCTGAGCGCTCTTCAAACCCTTCAGGTCCAAGTCGCTTGAAGAGGGGCAGCTGTTGCACCCTAAAATTTGACCAACCGGTTCTCCTATCTGACTCGTGGTTTAAATTCATATTCGCAAATCAGACGCATGATATTTGTGCACAGACAGAGGATATCAGGGTTACAGCTTGGGTTCTCATTTACTAGATATGGCAGGTCCAGTCCAGATCACCAGGGTTTTATTTTTCGGGAAATTGTGCGCTCCTCGGTGATTTTTAGCTTGCATAGTGATTTTGGGATATTCTGATGCCCGGGGTTCACTGTTCGATTCGATCTGGTCTCGTGCGCTCTTTTATGGTGGTCATTTGCATTTGTCTGCATTTTCAGGGTTTAATAGACTTTTGTGGATTTTAAATAGGCTTTAGAATTTTCTTAGGATTTAAATAGATTTTTTAGAATTTTAAATAGTTTAAATCTTTCTTTTAGAATTTTATATAGATTTTTAAAATAGATTTAATAGTTTTTATCATTTTTAGAATATAATAGATTTTAAAATTGTTTTTAATTGTTTTAGGTAATATAGAAAAATATTATAGATTTTTCTTTTATGTTAATAGGGATTTTAATAGTTTTTTTTAATAGAAATAAATAGAGTTCATTAGATTAAATCTTTTAATAGATTTTTTTGGGTTTAATGTAGGATTTAATAGTTTTAAATAAATGGTAGATTTTTTATAGGATTTTAATAGAGATTTTATAGAAATTAGTAGAGTTTTAATCATTTTTTGGTTTAATAAAGTTTAGATAGATTTTAACCATTTTAAATCTAATTAGGGTTTAATTAGGGTTTAATTAGGATAATTAGGATTTAAATCTTTTGTTAGAATTTAATTGAGTTTGTTAGATTTTATTAGGATAATTAATTGTCTTTTAGATTTAATTAGTCAGGTTAATTAGTTAATTAGGTTTAAATCTGTGTTTAGTTAATTAGGTTCAGTATTAGTGAGTTTAATATGGTTTTAATTAGTTTTAAGTAGGTTTAATGTTTTAATTCAGGTTTTTTCAGGTTTTGATCTCAATTTCGTGGGCCCAGAGAATTTTTGGGAGGCCCAAAGTCCAATTCGTTTTTTTGTGCAGTTTTTGGCCAGAAGGTGACACTTGTCACTATAAGGAGGGTGCCACACGTCCATGCAAGGGCTGACCATCACACCACTCAGGACTCCCTCTCTCACGGACACGCGCCCCACACTCTCTCACACTCTGCCACCCAGTGCCACGCGTAACACATGCATGCACCACTCAGCCACTCTCTCACGCCACTTGTCACCACCACAGACCTTCACCTGATCATCACCGGAACCTCGTCGCCGGGCATGCAGACGCCCTGAACCTCCCCAACGGCCACCGTCTAACCGTCTCCGGCCGCTGTCCCTTGCCGGAAACTGCAAAAAACTCAGAAACTCCCAGAGATCCTTCGTTCTCCTCCCTTCTTCCTCCGTCCACGCTCATCCACAGGTCGCCGGAAAAAGCATATGTCGTCGGAAAATTCATGTGAGTTTTCCAGAAACTCATAGACCTTCATCAACATTCCCCAGAAACTTCAAGCTTCTTCAACCGTGTTCATGCAGTTACCAAGATCTTCACAAAGAAATTTCCAGAAATCATCACGCATCAATCTTCAGGAACATCCAAGCAACTCCATCAACCTTCGTCAAATTCCAGAACGATTCAAGAACGCTCATACACGCATTGAACCTTCGAGATCATCTTCAAATATTGTCCAGATTGTCGATCTGCAAGAGATTCTTCAAGATTTCCCAGAACATCTTCCAACTCGTCAACACGCCTCACGAGCTTCTCGCTGGAAGATTCCAGAAGCTTCAAGACTCACTCGCGCTCCATAACCAGGTACACGTTCTTGTTTTGGTTGGGGCTTTCTTGTTGATAGTTGTGATGTTTTGATTGCGTTTTAGATTCGTTTAGAGATTAGATTAGGTGAGCGGATTTGGGTGGGGTAATGGCTTTTGTTGAGATTCGTGAAGAATTTGAGTGGTTGTTTTGGGAGGTTTTCTCAGAGAAGGAAGATTTGGGGAAAACGAAGAAGACGGCTAGGGTTAGTTTGGGGGATGAACAGTGATCAGGGTTGGGGGAAGGGGAATTAGGTTTTGTTAGGGTTCTGATTAGGGCTAGGGTTGGATAGTCTTTGGGCCCCAAAATTTGTTTGCTGAGAACACCACCCCCTTCATTGCTCGTTGTCCCCCCTCCTGCGTGAGAGACAGATGGAATTGGGCTGGGCTTTGCCTTGAACTGCTATCCACGCCCCCCTAGCGTGGGCCCAATGAAGAATAACCAGAAAATTCCTGCTAATTGCACCCCAGGCGCTGTTTTTCTCTTTTATTTTTTTCTGATTCCCATGGGCCTATGCCATTTGCTATGCACACCACCCCTCGTGGCCCATCAAGCAAAATAACTGGGCGCAGTCGCTATTAGCACCCCCTTCTCTTTTATTTCAATTTTGTTTTTTTAATTTCTTTTAATATTTTCTTGCTCTTGTATAATTCATAAAAAAATGAAAATGATTGATTTTTCATTTCTTGTTTTTTCTACCACCTCATAATAATGTCTAGAAAATCATGTAAAAATAAAAATGCCATTTTATTTTTGTTTGCTATTTTTAGCATATTTTCCATTTAAATGACTTTTTTTAATATCTTTTAGTTCATGCATGTTATTAGAAAATTCATAAAAAATAGTAGATTCGATCAAATAATTCGATTCTTTTTTCTGTAGACTCGTAATTCAATTTAGAATTTTATAGTACAAAAATGTTAGCTTAATCATGCATTTTCATTTTAATTGCATTCTTTTGCGTTGTTATTGATATTGAATAATTGGTTTGTGGCACGTCTGCCTTGTTGATTTTAGTTCTTTCATCTGGTAATGAATTTTGCTCTGATTTTTTTTAGTATGTTGTACTAGCCTAATGCATGTTCCTCATAGATTTTTCATAGATTTTTTAGAGGTTGATTGATATTGTTTTAGGGTTAGAGAATAGAGACCTCACAACTTGTTGGTAACCCTTGACCATTCATATGTTAGGGATTGTGTAGTAGCCTTAGAAGTTGATTTAGGCTTTGAGATTTGATCTTGGGATCATAGAGCCATGTAGGTTTCCCTTAGATTTTTGATAGATTTTTGTAGGGTGTTCTGATATTTTTTGTCTGAGCTTGAGGATAGGAGAAGTCTTGATGGCTGCTGACTTTGATGTTCAACTGTGGTTGAACTTCAGAGATAGTTTCTTGTGGTTTGAGGATCTGTGGTTTCTTTTTGAAAATGGAGGCTGGATAAAGTCCTGTTGGAGCTTGCAAGGATGCAGTGGATTGAGGCTTAGTCTAGGAGCTTGTTCCCTATTTGTGAGGTTCGAGATCCTGAAGTTTGAAGGGAGTTTATGGTACTTTCCTGAGGAAGGCACTATGAATGACTTTCATTCTTTCTTCTCACCTCTTTCTTAAGTATCCAATGATGCCGGAGCCTTCATGTGAGTTTAGTTTCTCCTGAGGAGGAATGTAAACTGATCACAGTTGTTGAGCCACATGGGATACGATTCCTAAGTGACAGCCTCCTAGTACTTTCCTGAGGAAGGTCCTATGGGTCTGCTCGCTTAGTTCCTCTAGTTTATCTAGGATTTCTTAAGTATCCAATGATGTCGGAGCCTTCATGTGAGTTTAATTTCTCCTGAGGAGGAATGTAAACTGATCACAGTTGTTGAGCCACATAGGATACGATTCCTAAGTGGCAGCCTCCTAGTACTTTCCTGAGGAAGGTCCTATGGGTCTGCTCACTTAGTTCCCTTAGTTCAGATAGGATTTCTCAAATATCCAATGATGCCGGAGCCTTCATGTGAGTTTAGTTTCTCCTGAGGAGGAATGTAAACTGATCACAGTTGTCGAGCCGCATAGGATATGACTCCTGAGTGGTAACCTCCTGGTACTTTCCCGAGGAAGGCACTATGAGTTTGTCTGCTTAGCTCCCTTTCTTTGGTAAGCTTGTTTTGAAGCTTGGAGACTGGGATTGATTCCTCTTGCTTAGGGTTTTGATTAGAGTTTTGCTTAGAGTTTTGTTTAAGGTGTTGCATAGAGTTTTGTTCAGGGATAGATTAAGCTTGTTTTAGGTTTGTTTAGGAGTCCTGCTCAGGGGTAGTTTCTTGTTTTGTAGATAGGGGTTTGTCAGGTTAGCTAGCCTTCTCTTTGTGTTGTTTGACTTGTGTGGTGTTGTGCTGCATTAGATTTAGGGGCTCATTTAGATATTTCTGAGGTAGGTGCATTTTAGAAGTAGGCTTTTGTGTGCATGAGAAGTTGAGGTGGTCCTCCTTCTGCTTGTTTGTTATTGAGTGGCTTTGCTTGTTGATATTTGGTAGAGCTGAGCTCCCTTACCTCTGTGGTTTGCAGCCTCTGTGCCTTGCTTGTTTGGTTATCGCATTCATGCATATTTCCAGTATTTCTTTACTTTGCAGTTGATTCCTGTTTGCCGTTTAGTCCTGTTGCCATGATCCCTTAGGAGCTCTGACTTCTCCGCTGCGGATTCGTTATGATAGACATTAGGATGGTCAACCAGGCATGATAACAGTAGGTAGATTCCCCTCTTTAGTCATAGTTTTAGGGTGTCTTTTCCCGTTCTCAGCAGTAGGAGCTTTTGAGTAGCTTGAGTCGTAGTTAGCCGAACTACAGCTGCTCTGATTCCTTGTATCAGACGAGGATATGTAGGCATAGGATGCGATATCCTAACGAGCACTCTAACAACTAACCTTTTATTCTCTCGCGGCTGTGCGATCGAGACTTTCCCGCTGACAACTAGTTGTTATCCCTTTTCTCTTGCCCGAGTGCATTTGAGACCAGATCGTAGGGGTAGGTTCCCGAACCTTTGAGACCAGTTTATTTTTCTCACTGCTGTGTGAGAGCCCCCTGTTTAGCCGTAGTTAGTCGAACTACGTTTGCTCTGATCTTCCATGCTGTGTGGAAGTACGTAGGCATAGGATGCGATGTCCTGGCGAGCAACCTTTCCCCCGTTTAGATGTAGGTAGTCGAACTACGTTGACTCTGACTTTCCCATTGCACGAGGGAGTACGTAGGTCCAGAACACCGTATGTTCTGTCGAGTCCTGTCCTTTTCTTTTCTTTTCAGACTGACCATTAGCGTAGATAGATGAATACACCCTTTTCCTTATAAACACCAAGCGTGGATCCCATCGAGTACGACGGACGTGAGGGGTGCTAATGCCTTCCCCTTGCGTAACCGACTCCCGAATCCAGGTTTTGGTTGCGATGACCATACCTTTTCCCGTCTTTGCGAGGTTTACTTCGAGCGTTTCCTTTCCCGCTCTGAGGGATAAATAACGCACGGTGGCGACTCTCCTGTCAAGCCGGCGCCGATTTTCGCAGTAGCGACAGCACCATCGAAGGAGATTAGTTGATTTTGTTGGATTTATGTTTCTGTTTAAGTTTTGTGTGATAAGGATGGGCGTGCTTAAGGGAAGCAAGGTTAGGAGAAGTTTAGTTCGAGACGGTGAAGACGGTGAGGAAGGAGTGGTGAATAGTGTTGGTGACGGCTGAGAGAGATTAGGGAGAAAGTTTAGACTTAGGGTTTCAGAAATTGAGAGAGTGGAGAGGAGAAGAGAGGTTCCCCGTGGGTTCTTTGGGTTTTGGGCCTCAGGAGCTTCAGGCCCAACGGACTTGGGTCATACGCACCACCGTTCAGCTCCACACCCCCTCCCAAAATTTTTTTTTCTGAGCTAGCACTTATGGGCTGGCCCCGGTTTAGTTTTTGTTTTGTTTATTTTTACTTGTCTACCCCCCTGTATCCATAATGCACCCCCCTCCCCTTGAGTATTTTCTTTCTTTTTGTTTTTCTTTTGTTTTTTCTTTACATTAGCTTTTGTTATATTGAAAAAAGAAAAGAGCAAAGAAAAAGAGAAGAGAATAGTTGGGGAAAAAAGAGAAGAGAGAAAATAATAAAAAAGAAATATTTTGAAAAAGAAGAAAAATATTAAAAAAGGAAAAAATAGTGAGAAAAATAGAAAAAATAGTGAGAAAAATAGAAAAAATAGAGAAAAATATATAGAAAAATACAGAAAAAATATGAAAAGATATTTTGAAAGAGAAAAGAAGAAAATAGTTGAAAAGAAAAGAAGGAAAAAGAGAAAAAATATTAGTATAGATTTAATATTTTTTTAGAGTGTATTTTCTTCATAGGAGTTTATTTTAGAGATAGTTTTAGATGTCCACTTGTTAGGGGACTACTTTGCATTCGATTTTTTAGGATAGGACAGGATAGTATTTCCTAGGAGATTTATTTTCAGTATTCGATCATTGTAATCATTTTTCAGAATGTTAATAAAACGAGATTTGAGCTGTGGTCCCGAAGTAGCCGAACTACAGCTGCTCTGATTCCTTGTACCAGACGAGGATATGTAGGCATAGGATGCGATATCCTAGCGAGCACACTAACAACTGACTTTCTGTTCTCTCGCTACTGTGCGATCGAGACTTTCCCGCTGACGATTAATTGTAACCCTTTTTCTCTCTTGCCCGAGTGCATTTGAGACCAAGCCGTAGTTTTGCCCGTAGGTTCCCGTACCTTTGAAACCAGTTGTTTTTTCTCACTGCTGTGTGGGAATACCCTGTTTAGCCGTAGTTAGCCTGAACTATGTAAAGCTCTGATCTTCCATGCAGTGTAGAAGTACGTAGGCACAAGACGCGAGGTCTTGGCGAGCCAATTTTCCCCGTAGTCCCGAACTACGTTGACTCTGACTTTCTCTCTTGAGAATACGTAGGCATAGAGTGCGACGCTCTATCGAGTCAGTTCCCTTCTGTTTAGATTTAGCAGCCGTAGATAGATTGTTTGCATCCTTTAGACAACCCAAGCAAGCGTGGATCCCGTCGAGTACGACGGACGTGAGGGGTGCTAATACCTTCCCCTCGCGTAACCGACTCCCGAACCCAGGTTTTGGTTGCGATGACCATACCTTTCCCCGTTTTTTGCGAGGTTTACTTCAAGCGTTTCCTTTCCCTCTGTTGGGATAAATAACGCACGGTGGCGACTCTTCTGTCAGCCGGCGCCGATTTTCGCAGTAGCGACAGTATCCACCAGGGGCTTTGGCTCAGGATAAGAAGACGCTGAGGAGGTTGTCTGGCAACTTTTATCTAAACCCAGATGGTGTGCTTTATAGAAGGAACCATGATTTGGTGTTGTTGAGATGTGTGGATGAAAAGGAAGCATCGTTGCTTATGGAAGAGGTCCACGAGGGTACTTTCGGTACACATGCCGGCGGGCATGCCATGTCTCGGAAACTCTTACGAGCAGGGTATTATTGGCTAACTATGGAGTCAGATTATTTCAAATTTGCGAAGAAATGCCATAAATGCCAGATTTATGTAGATAAGATACATGTACTGCCGTGCCCATTGAATGTTATGGAGTCCCCGTGGCCTTTCTCCATGTGGGGCATTGATATGATTGGCAAGATCGAGCCAACCGCATCCAACAGCCATCGTTTCATCTTAGTTGCAATTGATTACTTCACCAAATGGGTTGAAGTAGCCTCGTACGCCAATGTCACAAAGCAAGTCGTAGCCCGATTCATAAAGAAGGACATCACCTGTAGATATGAAATACCCGAGCGAATCATTACTGATAATGGTTCGAATCTGAACAACAAGATGATGAAGGAATTGTGCCAGAATTTCAAAATCGAGCATCACAACTCATCGCCCTATCGGCCGAAGATGAATGGCACTGTTGAAGCGGCCAACAAGAATATTAAAAAGATAGTGCAAAAGATGGTTGTCATTTACAAATATTGGCATGAGATGTTTCCCTTTGCTCTTCACGGTTATCGTACGACGATACGTACATCAACCGGGGCAACTCCTTTCTCGCTGGTATATGGTATGGAAGTTGTCCTACCATTGGAGGTCGAGATTTCTTCTTTAAGAGTTTTGGTCGACGTCAAGCTTGATGAGGCAGAATGGATAAAGAATAGATTGAATCAGCTTAGCCTGATGGATGAGAAGAGGCTAGCGTCTATCGCATATGGTCGGTTGTATCAGAGCCGGATGAAGAAAACTTACGACAAGAAGGTGCACCCTCGAAGCTTTCAGACGGGCGATCTTGTGTTGAAAAAGATTCTCCCACCGCAATCAGATCACAGGGGCAAATGGACTCCCAACTATGAAGGTCCATATGTCGCTCGAAAAGTCTTCTCCGAAGGAGCTTTGTTGTTAGCCACCATGGATGGTGAGGATTTCACATCCCCTGTGAACGTGGACGTAGTTAAAAAATACTTTTCTTAAAAGAGACGCGTTGGACACAAAAAGAAAAGTCCAGGCAAAATGGGGCATCCCGACGTACCATAAAAAAGGGAAAATAGGTTCGGGAAAAAATTAGGGATAAAAATGAAAAGATGTAAACCCGCAAAGTCAAAAACCTGAAAAGGCGACTTTGGCAAAAATGGGTATCCCGGTGAATCGAAAACCCGAAAGGGCGATTCAGGCAAAAGTTAGGGATTGAAAAAGCAAATGATTGCGGTCTACGTTGGAACTTCATTGTTTAGTGGATTGGGAGAACCTAAGGGTCGTTTATCCTAATCAATCTCTTCTGAAGACGAAGCGTCGGGAAAGCGTCAGGGTCAGGCGAGTCATAGAGGGATCAATTCATGGTGTTTGTCTGTGCCATGTTGCCAACATTTTTGTACACTTTTGTATATTTCATGTACATATCTGTATTTGTTTTTACGCATCTTCCTCTTTTCAGGGGTTGCATCTGTTGTAAAACTTTGCCTATTTACAAGCCATTTATCAATAAACATATACTATTCAGTATCTCGCTCGTTTTGTTTTAGCTTTTACTGTTTTGTTTGTGAAAAACGCCCAATGTTTTGATAAACTTGCACTTACATAAACTTGCAGGCCTTGGCCAATAATTGTTAAAACTTTGAATTAATTGAACAATGTCACAAATGATGACTGAGATGGTTCCGATTGTGTAGGATATCTTGTCTGTTTGTTCAGTGTTTCAGGGTCGTTACCCTTGGGGAAAAAAGGTATGGATGAAGTTCGTTTTATCCCCAGCCTGAGTCTATTTCCCTAGTCAGTGAAGTTCGTACCTCTATCCCCAGTAGAGTTGTTTGCAGTTTGTGTGAGCAGGTAGCGTGTACGCTTTCCTTCGGTAGTTGATGCACATGTAATCCCCCGCAAGGTGCATGCCTAGTTAGGTTCATCCCCCAGCAGAGCAATCCCCAGAGGCCAGCAAGGGCCTGTTTCTCGGCATAAGTCCAATTGTTATTGGCATGAGCAAGTTTTCGCTCTATCCCCGGCAGAATCGTTGATTCCCCAACAGGGTTATTTTCTTGTCCCAGCAGGGTGCTTTCTGTGTCTCCAACATTTATTTTGCTGATTCGGTTCCGTTGCATCTGCATGCGTG
This sequence comes from Lathyrus sativus, assembly GCA_963859935.3. Lineage (NCBI taxonomy): Eukaryota > Viridiplantae > Streptophyta > Magnoliopsida > Fabales > Fabaceae > Lathyrus > Lathyrus sativus. Next base: position 140,497,046 of record OZ012740.1, on the reverse strand, counting down.
CATAGCATCTACCCAAATGCGTAACATTTCCATTTCATATGGAGCATTACGCCATTTTCAAACATATGCATGTGAAACATAAGCCAGGTTGTTATCTCTTTATTTCAGGTGTATCTTCTGAGGTTTGATCTTTTCCCTTGGTATCCAGACCATGTGATTTCTCTTAGCCCGTGTGGTATTCAGACCCGACTCATGTTAATCTCCAGCAGTATCTTCAGATCTTAGCGGATCATGATAAGTATGGTGATGAAGTATTTTGTCCGTTGAGTATCCAGACTCCGGTTCGTTCCCAGTTGATGGGGTTTTCTGTAACACCCCAACTCTAACCCGATGGATAATTAAGGAAAACAGAATCAAAGTGCAACAAATTTTGTAAACATGACGATCGTAAGGGGCTGTCACGACGGTGACGGTCATGACGATCGTAATGAAGGTGTGACGACCGTCACATCAGCAAATTCTGGGCGTGACAATTTCAACTCACAGAAACATACATTTCACAATTTGCTCGTAGACAACATGCATTTAGTAATGATACATAGCACAGAAGCTTGGATGAACATACAACAATAACTTGATTAACATTTTGATTACAAGGCATCTTATTAATTTGTAGCGGAATATAAAACATTTCCAACATCTAGCATGATTAAAGCAAGACCATGAAACTTGCAACAAAACTCCATTAAAATTCAGCAAGTAATCATCTTGCATCAATTCAACATAAACAACGAGTTTCAACCATAAAAATCAGCACTACCAATTCATCGGTATAGTGCATCTAACCAACATTTGGCACTTAACAGCAGCCATCAATTTAATGAAAAATGTTTGATAAAATTCAGCAACAAGGAAATTAAATACAAGCAATAACATCAATCGTTCACCCCCCCCCCAAGAGTGCTACGTATCAGAGCGACCAACAACCTTAAACGGAAAGCTACACTTATTCCAGATTACCTGCAAATTACCACCAACGGAGGTAACATACAACGTAAAGGGTGAGATATCAACAATATAACATAAGGCATGATAAAAGTCATGTCAGAATATTATCACAGCATTATAATTCCAGCAGTTCGCATAAATATTAGTAATAATTAAACTGCAACCACCCTTTATTCATAACCACAACAATTATCATCATATATCAGCAACTCATCAAAACAACTCAACAACGCAACTCAACAATGCGACTCAATAATGCAACTCAACTGTGCATATGCATGTGGTACCATTTTGGGAGCCAACACTCCACAATAATTCGGGAGACAACTCTCCATAATAATTCGGGAGACAACTCTCCATAATAATTCGGGAGACAACACTCCATAATAATTCGGGAGACAACTCTCCACAATCATTTTATTTTGTCATTAAAGACACAACCTTCGCCAATCCAGGCCAAATGATATGCTATGAGATACAACTATTATGGACTATAACACAACAACAACAACTGTGCAACAACCGTGCAACAAGGCATCACGCCTACAACCAATTATCCATAACATAAACATCACATTTCACATACATCATATACTCACCACTTCAATCTGTTCATATCAGAGAACTACCAACAGTATCGTTCCTACGAATAAGACTCTAACACATTTTCACAGAGAACAATTAAAAACAACCTCGTCTCTACAATTGAGAACTCAACAGCATTTTCATGTCAGAGAACAACTGACAACATCATTACTACAAATAAGAACTCAACACATTTTCATATACCTTCATACGGGTAATATAACTACAACTTACCCACAAAATCCAAGGAGAATATTATAATAACATTTTCTCAACAGTGACATAACAACTTCATATGCATCAAATATTCATTATTTCAATCTGTTCATGTAGGGGAACAATAACAATATACTTTCGACAATTAAGAATTCAGCACATTATCGTAAGAACAACATTACAACTTTTACTCACTAAATTAATTATAGTTCCTGAAAAGGTTCATTAACTACGGGGCAACTAATCTTGCCTCATTAAGGGCAACCATCCAACATCGTACAACGCTGACGATATAACACATTCATTCCTACACAGAAAAACCTCGTCCCTAACATTTATCGAGTAACGGGAACTATATCTATGATTCGATTCCCTACCTGAAGTCAATCAAGTAAGAGCATAATAACAACCTTTTCTCAACAAATGGGAAATTAGCGCGTGTAGGCGCCGATTCCCAACATTACTACATAAACTAATGACATGAACACTAATGCGGGAATAGACAAACATTAACCCTTAATATTTCTCAACCTACGGGAACATTTACCCTTAATGTTGCTCAACCTACGGGAACATTACCACGGTAACGTTACTACGGGAACATTTCCACGGGAATATTACTACGGGAACATTAATCCTTAATATTTCTTCAACTTACGGGAACATTACTACGGTAACGTTACTACGGGAACATCACTACGGGAACATCGCTACGGGAACATTAACCCTTAATATTTATCGATCTACAGGAACATTAATCCTTAATATTTATCGACCTACAGGAACATTAATCCTTAATATTTATCGACCTACAGGAACATTAATCCTATGATTCAATTTCCTACATGAAATTGATCATACCCACAGTTATAGAATTGAACCCCACCCTTACCTTAGAATAGAGGCCAATTCCAAGCTTCTGGTTCCGGTTTGTTCTCCCGGTGACTCTTCTGTAACAACCTTCAATTCTCTCTGGCGGTTAATTCTTCTGTTCTTCCTTTCTCCACAGCCACGTCCTTTTTCCTCTTTTCTCAGCCTTTTTCCTCCAATTTGGTTTTCTGAGCAGTTTATCGTTCTTTTGCTCTTTCTCCCACAACTTCTCTAATAACTCCCTAATTCCTTTTATTCCATCCACTAATAATAATAATATAATATTACTACTAGTTATTAAATTATCATCATTATTAATTATATTATATTATTATCAAACTCAATGATTTATTAAATGGTTTCCTATACTTTAAGGACACCCACCAACGCTCTCAGACACACTCCCACATAAAGGCGCACCAACAATTCATAAATAATTTAATTAAAATGAACGGGCGTTACATTTTCCTTTTTTCCGTTGAGTATTCAGACTCCGGTAAAGACGGTTGTGGTATCCAAACCACGGTGATTGATATTATTGTGCTTTTTCCGTCAACTATCCAGACTCCGGTGAGGATAGTATGGTGTTCATATTTTGATGGGTATATTGGTGATATTTTCTTTTCGCCCGTTGAGTATCCAGACTCCGGTCAATGTCGTTGAGTATCCAGGCTCCGACAATTTTCTTATATATGATGCACTCCTTAGCCTTGTATGGTATCCATACCATGGCAGTTCTTAATGTAGCTCATCTTGTTCGTTGAGTATCCATACTCCATCAACTTAAAATGGTATTCTTAGAACTTCAGCGAGTGTGTCTTTGTCCGTTGAGTATCCAGGCTCCGGTCAATTTTCGTTGAGCATCTAGGCTCCAGCTTTTCCGTTGAGTATTCAGATTCCGTTGAATGTTCCATTCGTGATGCATTATTTTTTCCATCGAGTATCCAGACTCCGGTAAAGTCAGTTGGGTACCCAGACCTTGATAAGTTTTGCGGTTGTACTCCTTCTCCGTTGAATATCCAGATTCTGGTGAATTCCCGATTTGTCGTATTTTGTTTTGTCCGTTGAGTATCCTGGCTCCGGTCAACTTATCTTGAGCATTCAGGCTCCGGCTTCCTAAGTTGAGTATCCAGACTCCGACCGATTTCCAATATGTGGTAATTTCTCTTGTGCGTTGAGTATCCATACTCCAGTAAATTTTCCGTGATTCTAGTTTCGTTAAGTATCCAGGCTCCGATAAATTTCCAGTTTATGGTGTACGTTTTGGTCCATTGAGTGTTCAGGCTCCGGTCTCTTACGTTGAGCATCCAGGCTCCGGTCCTTAAGTTGAGCGTTCAGGCTCCGGCAAATTTCATTGATGCATTTTCGTTCGTTGAATATCCAGATTCTGGCGATTTGAAGTATCCTCTTTTTCATGGTTTTCCCCAAGCAGAGTTACTCGTTCAATTTCTCTTTCCCCCAGCGGGGCATGTTTGTAATCAGAGCAGTTACCTCCGGAGATTCTTGTTTGCAGTTTTATTTTCTACGGTTGGCAAATTTCCGGGTTCTTTGGTATTTAACCGTCTTTTACCTTGATGGTGTGAAAGTCGTTCTCTTTTCACTCATTCAGGTCAAAGTCGTTTGAATAGGGTTAGCTGTTGCACCCCAAAATTTGACCAACCTTTTCTTAACTTGGTTTATGTTTCATTTCATTTTCTTCTAGCATTTGCATTGCATAGCATTTTTCATTGGACAAGGGATCAAAAGGTTGTGCATAGCAAGAGGAGTCTACTCAGAGTGTTGAGCCTAAGCAAGGGGTGTTACTCAAGCATGAATGGTCATCAGGTCATCTAGAAGTGGTTAATGTCTTGTGAAAGGATAGATGGATGTATGTGGGGAAGCTCCTGACTTGGAGGCCAGTTGAAGATCATCAGAGGGTTGTAAATTCATAATTATGGATATGGGATGTTGATAGAGCTCATTGAGTGCTTTGAGAGCCATGTTGGAGCTTATTCAAGTTGTTGTGTGATGAGGAAGAAGCCACATTCAAGAATGTTGCATCTAGGGTTTTTATCTGGTTAATCCTCAGTCAATTGTGAAATCAAAGGAGATTAATACTAAATTCCAAGTCTCTATGGTCATGGGATGTTGTGTTGAGATGCCTAATATATCATTTCAAGATCAATTCATCAAGAATCAAGAGTGTGAGAAGTTACTAAATTAGGGTTCTCAGTGTAAAATCCCATGTTTAGTGCCCAACTTCAAGACCACTTATCTCAATATAGAAGCCTTATCTCATCTTGAACCCAACATGAAACTTGTAGATCATGTTTCTAGCTTTCTTTTGATTATTAGAAGTCATTCATATGATTTCTAGAACTCAAGTTATGATGCTGACAAGTTACAGGTCCTCAGTTGAATATGGTTTTGGTCGACAAAAGTCAACCAACGTCTAAGCCATTTTTGACCTATAAGTATGTTTCCTCTCAACTTTTGATGAACATGAAAGTTGTTCCTCATGATCTTAGCTTTCCAAAAAGTACTAGATGTCTTTCATCTGATTTGTAGAACTTAAGTTATGAGGCTTGCAAGTCAGGGGTATTTTGGGAAAGCAAGATTACAGGTCATTTTCATTATAGGTCCATTTCACTACTTTGCACACTTCAAATGAAAATCTTTCCAACATGAAATTTGCTCCAAATGCGGTCATTTACTCAACTAAACATCAAGGAGTCATGGACTTGGTTTGGTTTGGAGAATTTAGGTGTAACCTTTTCATGAAGGAAGCTTAAAAGGGAAAAATGGAATTAATTGATTTTTAATCATTTGGAAGCAACCTTATGCATTTTTTGAGTCACAAAGATGAGGTGAACAAGATGCAAGCATTGGATTGGAGTTTTAGGGCCATTTTCATGTGTTTTCCAAAGGCACTTTCAAGTGAATTTTTGATAATGCAATCTCAACCATTTGATCTTTCCAAGGTTTTAATCATATCCATTTGATTTACATGAGGTCTCAGCGAGCTAAATGAGTGTTTTTCCATGCTTGGCAGTGGCAAATTTGTGCACATTTGGAAGCTCCAAACCAAGGAAATTTGATTTTGTAATTGGGCTACACAACATGTAATTTGGCTTTCTTTGCTTCAAGATATATCACATATATTCCCCTGATCATTCACAATGCTTCAGAACGCGTTTTGGTGGAAAATTGAGAGAGAAAACAGCTGGAAAAAGTGAGAGAAAATTGAAACACGATTTTGGAGATTTATTGGATTTTAAGCAAAATTGAGCACAACAAAAGTTTCCTGGAAGTTCGTGGAGTGATTCAGGATATTTTTCTCTAAGCTTCATCAAGAATTGAAGGCTCGGTGGAAGCTCTCCACTAGGCATCTTCATTTCAACATATCTCTCTATTTATGTCATGATTGCTTGCCATTTTTGTATCATTGAGACCTAGGAACTATGTAGATCATTAATAACTAAAATGAACTGGCATTTGAGATGATTTGTGTTTGGTGCTCATTTCTGTTTCTCTATGATTTGGCTTGGTTGTTGCTTAAAAATGAGAATTAATTGCATATTTGGATTCTACATGATGCGTAGATGAGTTTGGACTATCATTTTATTGGATTTGGTTAAGTGCATATCCATTTGTGTTTTTGGACTCGTCAGAGAAGGTGATCGGAGCCACCGTGCTCCGGCACCTGGTTTTTTCCCTCCGTTCCAGATTTAATTGAAGAAGATGATGATGTTTCTTCATGTGATCCACTTGATCTGTTTACTTTTTGTTTCCACGGCCTTGATTAAGACGTACCGTGTATGTTGTTTGACTTGTTTCACCAGATCACATTTGAATTTCATTAATTGACATTGCACGCTCTGATCTAGTGGATGCACATACCGTCTTGATCCAACGTGTCTGATTGCATTCCACCATGTACTCACATTGACCACACACACACGAACATTGTTTGGTTTTCAGTTTTTGTGCGCCTCTTGGATCTGGGCTTATTTTTGCTGTTAGCACCCCCTCTTGTTTGGGCCCAGCTGGTTTTTAACGCGTTTGGGTTGTTGTTTGCACCCTTCCTTCTATTTTCTTTTTTTTATTTTATTTTTATTTTTGTTTTATTTATGTTTTGATTTAATTTCATTTAAAATACTTCCAATAGTGTAAAAATTCTACAAAAATATTTTTTAAACATTTTGGGATGTCTATTGTTTTAAGAAATTTTTTATTTTATTTTTTGTTTTATTTCAATTAAAAATGGAATTAAATATTGGAAGTGTCTTATTTGAATTAAATCTTGACATTGTTTGGTTTTGATTTTGTTTCTTCCATTTCCCTTTGATCCAATGAATGAAAATGCATCCTCATGTCCATGATGAGTTGATGAATTTTTGAGGACCATTTTGCCTCTGTTGGTTGACGTTTGATGCATTTCATTTGACCCTCGACAATCCTCATTCACAATGGAACACCCTTGTGAATCAATTTCTTTGGTGGTGTTGTGAATTGATTTTGATTGTAATCTTTTGGCCTATGTTTGCCAACATGTTTAAGTACCTTGTGCATTTTATTTGATCATTTTTGAACCATTTTCCTAATTTTGAGGTAACTTGCAAGTCAAGTTACCTCCAACGGAGGTTCATACATGCACCTTGACCTAGTTTGACTTGGATATGACATTTTTGGATCATTTGAGCTCTCAATGCCTTTTGTTTCATGTTTCTAACATGTTAAGGATGATGCTTGTTCATTTTTAGGTCATGACATTGTTTCTTCCTTGTTCATTTGTTTGTTTTCTTTTGAGCTTTCAATTAGGGTTTCAATATGAAGTATGTTTGCATTCCTTTGTGTTCTAGCTTGCATTTCCTTTTTGTGTGATTTGCTTTTGCTTTTGAGCTTTCTTCTCCATCTTTAACTTCTATCCAATGACCTTGGAACCTCATTTAAGGTATCTTAGTCCCTCCTGACGAGGTACTTGAAGTATACCTAAAATGATGGATCCTTGAGGACTCTTTTGTGCTTCTTTTGCACTTTGGTTGTGATGCTTATAGTTGAGTCCATATTATGAGGTCCTTGCTGCCTTCATTTGGTTTCCCATACTCACTTGATTTTAGGCTTGATCTACCTTTCATTTGTGTGGTTTTTGCATCTTGGTTGATGTTGTTTGGTTTAGGCCATTTCATCTCATTTTTGGTGCATTTTTGTGTGGTTTGTTCTTGTTTGTTTGGTTCCTTCTTGTGCATTTCTTCTCCTCTTTTCTTCTTTGTTTTGTCATATTCATGCTTGGTTAAGATGAGCTTTTGGAGGCTAATGCCCCATACTATTTTCCTCCCACTATCATTCTACTTGTGCATCTCATGCTTGCATTTTCATTTGCATGTTCTTTCTTCTTCTTCTGTTTCTTTTCTTTGCCATGTTCCCCATAAGTTCTCTAACCTCTTGAGGTTATGATAGACATTAGGTGCTTAACCATGCATGATAACATTAGGTAGTTCCCTTTTGTATCCCAACTTTAAGTCCACTTTGCATGATAACTTTTAGGGTTGATTAGTCTCCCATTAGTGTCCTTTCTGCTCTTCTCTTCTTCAAACATTCATAAAACACTTAATAAAGAATGACAAAAGTTGTACGCTACAAGCCTTAAGCTATTTGGGAAATGATGATTGGGTGGTTGTCTCTCAATTGTCTAGAATGTTAGTATATGTCCTTTGGACAATATGCGACGCATTCGCTCCTGAGTCATAGTCTTTAGTGCAACATGAGTTACAAATCAAGTTCAAAACACTTCTTCTCTAAAAAACACAAAAACACAAAAACCTTTTTCATCCTTCAGGATTCTAATCAGGAAAATCTTTTCAGAAAAAAAGAGTGTCGTTAAATTTTAGTTCTACTGCAAACGGTAACGCCTAAGTCTCTAATGGTCGAGCTGCATACACCAACTGCTAGAACTGATTGTTAACCCTACTCGGGCATAAAAAACTTTTAAACCAGCCTGTGGTCCTTTTAGCCCAAACTACAATTGCTCTGATCTTTCATACCAGATGAAAGTACGTAGGCACAAGACGCGATGTCTTGGCGAGCAACCTTCCCCCTTTCACCCGTAGTTAGCCGAACTACATTGACTCTGACTTTCCCATTGCACGAGGGAGTACGTTGGCACAGAGCGGTGATGCTCTGCCTATCCCTTAACCTTTACCTAGATAGATTGATCACCCTTTTAGATAGACAACAATGCGTGGATCCCGTCGAGTACGACGGACGTGAGGGGTTCTAATACCTTCCCCTTGCGTAACCGACTCCCGAATCCAGACATGGTTGCAATGACCTTGTCTTTCCCTTTTCTTCAGGTTTTTCCGATCGTTTCCTTTCCCTCTCTGTGGGATAAATAACGAAAGATGGCGACTCTTCTATTTTCCGCCGGTTGTTTTTTCGCAGTTGTGACAACCATCACCGAACTTGGATTCTCCGTATCTTTCTGACTTGGATCAGCAACACCCTGGTTGAGGCCATCAGCAACCTTCTTTAACCAATTATCTTGTCCAAAACCCACAGTGATCTTAGCCATTACAGACCCATTAGCGAAATCATCCATAATTTCTAATATGTTGATCGAGAAGTCGTGGCCCTCAGTATCTTCGACCATGTTGGCCTCCGTAGGCTCCGTGTAGTGGGCATCTACCACTTGTAGAGGGCCTGTGTCGACCTTCATCTTTCTGCTGGATTTCTCCCCAAACTTTAGTCTTCCTTCTTGGATGGCATTTTGTACCAGATCCCTGAAAAGAAAACATTGAGACGTTTTATGACCCCAAAAATTATGGTATTTACAAAACCCTCTCTTTTTCCTTTGCTCTAAAGATGAAATTTTAGCACCAGGTGGCACTATCATTTGCCCATCCTTAACTAACAAATCGAAAATTTCATCACAATTTCGTGATATCGAAAGTATATGTTTTCTTTGGGATTCTGTCGTTCTTTTCAGACTCGACGAAATTTTTCCCAAGTGGGGGAGCCAACACTTTACAAGCGTAGGAGGGACCCTATTTAAGTTCAGCCACAGCCACCTCGCTCTCGTCGAAGTATAAGGGGTCTTCCCATACACCTTCGACATTTTCGTTATATTCGACATAAGCTACTTTCTTGCTTTTACTGAATTTGGCTTTTTCGTCTTTAAGACGCTCCAACTGTCGAACTCTATCGGCCAATTAAGCCATATCCCTTAAGTACTGGGTATCTAATTTCTTTCTAATGGAGTAGTCAAGACCCCCTGCGGCCATTTCGACCAACTCATGCTCAAACACCTGGGTGAAACATCTAGCCTTGAGTAATCGAAACCTATTTAGATACTCTTTGATTGGCTCAAAAAACTTACGTTTCACACTAGTCAATTCCTTTAGACTAATTTTGGTTTGTCCCATATAAAACTGTTCATGGAATGGACGTTCTAACTGGGTCCAATTACAAACTGAATTAGGGGGTAACATCGTAAACCAAGTGAAGACATTTTTAGTGAGAGAACTTGGGAAGTATTTTACTCTAAGGCTCTCATCATTGGCTATCTCTCCGGCTTCGATTATATAACGAGCCACATGTTCGACAAAAGATTTCATCGTATCCCCTGAGAACTTAGTGAATTTTGGCACCTTCGTCCTAGGAGGTAATTTTTCTTGAAGGATATAATCCACTATCGGAGATGTATAGTTTGACCTAGTGAACCCAATGTTCACACCGTTTTGAGCCATTATCCTTTCGACCATGGCCGCTAAGTTGTTATCGACAGCTATATTATTCCGTCGAACCTGTTGGACAACATTGTCTGCGTCCTGGTTATGGTTTACTATGATTACTCTTGGGTTTCTTTCCTCTGGGATTGGTACCTGATCCCTTAGTGGTTCGACTCTATTTGGTTCGAGCCTGGGGAGTTAGACTCTCCCTTGGTTTTCTAAATTGGGCTCAGTTGGGTTCCCTAAATCCCGTCGTGGCAGGTTTTCCACTGGGGCATGGTTCCTAGCAGCAGGAGGGACTCCCATAAATTCAGCCAGCCGTGTCAACTGCGCTGTTAACTGTTGATTGGTTTGGGTGGTGTTTTGGATTAATGGTTGAAAGATTTCACCCATGGTCTGGGACAAATTTTGAACCATTTGTAAGTTGCTATCATCCATTTGCTGTCTTAAACACCCAACCGAAGTATTGGTTAAGTTAGGGCCTTGTGTAGAATACCCCAAACTTAGACTTTGGGGGTTTTCAACCAATGTTCAACCCAGACTCTGATGCTTGTAATGGCGAAGCCATTGCATTGTCCAAGAAAATTGGGGGAGCATTTTGGAGCCCTTGCATCATAGTTGTTGGCATTCCATATGGAGGTTTCCTAAGTAACAGTTGTGAAAATCCTGGAGGAACAAACTGCTTGGACGTCGAATTTCCTCCTGGCGAAGTTTGGGGATTCGACGCTTGAGGTCCTACATATTCTAACACTGTTTGAGTATACGTACTCACGCTTGTTGACCCAAGCCCCAATACTGGTGGTACTGGTTCCGCTCTTGCAGGAGGCAGTATTTGCTCTCCGGTCGAAGGTATTACGGGTGGGATCACATCATTTCTCGATCCTTCGTGACGATTGATGGTGATAGGCTAAGAGTTAGAGCCATCTCCTTGAGAATTAGGGTTGTTTGGCTTTTTTGTATCTATCGCCATGTCCCTAATATAGTTTCTTCTTGGTCTTTCTGCATTTATAACGACAATTTTTCCACTTCTTAGTAACATATAACGAACTTTTCACGAAAGACGAAATAGACTGTAGTTTCTTATGTATTTTCGCAAACACTAAAAAACAAATCTTTTAGCACTGTCCCACTGGGCATGCCATTTTGTTTCCTTGAAAAATGGAAAACAACCGTTGATCTTCCAAATCTAACTTTGGTGACTCACAGAATCGATCAGATTGATCCTAGGACATGTACTAAAAGATTATGTTTTGAAAGCTATCCAAGTTGCACACTTCGACAGTTTTTTGGTACAAGGTTTAAATAATAAGATTGCCTATTCGACTGAAAGGAAATAGAAGATAGAGTTTTAGATAGAAAGGGATAGAAGTCTTAGAAAAGGTTGAGGACGATGATAAAGTAAAGTGCATAGAAAATAGAGAGGTTGCAAGAAAAGTAAAGAAAACTTTGTAAAGTTAAGCAAATAAAGTAAACTTCATTGAAAAGTAAAAATGGTGTGTTTACATAACGTACATTCTTCTTGATACTCTTTTCTCTACACTCGGATACTTTGAGTAAACTTAGGAGTGACTTGCACAAATAGTAAATTACAACACCCTGAATTCCATGTCTAAGACTCCTATTTATAATAGTAAAAATAACTAACAATAACTTCCTAAAGCCATCATCTTCCAACAAGTATCACAACGCATGAAGTCCTTTATCCAACGAATGCCACTTGTCCCTCTTAGCCGCAAGAAAGTATAACTACTCCCTCCATTATTTGAATTTCAAATACTCACTCTAGAATCCCTAACCAACATCTCGTTCGAAGGCCAACTTCTTTAAAGTTTAAAATTTCTCTAAGTCCCTCATTATTTGGCTTCCCCCTTCGAAGATCCTAAGCCTCTCGAAAGACCCTTTTTACCCCTGAAGGACTTTAATATTCTATTTAAATATTCTAATCCATATGAGGTGTCAAATTTGTGAGCTAATAGGAGGGAAGGCTCAAATTCGGGGAGAAGCCCAAGAACCAGATGAAGGTTGACGATGATCCTCTGCATATGGCTGACACTCACTATACGGAGCCAAAACAGGTTAACATGGTTGAAGTCGCCGAAGGTTTCAATAATGCAGTCAACATGGTTGAAGTTGCTGAGGACTTCATTAATAAAGTTGTTTTGGTCCAGGTTACTGAAGATCTTGACCAGAAATTCATGAAAAATTTCATTTGTGAAGCTACTGAAGGCTTCGTCAAAGAAACTATTAATAGTTTTGACAGCGGAGTTACTGATGACTCCAACCTTATGATGATCACGAAGGAAATCATTGACGGTTTCATTTGAATGGACAAGGTCGCTGATGGCCTTCAAGTGCAATTCGGCAAGATGGACATTGCTGATGATGTCAACATGGACATAAACATGGTGGAAATCTCACAGGGAACCCCGATGGAAGTTGACGAGGAGCGTCGACAAGAAGAATACAACAAAGTGGCTTACCCAAAAAAGGAGGAAAACCTCATAGACTTTCTTCACAGGTGCCAGAATAAAAAATATGAAGTTATGATGTGCCTAAGGTGCAGTGTTGTATTTGATAAAAAGGCGACATGCAACATATAGGGCGTAAGAAAGGAAAAAGAGAGGTGTGAGCATAAGGCCTCCTATGGGCAATGAGGCTTTGACCCAAGAAGATCCTCTTCAAGGCAAGATGAAACCAAACAAAGGGTGTCGGGGGTTAAGCCATCTACATTTAAACCAATGGATGATGCTTCAAAGGCAAGTTGGATGAAGCCAATTGAGGGCAAATAGCAGGGACAACAAAAAAGGCAGAAATTCGACGTCGACAGGGGCTCATCAATGGCTTACCATAAGGAGTTCCAAACTTTGAAGAAGACGGCCTATGTCTCAGAAAACTACAAAGGAAAAAACCCAATGTCTCGATCCCGATGGAGAAGGGAACAATGCAAGAGGAAGGCTCAAAGAGAGGTTGGTGCTAAGGCTGAATCTAGCACCAACCTATCTGCCATGAAAGAGAAAGCGGAGGAACTAAAGCCTTTCGATAAGTTACCCGTGAGGAGAAAGTTGTTTGCTACCCAGGGAAAAGAGGCTAAGGAGAAGCATGATCGAGAAATGAAGGAAGATTAAATGCTGATGGATAATTTCGATTCTAGGTCAGAGGTCTCTTTAGATATCATAGTAAATATGGTGGTTCTTCCTAGAGAATTCGACCAGATAACTGAGGTCGAAGATTTGGATATGTATACAAAAGCAGATATGGCAGCACATAAGTCAGTGTGCTACTATGTGATGAATAATGGTTGTGTCGAAAAGTAGAATGCATTCTTCGAATGGCCAGATGAGGCAATGAAGAATCATCTTAAGCTTTTGTTTATTACTGGAAAGGTGGAGAACGTCGCGGTCAATAAAATTCTGGTGGACTGCGGCGCTACGGTAAATTTGATGTCGCACTTTATGCTGAGAAGAATCGACAAGTACGATATAGATACCAAGCCACACAATATGGTGCTCTCGAATTACGAGGGAAAGGTGGGCACTACTCTTGGTGTCATACAAGTTGATCTGACGGTGGAGACGGTTACAAGACCTACTATTTTAATGGTCGTCAAAACGAAGGCCAACTACAACATGTTGTTGGGTCGAGAGTGGATACATGGAATTGGGGTTGTACCATCTTCCATGCACCAGAGAATTACGATATGGCGACCAAACGACATTGTCAAAAATATTGAGGCTGACCAAGGTTATTTTAAGGCCCCAATCAATCATTTCAACCGACGCAGTTTCAACAAACACTTGGCCAACATTGCTCCATGCAATTCGGGCAATTTTGCTTTCACCTCAGATGACGATGTTTATTGTTCATTGTATTTGCATCCCGTTCAGGGTTCCCGATGGGATAGAGATGTGGTAGGAGATGACAACCTGCCATACCTTGGTGTATCTGGGATAACCCCAACAGGTTAGGGAAGCAAATTCAGTGATGATGACTAAATTCGAAGTGCTAAAAAAGATTTTGGCTTACATAGCCAAAAATAATTTACAAACGACCTTAGAGGCTGAAGTGGAAAATATAGATGTCAAAGCCAACCAAGAATCACGCAAAGATGGTCCTGGTAAGGACTTCGATCCAGAACCTCCTGATAAGGTTCAGGAAAAATAACAAGGCCAGAGGCTCGTTGCAATCTATGATGACGAGCCTTTGGGTTTCGAGAAGGATTTGTTGGCAGCCAATATTAATATGCTAGCGCAAGATCCATTTCAAGAAATTGATCTAGGAGAGGGGGCAACAAAGAGGCCGGCATATATAAGTGCCAACACCAGCCCACAACTCAAGGTCGAAGTAATCCAACTTTTGAAGGAGTTTAAAGACTATTTCGCGTGGGATTACGACGAGATGCCTGGTTTAAGCAGAGATCTTGTTGAATTGAAGTTGCCAATCAAGCCTGGGAAAAAGCTCAATAAGCAGAATCCAAGGCGGTTTGCACCGGAAATTCTCTCAAAGATCAAAGAGGAGGTCGAAAGGCTTCTCCAATGTAAATTCATTCGTACAGCCAGGTATGTCAAATTGTTAGAAAATTTTGTACCTGTTATTAAAAAGAATGATTCTTTTAGGGTATGTATAGATTTTAGAGATTTAAATGTTGTAACCCCAAAGGATGAATATTCAATGCATGTGGCAGAAATGTTAGTCGATTCTGCCGTAGGCCATGAATACCTTAGTATGCTTGATGGGTATTTGGGATATAATAAAATTTGTATTGCTGAAGAGGATGTCTCAAAGACAACCTTTCGATGCCCTAGGGCCTTAGGCACTTACGAATGGGTAGTGATGCCTTTTGGTTTAAAAAATGCTGGGGCAACGTATCAAAGGGCAATGAATTCGATCTTCCATGATCATAAAGAGACTTTTATGCAAATATACATTGATGATATTGTTGTTAAGTCTGTTTCAGGGAAGAGTCATATTGACCATCTTCGAAAATCTTTCGAAAGGATGAAAAGACATGTTCTAAACATGAATCCTCTCAAATGTGCTTTCTGTGTGCAGGCGGGAGATTTCTAAGGCTTTGTGGTCCATAAAAGGGAATCAAAATAAACCAGAATAAGACCAAGGCCATAATGGAGGCAAAAGCGTCATCGACAAAGAAGGTGTTACAGTCACTGTTGGGCAAGATTAACTTCTTGAGGATATTCATATTGAATCTCATAGGAATTACTCAAGCCTTCTCACCTCTACTTTGACTCAACAAGGAAGGGTTCAAATGGGGGCAACCTCAACAAGAAAAATTCGATAAAATCAAGGATTACTTGAGTCATCCTCCAATTCTGTCACCATCTTATAGGAATAAGAGCATGACGTTGTACATATATGTGTCTGATAAAACCTTAGGGAGCATGTTGACTCAAGAGGATGAAAATAACGTCGAAAGAGCCATTTACTACCTTAGTAGGGTTTTAAATGATGCAGAAACTAGGTATAGCATAGTTGAAAATTTGTGTTTATGATTGTATTTCTCTTGTACAAAGTTAAATCATTATATAAAACCAGTCGATGTTTATGTTTTGTCTCATTTCGATGTCATTAAACACATGTTGTCTAACCAATTTTGCATAGTCGAATTGATGAATGGGTGTTGCACCCCAAAATTTGCCCTCACAATACAAGACTTTGTGTTCTAAGAAGGTTCACAAGGTTCACAAGTTCTCCAACAACTTGCATAACCTTTCATGAAGTTCATAAAGTCCACAAGCTACTTTATGAAGGTTCACAAGGTTCACAAGGTTCACAATTGGTCAGAAGAGTTGACAATTCCCTCAGACAATGCACCTCCTAAGCAGTGCATCCAAAACTAGGGTTTTGACTTTAATCAGGCTAAATGGACTTCCAAGACTTCAAGTGAGCTTCATAACATCTTATATGTGTATAAGAACCCCCATGTCAAGTTTCAAGACTTTTCTCAAAAGTTTGCTCAGTCAGATGATCAGATAAGTCAAAAGCAGTCAATGCAGTTAAAAAGTCAAACTGAGGTCAACTGTGGTCCAACCAAAGTCAAACTTCATGATTTTTTTGCCAAAATCAAAGAGAGGTTGGATTTGGTTCCAGGGGTATTTTGGTCATTTTACGCAAATTCAGCTAATTCCTTGAAGACGGGTTGTTATTAAGTTCTGAGGCGTTTATTTACGTGGGTTTGATATCAATTTGGTTTGGAAAGTCTGATCTGTGGAACAGGGTTTAACAAGAGATCATTCTTCTATCTTCCAGTTCATCTTTAGAGGGACAACAGTGAAAACTTCTACTGATTATTGGAGCTTATTCATGTCAAAAGTATTAAGATTGGATCGGATTAATTCAAGGATATTCGACTGATGAATCGTATGTTGAGATGTTTGTGAATTAAATCATGGAGAAGAAATGGAAGATGATTTTAATAAATATGTGAAGTTCATTCATAATATTTTATTATTATTACAATTTGTAAAGAGAATTTGGATAGAAAGTTGAATTTTATTCATAATATTTCATCACGATTTACAAAAGGGAAATAATTTGGATAAAAAATGTATTATTGAATTATTTCATAATGCTTTTTTTATTACAAGTTACAAAAGAGGTGTATACCCTAAAAAGTCCTAAGCCCTAAAATTTCTAAGCATCCTTCTTGATGTCCTTTGAGCTTCTCCGCAAAGTCTCCGATTCACCTGCACATCAAAACAAAACAAACAGAATAGAAAAAAAAGATGTTAGAAATTGTTTGACACTCTCAGAACATCGTCATCATCGAGTGCCGGGAGTGGCACAACCGAAGCTGCGACCTACCCCGTTACCAATCCATGCCATTAGCGTCAGATCGGGTAACATTGTTCTTATCATACGGGACAGCCGAGAGAGAGAGAAATAAATGAAGTTTTTCGAGCCGAAATGATTTGCGCAGATGTGGATTCTGAAGGGACCATCAGCCTATCAAGTAAATATGTGGCTTTTCTCGAAGCGGTTTCACAGCCAAGAGTAATTGGAAATACAAACTAAAGGTGCACAACAGAAACAATCAGAGGCAGCCATCATGTAGGCTCAGTCTAGCAACATCATCGCCTAAATCACCAAACAGTTTGTGAATCCAAATACTCCAGCCCTGAAACGATATAAAGGGACAGATATTAGTTCAAAAGGACTGAGATTACGCGCCGGAAAAGAACCACACCAATAGCACCAAACTGAATGTCACTGAAATCAAACTGTACCAAATAAAAGCTCATAGGTTTCATAATTAAAATCAAGTTCAGTTCAGAAGAAGCAGAAGTTGGTTAAGCATAAAAGTGAAGGACAAAAGAAGAATCTAAGCATCAATTCCGTCGAGAAAAACACAAACAAAATTACCGATAAAAAAGCATCACCGTAGGCCAACATCTGCAAAGAATCACCATAAGAAAATAGTAGGTGAACATGTGCGGGTCCGAAACCGTATCGGAAAAAGCAGGTTATCCGAGTCTGGAAACGAGCCAATAAATCCACGGCGATGACCAGGATTATATCAGAGAAATCCCAGAAATAAGCAGAATCAAATAATAAATCCAAATCACATTGAATATGGCTCGTCTCAAAATCCTGGAAATCAACAAAACCAATATGTATCAGTAACAGGGTCAAACCGCATCAAAAAAAAAAACTGGATATCCCCATCAAGAACCAGTAGCCCGAATCCACATTAGCAAAACCGAAATCAAAGTAATAGGCCACAGTATCCAAAAATAAATCTGCATCTGCAAATATCCAGGAAAAGCCAATCAAACCAAATCAGAGCTAAGCTGCATCAGGCAACTGGTGTCTCAACACAAACTATCGACCATCAGGGAAGTACACCAGCAACATCAATATCTGCAAAGCAACATCAAGAGGTTTCAATATCAAGCATCACGAAAAACACAAGAACAAGACTACTGCTAAAATGTCACAGAAAGATCCAATTGCTGGAAATCTAAACTAAGCCATCAAGATAGGTCATAAGCACCATAGAAAAACAGACATTTGCAAACTATGTCAAAGAGGCCAAGAATCATCAGCAGCGGGACAGGAATGACCACACTAAACTGAGCATCGAAATGAATCCACAAGTTTAATCACAATACAAAAGCAGGGATTCACGCCACAATCACGCATGAGATACCAGGCCATCCAATCGGTTCAAACTGCATAAAAACGATGGAAACAACGAAGAAATTCGAAGTTACATCAGCCCTCAACTAATCATCATCGGGCATAAGCGTTCGAGTGGCTGGGAGAGCCACGGCCGGAGCCGTTACTAATTCCCTACCAAACATCGAACTATGTGACATACAGTAATTGTTGTTCAAGCCGAAGGTCGTTACCACTAAGGCATCCAAATCAACTGACTCAGACCCTAAGGTCATCATCGCCAATAACCTTCACTCGGCCGCTCTGACTTAAGTCGAAGCATCAGCATCCATTCACTGAAAAAAGAAGAGGAAAGTGAGTATATGTCCCAAAGCGATGTTCATGACCGAAATGAATGGAAAACCACACATCAACTCAGAAGAAAAAGCAATTATTTGTTCTGGAAAAAACCAGAGATGCATCAGTAAAGAGCATATCAATGACGGCAGCGGGTTGAATCGAAAGAATAAGCCATATCACAACAGCAACAATGCAGTGAATTAAGAGGATATGGCTCAGCTACGAACATCATAGCCCTAAGCTCGCAGCCATCGAAGATATTCAAAGCCGCATCAGAGGGATCCATGGGCACCACAGTTGAAATTCGGAGAGGCGTATCAAGTTTAAGTAACATATCTGCAACAAAACCAGAAACCCACATCAGTTCAGATTATCTAAATCACATCAAGAAATCAAAGCGAAATCCAAAGTAAGAGAAGTAGATTATCCAAAACGAAATCCAAATTGAAAATCTGGAATTACATCAGAAAAATCCGAGTGAGTCCTGAAAATGGAAAGAATCCCCAATCAAATCGAAAAATATCAGATTCACAAATCCACAAAGAGCAAATCAAAATCGCGATCCAATCTCAGAAAAATAACGCAAATCCAAGGCCCAAAAGAGAGTCAAAAGAGGAATTATAAAAGGGAACGATATCACCTCGTTGAAACCCTAGAAAAAACGGCGAGCAACAACTGCAAGCAAAACCCTAACGAAAAATCGCGAGAACCCTAGAGACAGAACGACGGCGAAACCACCATCGCGAGCAAACCCTAGTGGTCGCGAAAGGGAGAGGATTCACCGGCGCCATTTAAAGCCACGACGAGCAAATCCCATCCGTCGAGGCTCAGTTTATCATCATTGCCTCCGATTGAACCCACCGTAAGCGTTTCGTTCCATTATCATCCTGTTAACCATTTTTCTATTTTTTTTAGTGAGTGGAGAAGGTGATATAACAGAAGCCGAGTGATATCGTGAATGAGACACGGCCGCGAGAGAGAAAGACGAGTAGCAACCGAGAGAGATGAAGGATAAAGCTGAAACGGCGCCGCGGAAGAGGTTTCAGGGTTATGAAACCCTAACAAGCACTTTGTTGCCATTAGCATGACCGGGTTGGGTCCGGATGTGATGACCGGCCCAACCCCTTTTTTTTATGTTTTGTTTTCTTTTATAATTAGTTAATTAAGTTTATTAAGTTTTTTTAAAAATTAATTAGAAAATTGTTTTCCTAAAAAGTAATAATAAAAACCTTTTTTTTATAAAATTCAAAACATTTTTTTATAGATAAAAACTATTTTTTATAAACGCATTAAAATCTTTTTTTAAAAAATATAATAACTAATGTTAAATAATTTTAGGGTTGGAGTTGAAATAATAATTTCACTTTTAAATCAGAGTTCTCAGGGATCATAAAATAAAAACCACAAAGTAAGGACTACCTACTCCATTATAGTAGGGATAGTCTTACTAAGGAAAGGATAAAGAATAAGAAAGACCTTAAAACATTAGGGTAGGCTACTCCTAGATACTTGCTCGCTTCAAAACTTTTTCACACTTAAACAAATTTCCAACAAAATTTTCAAACAAGTTTTTTTTTCACATCCATACACGGATTATTATTAAACTATTCTGAAATTTTTTTGCTATTCACACACTACACTTTCAAAACAATTCAAAAGTGAGCTTAAGTACCTAAGAGCCCATGGATAACCATGGATGAAAAGGGTGCTAACACCTTCCCTTTTCATAACCTACCCCCCGGACCCAAAATATTCTCTAAGGTCTTTCCTGTTCTTTTATAACCTTTCCTTATGGATAAAATAAAAGTCGGTGGCGACTCTTGCTATCCGCAACATTGTTTAAAGTCAGTTCTCCCACCGTGTTACAGAACTGGCGACTCTGCTGGGGATCTATTTAAGAGGGGTACCCTTAGGAATTAAGATCACTTTAAATTGTTTGCCTTGTTTGCTTCATTATTATATTGTTGGGGTGCTCTTATGTGTGAAAGGTCCTAACCCGGATCTAGTGTACCTTAAGTAAATGGCAATAGACCAAGGAAACTGTACGACGTATATCGATACGGTTGATCTGGTGGCCATAGTTAGTGCGACTTCTTGGTTGGTGCTTATATTCCTTAAGTCAAGTTGAGGATAATATTGAGGCTGCCATATGTTGTCAATGCACTAACTGACTTTTAGACCCCTAGTTAACTCATCTTGGCCTTTAGAAAGTAGTGAGGTAACCGGCTTTGGTGCAGACTGAAGTTGGTTGACACTCGATACTACGCTCATTGAGATCTTAAACTTGGAGGGTTTTGGTTGGCAAGTAAGTTGCCTTCTGAACAACCACCCTTGTGAAGGATCAATGATATTGAGATCCCTTAGAACCTGGTTACTTTTGTAGGACAGGATGAACCATCTAACTTCAGGGGAGGGTACTTGCCTTTGAACCTCATGCAAGCCTTTAAACCTAGGGCTATGGTGTGACTTGTTTGTGTGTGCCACATGTTTGTGATTGAGCATGACATCATGACATCATCATGCATCATAAGCATATCATTTTCCCTAACCATTTCAAGGACCAAAGGATTTATCTTTGTTCTTTGTTGCAGGTCATGGCTTCTGCTCGTAGAAACACCATCAGGATCAACTTTGTAGGGATACCTGCTAAGCTCAAGGAGTTGGTTTCCCTAGTGCCTGATCATTCCCAGTTCAACAAGAGACATGGTCACTTATTGGATCTAGTTACTTCAGGGTTCAGTGAAGACATGATGAGTGTGCTGTTTCAGTTCTTTGACCCTAAGCACCATTGCTTTACATTTCCTGATTATCAGCTGGTTCCAACCATGGAGGAGTTCTCTAAACTTCTGGGTATACCTGTTCTTGATCAGAAGCCATTCACAGGCTTAGAGAAGGAGCTTAAACCAGAAGTTATTGCTGCAACTCTACATCTGAAGAAGTCTGACATTGTTCTAGAGACGAGAAGTGGAGTTAAAGGTATTCTTGCCAAGGTATTAGTGGATAAAGCTCAAATGTTCTTGAAGGCTATGAGCTACGAGGCTTTTGAGGAGATCTTAGCCTTATTGATTTATGGCTTAGTGTTGTTCCCCAATCCTGATCAGTTCATAGACGTTCATGCCATCAACATATTCCTGAGTCACAATCCAGTGCCTACCTTACTTGGAGACATCCTACATTCTCTTCACACCCGTACTACAAGGGCAAGAGGAACTTTGATGTGCTGCATACCTTTACTTTCTAGGTGGTTTATTTCTCACCTTCCTCGCTCAGTAATGAAGAATGAGCAAGGGTTCAGATGGTCCAAGAGGATCATGTCACTTTCTCACTCAGACATCCATTGGTGCTCCAGATCTATGGAGAATGTCACCATCATTGACCGTTGTGGGGAGTTTCCTAATGTGCCACTTCTAGGCATAAGAGGAGGCATCACCTACAACCCATCTCTAACTTTACGACAGTTTGGTTACGCCCGGAGCGATGGTCCACATGACATGTTGATTCAGGGCATTGTGTTTGACTACGACAACGATCTTCAGGGTTACCGTCAGAGATTCATCCGTGCTTGGGGAAAGGTAAACAGGATTGACAGCAAGACACTGGAGCCTAAGTACACTATTCCTATGGAGGCTTATCTCAGATGGGTACGATCTCGTGCTCAGACACTCATGATGCCATATCCTGCCGTCCTACCAGTTACCATGGAACCTGTTGCTGAAGGAGACACAGCTTATACCATCCTTCACCCAGACATGCCTACTGATAAGGAAGACTTGCAGAGATCATGGATCCAACTGAAGGAGCAAAGGGATACTTTCGAGGGTCATTACAAAGCAAGCCAAGAAAAGATTATGGAACTAACAAAGCTACTTCATGAGGAACGAAACCTCAACTCATACCTCAACACAAAGAGGAAACGTCCATGGGAGACTTAAAACCCCATCTTTTGTACTTATTTCGTTTTCATTTTTTGTAAGCCTAAAAGGCAAAACAAGTTATTACTAATAAAAAGTTACTTTCTCGTTTGTTTAAGCAAATTTAAATCCTGCGGTCCTTGAAAACATTGCATATGCATTCCCATATCATTGCATCACAGGTTTATAATTGTGCACAGGTTTCTCATCTTCTCGCTGTTTATTTCAGCAATGGCTCTTGAACAATCAGTTAAGGATCTTCAGGCACAGAATGCACAGTTCCAAGAGCTGATCTTGAACCTATCCAAGGGGCAGGATGAATTGAAGACACTGCTGGCTAAGAAGACTAAGAAGGCTAGAAGGTCTGCTGGGTTGCTCAACATGGGAAGAAGGTTCAAAGGTCCTGACAAGACCAAGGAACAGGTTGAAGACTATGAATCTGAAGAATCTGAGCAGGAGGGAGGCAGTCTCCACAACACTATGGGGGACTCTGATTCTGAGGCTAACTACTACCATGAGCCTAACGAAGACAAATTCAAGATGCTGGTGGATAGAATGGATGCTATGGAATTACAGAAATCATCTGGGCTGGATTTTGAGGATTTGAGTTTGATATCTGGGGTTGTGATACCCATTGGTTTCAAAGTTCCTACATTTGTTGTCTATGATGGGGTCTCTTGTCCCAAATTGCATCTGAGGTCTTATGTCAGAAGAATTCAACCCCACACTGCTGATAAAAAGTTGTGGATCCATTTCTTTCAAGAGAGTTTATCTGGAGCTCAGCTAGAGTGGTATTATCAGTTGGAGAGTGTCAACATCAGAGATTGGAATGACCTTGCTGAAGCTTTCTACAAGCAGTATCAATACAATGCTGACTTAGCCCCCACTCGCATGCAGCTTCAAAGCATGTCTATGGGTGCCAAAGAAAGCTTTAAGGAGTATGCTCAGAAATGGAGAGACTTAGCTGGAAGAGTTCAACCCCCTTTGACTGATAGGGAGTTGGTTGATATGTTCATGTGTACGCTGAATGGTCCGTTTTACAGTCATCTCATTGGAAGCTCAACATCTGGCTTCACTGAGTTGATCATGACAGGAGAGCGAGTAGAGAATGGTATCAAGAGTGGTAAGATCCAAGTGGGCACTTCTTCATCAGGTGCTGCAAAGAAGCCTCCCACTGGGAAGAAAGAATCTAATGCTGTGTATGGTCAGCCTGATCGTAACAGAAGGCATCAGTCTGTTAGTGCAGTTCATATTTCAAATCCAACTCCTGCAACAACAGAGCAGCCTCAAGGCAACCAACAGAGGGCTAGAAGACAGTTCACGAAGATCAACATGTCAATGGCTCAGGCATTGCAACACTTGTTGAAGGCTGAACTTATTACCCTGAGGGAGGCTCCTCAGAATCCCAATGTTACCTCTCCCAAGTACAATCCCAATGCACGATGTGCATATCATTCAAACTGTCCAGGACATGATACTAATAA
This sequence comes from Lathyrus sativus, assembly GCA_963859935.3. Lineage (NCBI taxonomy): Eukaryota > Viridiplantae > Streptophyta > Magnoliopsida > Fabales > Fabaceae > Lathyrus > Lathyrus sativus. Next base: position 140,472,854 of record OZ012740.1, on the reverse strand, counting down.
CTGCTGGGTCTTGAAGAACAAAATTCAGGATATGATTGATGCTGGAGAAATTGAGTTTGATCCACCAGGTACTCCAAATGTGATTACAGCTCCAATGCCAAATCACGAGAAGACTGTCAACGCCATTGATGAAGATATTGATGAAGATCTGCATGTCTATTCAGTTATGGAGTTGAGCACACCATTGTCTGTTATCAAAAAGAGGTTAGTACAAGCTGGGATCTTTCCAGGTTGTCATGAAGATTGTCTATATTGTACCTATAAGCCGGATAGTTGCTTCATTTTGAGAGATGGGATTCAACGTCTCATGGATAAATATACTATAGTGTTTGAAAGAAGACCAGCATCTGTAGAAAGTATGGTGGATCATCTGACTCAGGGTAAGAAAATTGAAGAGGTTGACATGGTTGACAAAGTACCACTAAGAATCACTTCAAAGGGTCCCATTAAAATCACTCATCAGGGCCCAATCAAGATTACTGCTGAAGGTCCTGTGAAAGTTGTTGCTGAAGCCAGAGTAGCTCCTCTGATCATTACCACTCCTGGTCCTATTCCTTATACATCTGACAAAGCTGTGCCTTGGCACTATGGGTCTGATGTTTACATCCATGGTGTCAAGCAGGAGCCTTTACCTGATATGCCTGTTGACATTGATAATATTGCTGGATCTAGCAAGATCACTCGTAGTGGAAGAGTCTTCTCTCCTCCAGTTGCTTCTAAGAGTGCAGTTACTCCTGCTGTTACTTCCACCACTGATGCTCGGGGCAAGGGTCCTGTTATTGAGCCTGTATCTACTGATGTGCCAGCTGCTGATGACCTCTCTAAGCAGATGGAAGAAGTATTGAAAATCATTCGCAAGAGTGATTATGATATTGTTGATCAGCTAGGGCATACTCCCTCAAAGATTTCTATGCTCTCCCTGTTATTATGTTCTGAGGCTCATGCCAAGTCATTGATCAAGTTTCTAAAGATGGCTCATGTACCCAGTGCAATTTCTGTGGACCAGTTTGAGAATTGTGTTGCTCACCTGACCTATGACAACGGGTTAGGATTTTCTGATGCTGACTTGACCCCTGCCAAGAGGGATCATAACAGGGCCTTGCATATTTCAATTGAATGCAGGGGCACTACCCTGTCTCATGTGCTGATAGACAATGGTTCCTCTCTGAATGTGTTGCCTAAGGAAGTCCTGAACAAGCTGAGTCCTGAAGATACGGTATTGAAGCCCAGTAATATTGTGGTAAAGGCTTTTGATGGTTCTAGAAGAGTAGTGCATGGGGAAATTGATCTTCCAATCAAGGTTGGCTCTCAGGTGTTCACTGCTACATTCTATGTGATGGATATTCGTCCTTCGTACTCATGTCTGCTTGGTCGTCCCTGGATCCATGGGGCAGGTGCTGTGACCTCCACATTACATCAAAAGTTGAGATATCCGGTGAATGGAAAAGTTGTTACTGTCTTTGGAGAGGAAGAATACTTTGTCAGCCATGTAAACACTTTCAAGTATCTGGAAGTAGAAGGTGAATACATTGAAACTCCATGTCAGTCATTTGAAGTGGTTCCCTGGGCTGTTAAGGATTGTGTGACTCCTCTTGCTGTGAAGAAGGTTCCTGTGGTCATCAGAAACCCTCCAACAATGGCAATGGCCTCCCTCAATGATGCAAAAGCTGTGGTGGAAGAAGGTGGTTGTACTATTTGGGGTCAGCTTCCTGATATTCCATACAAGTCTGACAAGTTTGGTTTGGGTTTCACTGCAGAGTCCCAGAAGGCTGTTCGTCGTGCTCGTGCTGTTCGTATCACCAATCAAGGGGTTATCAATGCTGTGGGAGATCAAGATGAAGACTACAACTTGGAGGCATGGATTTTTCCTACTGTGGGTGCTGGACGCAATAATTGGAAAGCTGAAGATGTTATCCCTATCTCCTTTAGTCAGGAGTAAATACTATTACTGTGTTATGTTTTTAAATTTGTAATTTCTGGAACAATTAAAACTTTCAAGCCATGTGCCTTACCCGGGGCACAATGGTGTGCTTGTTACGGGTTGTCATTTCATTTGCATACTTCATTCAATAAAATCAGTGGACGTTTCGTTTTCGTAAATATTGTGTTCCTTGTCTTTCTTTTTCTTTTATTTTTGCTTTATCAGCTATGTGTTCTTACACACACCCACGTCACTAAAATGCAGATCCTCATCCACTCTGGATCCAGTTGATAACAGTTCTACTATTGCCAATTACAATTTCGAGAATCCGATCTATCAAACTGAAGACGGAAACGAGGACGATTGTGAAATACCTGTAGAGCTTGCTAGGTTGTTACAACAAGAAGAGAAAGCTATACAGCCACATGAAGAGCCAGTCGAAGTTGTGAATCTGGGAACTGAAGAAAACAGAAAAGAGGTCAAGATAGGGGCTGATTTAGAGGACAGTGTCAAGAGCAGGTTGATTCAGATGCTACGTGACTATGTGGAGATCTTTGCTTGGTCTTATGAAGATATGCCAGGGTTGGATACAGACATTGTGGTTCACCGTTTGCCAGTGAAAGAAGATTATCGTCCAAAGAAGCAGAAGGTTCGTCGTATGCGTCCTGAAATGTCAGAAAAGATCAAAGCAGAGGTAATGAAACAGTTCAATGCAGGGTTCTTGGCCGTAACTTCTTATCCTCAGTGGGTTGCAAATGTGGTACCAGTTCCTAAGAAAGATGGTAAGGTACGTATGTGTGTAGACTACAGAGATCTGAACAAGGCTAGCCCTAAAGATGACTTTCCACTTCCTCATATTGATATTCTGGTAGACAACACTGCTCAGCATAAGGTATTCTCTTTTATGGATGGTTTCTCTGGTTACAATCAAATCAAGATGGCACCTGAAGATATGGAGAAGACTACATTTGTGACACAGTGGGGCACCTTTTGCTATAAGGTAATGCCATTTGGTTTGAAGAATGCAGGGGCAACATATCAGCGTGCTATGGTGGCTTTGTTTCATGATATGATTCATCATGAGATAGAGGTATATGTGGATGATATGATAGCCAGGTCTCAGAATGAAGAACAACATCTTGATCATCTGCACAAGTTGTTTGAGAGGTTGAAGAAATACAGGTTGAGATTAAATCCAAACAAGTGTACTTTTGGAGTTAGATCTGGAAAGCTCCTGGGTTTCATTGTCAGTGGAAAAGGTATTGAAGTGGATCCTGCAAAAGTGAAAGTTATACGAGAGATGCCAGCTCCCCGTACTGAGAAGGAGGTTAGAGGTTTCTTGGGACGATTGAACTACATTGCAAGATTTATTTCCCAATTAACTACCATCTGTGAGCCAATCTTCAAGTTGTTGAAGAAAGATCAGGTGATGGAATGGAATGATGAGTGCCAGACTGCCTTTGATGAAATCAAGAGATATTTGCTAGAACCTCCAATTTTAATGCCACCAGTTGATGGAAGACCCTTGATTATGTATTTAACAGTATTAGACAACTCAATGGGGTGTGTATTGGGGCAACATGACGAGTCTGGTCGAAAAGAGCAGGCAATATACTACCTTAGCAAAAAGTTTACCGACTGTGAAACAAGATACTCACTGCTCGAGAAAACTTGCTGCGCTTTGGCATGGGCTGCTCGCCGACTAAGACAGTATATGTTGACCCATACTACCTTGTTGATTTCGAAGATGGATCCAATCAAGTACATATTTGAGAAACCCGCTCTCTCCGGAAGAATTGCAAGATGGCAAATGATCTTGACGGAATATGATATACAGTATACTACTCAGAAGGCCATTAAGGGGAGTGTTGTTGCTGATCATTTGGCTCATCAAGCAGTATATGATTACCAGTCAATGAATTTCGAGTTCCCTGATGAAGACATTATGTCTGTTACCAAAGAACCTGGACAATATGACGGACCTGAACAAGGATCCCGATGGACTATGGTTTTTGATGGTGCCTCCAATGCACATGGTAATGGTGTTGGTGTTGTGATTAGTTCCCCTGAAGGTTGTCATACCCCGATTACTGCCAGACTTTGTTTCTATTGTACCAATAACATGGCTGAGTATGAGGCATGTATCATGGGTATGCAAGTTGCTATTGATATGAAGATTCAGTTCCTTGAGGTGTATGGAGATTCAGCTCTGGTAGTAAGTCAGATTAAAGTAGATTGGGATACAAAGCATGATAATCTCATTCCTTACAGAGAACATGTGTTGTCTTTGATCCCACATTTCAAAGAGATTACTTTTGGACATATTCCACGAAGAGAGAATCAGTTGGCAGACGCATTGGCCACCATGGCATCTATGTTTGAGATCAGCTGGGATGATGAACCTCCCAAGATTACCATTGATAGATTTGAGAAGCCTGCATACTGCAATGAGATTGACACTGAAGGGGCAGAGGAGAAGCCTTGGTTCTATGAAGTGAAAAACTATCTTGAAGCTCAGGAGTTCCCTGAAGGGGCATCTGTCAAAGATAGGAAGTTCCTGAGAAGGTTTTCTGCTAAGTTCTTTCTGAGTAATGGCATTCTGTATAAGCGTAATCATGATTCAACTATGCTTCGTTGTGTGGATAAGAAGGAAGCTACAGAAATTATGGAAGAGATGCATGATGGGACCTTTGGCACTCATTCTAGTGGTCATACCATGGCAAAGAAGATTTTGAGAGCAGGTTACTATTGGTCTACCATGGAAGCTGATTGCTATCAACACTCCAGAACATGTCACAAATGTCAAATCTATGCTGATAAAGTACATGTACCTCCATCTCCATTGAGTGTGTTGACTGCTCCTTGGCCCTTTGCCATGTGGGGCATTGATATGATTGGTGAGATCAAGCCTACTGCTTCTAATGGGCATCGTTTCATCCTGGTTGCTATTGATTACTTCACGAAGTGGGTAGAGGCAGCTTCATTTGCATCTGTGACTAAGAATGTTGTGGCTCGGTTCATTAAGAATAATCTCATATGTAGGTATGGTATCCCTGAAAGGATTATCACTGACAATGGCTCTAATCTGAACAACACTATGATTACTGATCTCTGTACGCAGTTCAAGATTAAGCATCACAACTCTTCTCCGTATCGTCCAAAGATGAATGGGGCAGTTGAAGCTGCTAATAAGAACATTAAGAAGATTGTACAGAAGATGACTGTTACTTACAAGGATTGGCACGAGATGTTACCATTTGCTCTGCATGGTTATCGTACTACAATACGTACTTCAACAGGGGCAACCCCATTCTCCTTAGTCTATGGTATGGAAGCAGTTCTGCCTATTGAAGTTCAGATCCCCTCCTTGAGAATTATGAAGGATGCAGGCTTGGATGAAGATGAGTGGATTCAGACTCGACTTGACCAGATAAATTTGATTGATGAGAAAAGGTTAGCAGCAGTTTGTCATGGCCAGATGTACCAGAAACGGATGATCAAAGCTTTTAATAAGAAGGTTAAGCCAAAGGTATATCAGGCTGGTGACTTGGTAATCAAGTGTATCATATTACCACAGGGTGATCCTAGGGGCAAGTGGACTCCAACATATGAGGGACCATTTGTAGTCAAGACAGTGTTCTCAGGAGGTGCCATGATACTGACTACAATGGATGGTGAAGACTTCCCACAACCTGTAAACGCAGACATAGTTAAAAAATACTACGCATAAAAAGAGACCCGCTAGGTTGACAGGCCTAGGCAAAAATAAAGGCATCCCGGCAAACCAAAAGGGTTTGGGCAAAAATTAGGGATATATATATAAAAAGATGTACACCCGGCAAGTCGAAAACCTGAAAAGGCGGCTTGGGCAAAAAAGGGTATCCCGGTGGATTGAAAACCTGAAAGGGCAATCCAGGCAAAAGTTAGGGATTAAAGCGTATGACTATGTCTCGTTTGGATCACTCATGAAATTGCAACCAGTTGTACTACTTACTCAAGCTCAAACAGATGAAGCTCAATCCAATCGTTTCCGTCTCAACAGCAAGAAGATGAGATACTTGAGTGGCAATAGTAGAATTGAAACTCAATAGGATTATTTCCCACACAGCTGATTCTTTTTGTAAAACTTCATGACCAAATTCTCTTACTAGGGTTTATGTCTCCTTGTACAAACTTACCCGTGTATGGGTCACTTTTGATATAAATAAACTCCATCTTTTGAATCCAGATTTACTTTTACCCTATTTACATAAGCGAAACGTCCATTGGTTGTGTTTGAATGTATGTATGCCTTTTAATATGATTGATGTTTACCAGAAATGCATGAAAATGCAGTAATAGTATTTACTAAGGACGAACGAGGGAAGGATTTCAACGAAGCTTCGCCGGTTCATCTTTACAAGACAGTAGGACTAATCCATTTTCACAAAGTCTAATCTCCCCTGGAATTTATATCCATCTCTTTTATCCTCATACGGATATACGGGAAATTACTTTCCAATAAGGGCACGATGAACGAAGACGGGATGTTATACTTATCCTACTATCAAACGAAAACGAAGGTTATCTATACCCTACTATCCCCAACAACGGGAGGTTATTTATACCTTGTTATCCCCAACAACGGGAGGTTATCTATACCTTGTTATCCCCAGCAGATGGAGGGTTATATATTCTTCAACAACGAATCGGGATTTATTTTCCTTGGCCAGCAGTTGTTATACAAGGATATCCAGACACTTCCAGCAGTGTCATAGCATACATACATCATTTACATCATACCATAACATATATGTCTATAGTACATTACCTAAGTGCATCATGTCATACATGCATACATAAAGCATAAACTAATGTTGTTATACAGAATGCTACCTTGTTTTCAGGTTAATTATCCAACAAACAAGCTTATGATCTTTGGGACTGCTTTATTGTAACCTCAGGGTTACTTTATCCTCCTGATGAGCTTCTTATTACTTTGGGACTGCTTTATTGTAACCTCAGGGTTATTTTATCCTCCTGATAGCCTCTCATGACTTCAAGACTGCTTTAGAGCTACTGATTGCTCTATCCTCCTGAAATCATCCTATTACTTCAAGACTGCTTTAGAGCTATTCATTGCTCTATCCTCATGAGGTCATATTACTACTTCAAGACTGCTTTAGAGCTATTGATTGCTCTATCCTCCTGAAGACATATCACATTATTACTTCAAGACTGCTTTAGAGCTATTGATTGCTCTATCCTCCTGAAGACATATCACATTATTACTTCAAGACTGCTTTAGAGCTATTGATTGCTCTATCCTCCTGAAGACATATCACATTATTATTTCAAGACTGCTTTAGAGCCATTCATTGTTCTATCCTCCTGAAATCATATCATTGCTTCAAGACTGCTTTAGGGTTATCACTATTGATTGCTCTATCCTCATGAAGACATGCTGCTACATCATTATTATTCCAGACTCCTGACAGCTTTCATCATACACCCATATTTTGAACTGCTCCCCCCCTAGTGGCATCTTTAAGCCCACTCAATCATATTCAACTAGCCATCTGTACCACTCTAGTGCACTGGTGAGTGCAAATTTTTGGGCTTTTGTGTTCAATCCCCTTCAACCTTCCAGGTTACGACTGGCAAATATACCAATCTAACCCCTCAGGTTTCAGAAAATTGAACAGGGGCAGCTGTTGCACCCCAAAATTTGCCCTCACAATACAAGACTTTGTGTTCTAAGAAGGTTCACAAGGTTCACAAGTTCTCCAACAACTTGCATAACCTTTCATGAAGTTCATAAAGTCCACAAGCTACTTTATGAAGGTTCACAAGGTTCACAAGGTTCACAATTGGTCAGAAGAGTTGACAATTCCCTCAGACAATGCACCTCCTAAGCAGTGCATCCAAAACTAGGGTTTTGACTTTAATCAGGCTAAATGGACTTCCAAGACTTCAAGTGAGCTTCATAACATCTTATATGTGTATAAGAACCCCCATGTCAAGTTTCAAGACTTTTCTCAAAAGTTTGCTCAGTCAGATGATCAGATAAGTCAAAAGCAGTCAATGCAGTTAAAAAGTCAAACTGAGGTCAACTGTGGTCCAACCAAAGTCAAACTTCATGATTTTTTTGCCAAAATCAAAGAGAGGTTGGATTTGGTTCCAGGGGTATTTTGGTCATTTTACGCAAATTCAGCTAATTCCTTGAAGACGGGTTGTTATTAAGTTCTGAGGCGTTTATTTACGTGGGTTTGATATCAATTTGGTTTGGAAAGTCTGATCTGTGGAACAGGGTTTAACAAGAGATCATTCTTCTATCTTCCAGTTCATCTTTAGAGGGACAACAGTGAAAACTTCTACTGATTATTGGAGCTTATTCATGTCAAAAGTATTAAGATTGGATCGGATTAATTCAAGGATATTCGACTGATGAATCGTATGTTGAGATGTTTGTGAATTAAATCATGGAGAAGAAATGGAAGATGATTTTAATAAATATGTGAAGTTCATTCATAATATTTTATTATTATTACAATTTGTAAAGAGAATTTGGATAGAAAGTTGAATTTTATTCATAATATTTCATCACGATTTACAAAAGGGAAATAATTTGGATAAAAAATGTATTATTGAATTATTTCATAATGCTTTTTTTATTACAAGTTACAAAAGAGGTGTATACCCTAAAAAGTCCTAAGCCCTAAAATTTCTAAGCATCCTTCTTGATGTCCTTTGAGCTTCTCCGCAAAGTCTCCGATTCACCTGCACATCAAAACAAAACAAACAGAATAGAAAAAAAAGATGTTAGAAATTGTTTGACACTCTCAGAACATCGTCATCATCGAGTGCCGGGAGTGGCACAACCGAAGCTGCGACCTACCCCGTTACCAATCCATGCCATTAGCGTCAGATCGGGTAACATTGTTCTTATCATACGGGACAGCCGAGAGAGAGAGAAATAAATGAAGTTTTTCGAGCCGAAATGATTTGCGCAGATGTGGATTCTGAAGGGACCATCAGCCTATCAAGTAAATATGTGGCTTTTCTCGAAGCGGTTTCACAGCCAAGAGTAATTGGAAATACAAACTAAAGGTGCACAACAGAAACAATCAGAGGCAGCCATCATGTAGGCTCAGTCTAGCAACATCATCGCCTAAATCACCAAACTGTTTGTGAATCCAAATACTCCAGCCCTGAAACGATATAAAGGGACAGATATTAGTTCAAAAGGACTGAGATTACGCGCCGGAAAAGAACCACACCAATAGCACCAAACTGAATGTCACTGAAATCAAACTGTACCAAATAAAAGCTCATAGGTTTCATAATTAAAATCAAGTTCAGTTCAGAAGAAGCAGAAGTTGGTTAAGCATAAAAGTGAAGGACAAAAGAAGAATCTAAGCATCAATTCCGTCGAGAAAAACACAAACAAAATTACCGATAAAAAAGCATCACCGTAGGCCAACATCTGCAAAGAATCACCATAAGAAAATAGTAGGTGAACATGTGCGGGTCCGAAACCGTATCGGAAAAAGCAGGTTATCCGAGTCTGGAAACGAGCCAATAAATCCACGGCGATGACCAGGATTATATCAGAGAAATCCCAGAAATAAGCAGAATCAAATAATAAATCCAAATCACATTGAATATGGCTCGTCTCAAAATCCTGGAAATCAACAAAACCAATATGTATCAGTAACAGGGTCAAACCGCATCAAAAAAAAAAACTGGATATCCCCATCAAGAACCAGTAGCCCGAATCCACATTAGCAAAACCGAAATCAAAGTAATAGGCCACAGTATCCAAAAATAAATCTGCATCTGCAAATATCCAGGAAAAGCCAATCAAACCAAATCAGAGCTAAGCTGCATCAGGCAACTGGTGTCTCAACACAAACTATCGACCATCAGGGAAGTACACCAGCAACATCAATATCTGCAAAGCAACATCAAGAGGTTTCAATATCAAGCATCACGAAAAACACAAGAACAAGACTACTGCTAAAATGTCACAGAAAGATCCAATTGCTGGAAATCTAAACTAAGCCATCAAGATAGGTCATAAGCACCATAGAAAAACAGACATTTGCAAACTATGTCAAAGAGGCCAAGAATCATCAGCAGCGGGACAGGAATGACCACACTAAACTGAGCATCGAAATGAATCCACAAGTTTAATCACAATACAAAGGCAGGGATTCACGCCACAATCACGCGTGAGATACCAGGCCATCCAATCGGTTCAAACTGCATAAAAACGATGGAAACAACGAAGAAATTCGAAGTTACATCAGCCCTCAACTAATCATCATCGGGCATAAGCGTTCGAGTGGCTGGGAGAGCCACGGCCGGAGCCGTTACTAATTCCCTACCAAACATCGAACTATGTGACATACAGTAATTGTTGTTCAAGCCGAAGGTCGTTACCACTAAGGCATCCAAATCAACTGACTCAGACCCTAAGGTCATCATCGCCAATAACCTTCACTCGGCCGCTCTGACTTAAGTCGAAGCATCAGCATCCATTCACTGAAAAAAGAAGAGGAAAGTGAGTATATGTCCCAAAGCGATGTTCATGACCGAAATGAATGGAAAACCACACATCAACTCAGAAGAAAAAGCAATTATTTGTTCTGGAAAAAACCAGAGATGCATCAGTAAAGAGCATATCAATGACGGCAGCGGGTTGAATCGAAAGAATGAGCCATATCACAACAGCAACAATGCAGTGAATTAAGAGGATATGGCTCAGCTACGAACATCATAGCCCTAAGCTCGCAGCCATCGAAGATATTCAAAGCCGCATCAGAGGGATCCATGGGCACCACAGTTGAAATTCGGAGAGGCGTATCAAGTTTAAGTAACATATCTGCAACAAAACCAGAAACCCACATCAGTTCAGATTATCTAAATCACATCAAGAAATCAAAGCGAAATCCAAAGTAAGAGAAGCAGATTATCCAAAACGAAATCCAAATTGAAAATCTGGAATTACATCAGAAAAATCCGAGTGAGTCCTGAAAATGGAAAGAATCCCCAATCAAATCGAAAAATATCAGATTCACAAATCCACAAAGAGCAAATCAAAATCGCGATCCAATCTCAGAAAAATAACGCAAATCCAAGGCCCAAAAGAGAGTCAAAAGAGGAATTATAAAAGGGAACGATATCACCTCGTTGAAACCCTAGAAAAAACGGCGAGCAACAACTGCAAGCAAAACCCTAACGAAAAATCGCGAGAACCCTAGAGACAGAACGACGGCGAAACCACCATCGCGAGCAAACCCTAGTGGTCGCGAAAGGGAGAGGATTCACCGGCGCCATTTAAAGCCACGACGAGCAAATCCCATCCGTCGAGGCTCAGTTTATCATCATTGCCTCCGATTGAACCCACCGTAAGCGTTTCGTTCCATTATCATCCTGTTAACCATTTTTCTATTTTTTTTAGTGAGTGGAGAAGGTGATATAACAGAAGCCGAGTGATATCGTGAATGAGACACGGCCGCGAGAGAGAAAGACGAGTAGCAACCGAGAGAGATGAAGGATAAAGCTGAAACGGCGCCGCGGAAGAGGTTTCAGGGTTATGAAACCCTAACAAGCACTTTGTTGCCATTAGCATGACCGGGTTGGGTCCGGATGTGATGACCGGCCCAACCCCTTTTTTTTATGTTTTGTTTTCTTTTATAATTAGTTAATTAAGTTTATTAAGTTTTTTTAAAAATTAATTAGAAAATTGTTTTCCTAAAAAGTAATAATAAAAACCTTTTTTTTATAAAATTCAAAACATTTTTTTTATAGATAAAAACTATTTTTTATAAACGCATTAAAATATTTTTTAAAAAATATAATAACTAATGTTAAATAATTTTAGCGTTGGAGTTGAAATAATAATTTCACTTTTAAATCAGAGTTCTCAGGGATCATAAAATAAAAACCACAAAGTAAGGACTACCTACTCCATTATAGTAGGGATAGTCTTACTAAGGAAAGGATAAAGAATAAGAAAGACCTTAAAACATTAGGGTAGGCTACTCCTAGATACTTGCTCGCTTCAAAACTTTTTCACACTTAAACAAATTTCCAACAAAATTTTCAAACAAGTTTTTTTTTCACATCCATACACGGATTATTATTAAACTATTCTGAAATTTTTTTGCTATTCACACACTACACTTTCAAAACAATTCAAAAGTTAGCTTAAGTACCTAAGAGCCCATGGATAACCATGGATGAAAAGGGTGCTAACACCTTCCCTTTTCATAACCTACCCCCCGGACCCAAAATATTCTCTAAGGTCTTTCCTGTTCTTTTATAACCTTTCCTTATGGATAAAATAAAAGTCGGTGGCGACTCTTGCTATCCGCAACATTGTTTAAAGTCAGTTCTCCCACCGTGTTACAATGGGCATTAGCTTTAACTGAATATTCCTTAACATATATGTCTTTAAAGGTTGTTAAAGGAAAAGTGATAGCAGACTTTATAGTCGACCACTCAATAAATGAAAATAACATAACCTATCTCGAACTTGAGCCTTGGAAATTATACTTCGATGGCTCTAGTTATAGAGATGGAACCAGTGTAGGAGTGTTGATCATTTCTCCCGATAAAATTCCAACAAAATTCAAGTATAAATTCAAAGGTCTCAGTTTGAATAATGAGGCTGAATATGAAGCTTTAATAGCCGGACATGAGATATTGTTGTAATTAGGGGCAACTCGAGTCGAAATAATGGGAGACTCAGAGTTAGTCGTAAAATAAATCACAAAAGAGTACAAATGTGTTAAAGAAAACCTTATTATATACTTTGTAATAGCCAATCGATTATTGAAAAGGTTTGAAATGGTTAGTATTTGACACATACCTCGATTGGAAAATCAAGTGGCCAATGATTTGGCTTAGATTGCTTCAGGGTATAAAATCTCGAGAGAAAAATTACAAGATGCAATCGAAGTTAGAGGAAGAGTTGTGTTAGCCAGATTGTCCCCCTTCAAATTTGGAAACAACAAAGCTAGGGTATGCTGATAAAGATAATTTTGAAATCCTCGTAACTAACGCAACTCCGTTTCGATTAACATTTGGCCATGATGCAGTGTTGCTAGTGGAAATCTACTTATAGTCAACGAGGATCCAAAGGCACCATGAGATTCCGTCAGAATCCTACTGGAACATGATGTTGGACGAGTTGGTTGATTTGGATGAAGAAAGGCTTAATGCCTTGGAATTGTTAAGAAAGTAGAAGAAAAGAGTAGAGAAATCCTATAACAAGAAAGTTAAGGTTAAAATGTTTTCACCAGAAGAATTAGTTTGGAAGGTGATTTTGTCTATGAATCGAAAGGATAGGGCCTTAGGTAAATGGTCCCCTAAATGGGAAGGCCCTTTTCAAGTTATACAAGTCTTTTCTAATGGCGCGTATGAGAATGAAGAGTTAAATAAAGATAAAAGAATCTTGAAGGTTAATGGAAAATATTTGAAAAAATATAAGCCTACATTTCAAGAGATAAAAATAACCAAAAAATAATCATGCAAAAATATAAAGCTAATATGGTAGATAAATATGCCAAAATGGCTTAATTCGTTACAGAAAAAGGCCACAAATGACCAAAAGTCATGATTAGCAAAAGAAGGAAAAATGCTACAGGGTAACTTTAGAAGAGAGGAGAGCCTTTCATCTTTTCATACTTCGACTTTTGCAACATCAGGCGGTGTACGCAAAGAGTTTTATTGGTCGAGAGAGATTCAATCTCTTTCTCAAGTTTTTGAGCTTTTTCAAGATGTTGAACGCCATCCTGGATCTCCTTTGTTACTACATCTTCGACAGAGTTAAGCAGATTGGTATTGAGTTGCTTGGCTTGGGAGATTTTGGTTTTCAAAATGACAATTTGCCTCTCCCATTCAGCAATGCTCTTGTCACATTTTTCAACCTCTTTCTTATTATGCTCAGAAAGTTTCTCGAGTGTCGAAACTTTTTCAATAGACGTCGAGACAACCTCCCATGCAGCCTTTTGATTGCCAGTTTTTATGGTAAGGCTGCTCGAGAAGTCTCTGAGGCAGTTGAGATCAACAGTAACAAGATCGATCAGCATACTCAGTTCCATAACAACATCAGCCACTTCTGGGGAAACATCCAAAATATTAATTTGTTTCAGAAGTTTCTTGAGACCAAAACTGACAGAAACATCTTGTTCTAAGATTTGGAACAAGTCTACTGCAAAGATTTTTTCTTTTATCTGCATAAGCAAGTCATTGTCACTTTTCCCAGTCAGAGGGTTCCCTGAGGAGGTCGAAGTATTGGTACTTTTTCGCCAAAGCTGTATTGGGAACTGAGCATAGCTTTTAGGTACTCCAATGGTCGTTGTACTTTCAAAGATTCCAGCTCTTCGTGTGAAAGGTTGGTCGATTGAGTACCAGTCGAAGTAGTAGTTGGAGGATCCTTGGATTGATTCTCTTGGTCTACTTTGTCTTCTAGGACCTCCACTTTAATTTTTGCTTCAGATGCAGTTTGCTCTCCCTCTTCCTCTTCTTCTTTCTCTTCTTCATTTTTCTCTTCCTCTTCTTCTTCGTCTTCTTCTTCTTATTTTTCTTCTTCTTCTTCAACAAGATTGTCAACTTCGCTTTGTTGCTCCTCAACATTACCCTCAACAGTTTGTTCTATATTGGGCATCATAGTATCCCCCGAGAGATCAACAATTTCTATTTCAACTAAGTCCCCTTTTGGAATGGCTACCTCGACATGAGGAAATTCAACCGCATGAATGAATGGTGTCTTCTTAGGAGCACCTGTAGATTGGATTCCTTCCTCATATATTTTGGTGGAGCCTTTCGCAAAAGCCCCAGAAGGAGTTGTTGGATGATAGATTGGACCGCTGATGGTTGTTGGAATAGACTGTTGCCCCATGGGCTGACCTTTGATGTCGGTGGTAACTTGAAAAGAGAAAAGCCAAATAACTAAAGGGATAAATGGTAAAGAAAATTGAAATATTCCAGGTGAAGTATTTACCTTGGGTTCAACAGCCCTAGGACTAGAGTTATCACTCTCAGTCTGCGTTGCATTGCAAGCAGGGGAAGCTTTTGTCGAGAGTTTGCCAGCTTTTGACTTCGACTGATTGAAGGCTTCAGTTATTTTTGTTTGCTTTCTCCTCCTTTTCAGGGTCTGGTCTTCAGGAGGAGATTGGTCTTCCTCATCCGACTCAATTATGGTTTGGCTGGAGACTCCTCTCAATTTTTGCTTCTTCAGAGTGGGGGTGGTCTTTGAGAGCTCTGAGGAGAAAAGAGTTGTAGTATCAGATAACATGAGATTTTGCAGTAAAGAAGAAATGAGTAAGAAATTAACCTTAGCAAATTGACAGCTCTCTTCTGTTTTTTCTACAATTTGTTTCTTCTTTTTGGGTGTAACCTTAATAAAAATAAAATAAGTAAGATGATAAAAATCGAATAAGACAAATCAATTTCAAAAACCTCCCATTCCACACCTTCATATATTTCGAATTGGATGTGAACATCTTTGATGCCTATATGAAGAGGACCTTTGAAATTGTCTAAAGTATGCTTAATTGTAACCACCCGCTGAGCTTTCGGCTTCGACTGTTGACAAAGGATTTTTATAGAATCCCCAGAGGTAAACCAGTCTGGAAATGGAGGGGCAAGCGTCACTCCAAAATCAGCACTTGATAGTCGAGGAAATTTGAGAGGAAATTTATTGAAAGCCATTGTGTATCGTTTCCTAGGAGGAACGAATGAAGGGAGTTGTAAATTCTCCATTTTATTTAAAAACTTTTCCTTTAGTGCAACAGCCACCTCACGGACGGTTTAACTAAGATCATCTGGTCGATAAACAATTTCAAAGTACTTCTAGAATGCTCAGATTTCTTTGATGTATGTCGAAGTACCTTTCTTGGTCTTCTCTTGGACAAAGAGGAAAGCTTGGTTAATGAGCTCAGTAAATGAAGGAGCATCGAAGAACTCTTCAGCATAGTATGTGGACTACCAATGGTTGAATTTTGGGGTGCAAAAGAAACACTGTTCAAAACCAGTGGGGATGAGTTGAGCCTTATTGGAGTAGTGGGAAATTGCATCGATGTCATCTCTTCAGTGTACTTCACATGATGAAGCAGAAGGGTACCTTTCTTTTCGAAGAGACATATGGGAAGAGCTTGGACCAACCCAAATTGTCAAGCCACTAAGTTTGGTTGGTAAGCAACCAAAGCCACTTGGGATTTTGAAAGATTTAGTCAAAGCGTTAGCAACCTTGGAATCATGAAAGCTTCCCATATCTGTAAAGATTCTGCCTCTTGAGCCTTGGTTGGGGCTGGAAAAGGTCTAGTAAACCACTCAGGACCAAACTTCCTTGTAGCAAATGGAGCCATGTTCGATGTTAACTCGTGACGGTTGGCAAACATCATGACATAACTTATGAACGTTGGTATGAGGGATTGTCCTTCTTCGCTGGAAGTGAGTCAGACCAAGCGAGTCCTTTCGACTCTCCTATTCTTGATGTCTTCAGCAGTCTCATCGATTGGATTTTATTGGGGAGGTTGGCTTCGAATGAGGCATTTAGCCATAGTTATAACAACCAGAAGGGACCATACAACAAACGGTTCCTTTTTTCTCCTAAGTTCTTAAGTTTGGCTACTCCTTCACTTAGAGACTCATAGAGATTCCTTAAGATCATTTTGCTTAGACAGATATCGTGACCTTTGTGAAGTTGAGTGGTCAGGGTTAAGTATCTTTGGAATACTTGAAGGTACTTTGAGCAAAGGACACGATGGGATAGTTGTCATACCCCAAATTTTAACCCCTAGATTCCATTATCATTTTAGGTGCATCAAGCATATGTTATCTAACCCTAACCTCTTTGAAGTTAGTCTTTGTTAAGATGCAGTTGTATCAGGGTTTCACACTATTAAAATCAAGAATCATGTGGATTAATCAGTCAAGGTTTTGGATTGATATTCTACATATCAAGTCTTCATATCATTAAGAGGTTCATATCTTACCAAGAAAAAGTGTTATTTGAGGTTGTTACCAACAGAGTTGAAGAAGTGTTGTGCAAAACCCTTATTAGGGTTTCTAGTTGAAAAAGTCAATTGTAGTTTGACTTTTGGTCTAAATGGGTTTCCAAAGCTTGAACCATGTTCCATGATGTTTCTATGACTTATTTAAGTCCCCTAAAGAAGTATGAAAGGTTCAAAAACCCCCCTCATAACACTAAGGAACAATCCTGAAGATTTCAACTGTTCGGTTCGTCTGTATAGAAAATCAACTCTTTGGCTTTTAGGGTTATACCCCAAATTGAAGCAATCAAGGTTTCCAACATCATGTTATGCCTAAATAGTGAGTTTGGTGAATATTTAATCAAGAATCGATGGATAACTTGTGAATCAAGAAATTAGGGTTTATGAAAAACTTAATTGCAAGCTTATTTGGAATGGTCATAACTCTCAAATCACACATCCAAATTAAATGGTCCAAAGCTGGTTTGAAAGCTCTTGAGAAATACTAAAAAAGTGTCCTAGAAGATTGATGTCCAAAAATGAATATATTTTGAGTTATGAGCTCATCAAGTTGTGAAGGATTTCCACACTTAAAAAAAATTCTTGTTTTTTTACTTGTAAGTCAAGTTTTACAGCCAACTTCATGAAGATTTTTGACCTAGTTCCCTTTGGAATTTTAACTTTGGATAAACGTGAACATTGTAGATCATATTTGGGGATTTTTAAAAAGTACAAGATCATTTTCACATCCTTTTTGGTTAGGGAGAATCGAAGAGAGCAAGTTAAGGATTTTTTATGTAACAAAACCAAGTTCAGCACTTGCATTTTGATGCATAAACCACTCAAACCTCTTCTAATCACTTGCTTAACTCATTCTATGATGTTTAGGGACTTAATTGATGAGATTACAATGGATTACCACAAGCAAAAATCATAGATTGGACTATTTGATTTGTTTATTCAAGCAAGTGGATGCAAGTGGCAAGGAGAGAGAAACTTTTTGCATTTTCTGCTGCACCTCAGCTACTCTCTTTCCTTCACTTCATGTCAATTACTTGCAGACTATTGGTGATGTTGAAACACATAGGAAGGTTGCTCATGCTCAGAAAAGAAATCCTAAGTTGGATTTGCTCATTTTGCCTCCAAAAAGGGCAAACTTGGCAAGCTGGCACAACCTACCCATACCTCTCATTCTCCAAGCTTGACTATAAATAGAACATACTCCTAATATCCAAACAACACCAGAATCAACTAGAAACCAAGTTGAATCTCTCTTATTTCTCTGATCACCATCTTCTTGCAAGTAGTAGAAGTTGCTTCCTTGTGAAGAAAAATCTGCATTGCAAAAACTCTGCCACAACTCAATACAGCCACCAAATACTTGAACCAACACCTCAAGCACATCACATATGATGCATTGAAGCTGTCCAAACCCTCACATTCACCAGAAAACCTCACATTCACTAGAAAACCTCACATTCCAAAAGTCAACACTCATACCTTAGAAATTTATTTTTTCTGCATCTTCATAGAGCCGAACCAAACCAACCCTTTTCCAATTATTCTAACACTTTAAACACCCTCCATATAAGTTGTTTGAACTGTCCATGGCATCATAAAGTTTATGTAACACCATTCCCTAGAGTTTAACTTTGAAGCTTTTGGTGTTTTCTTGCATAAGAAGGCATTATATCAAGACCTCTTAGAGGAGTTCTCATCATTTGAACACCTTATTTGGAACATATTAAAGTTGCTTTGATCATCATCCATCAACTGGTTTTCTTCTTTGCTGCATTGACTTGAAAAAGATACAAGAGGTAAGTGTTCAACCTTGCTACTTTTAAGATCATGTTGAATATTGATGTACACTGATTATGAACATGCTAGATACACTTTATAGGTCATGTTTGAACCATTTCTTGCTCATAAAATTGGGTATTCATGACTATCCCTTTGGTTTGGCTTGTTAGCTTACTTTAAGTGTCATTTCAATATGCAACTTGTTGATTCTTGTTGCACCCAAAATTTTTACCCCTTAGATCCTCATCATCATTTTAGGATCATATTCATTTGATTATCTAACCATAACCTATTTCAAGTTTGTCTTTGTCAAGATACAGATGAATCAGGGTTCCGTACAGTCAAGAATCATGGTTTCGATGGTTTGATCAATCAATGTATTGGATTGATTCTCCATGAAATAAGTCTCTACATCATCAAAGATACTCCATTGGGTCAAGTGTGAATCCAATTTGAGGTTGTCACCCAAGGATTAAGATCAGTGCACTTCAGGACACCCAATTAGGGTTTCTGATTAGGAAAAGTCAATTGTACTTTGACTTTTGATTAAAATAGTGTTCCAATGATGGAATCATGGTCCATGAAGCTCATATGGCTTAGTGAAGTTCACTCAAGAAGTTTTAGGACCTCAGAGGACCCAGAACACCAACAGTCGATTCAGAGTTCTTCAATCAATCGGTTCGTCTGACTGAAAAGTCAACTCCTTGACCAACATGGTTTTGACCCAAAATTGAAGGCAATTATGTTAGTAATGGTATATCACATATATTAATGAAGTTTGGTGACCATTGGATCAAGAATTGATAAGTAATCGAAAAGTTGGGAAATTAAGGTTTTGAAAAGGGCAAAGTTATAACTCCTTAACGACACAAGGGTTTTTGACCTAGTTTTAAGGGGAATGAGTTCCTAACACAAGCATAAATATTTTATTACCTAATTTGGTATTTTTAAAAAGTACAAGTGGGTTCCATAACTCTTCCTTGTTAGAGAGAACCAAGATCTACAAGTCGGCAAAAACTCACATTCGCAAAACTAGGTCAACATGAGTTTTTTTATTCCAAAACCTCTCAAAATCGATGCTAATCAAAGGCTAAACCTCATTTATGATGTTTGAATTGATAATGAACATTTTAATATCAATTCACACGAAAATGGCACAAAGATCAAAGGAAATCATTATTTAATGCAAGTTGCAAAAGTGAATAGTGAAGAAAGAGAAAAAATGTGGTTACCCTTGTCAAATCATCAACTTTACTTCAACAAGTCACATCCTAATCTATAAAGCATGATGAAAAGAATATATAGTGTATGGAGAATATCTTATTAGAGTGGCTTAAAGAGAAGTATGAAGATTGCATTGGAAAACTCAAAGATTTTCATGATGGAAGGTTAAAATTGGCAATTTGCTTCACTTTTGCCCATACCTTGATCCAAGGCCTTTGGCTATAAATAGAACTCACTTCCTACATCACAAACACACCAGTTCTATTATAGAAACCATCTAGAACTCTCTCCCTTAGACAATCACCAAATTCTTGCAAAATCTCACTAAGTCTCCAAAATCCCTCAAAATCTATTTTTGCAAAACACCTTCCAAAACCATTTCCAAACTTTTTCCAACTCAAGAAACACTTCAAACACATCAAACATGATGTATTGAAGCTATCCAAATCTCTTCCACACTTATGTAACAAGGTTTGAGTGAGTTGTTCTTTGAAATCTTTGGAATTTAGAGTTTTTCCTTCATTTACAAGGCATTTCGTCCACTAGCTTGCTTGGAGGTTGTTTGGAGCATCTATTCATCAATCTAGGAACATTTGAAGACCTTGTAAGAGCTTTCAATATCTCTGGTTTTCTTATTGCTTAAGCTTTCTTCAAGAGGTAAACCTAAAACTCATAAATGTGAACTTTCTACTTGCATTTCACATGCTACCATGAATGTTTTTAGGGTTTTCACCCTCCTATCTCTCATTTATTCATTTCAAAACTTTAATTTCATTCTCTTTTGAGTTTTATTTTAAAGTTATGATTTTGCCTTGTTAGCATCCATGTGTACTTGAGTTTGACTAAAACTCTTGCTTGTAAGCCTTTGTGTGTAATCATCATTAAAACTTGAAAGTTTTCTCCCATGAAGTTTTGAACTTCTCACTTACATTTGTTGTGACATTATTTGATTAGGCCTGATGCCTGTAAGTATACATGTCATCTTGTAAGCCCTAATGAAACCTCATCTTTGTTAAGATGCATCTTTGTTAAGATCCCCTTCCATCTTTATTAAGATGTACCCCATTCTTTGTTAAGATATGCTTTGGTTTTCACCTTTCATTAAGTATTGAAAGAACTTCCCCCTTCTAGATATTATAATATCTTGATGCTTGCTTTGGTTGTAACCATTTACCTTGATTGAAATCATTGATATTGTAATATCTTGATGTCTGCTTTGGTTGTGACCATCTATCTTGATTGAAATCATTGCCTGATATTGTAATATCTTAAATTCTTGCTTTTGGTTGTAACCATTCATCCTGATTGAAATCCTTTCTTATTGTAATGTGCTTGTTTATTCTTGGTTGTAACCATATCTCTTTATATTCATCATGTTTCAATGTTTATGCTTTGTTAAGTTTATTTCCCCAAAGTGATGAAACTCTTTAGTTCTCATCCAAGTTGCCTCATCTTTTCCCTTCCAAAGGAAAGTCTCTCTATTGACCTTTGGGTCATAGATAGCTCATTAAACTCATAGGTCTGGGTAGAGCCTTCTCCCCCTTTTGGTCTGGATAGAACCAATAGGATTTACCCTCATAGGTCTGGATAGAACCTTCTCCCCCTTTTTGGTCTGGATAGAACCAGTAGGATTTAAACTCGTAGGTCTGGATAGAACCTTCTCCCTCTTTTGGTCTGGAAAGAACCAATAGATCCTTATTCTGTAGTTCGTGCCTGAACTACGACCGCTCTGATTTCTCATTGGACAATGAGAATACGTAGGCACAAGATGTGATATCTTGACGAGCAACCTTCCCCCTTTCTCCCACCTTTTGGTCTGGATAGAACCAATTGGTCTCACAACGTAGAACATTAGGTAGAGTTTGGTTAACTCTATGTAAGAATCATGGAAATGATTACTTACTCCCCTTTCTTGAGTGTTCAACATAGATCTAGAGAGTTTTGTGAAACTCTATACAAACATTGTTATGTTTGTTCCCCTTTGAACCTTAATCATAATCAAGTGTTCTTTAACCCTAGTGAGGTGAACTACGATTGTTCTGATTCTATCCTAGTAAGGATATGTAGGCAGAGGATGCGACATCTTTGCGAGTAAATTTAGAAACTATATTTAGGTTTTAACCTACACCCTTTACCCAACCCCAATCCTTAGCAAACATTTACCAACTTAGCATGCAAACAAACAAAAGGTTCATGTAGAGTACTACAGATGTTTAGGATGTGAAATACCTACCCTATGCATAACCAACCCCCGATCCCCGAATCTCTTAGCGTTGTTGTTACATCGCGCAAAAGGTTCTTTCTTTCTTTAGACCTTTCCTTTGGATAAATTAAAGTCCGGTTGTGAATTTAAGAATTAAGATTCAAGTTAATCAATAGCTTGGTATCACGATTCTCACCGCAACAGAAATGGTGACTTCACTGGGGAAACTTTACCTTTCTTGAGGGTTTAGCCTATTTTGTTTAGTTGCATGTTATATTTGTAAATATTTGCTTAACATGTATATTTATCAATATATTTATTTGATTGTTGGGTATTGGGTGCTTTGAGTGGTGAGACGGTCCTATACCCGGATTGAGTGCAATTATGATAGGATGGTGGTATATTCGAGAATACTTATAGGGAGTTGATTCCAGACCAAGCTAACTTGAGAAATCACCTCTCAGTGTAGGCCCTCTTGAAAGTTTAGTATTGTTGATCGAGTATTTGTAAAAACAATGATACTTTCGACGAAGGAGCCCATGACACTGTGGACTTTTAGAATACATTCTACCCCACTTTGGCCTTATTAGGACAGAGTGCAATGACTATAAGGAAGTATTTTCAAAGTAGTTGATACGCGATACTACACTCGGGCGAGACTCTCTTGAGAATGTTATCGATTACCGAGTGATTTGCGAAATTGATAATATCTGAAAGATGGGTTGTTGACCCTGGGAACTTTGTTAAGAACCCGTTCGGCAGGTACAAATTAACCCATAGTACAAATCCTTAAGGGATGGGTGGACCTTTGACTCCTTGATTTGATCTTGAGCCTATGAGGTCTTTGTATATGCATTGTATTTATGAATACTTGCCTTTGTGTTATGTGTGCATCATCCCATCATATCACCATAAGCATATCATGTTGCAACTAGTTTTGTAAAGCTCAGTCGATCTCTGGTATTTTTAAAAGTTGTAACTTTTCCAACGATTGATGAAATGAGGGTTTTGACCTAGTCAATCTTCTAAGTTTTGTAAAACCAGTTTGCTTTTGCATTGCATTTGCATTATGCATTTGCATTTCTCAGTCTTGCGTCGCTTTTGATCAGAGAGATAGAGAAGGGATACCTAGCACATATCCAGGACAAATGGCAACGATGGAGGGACTTTTGAAAGCTCAGGAGATGCTGAAAGAGGACATCAGAATTCTCAAGTGTCAGATGAATTAGGTTCTAGAGACATTACAGAACATGATGGAAAAAGAGGGTTACCTTGACCATGTGACGTCCAGAGAAACTAGGGATGCATTATCTCCGATGATTCCTCCAACTCAAGGACATTCTCGGTATCAACCACCAGATAACCGTCAATCGCGTCAGCACGCCCAACAAAAACCAAGGAAACCAGAAAGTCTGTTTCCAATGTCACACAATCAGATATTTCCATACTTGATCTAAGGCGAATTGATAAAACCAAAGGAGCTGAAACCAGTAATTCCTCCTTACCCTCTGAATTGTGGTACCAACGCTAAATGGGACTATCATGCTGGGGCGCTAGGGCGTTCAACTGAAGTCTCTCACCAGTCGGTGTTTGTTCCTCCTCGAGGTTCTCAAAGCCGGAAATTAAACAAGAAAAATCATGTTAGGAAAAATAAGACTTGCGGTAGACCAACTCCAGTACCGTTAAGCAAAATTTACCCACTACTGATTCAGAACTCACTAGTGACTCCACGATTGTCCAATCCTGTGCCAGGACTATGGCATAATGTGAACCTGAACTGTGAATTTCACAAAGGAGCCGAAGGACACAACTTAGATGCATGTTTAGCATTGAGTTATCTTGTGCAAGAGCTGATCATTGACAAGCGCATGATCCTCAAGGAAGACCACCCAGAAGTAGAATGTAGATATCATACTGGGACAACAGGGCACCTAGTTGAAGAGTGTGAAGGTTTTAAACTGAGACTGCAAGAGTTGTTGAAACCTCAGGAGGATAAATCAAATGACAGTGCTACGATTCATAAATCCAAAGGCAAAGGACCCGTGAGACCCCCTCATAATTCTATATCACAAGGAGCAAGTGGTGGTTGAAGGTGTTTCCCCACATGGGCCTAAAACTTGAATTTTGTTCCCTAAGACTGGCAGCTGTAGACTGTTTCAGCATTTTGTTGTGTTTTCTTTGCATTTGAATTGCTTGTAAGCTGTTGTTCATTTTGAATTGGAAAGATTAATGAAATGTTTGTGCATCTTTTGATTAAGTCCATTCGTTTCACTCTTTCTCTTTCCTTTTATTGTTATGAGATAACGAAAAAAATTTTCTTTTGTTTACTAAACTGTTGTTTAAAGCAAAGATTGGGGAGGATGATGAAAATTATATCCATAGCCGCTGTTGATATGCTGTCAATTTAACTTTGCCGATGATGTAAGGCATTGTTTCAATCCCTAAACACTAGAGAAATAAGGAAGATAATCCCTCGTTAACCCCTTCGAGCCTAGAAGTATGAGTTTTCTTTCTTTACAAAAACAAAACCTTAAATCTCAAACCTGGGGGCGGGTAGTTCTCAGTTAACTTGAAGATATGTGCATACAAGACACTTTTCATATAAAGGTGGTGCACTCAGGTTTTCCTTCGTACACAACAAGAAAGTGTCAAAGATGCTTTTCAGCATAAAAGACAATGATTGGTTCACCGAATCCATTAAACCAGGTAGTCACCCCCTTTCCCGAAAGAAAGAAGAAAAGTGAAAAAAGAAAAAAGCCCGCTAAGTCAAAACCTATGAAGGAGACTTAGGCAAAAATGGGGCATCCCATTGATTGTATATTCGAAAAAAGAAGTTCATGCAAAAGTCAGGGATAAAAAGAGAGGAATGTTGTAAGAGTTATCACTCTTAAAAATCCTCAAATAGAAAAAGCTATTGAATACTGTAAGGGAGTTGTGACTACCCTAGGTTTGTGAACCATCGCCAACTATCATCAGTTCAATTCTTAAGTCTGTAAGAACCTGAATGTGTAGTTTGAGTTAATTGAGCGTAGGATTGGAGTTCATCATGGAGAGTGGGTGGGACAAATAACTTTGAGCCTTTATCCATTGTTTCATGAACCATGAACCAAGCCACGTTACAACCCACAAAAGACCTAATTGAGGTAAGGTTGTTTTGAAAGCATATTACATCAAGGTTGGATAACCTGACTCCTAATGATCTTTGATGTTTGTGTGTGTTAATCACTTTATCCATCATTTGCAAGATGATTGGAGCACTTTCACTTTGATCACTTAATCACTCCGCCGTGTGTGTTTCATCAAAAAATGTTTTTCAAAAGATTGCATGAAATTTACATTGAAAATTTCCAATTTTTAATAAACATCATTGCATGCAAAACAATCCAATATCAAAGGAATCCCAACAAAAGCTTCCAGCTAGGGAAATTGACTTGATAAAGGAAGCTCAGTCTGGGGCAACCAATTTGAAGGATTTGTTAATCATTTGTTGTAACGTTCAGCTAATCAGAGCCGACCAGGTCAAGATCAGATGAAGCTTTCAATGAACAATTTAGTCTGGGGCAGATCTTTTGCAGTTACCAGCTAGCAGGGGCAAGTTTGTTCCCCAGTCGTTACTTCCATAGTCTGAAGACTTTGTTGTACAAATACCGTTAAGCTGGGGCAATCACGTTGAGATTTGTAAATCTCTCTAAAGGTTTAAAGACATTGAAGCATCTTTGTGCCAGTTCTTTTGTAAAAGCATCCTTATAACTTCTTCTCACAGACCATGTAATCTGGGGCAGAAAAGGTTGAGGAGTATTTGTTGCAAGAGTCGTTGCTCACTGAAAGAGGATTATTATACTATTAATGGGGCAGAAAGATTTTGGTCTCATGATACCCTTTGTCAGCTCCCCGATTAAGTTGTTACTTCGGTTGATCTCGGAACTTCCCTTGGTGATTTTCCTTCAACAAAGAATTCAAACTCATGATGGCAATCCAAGTGAAGTCTTGATGTTTTAGCCTGAGAAGATTACTCTCTCCCAGAGAAGGTGGTAACCTTGAAGTGGAATTGTTATTCTTCATGATCATCCCTTTGA
Source organism: Lathyrus sativus (assembly GCA_963859935.3). Classification (NCBI taxonomy): domain Eukaryota; kingdom Viridiplantae; phylum Streptophyta; class Magnoliopsida; order Fabales; family Fabaceae; genus Lathyrus; species Lathyrus sativus. The sequence goes on along the minus strand of OZ012740.1, from coordinate 140,446,643 downwards.
TGACCAATTTTGGTAAAGTTGGTTGGGTCTCCATGTCGAGATGATTAATTCATCTCCGGTTTTGTTTTTCTGTTTCGTCAGCATAAACATAAGCATGGCATAAGCATATGCATAGCATCCGTAAATTTTTGCTATCTCTGGTTGTTACTTGTTCCTGTTTCACTTTGGTTCCCTCCTCAGTGACTGGGTATATTGTCTCTCTCTGATAAAGTTGCCAGCCCTTAAGCATAAAATGTCCACCCTTTTTCACTTCACCATAGAGTTTAATCCTCGTGGATGATGGTTGCTTCACTTGTCTTTTTCCATGTTTGGATAAGGTAAGTCACCATTCGAGTTCATTTCTCAATGGTTGGAGTCTTGTTTGACAGTTTCTCGCTAGCTTGATTCTAGATTGAACTTTGGTCCCTGTCGGTCGTCGAACCTACCTAGACGTGCATTTATTTTGCACTATCTATCAAGAATAACATCTTACATTACAATACAGGTAAGTGGAAATCTCTTGGGAGAAGCTTAACCTTCTTCAACGAAAAATGGCAGTCTCTTCGGAGAAGTTTAATCGTCTTCGGCGATAAATGGCAGTCTCTTCGGAGAAGTTTAATCGTCTTCATGCAGGTAAGTGGCAATCTCTTGGGAGAAGCTTAACCTTCATTCAACGATAAATGGCAGTCTCTTCTAAGAAGTTTAATCATCTTCAGCGATAAATGGAAGTCTCTTCGGAGAAGTTTAATCGTCTTCAGCGGTGAGTGGCAATCTCTTGGGAGAAGCTTAACCATATTCAACGATAAATGGCAGTTTCTTCGGAGAAGTTTAATCGTTTTCAGCAATAAATGGCAGTTTCTTCGGAGAAGTTTAATCGTCTTCAACAAATAAGTGGCAATCTCTGAGGAGAAGCTTATCATCATCAACAATAATCGGTAGTCTCTTTAGAGAAGCTTATCATCCCAACGATAAATGGCAGTCAAATTTGAGAAGTTTATCTTAAGGATGTCGATGCGCGGTTGTGACTAGCATTGTTTAAAAATCCAGTGGATACTAATATAAGTAATTTGGTGGTAACCAATCATATTTCAAGTAAGGCCCGTTGGTAATTGACATTATGAAAATCCATCGACAATAAATACTGACAATTTGGTTGTGTATCAGTCCAAACTAGTCACGATGGTTTCCATCCCAAGCTCAAGTTTTGTAGCTTTGGAGATGTATTATTCCAAGCTCAGGTCTCGTACCTTTGGAGATGTATTATTCCAAGCACAGGTTTTGTACCTTTGGAAGAGGTTTGTTTCTATCCCGAGCACAGGTTGTGTACCTTTGGAGATAGATGTATTGTTGTGTTCCAAGCACAGGTTCTGTACCTTTGGAAGAGGTTTGTTTCCATCCCGAGCACAGGTTTTGTACCTTTGGAGATAGATGTATTGTTGGGTTCCAAGCACAGGTTCTGTACCTTTGAAAGATGTTTGTTCTATCCCGAGCACAGGTTGTGTACCTTTGGAGATAGATGTATTGTTGGGTTCCAAACACAGGTTTCGTACCTTTGGAAGATGTTTGTTGCCATCCCGAGCACAGGTTGTGTACCTTTGAGATGTATACTTTGGATCCCGTGTTCAGGAATTCCCAGACACTAAAGTGGTTGCATTTGCATGAAGTGTCTATATCCTAATGTATTGAGGATGTTCAGCTTTCGTTCCTATTGTTTTAAGGGTCTTAGTTTAATCCTAATATGTTGAGGGTTGTGTCTCTTCTATATCCTAATGTATTGAGGATGTTCAACTTTCGTTCCTATTGTTTTAGGGGTCTTCGTCCAATCCTAATGTGTTGAGGGTTGTGTCTCTTCTATATCCTAATGTATTGAGGATGTTAAGCTTTCGTTCCTAATGTTTTAAGGGTCTTCGTCCAATCCTAACGTGTTGAGGGTTGTGTCTCTGTTGTATCCTAACGCTTTGAGGATATTAGCTTTTGTTCCTAAGGTATTGGGGGATATATTTATCCTGCCTGTTTGCAGACCGGGTCGTCACCAAACTCTTTAAAATCCAGTTCTTTCTAAATCCAGTAGTTATTGGCATTGCTCGAAAACTAATCGTTATTAGTCGGTTGTTACCAATTTCCCCAGCCGAGGTCCTGTGTTTCATCAACATTGTTTGGAATTCCCAATTGTAATTGGAACTTTGATTTGGTCATCACCATATCCCCAGGAAGTCTAGTGGTATTTAGCACTTTTTGGAAACCGTTTGTTGGATTGGTCTTCACCATCATCCCTAGTAAGTCTAGTGGAAACTAACACCACTTGAAGTTGTTTGTTGTTCTGGTCGTCACCAGTTTTCCCTATTGAAGCTTTTGCTTTCCCAGTCGAGTCTCGGAGAACTAGTGGATACTAGCTTCCCCAGCGTGTCCGATCTTGTTTCTAACCTTTTCCTGAAGATCCCGTTTGAACTCTTCATCATAGGAACTTTCTCATCTGGTTATCCCCAGCGAGGTTCGTGTCTCCGTTCCGTCTTTTCCCCGGTGAAGATTTGCTTCCCCAGGGGAATTGTTCCCCAGCAAAGTTTTCCCCAATGGGTTTCTTCCCCAGTGGAGAATTGCCTTCTTCCCTAGTGGTGTGTCTCCTTTTCCCCAGTGAAGATGTGTCTTCTCTGGTGGAATTTGCGTCCCCTGTGTGAAAGATTCCCTTGAACAGCATCTTTAGTCATGTTTGAACTATCTTGCTTAATTTGCCTTGAATGTTTCCCCAGTGTGTTAGGTTCCTCGTGAGTGGTTACTCGTCGTATTGTCGTTCTTTAATATTTGCTCGTGTGTCTGCATCTGTCTTGCATTCAAGCATCATAAAACACCATTTAGAACTCATTTGCATCTCAGCATTTGTCCTTTTGCATACCATCGGATCTAAGGGACAAAATTTCTGGTTTGCTATATTTAAATACCTTTCACTACGATTCTATGAGGATTGTCATCTCTCATTGCCATCTAGTGAAGATATTTAAATAGGGGCAACTATTGCACCCCAAATTTTGACCCCTTAGATCCTCATCATCATTTTAGGATCATATTCATTTGATTATCTAACCATAATCTATTTCAAGTTTGTCTTTGTCAAGATACAGATGAATCAGGGTTCCGTACAGTCAAGAATCATGGTTTCGATGGTTTGATCAATCAATGTATTGGATTGATTCTCCATGAAATAAGTCTCTACATCATCAAAGATATTCCAATGGGCCAAGTGTGAATCCAATTTGAGGTTGTCACCCAAGGATTAAGAACAGTGCACTTCAGGACACCCAATTAGGGTTTCTGATTAGGAAAAGTCAACTGTACTTTGAATTTTGATTAAAATAGTGTTCCAATGATGGAATCATGGTCCATGAAGCTCATATGGCTTAGTAAAGTTCACTCAAGAAGTTTCAGAACCTCAAAGGACCCAGAACACCAACAGTCGATTTAGAGTTCTTCAATTAATCGGTTCGTCTGACTGAAAAGTCAACTCATTGACCAACATGGTTTTGATCCAAAATTGAAGGCAATTATGTTATTAATGGTATATCACATATATTCGTGAAGCTTGGTGACCATTGGATCAAGAATTGATAAGTAATCGAAAAGTTGGGAAATTAAGGTTTTGAAAAGGGCAAAGCCATAACTCCTTAACCACACAAGGGTTTTTGACCTAGTTTCAAGGGGAATGAGTTCCTAACACAAGCATAAATATTGTATTACCTAATTGGGTATTTTTAAAAAGTACAAGTGGGTTCCATAACTCTTCCTTGTTAGAGAGAACCAAGATCTACAAGTCGGCAAAAACTCACATTCGCAAAACTAGGTAAACATGAGTTTTTTTATTCCAAAACCTCTCTAATCAAAGGCTAAACCTCACTTATGATGTTTGAATTGATAATGAATATTTTAATATCAATTCACACGAAAATGGCACAAAGATCAAAGGAAATCATTATTTAATGCAAGTTGCAAAAGTGAATAGTGAAGAAAGAGAAAAAAGGTGGCTACCCTTGTCAAATCATCAACTTTACTTCAACAAGTCACCTCCTAACCTATAAAGCATGATGAAAAAAATATATATGGTATGGAGAATATCTTAGTAGAGTGGCTTAAAGAGAAGTATGAAGATTGCATTGGAAAACTCAAAGATTTTCATGATGGAAGGTTAAAATTGGCAATTTGCTTCACTTTTGCCCATACCTTGATCCAAGGCCTTTGGCTATAAATAGAACTCACTTCCTACATTACAAACACACCAGTTCCATTATAGAAACCATCTAGAACTCTCTCCCTTACACAATCACCAAATTCTTGCAAAATCTCACTAAGTCTCCAAAATCCCTCAAAATCTATTTTTGCAAAACACCTTCCAAAACCATTTCCAAACTTTTCCAACTCAAGAAACACTTCAAACACATCAAACATGATGTATTGAATCTATCCAAATCACTTCCACACTTATGTAACAAGGTTTGAGTGAGTTGTTCTTTGAAATCTTTGGATTTTAGAGTTTTTCCTTCATTTATAAGGAATTTCGTCCACTAGCTTGCTTGGAGGTTGTTTGGAGCATCTATTCATCAACCTAGGAACATTTGAAGACCTTGTAAGAGCTCTCAATATCTTTGGTTTTCTTATTGCTTAAGCTTGCTTCAAGAGGTAAACCTAAAACTCATAAATGTGAACTTTCTACTTGCATTTCACATGCTACCATGAATATTTTTAGGGTTTTCACCTTCTTATCTCTCATTTATTCATTTCAAAAATTTAATTTCATTCTCTTTTGAGTTTTATTTTAAAGTTATGATTTTGGCTTGTTAGCATCCTTGTGTACTTGATTTTGACTAAAACTCTTGCTTGTAAGCATTTGTGTGTAATCATCATTAAAACTTGAAAGTTTTCTCCCATGAAGTTTTGAACTTCTCACTTACATTTGTGTTGCATCCTAATTTTTGACCTTAAGACCCCACCTCCTTGTGTTTTATTTGCATGTTATCTTTTACTTTTGTGTGTTTATTACGAATAACCATCTTCACCGTTTTGTTCGTCTTGTGAAGATATGCACTGCTGGAAGTTCAAGAAGTCACAGATGCTTTATGTGCATCTTCTATCTCTTATAGGTTGCACTGAATTATCGGGGAAGTGTTTACCCTCATTACTGATCTTGTAGCCAACACGAAGTTTTCTACCCGCGATTTCTCAGAGGTTTCAAGGTTGCTCATTCAGGGGACTAGTTAGAAATTTGTGGCGTTTGGCATTACCATTAGCATCCTCCTTTGCATTTGATTCCCTAAGCAATACTTGTTTGTACCCATGAAGATATTCTCTTGAAAGGTCTATGTCAATGCATTAAGGATCATTCAAAGATTTAAGCTCAAATCAAAAGGGGTTTTCATACTTGTGATCTCGTATGAAGTTCATGTTTCGCTTCTAAAAAAAAACTTTAAGGTCCAAACGACTCAAATGCAAATTTCTAGTACCATTTCCAAATTCTGATGTTGAACTATATCCGGGAATTTATATGTCTATGCTTGAATTTGAAAGTTGCTTCAGTTAATTCAGATTGTTGAAGGGAATTTAGACTTCATTTCAAAGGAGAGAACGCAAATTACTTTTTCTGTCAAGACGTTCCGCAATACAAGTCAATAAATAAGCTACATACAAGCAATTCTACGACTCCGATATTTATCATTACTGATGAAGTCTCATAGAAGGGAATGAAAATGAGAAGAAGCATTCAGAATGGTCGTTATAATTATAGTGTTTCTAAATTAAAACCAATTTGGTTCGTGGGTTTCATTACAAGAGTACAGATACAAAAATGCAAGATACATGAAACTTCTAAAAGTATTAGACAAAAAAAATCAGGCTGCTTCAATAAGTTGAGCAATTGATCACTAAAATGGAGAAGGCCACCAGGGCAACCGAAGTTGTGATAATAGAATTTTAGTACTCATTCTCCCCATTAGAAACAAGGAGATGTGTATCTGAAGCTATCCAACTATTTTGGATGCATGGGCGCACTCAAGGAAGACAGTTTGTGATGACCTCGCGAAGTCCGCCAAAATCAAAGACAAGTTGACACTTAAAGCGAGATATGTTCGTAAATGATTCATGTAGCAAAGGGATACATATATTTATGAGAAAGAATATTATCGACAACGGTGTTGGAAATAAGAACCAGAGATTACTTACACATAACAGGCGTCATCTTAAGGTCTTCGTATTGACGGAATTTGAGGACAGTGGAGCCATGGTCTCCACACCCAAACTCGGTTCCACATTTCCCTCCCAGCAGAGCCTCGATTTATTGCCATAACCTGCAAAGATAGTTCAGTCAAGACTTATCATGTGATAGCAACAATACGGTAAAGTGAACTCTCTAAGACAGGAAATAAAGTCATAAGAATAACACATGTCGATTCATTGACGCAAAAATCCACAGTACACATTTGTGCCATAGTGTTATTCCTCCTAGATCTTAAGCAATCAGTGTGTTAAACCCGTAGCAGAAACAGATAAGGGGGCACCAAATCAGATAGCTGAGAAACAACCATTTATAAGGAGAAACAAGCATTCGAATATGATCAATAAAATAGAGGCAACACTCAAATAATTCACAGGCATACCGAGGCGAAGATTATGAAGAGATACAAAGTCATACCTTCGTGTCGTAGGTCTCTTCACTCATTCCTCACGGCTTTGGGTCGTCGGCTGCAAATCAATATACCAATTAATTTCCCAACAGAGCTGTATGCAGAGAAGTTTTTTTTTACAAGATAAAGTAAGGAGAATGAATGTTTAGCAACCTTACCCATGAACAACCATCAACTCATGGAATCTCCAAAGCAATGTCAGATTCTTTCCAACACCAGCACCAAGGATTTCGGAGTCAGACCTTTACAAAAGGCAGAAGCGACACTTGTTTTGGAACTCCAGTAACAACAGTCTCAGTATCAACGGCGGCACCGTGGTTCACGCCCATCGTCGGTATCCATAACCTATTTGGGACAAGATCAAAAATTCTTCATTAGAAAAAATATAGCTCCAAGGGAGCCTGATGTTATTGCTAAAGAGGAGAAATTAGACATAGTCGAAGTTTTCAACTCGGTAAAGAAGCCTGTGTCGATAACAAATGCTTACCATATCCAATGCCGACACACTATGCTGATAAAAGGTACTTGCCACATCAAACGGTGGACTGATAAGAAGCACATGCCTCATCAATTTCTGGTACACTATGAAGACAAAATGTGACAAAAGATTTGGCTGATAAAATACAAATCAGAATCCAGAAGATTGTGCCGTTAACAAGTGCTTACCGCGTAAAACACCTGATCACGATGATGATAAGACAAAGCCACGTCAGTAAAGCACCAACAGCCCACCTGCATTCGTTAACAGAATTGACGTTATGACGTTATGAAATGAGTCTTCAAGGAAGAAACCAAATGATACTATTTGAAGTAATCTGAGCAGACAGAGAAGCACACTAAGATTAGAGCGAGAAAGGAGTATATGACAAACCAACAACCGAAGATTTCTGCGAAATTTAGCACCAGTAGCCGTCATACTTACTCTGGCTGTCAAACAGGTCGTAAGTTATAGCTACCTTCCCAAGTTCTGCAATGCCCTGCATTATCACATTTAATTAATTTCGTACAAGCAATTAGAAACTGGTAATTTGAGAAGCACTAAGATCCAACCAAACGCCTCACGTTGGTTGACGGTATCGGCAGCATCGCATCAAGTTTCCAAGTCTACAACAGTTTTCTGAAAAGATAATTAAAAGAATGTGAGAAGAATGTATTTGACTAATTATCATTTAAAATCACTCCTAGGTAAGACTCACCCGTAGAACAGAAAAAGCCCGTCGTCTGAGATTCATCCTGGGACTTCAGGTAGCGTCCACACCGGCAACACTCAATCCACGAGTTGCAGGTGGGACGCAGTGTTACTATTTCTGCAATGCAAGAGAGGAAGAGGCATCGAGACAGGTCATCACCGTTTTGTTTGAATTTAAGAGAGAGCTAACAAACACTGCTACCCCTACATGTTAAACCAAAGCAAATCATCAGACAAATTCATAGTACAGGTCAATTCATGTTATCACAAAACAGACAAGGTTATTCCAACAACACTGTGACCAACAGAATTCAATTAAAACCGGCCCTCCCGAGTCTCTCGCTCAAGCTTCTCTGGGTCCAGGCCACCGTATGCGACCCCCATTTGTTGCCGAAGTACCGGTTGTCGAGACGAGGTCACATTGTGAAGAAGACGTCGCTTGCTCCTGAACCAAAAGAAAGCAGACTTGAGCTTACCCATAGAAAAGAGAAACATTAGTAGCATGGAGAAAGTCATACCATCATTGATTGAAGTTTAAGGCAATGATTGAAGCTAGCCCTACACTCACATTGTGTTCCTGCAGAATCAATTGACTTAATTAGTTTCCATACAGAATAAACATGTTCAACTTTGGAAGGAATATCATCACTAATGTGATCAAATGTAAAAGAGGAAAGTTTTTTGATCTGTCAATGTGAAAACGGAAACTCTCCCAACAAGATTCAGACATTTTCAATTTGTTCCCATATTGGTCACCGACAGAATGTTTCGAAAAAGGAATACTCATCAATTCACTGATCAATTCGCTGAGTATATAAGAGCGCACCATTTGCAAAGTAAAAGGGGGCGGATTCACAAACAGAACCGAGCCACCGAAATCCCTTCAAAAACCTAAAATCAATAAAGAGAACGATAATAGGCACTTATCTTGTTGCAATTTCTGCCGCGGTATCGTGACTTCAAACCCCCTTTTCCGCAAAACTCCTTGTCGCCGCTCCCCTTTCCGTCATCGTCACCTTCGAGACCCTCGCATTACCGTCTTACACCGTCACCGGCAAAAACCTGCGAAAAAAATGCTAAAATCGTAAGTGCTTTAGGTTAACTTTGTTAATATATTAATTTCGTTTTGTCTTGCTTGTCTTATGTAGGAGAAGGTTCGAAAATGGCGGAAGATAGAGATGAGAATCGAAGGAGAGAATGGAAGATCGAAACGGAGAAAAGAACAGAGGCGGAAGAGAAAGGAGACAGAGAGGCGATGAGAGAAAAATAGAAAAAGGAAAAAGTGAAAGAAGAAATGCAAGGAAGAGAGTGAGAAGTGAAGAGATCGAGGGAGGAGAAACCAAACGGCGGAAGGGAAATTGAAATTTGGGCCTAGGGTTATGTTTTTTTGTTTTTTGTTTTGTTTATAATTGTTGTAATCAGGTGTGGCACGCCCATGATATCACCGTGCACCACACTCTATCACAGACACTGCTTACCACTTGACCACGATCACACGCACCTCATTTGCAGTTTACCGTAAGCCATACACACTCACACCACATCCAACCTTCCGCCCCCTTAATTAATCCATTAAACCCTTGACTAATCTCACCAACTCTCATCAACCAATTTAATCAGCATTTATTTAATCTAATTATAATCTAACCTAATTCATTTAATTAACCACCTAATCTAATCACTAGCTTTTACTAATCAATTTAATTAAAATTAGTTATTTTTTTAATCAACTTTTATTTAATCAACCTAATTAACGTTAGTCAACCTTTTATAAATTAAGATAATAACCTTTTAATCTAGTAAGCAATTTAATTTTTTACTTAACAAACCATTTAATATTTTATTTATTAACTAATTAATCTAATAATTTTAATTGGAATCTTTTATAAATAAATAGAAATCTAATAACCTTTTATAGTATATTTAAATCAACTTTTTTTTTATTAGTTCATTAAATAATAATAAAATTATTCGAACTTTTTTCTTTAAGTAAAATGCAACTAAAAGTTATAATAATGAATTTCTTTTTTTTTATCTAATAATAACAACTCTCTTTCACAATACTAAAACATATCTTATAATAAAAACTCTTATTCATCATTTAATCTAATATAACATCTTACTTAATATATGGCCATGGTAATAAAATTCTTTGTAATAACCAATAACCTTTTATTTAAGTTATTTATCTTAATATTGTAAGTAGTTAACTCTTCCCATTTAAAACAAAATTATAATAATACAATTTCTCATAAATTAACATCCCGCTTAAAATCAATTCAATCCCCCCTTAAAATAAAATCAACTCGCATCGTAACCAATCGTGCACGCTTTTATCTTGTAGCCTCGGTTCACAATCAAATTCACGACACTCGCACTTACACCCTAGCGCTTTCATGCGTGTGTATGGATTTATTCTTTCCTTGCAATTTATCCTTCAGTAATTTGCATTATTGTATTTATATTCATGCATTGCATCCGTCCAAAGGAAAAACCTACACATGATTCAACAATCGTGTGTAGTGCATCTCATTTGCATCATTATCCCCCGATCCTTGATCCCATTCAAGTTGATCACTTAAGGTAGATCCTACCCCATAGGAAGGACCGTGTCTTCTATCTTCACAACATAGGAAAACAAACAACACAAATCAAACAATATTCAAACATTCAACAACTCAACATTCAAAATTCAAACACATTAGAGAAAGATGTCAATCATCTTAAGTGAGATAGAATCTCCACCCCACATCAATACAATCAAGTCGTAGGGACTTTGCCTTAAGAGAGATAAAGGTGTACCTCATTGATCCCTATCCGAGTACGTAAGTCCTTTTCTTAAGACGATGCAAATACTATTTTCCTACACCTTGTGGCGGTTAAATCTCCCTTAAAATGAAGACGCATCTCTTCTCCTAAAATCAATCAACCAACTACCCCAAACCCGTAGGAACTTTGACCACAGTCAAAGAACTCCTCAAACCCTTTAGGGGAACTACAAATACTCTGATTCCACTCCCGTAAGGATATGTAGGCATAAGATGCGACATCTTATCGAGTATACTTAGAAATAAACCCCTAGGTCTTTAATCCTTTAAGCAGATAAACACTTAGCAACAAACAAACATAAAACAAGAGGTTCCTGTAGAATACTACAAAAACTTAGGATGCTAGTACATTCCCTAAGTTTAACCAACCCCCGAACCTATAACTCTCTATCCTTGCATTTGCATTGCATTGTGGGAATTTCGATCTTTATCCCTTCCTTTGGACAAATCAAAGTTCGGTTGCAAATGAATAAGATTCAAACTCATTAATAGTTTGGTATCCAAATTTCACCGCGACAGAAATGGCGACTTCGCTGGGGATCCCTCAGTGGGTTTCCCTATCTTACTTTATTTATTTATTGCTTTATATCTGCCTATTTGCTTACTTGTTTATTTGTGTTCTTTTGGGTTATTATCCTTGAGTGGTGAGACAAAGTCCTACACCCGGACTTGAGAGAAATTAAGATAGGATGGTGATATATTCGATGAGGCTTATAGGGAGTGAGTCCCGACTAAGTTGATTCGAAAATCCCACTTAGTTGAGACCCTTTTGAAAATAGTTCGGTTGAATGAATTTAGTCGTGAAAACTTTTACTATTCTCAATTGGAGTCCATGATACTAAGGACCGTAGTTACCTTTAACCCCCACTTTGGCCTTTATTAGGGCGTGGTGCGAGGCTATAAGGGAGTAAGTCCCAAAATAGTGCTACGTGATGCTACACTCAAAAGAAGTTCTCTTGAGAATATTATTAACCCCCGAGTTAGTTGGGAAGTTGACAATATCCGAATGATGGGCTAATGACTTTGGGAACCTTTTAGAACCTTGTTCTGCAGGTACAATCAACCTTTAGTCCACAACCTCTGGGAATGGGTATACCTTTTCTCCATGCTCGTTGCAAACCTAGGGTCCCCTTGCTTGTTTATCCTTGTTTATCTATGTGCCTACTTGTGTTTGCTGCATTCATATAGCATCATATTACATTGGTTTCATGGAATTCCTAGTTTATTTATAAACATTATAGAACCAATAGGGATTACATAAGAAAATATTTTGAAATGTTCTTTTAAGAGTCTTAACTTGGGTGACCTAAGGAAATTAAAGGCGCTGAATCAAGAAACTCAGAAGGACAAATGCCAAAGACTTCCCTTATTATCAAAGAACAGATTAAGTTCAAAAGACTCTCACTAATATTAAAGGTTCGAGAACACAAGGGATTCATTCGAAACTTTCCAACAAGAACAAAAGAAGAGATGGAGGATTTATTTTCCTCTATCAATTTAATCGTTAGACGATCCAAGTGGAGGAACAAATCAACAGGCACAATGAAGGATTTCCTTAGGGCTTTACTTAGCTTTTATTTAGCTATTATGTTGGGACTCTTATAAGAATATTCACTTGTAATCCAAATAATTTTACTTGGTAATTCTGTAACGTTTATAAGAACTTGATTTCCATGAAACCTTTCATTTCTGTATTAGCATCTAGCATCTTGCACATGCATGTGTCTCTTCTCTGTTGCGTCCTCATCCGTCTTTCTGTCTTTGTCAGTTGACATCTCGACCATCTGACCAAGCTCGAAGTATTACCGAAGGATAGCAAAGAGAACAAATATATGGATTCTATGACTAGCTTCAGAATCGTGACTAATCCGTTGTTTGATCTTCCCTCCGATGAAGGTGTTCAGCAAGTGGATGTCCTTACTCAACCTCAACCTGTGCAAGACAACCAGGTTGTTCAAGCTTCCCAACCTCTACAACCTGTACCTAATATTCAGAATGTTCGTACTAAGATGAAGGTGGATGTAATGGAGAAAGAATTTCATGATTTCAAAGAGCAATTGAAAATTATGAAAGGAGCTGACGCATCTAATCTTGATGCTCATGACCTGTGTTTAGTTCCAGGCGTGATCATTCCTTCGAAGTTCAAGATGCCTGTCTTTGAAGTATACAAAGGTGTTAGTTGTCTAAGATACCATTTGACAATGTTTTGTTGAAAGATGTCTGCTCATGTTAGCAATGATGAACTGATGATGCACTGCTTTCAAGAAAGCTTATCTGGGGCATCCATGATATGGTATATGAAGCTACAAAGGAATCATATTCAGTCTTGGAAGGATTTAGCTATTGCTTTTGTGAAGCAATACAATTATAATTTGGACGTCGCTCCAGACAGTGACCAATTGATGAGTGTGAGTAAGAATGAGGATGAATCTTTCAGGGAATACGCGCAACGATGGAAAGAGTTGGCAGCCCAAATTCATCCACAACTTCCAGAAAACGACTTAAGCAAGATCTTTCTAAGAACGTTGTCAGACTCTTATTATGATAGGATGGTAGGCATTGTGCCATCAGATTTCTCCAAAATTATAGAAGTCGGAGTAAACATCGAGAATGCACTCAAAAGTGGAAGACTCCGAGATGATTCAGATGGATAAACTAATGAGGAAATTTTAGTTGATGATTCCCTAAAGGAAAGAAGCGTTTGTGTTAATGCAGTTTGGGATTCCTCTCAAATCCTGTCAGATCCAGTTCCAGTACCTTATCCTGAACATCAGTACGAAACACCTATTCAGCGTAAACAACGACTACCTCATAAGCGAAGGTTGATGTCTCTAGATCAACATCAAAATCGACAAGTTCGAAGACGGTTTCAGAATCAGAAGTTACCTCTGAATATTCCGAAAGAAGAAACTCGTTGGTTTGATCTTATCCCGATGACCTACAGTCAACTATGGTCTTATTTCATCCGAAACTCAGTGATGACACCCAGAAAGACTAGAATCATGAAGTCTCATCCACCGTGGTTCAACTCGAACGCCAGCTGTGAATTTCATGATGGAGTGATGGGACATTCGATTGAGGAGTGCAAAGTTTTTCAAGAGAAAGTCCAAGAAATGATAGATGACGAAGTGCTAACTTTCCGAGGAGAAAGCCCGGTCATGAATGGAATACTGTTACGCTGGTATAAGCGAAAACTCTAGAAAATACTGAGAAGGGTTCATCAGCTGTTTACTTTGTTTGCTTATGTGTACTTCCTTTTATTTCTTTGATTAAAAGCATAATTGGCATATAAGAACATGTTACTTTGAATAAGTAATGCAATAAGTGTTTGTCTTGAAGAAACCCATTCGTTTCACTCTTAAAATGTTTTTCATAATTTTATAATGCCAACTTTACCCAAATTTTCTCACTTTGGTGAAGAATTGAAAGGAGGATGACGAAATAAAACGCAAAACCTCTTGTGGTATGCTTTCGAACAAAACTTACTGATGATGCAAGGCACTTTTTTAAACATCCTAAAGCATTAGATATAAAGCGGTTAATTCCCCTTTAACCATTTTTCAATCTCATCTTCAACCTGGGGCAATTTTCATTCAGCTTGACTGAACGTTTAAGACTTTTTCAAAAAAGAATAAACATCTTTCAAAATCGGGTGGGTACAAATATACTTTGACCCTTACTCCTTTGTTTTATAAATCGTAAACTAAAATACCCCTTCCAAAAATCCTAATTGAAGTAAGGTTACTTCGAAAGCATACTCAGTGAGATAATGTTTCCTGACTCATATTGAGTTATACTCGATTTTCGGTGGCTTTATAAAAATTAATTTATATCCTAACTAGTGAGTTCGGTCACCAGTTATTGGGATATCTCTTTTCAAAACTTCAAGACAAACATATATGGTGCATTAATGGTTTCAGAATTAACATTTCATACGTGTTGATCTTTGCTGAGATCATAGAAAGTTTTGTATGCGAGCATCATCATTAAGCTTGTTCTATTAAAATTTGAAGACTCTGCTGACCTGGGGCAAGTTATTCCCAAGTGGTTATTCTATGCAAATTTGACTTCTTCTAGAGATTTATTTCTGAAGACTTATTCATGGTACCATCAATCAGAGCCGGTTACGTCGAGATTCGGCGAATCTCTCGAAGAGTTTGAAAACAATGGGACGCCATGTTTTCTATAAAATCCTCTTAGAACGACTTCTTCTCGTAATCATGTGACTTGGGGCACCTGAGAAACGAATATTATCTTGTCCATATGCAACAACTATCGTTCAAATGGCGGCTACCACGCAATCTTCAGTACCATTTTTCAGCAATTTCACCACATTCCTCATGTCCCCGATAAATTTTATTTTTGGTGGTCATGACATTCTTCGATGAAGCTTTTCGATGCAGGATTCCTAGTGATTTGCTTAACTTCACTTCCCCAGTGAAGTGTGTGAGGTCTCAATCCTCAGTGGATCCTTTCCAACTTCACCTTCCTAATGAAGTGGACATATTTCACTCCACACTGGACCTTCTACAGCGTCGACCTTCTCCAGCATGGGTATCTCCAGCGAGACAGATATTTATTTTATCCATGGCTATCCAGTTATAAGTTTGATCCTCCCCTAGTGGATCTTTATCCTCGTCTTCAACAGGATAATCTTTCAAACTTATCAAGATATTACGTCCCCAAGTGGAATGTTCTCCATTCCCCAAGTGAAGCTTTTTGTGATCCCATATTTGGTACTCCACCTATCCCTAGTGATACTTCTATCTTTGAAGATTGGTCGGATGATGTTCCAAGATGTTTCATCTCTGGTTGCCTTTGTTCGTCTGTTTTGTCAGCATAGACATACGCATAGCATATAGATAGGTAGCATGGCATATGCATTTAGCATCTTTATGTCTGTCTGTTCTATCACTCTGGACGTGTTTATCCCTGAGTGATCGGGTTTGTGTTCTCCTTCCAAGCAGAGTTATCAGCCCTAGGCAGAAAGAGCACAAGATTTTTTCCCCACAAAGTTCGACCCTCATGGAAGACGGTTGTTTTAGTACAATCCCATTTGAGTTCATACCTCAATGGTCGAGTCTTACTTGACAGTTTCTCTTCAGTTATTTCCTGAATTGAATTTCGGTCCTCGACAATCACATTTTGGATATTTCCCACTTCGGAATGTGAATTAAACGTGCATTTATTTTGCACTCGGCTCCCCAAGAAAGTTTTTTTCTTTATGAAGATAACTATTAAAGATGGATTTTTCTCCAACAACATTACAAGGCTCCCTTAATAATTTACCTCTGGATTGCAAGCAACCTCTTTATTTGAGAAACTCGTTTTGATCAAGATCTTCATTCAAAACGACATATGACAATTTCCCTAAGACAGTTTGTCCATCCCCAGTGATTATCGACTCGGTAAATGGAAAAGCTTACATATATCTACATTTTTTACAACTACGATAAGGATGCTCCTCAGGAATGTATTCCCTAGTGAGTTCATCACGCAAACTTATTTTATCAGGCGACATCTCCCCAGAGAAGTAGAGGAAGCCTATTACATTAGTCTCTCTTTAATTTGAGAAGACATACTTTACAATTCAACCGGCTCACATCTCCCCGAAGATCCCCGGTGAAGTTTTACAATGACATCTACAATTTACAATTACACTTACGAACTACATCTACAGGGTTCTACAACGAACGACATCTACCGTCTACAACAACAGTCATTCGAACATCTTACAGTTCCTGGTTAATCTCGACAGTAGATTCCCAGAAGACCTCGACAGTAGGTAGTACCATTTCAGTTCCTGGTTAATCTCGGCAGTAGATTCCCAGAAGACCTCGGCAGTTAGGTAGTCCTATTTCATTTCCTGGTTAATCTCGGCAGTAGATTTCCAGAAGACTTCGTCAGAAGTATTTCTCCAATAAACTTCAACACAAAATCTCGGCAGTAGATTCTTTACAGATTTTAACAGTAGATACTTCGGCAAAAGTATTCTCAATTACATTTATAAGTCTCGGCAGTAGACTTCTCCAGATGATATCTTGAATCAATTACATTTGACATACACACTAGATTCCTCAAGAGGATCTCTCTCCCAAAGTTTTTTCGCAGCATAGACACTTTGTGATTGTCAATCTTTCCCCGTGGAGTCTCGCTCTGTTAAGCCTGTTCTTCTCGTGTGTCACGCCTAGTGTCTTGCATTCTCCATATCATTGCATATCATTTACGATCAGCGGATTCTTATGGCCAAAAATTCGTGCAATGTTTGTATTTAAGTCCCTCCTATCTCGTCGAGATGAAGATTTCAATCTCTATATCTCCGAATAGGAGTAACTTAAATAGGGGCATCTGTTGCACCCTGATTTTTGACCTTAAGACCCCACCTCCTTGTGTTTTATTTTCATGTTATCTTTTACTTTTGTGTGTTTATTACGGATAACCATCTTCACTGTTTTGTTCGTCTTGTGAAGATAGGCACTGCTGGAAGTTCAAGAAGTCATAGATACTTTATGTGCATCTTCTATCTCTTATAGGTTGCACTGAATCATCGTGGAAGTGTTTACCCTCATTACTGATCTTGTAGCCAACACAAAGTTTTCTACCCGTGATTTCTCAGAGGTTTCAAGGTTTCTCATTCAGGGGACTGGTTAGAAATTTGTGGCGTTTGGCATTACCATTAGCATCCTCCTTTGCATTTGATTCCCTAAGCAAGACTTGTTTGTACCCATGAAGATATTCTCTTGAAAGGTCTATGTCAATGCATTAAGGATCATTCAAAGATTTAAGCTCAAATCAAAAGGGGTTTGCATAATTGTGATCTCGTATGAAGTTCATGTTTCGCTTCTAAAAAAAAACTTTATGGTCCAAACGACTCAAATGCAAATTTCTAGTACCATTTCCAAATTCTGATGTTGAACTATATCCGGGAATTTATATGTCTATGCTTGAATTTGAAAGTTGCTTGAGTTAATTCAGATTGTTGAATGGAATTTAGACTTCATTTCAAAGGAGAGAATGCAAATTACTTTTTCTGTCAAGACGTTCCGCAATACAAGTCAATAAATAAGTTACATACAAGCAATTCTACGGCTCCGATATTTATCATTACTGATGAAGTCTCATAGAAGGGAATGAAAATGAGAAGAAGCATTCATAATGGTCGTTATAATTATAGTGTTTCTAAATTAAAACCAATTTGGTTCGTGGGTTTCATTACAAGAGTACAGATACAGAAATGCAAGATACAGGAAACTTCTAAAAGTATTAGACAAAAAAAATCAGGCTGCTTCAATAAGTTGAGCAATTGATCACTAAAATGGAGAAGGCCACCAGGGCAACCGAAGTTGTGATAATAGAATTTTAGTACTCATTCTCCCCATTAGAAACAAGGAGATGTGTATTTGAAGCTATCCAACTATTTTGGATGCATGGGCGCACTCAAGGAAGACAGTTTGTGATGACCTCGCGAAGTCCGCCAAAATCAAAGACAAGTTGACACTTAAAGCGAGATATGTTCGGAAATGATTCCTGTAGCAAAGGGATACACATATTTATGAGAAAGAATATTATCGACAACGGTGTTGGAAATAAGAACCAGAGATTACTTACACATAACAGACGTCATCTTAAGGTCTTCGTATTGACGGAATTTGAGGACAGTGGAGCCATGGTCTCCACACCCAAACTCGGTTCCACATTTCCCTCCCAGCAGAGCCTCGATTTATTGCCATAACCTGCAAAGATAGTTCAGTCAAGACTTATCATGTGATAGCAACAATACGGTAAAGTGAACTCTCTAAGACAGGAAATAAAGTCATAAGAATAACACATGTCGATTCATTGACGCAAAAATCCACAGTACACATTTGTGACATAGTGTTATTCCTCCTAGATCTTAAGCAATCAGTGTGTTAAACTCGTAGCAGAAACAGATAAAGGGGCACCAAATCAGATAGCTGAGAAACAACCATTTATAAGGAGAAACAAGCATTCGAATATGATCAATAAAATAGAGGCAACACTCAAATAATTCACAGGCATACCGAGGCAGAGATTATGAAGAGATACAAAGTCATACCTTCGTGTCGTAGGTCTCTTCACTCATTCCTCACGGCTTTGGGTCGTCGGCTGCAAATCAATATACCAATTAATTTCCCAACAGAGCTGTATGCAGAGAAGTTTTTTTTTTTATAGGATAAAGTAAGGAGAATGAATGTTTAGCAACCTTACCCATGAACAACCATCAACTCATGGAATCTCCAAAGCAATGTCAGATTCTTTCCAACACCAGCACCAAGGATTCCGGAGTCAGACCTTTACAAAAGGCAGCAGCGGCACTTGTTTTGGAACTCCAGTAACAACAGTCTCAGTATCAACGGCGGCACCGCGGTTCACGCCCATCGTCGGTATCCATAACCTATTTGGGACAAGATCAAAAATTCTTCATTAGAAAAAATATAGCTCCAAGGGAGCCTGATGTCATCGCTAAAGAGGAGAAATTAGACATAGTCGAAGTTTTCAACTCGGTAAAGAAGCCTGTGTCGATAACAAATGCTTACCATATCCAATGCCGACACACTATGCTGATAAAAGGTACTTGCCACATCAAACGGTGGACTGATAAGAAGCACATGCCTCATCAATTTCTGGTACACTATGAAGACAAATTGTGACAAAAGATTTGGCTGATAAAATACAAATCAGAATCCAGAAGATTATGCCGTTAACAAGTTCTTACCGCGTAAAACACCTGATCACGATGATGATAAGACAAAGCCACGTCAGCAAAGCACCGGCAGCCCACCTGCATTCGTTAACAGAATTGACATTATGACATTATGAAATGAGTCTTCAAGGAAGAAACCAAATGATATTATCTGAAGTAATCTGAGCAGACGGAGAAGCACACTAAGATTAGAGCGAGAAATGAGTATATGACAAACCAACAACCGAAGATTTCCTGCGAAATTTAGCACCAGTAGCCGTCATACTTACTCCGGCTGTCGAACAGGTCGTAAGTTATAGCTACCTTCCCAAGTTCTGCAATGCCCTGCAATATCACATTTAATTAATTTCGTACAAGAAATTAGAAACTAGTAATTTGAGAAGCACTAAGATCCAACCAAACGCCTCACGTTGGTTGACGGTATCGGCATCATCGCATCAAGTTTCCAAGTCTACAACAGTTTTCTGAAAAGATAATTAAAAGAATGTGAGAAGAATGTATTTGACTACTTATCATTTAAAATCACTCCTAGGTAAGACTCACCCATAGAACAGAAAAAGCCCGTCGTCTGAGATTCATCCTGGGACTTCAGGTAGCGTCCACGCCGGCAACACTCAATCCACGAGTTGCAGGTGGGACGCAGTGTTACTGTTTCTGCATTGTAAGAGAGGAAGAGGCGTCGAGACAGGTCATCACCGTTTTGTTTGAATTTAAGAGAGAGCTAACAAACACTGCTACCCCTACATGTTAAACCAAAGCAAATCATCAGACAAATTTATAGTACAGGTCAATTCATGTTATCACAAAACAGACAAGGTTATTACAACAACACTGCGACCAACAGAATTCAATTAAAACCGGCCTTCCCGAGTCTCTCGCTCAAGCTTCTCTGGGTCCAGGCCACCGTATGCGACCCCCATTTGTTGTCGAAGTACCGGTTATCGAGACGAGGTCACATTGTGAAGAAGACGTCGCTTGCTCCTGAACCAAAAGAAAGCAGACTTGAGCTTACCCATAGAAAAGAGAAACATTAGTAGCATGGAGAAAGTCATACCATCATTGATTGAAGTTTAAGGCGATGATTGAAGCTGGCCCTACACTCACATTGTGTTCCTGCAGAATCAATTGACTTAATTAGTTTCCATACAGAATAAACATGTTCAACTTTGGAAGGAATATCATCACTAATGTGATCAAATGTAAAAGAGGAAAGTTTTTTGATCTGTCAATGTGAAAACGGAAACTCTCCCAACAAGATTCAGACATTTTCAATTTGTTCCCATATTGGTCGCCGACAGAATGTTTCGAAAAAGGAATACTCATCAATTCACTGATCAATTCGCTGAGTATATAAGAGCGCACCATTTGCAAAGTAAAAGGGGGCGGATTCACAAACACAACCGAGCCACCGAAATCCCTTCAAAAACCTAAAATCAATAAAGAGAACGATAATAGGCACTTATCTTGTTGCAATTTCTGCCGCGGTATCGTGACTTCAAACCCCCTTTTCCGCAAAACTCCTTGTCGCCGCTCCCCTTTCTGTCATCGTCACCTTCGAGACCCTCGCATTACCGTCTTACACCGTCACCGGCAAAAACCTGCGAAAAAATGCTAAAACCGTAAGTGCTTTAGGTTAACTCTGTTAATATATTAATTTCGTTTTGTCTTGCTTGTCTTATGTAGGAGAAGGTTTGAAAATGGCGGAAGATAGAGATGAGAATCGAAGGAGAGAATGGAAGATCGAAACGGAGAAAAGAACAGAGGCGGAAGAGAGAGGAGACAGAGAGGCGATGAGAGAAAAATAGAAAAAGGAAAAAGTGAAAGAAGAAATGCAAGGAAGAGAGTGAGAAGTGAAGAGATCGAGGGAGGAGAAACCAAACGGCGGAAGGGAAATTGAAATTGGGGCCTAGGGTTATGTTTTTTTGTTTTTTGTTTTGTTTATAATTGTTGTAATCAGGTGTGGCACGCCCATGATATCACCGTGCACCACACTCTATCACAGACACTGCTTACCACTTGACCACGATCACACACACCTCATTTGCAGTTTACCGTAAGCCATACACACTCACACCACATCCAACCTTCCGCCCCCTTAATTAATCCATTAAACCCTTGACTAATCTCACCAACTCTCATCAACCAATTTAATCAGCATTTATTTAATCTAATTATAATCTAACCTAATTCATTTAATTAACCACCTAATCTAATCACTAGCTTTTACTAATCAATTTAATTAAAATTAGTTATTTTTTTAATCAACTTTTATTTAATCAACCTAATTAACCTTAGTCAACCTTTTATAAATTAAGATAATAACCTTTTAATCTAGTAAGCAATTTAGTTTTTTACTTAACAAACCATTTAATATTTTATTTATTAACTAATTAATCTAATAATTTTAATTGGAATCTTTTATAAATAAATAGAAATCTAATAACCTTTTATATTATATTTAAATCAACTTTTTTTATTAGTTCATTAAATAATAATAAAATTATTCAAACTTTTTTCTTTAAGTAAAATGCAACTAAAAGTTATAATAATGAATTTCTTTTTTTTATCTAATAATAACAACTCTCTTTCACAATACTAAAACATATCTTATAATAAAAACTCTTATTCGTCATTTAATCTAATATAACATCTTACTTAATATATGGCCATGGTAATAAAATTCTTTGTAATAACCAATAACCTTTTATTTAAGTTATTTATCTTAATATTGTAAGTA
Source organism: Lathyrus sativus (assembly GCA_963859935.3). Classification (NCBI taxonomy): domain Eukaryota; kingdom Viridiplantae; phylum Streptophyta; class Magnoliopsida; order Fabales; family Fabaceae; genus Lathyrus; species Lathyrus sativus. Next base: position 140,424,523 of record OZ012740.1, on the reverse strand, counting down.
GTTAACTCTTCCCATTTAAAACAAAATTATAATAATACAATTTCTCATAAATTAACATCCCGCTTAAAATCAATTCAATCCCCCCTTAAAATAAAATCAACTCGCATCGTAACCAATCGTGCACGCTTTTATCTTGTAGCCTCGGTTCACAATCAAATTCACGACACTCGCACTTACACCCTAGCGCTTTCATGCGTGTGTATGGATTTATTCTTTCCTTGCAATTTATCCTTCAGTAATTTGCATTATTGTATTTATATTCATGCATTGCATCCGTCCAAAGGAAAAACCTACACATGATTCAACAATCGTGTGTAGTGCATCTCATTTGCATCATTATCCCCCGATCCTTGATCCCATTCAAGTTGATCACTTAAGGTAGATCCTACCCCATAGGAAGGACCGTGTCTTCTATCTTCACAACATAGGAAAACAAACAACACAAATCAAACAATATTCAAACATTCAACAACTCAACATTCAAAATTCAAACACATTAGAGAAAGATGTCAATCATCTTAAGTGAGATAGAAACTCCACCCCACATCAATACAATCAAGCCGTAGGGACTTTGCCTTAAGAGAGATAAAGGTGTACCTCGTTGATCCCTATCCGAGTACGTAAGTCCTTTTCTTAAGACGATGCAAAGACTATTTTCCTACACCTTGTGGCGGTTCAATCTCCCTAAATGAAGACGCATCTCTTCTCCTAAAATCAATCAACCAACTACCCCAAACCCGTAGGAACTTTGACCACAGTCAAAGAACTCCTCAAACCCTTTAGGGGAACTACAAATACTCTGATTCCACTCCCGTAAGGATATATAGGCATAAGATGTGACATCTTATCGAGTATACTTAGAAATAAACCCCTAGGTCTTTAATCCTTTAAGCAGATAAACACTTAGCAATAAACAAACATAAAACAAGAGGTTCCTGTAGAATACTACAGAAACTTAGGAAGCTAGTACCTTCCCTAAGTTTAACCAACCCCCGAACCTATAACTCTCTATCCTTACATTTGCATTGCATTGTGGGAATTTCGATCTTTATCCTTTCCTTTGGACAAATCAAAGTTCGGTTGCAAATGAATAAGATTCAAACTCATTAATAGTTTGGTATCCAAATTTCACCGCGACAATTTGTTGTGACATTATTTGATTAGGCACGATGCCTGTAAGTATACATGTCATCTTGTAAGCCCTAATGAAACCTCATCTTTGTTAAGATGCATCTTTGTTAAGATCCCTTTCCATCTTTATTAAGATGTACCCCATTCTTCGTTAATATATGCTTTGGTTTTCACGTTTCATTAAGTCTTGAAAGAACTTTCCCCTTCTAGATATTATAATATCTTGATGCTTGCTTTGGTCGTAACCATTTACCTTGATTGAAATCATTGATATTGTAATATCTTGATGTCTGCTTTGGTTGTGACCATCTATCTTGATTGAAATCATTGCCTGATATTGTAATATCTTAAATTCTTGCTTTTGGTTGTAACCATTCATCCTGATTGAAATCCTTTCTTATTGTAATGTGCTTGTTTATTCTTGGTTGTAACCATATCTCTTTATATTCATCATGTTTGAATGTTTATGCTTTGTTAAGTTTATTTCCCCAAAGTGATGAAACTCTTTAGTTCTCATTCAAGTTGCCTCATCTTTTCCCTTCCAAAGGAAAGTCTCTCTATTGACCTTTGGGTCATAGATAGCTTATTAAACTCATAGGTCTGGATAGAACCTTCTCCCCCTTTTGGTCTAGATAGAACCAATAGGATTTACCCTCATAGGTCTGGATAGAACCTTCTCCCCCTTTTTGTTTGTATAGAACCAATAGGATTTAAACTCGTAGGTCTGGATAGAACCTTCTCCCTCTTTTGGTCTGGAAAGAACCAATAGATCCTTGTTCTGTAGTTTGTGCCTGAACTACGACCGCTCTGATTTCTCATTGGACAATGAGAATACGTAGGCACAAGATGCGATATCTTTACGAGCAACCTTCCCCCTTTCTCCCACCTTTTGGTCTGGATAGAACCAATTGGTCTCACAACGTAGAACATTAGGTAGAGTTTGGTTAACTCTATGCAAGAATCATGGAAATGATTACTTACTCCCCTTTCTTGAGTGTTCAACATAGATCTAGAGAGTTTTGTGAAACTCTATATAAACATTGTTATGTTTGTTCCCCTTTGAACCTTGATCATAATCAAGTGTTCTTTAACCCTAGTAAGGTGAACAACGATTGCTCTGATTCTATCCTAGTAAGGATATGTAGGCAGAGGACGCAACGTCTTTGCGAGCAAATTTAGAAACTATATTTAGGTTTTAACCTACACCCTTTACCCAATCCCAAACCTTAGCAAACATTTACCAACTTAGCATGCAAACAAACAAAAGGTTCCTGTAGAGCACTACAGATGTTTAGGATGTGAAATACCTACCCTATGCATAACCAATCCCCGATCCCCGAATCTCTTAGCGTTGTTGTTACATTGCGCAAAAGGTTCTTTCTTTCTTTAGACCTTTCCTTTGGATAAATTAAAGTCTGGTTGTGAATTTAAGAATTAAGATTCAAGTTAATCAATAGCTTGGTATCACGATTCTCACCGCAACAATTCTGTTTAGGAATATATGATTGGTGTTTGTAAACATCATTTATAGGTCATATGTGATATGTTTGATCATTTAGTTGATGCTGAATTGGTACCTTTCTGTCTGTTGCTTTGCTCTTGCACAAGCTTGCTATTTTTGCCACTACACATGTCATCTATTTGAATTAGCTTATATATTGATGTATGATTATTTTAATCACTCTCTATATGTCTCATATGTTGTGTTTGAATCATTACTTGCTGCTTAGAACATGTACATTGGACTGTCACATTGCTCTTTCACATAACATGTCTTTTTCAATGATGCTATCGATTTTTCGCATGGTGCATGATCTGAGAAAACCATCACCACCATTGGATTCCTTGTGAAAAAATATACAATTTAATTTTTTATTTCATCCAATTTGATTAAGTTTTGAGTGAGTTATGATCCTTCTTACAAAATCTGCCTTGCCTTGGTTTTGCTTGCCTTGTTTTTTGCCTTAGTTGCCTAGTTTTATGCCTAGTTTTTGAATGTGCATAACTTCTTTTATTTTTATCATTTTAATGCCACTGTTTTTGCACTATGCTCCTTAATATGTCTAGTTTTAATGTGTGAAGAAAGAATTCAAAAATTGTTATTTTTGAAACACTTTGATCCACTTGAACGACATGGTTCTTTTTAGGGTTTTCTTTGGTTTTCATGAACTTTCTTGACATAGTACTTGATTTTTCTTGTAAGATTGATCTTGTATGAATCATGGTTGAATTTCTAAGATGTTTATATGTTTGAAAATACTTGGATCTTTTGCTTTACGATGATTATACTTTCCTTTGTGAATGCATGAATGTGAAAAGTATGCCTTGAAACTTCTTTGTGAACCATGATATGTTTCTTGATGTTGTAACCTCATGAACGTGATCCTTCACCCCCACCTTACTTTTTTATGTGTCTTGTTAGTGTCGCTACTCGAAAAACGCAATGACGGGGAGGTGAGAAGAAAGACAAAAGAGTCGCCATCAAACTTTATTTATCCCATGAGGGGAAGGGAAAACATCGAGAAAACCCTTAAGAAAGAAATGGATAAGATGGTCTCGCAACCAAGAACGGGTTTGAAAGCCGGTTATGCAAGGGGAAGGTATTAGCACCCCTCGCATCCATCGTACTCGATGGGAACAATATTTTTGTCGTATGTGTGAAGATATGTGCTAAAAGTTATTGCTATAAAGAGTGTTCCAAGGGATAAAGAGAAAAGTTAGAAGCGGGGAAAAGAGGGATAAAAGGGAGAAAAGAGACTCGGTAGGACTTCGCGGTCCTATGCCTACGTATTCTCAACAAATATGAGAAAGTCAGAGTCGACGTAGTTCGGAGAACTACGGGTATAGGGGGGAATGTGCTCTCCAAGACATCGTCATCTTGTGCCTACGTATTCCCATCAGATATGAGAAATCAGAGCAACATAGTTCGTGCAACTACGGAACAAAAGAAAAAGGGTGCTCACCAAGACATCGTCGTCTTGTGCCTATGTATTCTCATCTGGCATGAAAAATCATAGCAACGTAGTTCGTGAAACTACGGGTGAAAGGTGAAAAGTGCGCTCACCAAGATATTGCCATCTTGTGCCTACGTATTCTCATCTGGCATGAGAAATCAGAGCAAACGTAGTTTGGGATACGGTTAACCGGTGTTTTGTAGATGATGTTATCGTAACGCATTCTAGCAATTTAGGTGTATTATTGCTCACTCGTTGGAGACTTAGGCGTTACCTGTTTGCGGTAGAATGGACGTAACATATCCTTTTTGAAAGCTTAATTTTCGCTATGCGAGGCAAGATGTCTCATTCGATTTGTGAGCTGTTTTTAGGGGTGAAATATGTCATCGGATAGTAACCCCTTGCGGGTAGTACCCAATTCTTTATCTCAAAATTTTTTTGTGAAAAGGTGTGGCAAATACAAGTGTGTCTTTGTATTGAAAGACGAGTATCGAGACCAGACACTCTACAGTGAGTATCCTGAGACTCAGAGAGGAAGAAGTTTACGCTCAATCCTCTCTTTTTAATTCAATACAAAGAGAACTTCATTCTCTTATTAAAAGGTGTTTTAATTTCGAATGGTAAGTGCTTTGTGACAATGAACCCTAACGGTAATGTCAAGCACTCGGAATAGGAGAAGGCCTACGCCTAACCACTCCACGACCATTCAAGTTTTATTGGGAAAAGAGTTTGAAAATGCACTCAGTACGGGACCGAGGTTTTTGGGAGAAAAGGTTGTGAAAAAGAAGAAGTGGTGCATACAAGTATGTATTCATATTGAAAGACGAGTATCGAGACCACACACTCTACAATGAGTATCCTGATACTCGGAGAGGAAGAAGTCTACACTCAATCCTCTCTCTTTAATTCAACACAAAGAGAACTTCACTCTCTTATTAAAAGTGCTTTTGATCTGGATCGGTAAGTGCTTTGCGACAATGAACCCTACGGTAATATCAGCACTCGGGATAGGATAAGGCCTACGCCTAACCACTCCACGACCATTCAAGTTTTATTATGAAAAGAATTTGAAAATTCACTCGGTACGGGACCGAGGTTTTAGGAGAAAAAGTGTGGAGAATATGGCCGCGTCTTCATATTGAAAGACGGGTATCGAGACCACACACTCTACAGTGAGTATCCTAACACTCGGAGAGGAAGAAGTCTACACTCAATTCTCTCTCTTTAATTCAATACAAAGAGAACTTCATTCTCTTATTAAAGATGGTTTGGCAGTGTTAATGAATCGAATCGAGATACAATGTGACGCTAAACCGTCGTAGCTCGACTTATAAGGGAAGTCGAACTATAGGAGGTCGCGTGAATTGATGTCCATGCAAAAGAAAAGATAGAGAAATGATATTGAGGATCATTCTCTGACTAAATCGTGTCGCATAAACTAAAAAGGTGGGATCTCGTCTTAATCGCAAACATTATGTCGATTAATCGAAGGTAGCCTATCACGATCCCGAAGTAGAGAAAATGACCCAAATGATCATTTTCCATAGATTTGAAATCGGGAAGGTTATCGACTTCGATAATCTGACGCTTACGAATACAAGACTTCATCGATCGAAAAAGTCTAAATAAAATTGAAAAGAAGAAGAAATGAGGAGAGAAAGGAGGTGGTCTCGGATCCAACATTATTCATCAATAATTTGACTGGTAACGATTTGCGAAAGTCTCGTCATCGACCAAAAAGCGGTGGAAATAACCAAAGATGGATAAACGGTTGAAAATGAAAAGTGAAGAGAAAAGTCGATCTCGAATCTGTCGTTTCTCATCAATAATTTGACCGAAAAACATAGAGGTCTCTTCATCGACCAAAAAACGAGGAAATATGAAATAAATCCTCAAATAAAGATGAAAATGCTAAAATTTAATTTCCAAGAAAAATATAGATTAATAACCTAAGAAAAGAAAATAGAAGAAAAACATATATATATTAACAATCTATTAACTGTTTATAACAAAAAAGAATATTACCTATTAACAAATCTTAAGAAACAAAATTATGAATCTATTAAACTAATTTATATATATTACAAATCTATTAATATACTACATTTTTAAAAAATATTTTTAAAAACTAAAACAATTTACATTAGAAAATAAAAAAGAAAGGGTGGAAATATGAAAAAAGGGGTACAAATCGGACTGATGGGCCTAAGGCCCATCCCAAAAAATCCAAACGTTCCAAACAAAATCTCCATCAAGCCACAACTCCTCTTCTCCTTTCGCTTTTCTCGTCTATGCTCAATGTTTTTCACTTCCCTTCTTTCGAACCTCACTCTCGTCTCTCTGTTTCATCATCTTGGATTTGATTGTTTTGTTATAAATCTCATGGTGGAAACAAGTTTGTTGGTTAGAAATGGAAACGGAAGGTAGGTTGAACTCGCGGGTGGTTTTACGAGGTGGAGATGGTGATCTGTTTTGAAATTGAAGCGGATTGTGCTTGGTTTTAATGGAGGAGATGTTTGAGTTTGAAACTTGAAGGGAGGTGGTTTAGATATGGGTGTTTCGAAGAAGAAAGGGAGCTCACGGTTGTAAATGGGTTTGGAGGAAATTGTGAAAAATGGATGGGTTGTGTTTTGGGATAGATTTGGAAGAAGGAAGGCGAGCGGATTTGTGGAAATGGTGACAGACGGTTTTGGATGTGAAGGGTTTTCTGTGTTGGTTGCTTGGAGTTTTTGGGTTATTAATGGGTGAAGAAGGCGATGAAGTTTGATAATGGCGAGGTGTTGGTCGGAGAAGATGAAGTGGAAGAAATGGGTTGGGGTTTCGGAAATGATGGTGTTTGAGAATGGGTTGTCGCTATTTTTTTTGAATGGGCTTGTTCTGAGTTTCGTTTGGAGAAATGATGGTGTAACATTTTGAATGGAGGTTAATGGTTTGCGAAGGAGAAGTTCGGGTGGTTGACGGAAGTTGTTGATGTGGAGGTTTGATGGGTGTTACGAGCGACTTGTGTTTGGTTTTCCAATGAATGGGTTTCGTTTTGGGTGATGAACAGTGTAGTGGCTAGGTCTGAGAATGATGAAGGAGAAGGCGGATGAACAGTGGTTGCGGCAGTTTTAGGTTTTTTCAAATGAAGATGATGATGAATAGTGAGGGGTGGAGGCGCTAGGGTTGCTGTCTAGGGTGGGAGATGATGAACAGTGGGTTATATACCCACTGTTCGACACGTGGCGCATGCATTGGCTATTTTTGATGATTTTTTGCTAATTAAATCAATTAATTCTGACTAAAGATTAATTAAATAAGCTCCTAATTAAACTTCTAAACCAATTAGCTAATAATGACTAATAATTAAATTTAATCCTAGTAAGTTAATAAAATTCTAAATTAAAGATCTAATCCTAAATAAACTAATAATAACTAATTTAAATTAATCCTAATAACTTTAATTCTAAATTAACACTAATTAATTTTAACTCCTAATTAAAACTCTGTTCTAATCCTATTAAAACTAATCTAATCTAACTAAACTTAAAATACTAGTCTAATAAAACTATTTCTAAGAATCTAAACTATTCTAATAAATCTATTTAAAAAAACTAATTAATGTTAAACTCTATTTTCTAAATTAAATCTAATTCTATTTCTAAGAACTATTTTCTAAAAATCTAACTAAAGTTCTATTCTAAAATAGATGAAAAACTAAATAAATTTTATTTCTATGAAAAGAAATTAAAATTATAAAAATCTAATTTTTAGTAAAACTAATTCTATTTCTAAAAAATTATATTAATTCTAAAAATAAAAATCTATTTTCTAAAAACAAACATTTCTATTAAAAATCTACATTCTAATAATAACAACTATTTTCTAAAAATAAAATAAAAACTATGAAAAGAAAATAAAGCAGAAAATAGAAATAAAAATCACAAAAATGCAGCGAAATTAACGGAAAAAAGGGTCGAACACCGGATCGCGACTGAAATTATCAACACGGACTGAAACACCAGAAAGGGAACAACTTTCGCTCGATTCCGAAATAAATCTCATCATTTGAACTGGTTTGAATCATCTGAAGCGTGAACAAAGCGGCTGTAATCCCGATAAATTTAATCTGACTGATAACACGACCAATATGCGAGAAATGATCGACCTAAATGATATGCAATTGAAATGCGAAACAAAAGCCAGACAAAGGTGGGCAAATTTTGGGGTGCAACAGTTAGAATCATAACATGTTTAGGTTTGTTTCTTTCCTTGAAGGCTACCATGAATCTTGTTTATCTTTCCCATTGTGAATTTTGAATCCATGCTTGAACTGTTGTTACTTTTCTTACCTATCCATGATTTATTGTCATCAATATGTCTTGAATATGATTAAATGTGTTACGTTTGTCTTTAATTGATTCATATACCATGTTTGATTCAAGTTGTAACTTGTTTGCATGAGTTTTGTTTGAATACCATTGATAAAAATGTTATTGTTACACATGTTTCATGCTTGCCCTTGTTGGTTGTTACCTTCATGATCTTTGAACATTGTAATGTCAAATCATAAAACCTTGGTTGCTACCATGCTTTTTGTGTTCAATTTTTTAATTTATTCTACTTGTCTATCTTTATCTTTATCAAGTTTGTTTCCCCAATGATGGAACTTGTGAGTTCTCATCAAGTTGCCTTGTTACCATCTTGGCTTAATATTGTCACAGTTTTGCCCTTATCTTTCTTGGTTGCTACCATGACTCTATATCTTCATCATGTTTGAATAAATGCATATGTGTGTTTAGGCTTTCTTAAGTTTCCCCGAGTGTTGTAGCTTGTTAGCTCTCATCCAGTTGCCTTGTTATCCCTTATTCCAAAGGAAAGTCTCTCTATTGACTTCACTGTCATAGATAGGTCATTACCCCTCCCCTTGGCTTGGTTAATTCATTAGCTCCTTTAACTTAGTTATGTTAGAACCTATATCCATTATACTTTGCTTTATGTCTAAAGACCTACCCCTTGTTAGGAGTATCCTTCAATTATAACTTTAAGATAGAGTTTGTTAACTCTATGTAAGGATCATTGTCATGATTACTTACTCCCCTCTTGGCTTTTGTCAAATTCAATCCCCTTGAGTGTTAAACTTAGATCTATAGAGTTTTTTCAAACTCTATACAAACATTGTTATGTTTGTTCCCCCTTGGAATCTTGAACATAGTCAAGTATTCCTCAATCTTAGTGAGGTGAACTACGGTTGATCTGATTCCATCCTAGTAAGGATACATAGGCATAAGATGCGATATATTTGCGAGCAAAATTAGAACTATCCTTAGGTCTTTACTTCAAACTTTACCTTAACCTCGATCTCATGACCCCAGCAAACAACAACTTATATAACTTAGCGTACATATACACAAAAGGTTCCTGTAGAGTACTACAGATGTTTGGGATGTGAATAACTACCCTAGGCATAACCAACCCCCTATCCTCAAAACTTTAGCATTATTGTTACATCACACAAAAGGTTTTTCTTTCTTTAATATTTTCTTTGGATAAATCAAAGCTCGGTGGTGGATTTCAATGAATTAAGATTCAAGTTAATCAATAGCTTGATGTCCGATTCTCACCGCCATAATAGCCATACAGTCAAAAAAGCTATGTGTTCTCGATCAGAAACGTCATCAGTTATTTTTTCGAAAGAGTGTGTTATGAAGTAAGAATATGTGGCTTTGGCAGATGCAAAACCTATGGAATCATCATATTATAGGTCGAGGTCATAAGGGTTTCCAGTGGGTTTGAGCCCTATGATAGCGTCTATATCGAAGAGCGTAGGAGTCATCATCCCACAAGGGAGATGGAAAGTGTAGTGGGTGCTTTCCCAGAAATACAAGGAAGAAACCAGCATGGTCTGGCAATAATCAAGACTTGTTTTTGACAGCCTAATCAAGTCATAAATTCCTAGGTTTTTCCAAGTTTGGGATTTAACTTTCTCTATTTTTGCTAGCCAGTTCATGTAATCGTCAGATTCTTTGAATGAGTGGGTTGCTCTAAAAACTCTAAAAATATTTTTCATATACCTTAAATTTATATTGTTCAGTACTAACGCATCAGAAGAAATTTTCTCAACCCTAGTTTTGTTTGCCTGACCTATGGGTTTTGATTTATGGTAAGAAAGGATAAAGTCCCTAAATTTATTATGGTAAAAACTAAGAGAAGGTAAAGGACCACATAGTGCATGTCTTTTACCAGAAACAGTAATAGGATTGAGTATCTGGGATTCATATATCTTTCTCTTCTCTTCCTCAAGTGGTTTAGGGATGAACTGCTGGTTGCCCATCATCATTGGCGCTGACAGTGTGTCAAAAGGAGGAAGCTGGGAAATCTTCTTCGGCTCTTTAGATTTGTGGCTTTTCTCGGAATCTTTAACATTGGTGGTTGAAGACACCATTGTTAAGGTTTGAAGGAAATCTAGGTATTTTTGGAAGTTTGGAGAGTATATAGAGAAGGAGAGCATTTGAATATTTTTGGGAACGTAAAAGGTAAAATGGTTAAGTTGGAGCAATTTATAAGCTCGTGGGAGTTCAAAGAATCTTAAATCAGCATTAAAAAGCTGATAATTAGTGGGGCACATGTTCCATCAGGATCGTTTGATGAAATGTGGGCAGTTAAGGCCTAGTGCATGATTTCTTAGGATCTTGGAGACGTGATGATGGTTAGAGATTGTGGCTTGCTTTGATGAGACGTTTTTAAGAAATTACTATGATGGTCATGACTTCATGGGTCTTTGGTGTAACACCCCACTTTACCCCGTACGCAGAATATAATAAATATACAGGAATAATTCATGAAATTCATCAGAGTTCTCCAACACAGTGGGATATCACACTAAGTCACTTCATTTCATTAAAATAATCAATATTATTTAGTTTTCAAGTAAGCAACGGAATACAAATCAATTCTCCTCGACACGAGGTCATACAACATAAGTCCAACAAATAAAGATATGTAACAATAAACAAATAAAGTAGTCAAATAACAACGAAATCCCGTCGTCCCATGTTACATATCAGAGCGACTCCTAAGACTCGATCAAATAGAAACACACTCCAAGCATTACTCAGGTACCTGGTCACCTGTACTCCCAAGAGAGCACAGACACAACAACAAAAAGGGGTGAGAACTACATTCAATAAATAAACGGTGAAATACACATGCTAAGGAGTAGTTACACACCACACATAAAATAAGCACAAATAACGCACATAAAATAAGCCACCTCAATCACTTGGCATTCATAGCCCACATTCAATTACAATAATGCAATGTGACTCACTGACTCGACACAATGCATGTGGTACCAACACAATCTCATACGGTTCACACTAGAACCCGATTCCCGTTGGAATCCGGATAAGTCGTATATACGTTCCTATGAACTACAACTTATCTCCACAACAACTTCCACAATGAAGTCCGGATGAAACTAGGCACCCATCATGGATTCCCACCTAGCCATCTCCACAAGACACATGATATGAAATGCATGTCAATACAATTATGCAATGTAATACATCATGCATAATTCACGATCAATCTTGATCCACACGAGCCATCCGCTCACCTTAATCCTCTCGGGAATTACCACAATCGCACAAGATTGTCCACATTCGACCATCTTGGCCCACATCCATCAAAACACCAAGACATCATTGAACCAGAACATAATTCGTTACTAAAACATATACACAATTGACTTCTCAAACATAATTAGATATAAAAATATTGGGAAAACAATTCCATTATCTATCTTATGTTATATCTCTGTTCATTAGCTTTCCAACGCTTCGAACGGGGGTCAAAACGGACTTACGGATCCAAAGTTACGTCCAAAACAATTTCGACCGAAAACATGAACATCCGTGACGGACAGAAAGACGCTGTTACGCTCCGGAACTGATATTCACCCAATTATTCTTGCGAATCACTTACTCAAAGCACCCAAAACATCACTAAAACATTCCTAAGGTTATACGGCAATAACGACACAACTTCTATGGTTTATTATGCTCATCTGGCAACATTTGCAACACATAAAACACTATTTCCTGCATTACTCTGAGTACTTCAGAGTTACTCACATTTGAATATTCCTATTCCTATAGGGTCAAACATATCACAGTCCAAGATTTTGGCCACGAAGGCAAAGATCATTATTTCTCATCTCTACACTCAAAGGGTCAAGAATAGTAACCACTAACCTCTAGGATCTACCGTCAATTTCCTTACAATTGCTCTGAAGGCATCGTAATTTCAAATATCAAATATTTTATCCCATATGGGTAGACATATAACGATCTAAGGTTTTGTCCACAAAGGTTCAATTTTCCATAAGTTTTTCCTATATTAATATTCAACGATACATATCATTTGGTCATTTGGCTATAACCTCAGATTCTTACGGTTACCTCCCTATTTCCCACAATTAACCCAAATCCCTAAACCTTAGGGAAACCTTAGAGCATCGTACTAATAATGATATAACACATTCATTTCTACATATTTGCCCAAATCCCTAAAAGTTCAGATTTCCAGATCTACTACTCACTAGTATTCTATGACAGCATCAAGCATTTCTCACACGAATTCCGTATTAATTCTGGTTTTGGATACACAAAACATCATACAAACAGTATTCAACAATAACAGAAAATTTGAGAACAAATCAAGTTATGAAAATTGGATTCAAGAATCCTCAAGAACACATAATCCTATGAGAGAAAGGACCTCTCATTATCCTCTCATGTTAATTCACCCATATTGAAATCCATTCTTCTCCTTACCTCGATTAGTTGCTCAATCGTTGAAGAATCTTGAAGGATTGACAGCCCTAACCTCCTTCTCTTCCTCCTTGTTCTTCTTCTCATTTTTTCTCCCAAAACCTTTCTCTGGCAGTTTATCGTGTTCTAACTCTCTTTTCCCAAAAAAACTTCTCTATTTCCTTTAATCCCTTATTTCTTATTTTATTATTTAAATCCTATAATAATAATAATAATAATACTAATATTATTCTCCCACTAATAATAATATTCATACAAATAGTTATAATATGAATAATAATAATATTCCATCAAATAATATAATTAATACGAATAATAATAATAATAATAATAATAATAATAATAATAATAATAATAATAATAATGATAATCTCATTAACATTATTATTAATGATATTTGGAATAATATTAATCACTGTAATACTCTCAATATCATAATTAACTTACTCCTTTATCTAGGTCCACAGTACCCCAACTAAGGTCACCTCTCTCCCTTACTCCTAACCTCATACTCTTAATTAAGGACACCACACAACTACACCTCACAGAAAATACCAAAGCGACTGAATAATTTAAATGGGGTGTTACATTTGGAATAGTAAGAGACATCAAAAACATGCAAAATTTGTTCGAGGTGTCGAATGACACTATCAAAAAATTCCTTTTTCTTCAGTGATGTCAAAAATGACATTTTTGGGGAGCAATTTAATGGCTCTTAATTTCGATGCTTGAATGGTATTAAAAGTAGGAAATAGATTTTCCGAAGAAATTAAATGACTTCGACTGAAGCCATGTTTTTGGAATATGAGTCGAAGGCGTCCTTTCGCCAGGAGAATCTATGTTATGGACTTAGAGATATTTCTTAGTAGTTGGAAGATTCGATTCAACAGAAGTGTCACTAAAGGCATTTCGACAGTGAGGTTTGAATTCAAATAAAGTAGGGGAAGTTCGGTCTCATCCATTCCTCAAAGAATCCACGTGGAGCGTTTCTAGGATTCGAAGGCATGCAGAGCGACACTTGTCTCGATTTTCTTTGATAGCCGTTAATGGCAGTTATTTTTAATTAATATAAATAACAAGTCTTAGTGTTAGGATTTGTGTGTGTTCAATTGTGTACAAATTCTTCAATATACTCCAAGTAACTGTGTGTTGAGAGAAACGAGTTTGTAAGAATGTACGTTGATGTAACACTGTCTTTTCATTTCAATACAATTTAATAAATCTTTTTCCTTAATAATTTATTCTTTCTTTATGCAAGTTATTCTCTTCATCATTTACCAGTACTTCAATTTTACTTCTTTTCGCCCAAATCTATTTACACTTGAAATAAGTTATTTTATCATGAACTCTGTCGAAGTATTCATCGTCTTTATAAACTTTATTTAAGATCAATTAGCACATGTCCTAGGATTGATGTGGTCGATCCTGCAAGTAAAACAGATCTTTTTCGATTTGTAAGACCATCGGTTGTTCACCAATTTTTACAGTGAACAATGACTTAATACATATTTTTCACAATACCTATACACATAATTTATAATTCACACATAAAAATTTCATATAACTGGCATAAAGAGATTTTGCATTACTCACATAGAGGTAGACATGACAACGGAGCAGGGCAGAGGTGAGTTTAAGGATTACCAGCCCTGCCCCCGCTTTCCTGTACTTGCCATGCCCCCACCTGTTCCTAGTCGAGGATAACAAATGTCCACTCGTTCCCTCCCCAACAGGGAGCGTGATTCTTCGCTCGCTCTGCACCCACTGTTAAAATTATAATTTTTTAAATGAATACTTTTTTGCATAGCAACAAGAATGTTAAAACTAAATGTTTGGTCATTTTAATAATAATGATAATACTTGATCAATTTTAATTAATCTATATTTTTTTTAAATGAATAATAATTTTTATAAATTTGTCATCTTATTATTAAAAAAATAAATGTATAGTAAAACAATTTAAATAAAGATAAAAAAAATAAATTTAATAGGTCAGGTGGGTACAGGGTGGGTGCATGGCAAGTACTAGCATCCCCCGCCCCGCTCTGGTAATAAAAGAAGAGTGTTTCCCATATCCCCCCCTAGTTAAATCTGATTTTCCCTGTTAAACTTGGGGCTAAGGCAACCGGATCCGGTCGGAGCGAATTTATTTGTCAGGCCTACATAAAGGGTTTCACTAAACTCACATAAAAAGACTTCTTATAATTTACATAAGGAATTTTGCAAATCAAAGTTTCAACCATATAAGCACATATTTATAACAATTTTACAATTAGAAGATTATGTTGATGAGTAATTCAATATCTTAGTATTTAGTCTATGTGACATTAGTATTTGTGTACATATAGTACTGTAGTTTTCAACAGTTGTATCTACTGAGCATTATAGTCAGTGTGTGTGCAACCATTTTGTTGTAACCATTTTAGCATAGTAGTGGAAGTTTGTTAGAATTTATTTCTCTCTCTCTCTCTCTCTCTCTCTCTCTCTCTCACTCTTTTCCTTTATTTTAATCTTTTTCACCTTGTGCACCATCAATTGGTATCTAGAGCTCTAGTTTAGACCCACATAGGAACACCAAGAAACATGAATTAATGGTGAGGCGTTGTATGATTGATTTCTTGTTTGATCATAATTGTAACAGAATCACATTTCTTGATTCTACAGGATTGGGAAACACTAGTGTTTGGTGAGATCTGAGTGAACTGCATAAGGTCAGAGATTAATGGAAACAATAATCTGAGTACCAAGCTTCTAGTGTTTGATCAATGGCAAGAACTAGAATCGATAAGTGATTCAGATGCATGTGTTTTTTGGCGCTCAAGATGTTCTTAATCTCGTCAACAATAGTTATGTTTCGGCTGCACTTCCAGAAAATGCAACCGATGTACAGAGGAATGCTCAGTGTGATTTGAGAAAGAAGGATCAAAAGGCGTTATTCCGTTTCTTATTCTCCTTCTGGACACTCTTCTACCTTTCACAAACCTCAACTTCTGAAAGGTAGAAGAGTGCTCAGAAGAAGAATGAGAAATATGACAAAAGAAAGGTTCAGTGCTACTGTTGTAAGAAGTTTGGCCACTTCGTTGTTGACTGTTAGTCAAACAAAGAAAGGAAGTAAAAAAAAACAAATGTAGCCAGAAGAGATCCTGATGATGAATCTGTGCTATTAATGTCTTTTGAATATGATGGTATGTATTTAACAGACTGGTGGTATATGGACATTGGTTGCTTAAATCATCTTACTAGAAATAAGAAATGGTTGTTGACTTTGACTCTAGAAATAGGATAAATATCAGATGTGCTGATGATAAATAGCTCAACGCTTAAGGTATGGGAAATGTTAGAGTAGTTATGAATAATGGTAAAATAACATTGATTCGAATGTGTGGTATGCGTCTGGCATGAAAAGAAATCTGATGAGTGTTGGCCAATTAATTGAGAAAGGTTTTTCAGTTACCATGAAAGATAATCTTTTGAAGTTGTATGATTGTAATCAGAAGATGATTATGAAGTTAGAACAGGGGGAGAATAGAATATTCAAAGTGAATGTTAAAACTACAGACTCTGAATGCCTGGGTATAACAAGTGTTGTGAGGTAAAGTGAGTTGTGGTACAAAATATTTGGTCATTTGAACTTCAAAAGCTTAGGGCATCTAAATTAGAAGAAGTTGGTACATGGAATTTCAGAAATTAAGAAGTCAGAGAAGTTATGAAATGTATGCATGAGAGGTGTAACACCCATATATAATATATGTCTAGAATATACATATTATACATAGTTGCAAATTTGGTACTTAAATACATAAGTTTCTAGTGACACATTTTACATGTTACATGCCCAAAAATAAACAACTACAATGGCATAATATATACAAGATGCCCAAAATACAACTAATAGCTAGATCATCATGAAATGATCTCAAAGAAACATCTTCATAGAGGAAAGTCATCCAAAAGATAAGATAAGTAAGGACATCATGCTACTTTGTCCTTACCCTTCACCAAACCGGTACCACATGAAAAATAATCAACAACATGGGGTGAGATAATAATCCTAGTGTGTTCCCTATCTTATGGGTTCTATCAAATCTACAAGGTTCTAACTATCTTACTAGCTCAAGTCACAAAGGTAGAAAAAGACACAAGTTCTTAATCTTTGCATTATATGGCAACATGTTGCTTGAGTTTAACAACTCAAACCATCAATAATCGGAAACTATACCAAGGCAACTTTCTCCGTCCGATCCTACGTCTAGAACTCTTAGCATAGGGTCACGGATCCTTGTATCATACTTGATTTCAGATTTTAAGGGATAACATCAACTTTACGAGTCGTCGATTCCTATGGGACTCCAAACCCATTCAATCCTTTTACCAATAGGCTCTATCACCTATGTGGACTCAAACTTGTCAAAGTAATGATGCATACATCCCAAAGGAGCTCTACATAAGCATCACTTTTGGGATGACACAAATAGGGGGTTGTTTCTGATTACGTGATCAATAAGGATATTGTAATTGTATTCGATAACCATAAGGAGACTACATCACCTTAGCATTCACAACAACATCACATGTTAAATATAATGCTTCACCTCTCCACTAGACAACTACTTGTCAATGACTTACACCTAGGCATCATTTGCATAAGAATTTCAATCTAAGTCATTTATCATGTCCTAATCATCTTACTAATTCATTTCATTAATGGGTAATAAAGGTTTCCTCACCATTCTTTATTGTTTTTCAATTATGTTAACATTAATCACAAGCAACCAATCATACATGGAAGACATGCATATCAATCATGATCCATGGTAATTGACATAAATAATACTAAGGCATGCATGTTGTAACACGGTGGGAGAACTGACTTGGTGTTTCTGTTTGACAAAAACATGTGCGGATAGCAAGAGTTGCCACCGACTTTTATTTTATCCAATAGAAAAGGCTATAAAAGAACAGGAAAGACCTTTTTGAAAAGATTTTGAGTTCGGGGGGTAGGTCATATAAAGGGAAGGTGTTAGAATCCTTTATATCCATGGTTATCCATGGGCTCTTAGTTACTTAGCTCACTTGTTTGTTTGAAAAGTAATGTGAAGTGTATGTTTAGAAAAGATTTTCAGAAGTTCTTTGTAGTGATCCTCGTATGGATGTATACAAAGCCTTGAGTTTGGAAATATTTTGAAAGTGGGGTGTAAAGAATGCTTTTTTGAAAAAAGTGAGCAAGTATTTAAGTGCTACCTACTCTAAGTTTGTAAGGTCTTTCTTGTTATTTATTTCCTTTAAGGGTAAGATTGTCCTTACTATTAGTGAGTAAGTAGTCTTTACCTTAGATGTTAAGGGACGGGCTTAGGGTCATCGTATGGTCAAAGAAGGCAACATGTAGGGGTGTCTTAGTAATTCGAAAGGACTATCATCATTTTTGTAGGGTCATCGAGGGACAAGATCATTTATTCCGTAGGCAACTTCGAAGGGACTATGATCCTTTTAACTTTAAAGGGACTTGATGATTTATCTGTTTGCAGGGACATCGCTTAAGACACCCCTACGTTCGAGGGACTTGACCATATTAAGGTAACTAAGAGGGGTAACCCTAGGAGGTGTAGATGGCGATCGTAGGACGATCGACTTACGTGTGTGAGTGATTATCTTCAGATATTTCTTTTATTATTGATTCTCTAAGTCCTATTTATTCAATTAGATCTTTTCACGCCCTAGATTACTAACCAAGAAATTAAATATTTACGGAAATAATAAAAAAAAACAAGAAATAAAGTCATAAACTATTACACGGCTTCGGGGCAATTACAGAATAATTGGTGCGAAAAAATAAATTACATAAGGAAAATCCTATACAATCCTTTAAATAATATAAATAAAGCAATGAAACTAAATTAAATTAGAAAATTAGTTGTTTAAAAAAAAGATCAAGTTTAGAAAATGAGGGTCTAATTAGGGTTAGTGAAAAATTAGGGTTTTTAAATTAATCTAAACCTAGTTATATTCATTTACAATCTTAATTAATAAATTTAAAAAAAAAAGTCATGTGAGAGAAAAAAAATATAAAATTATATGATAAAATTTATTTTAAGAAAAATAATTAGTGAGCAGTTAGTAAAGATTAATGGTTAATTAAATTAATATAATGTTTTAATAATAATAACAATAAAACATTAAAAAAAAAAGGAAGAAATTCACTAAAAATAAATGGGGGAAGACCTGAAAATGTCCGTACGAAGAGTTTCAACTCTTGAAAAGCTTATGCCTTAACCATGACACTCCTTGAAACCTACATCATATCTTGCAAACAAATGATCAAAACAAACCTAAACATGATTATGAAGATCATTATGAACAAAAAATATGATAAAATGCAATAAAATCAATGATTAGAAAACATAAAAAAGAAGAATGACAGGAAGCATGTTCATGGGATGCACTTCGTGAGGTCTCAACCTTCAAGTATTTGTAGGATAGGTTCCTAGGATCTTGAGGAATGTGAATGGACTTGTAGAGCTGATTGAATCTTATTGCAAAGTTGTTTTAAGATTTTTCTAAGGTTATTATGGCTTCCAAATTTTTTTTCTCTCCTCCCCTTTTTCATTCTGACCTTGTTGTGTATATAAAGTAGTGTAAATTACGGTAAACAGTTGGGCCTTGGTTGGAGTTTATGGGTTGCTTGAAGATGAAGGAGCCAATTATCATAATTGTCAAAAAAACAAATTAAATCATACCATATCGGTCTTGAACGAATTTGGATGACTTCAATCACTTTGAATACCATATATTTGATCCCAAAATAAATCTTAAATCAAATCTTTGATTTTTTTATAATTTATTTTAATTAAAAATGATTTTAAATAATAAAAATATAAAATAATATAAAATAAATGATAAAAATCAGAAAATATTGTCATTGGGTCGTGAATGACTCTATCTTCAAGTTTGGGATGCAATCTTATGGGCCCATTTGGAAAGAATTGGAGTTATGGCCCTTTTTACTTCATACACCCCTTGAAAAATTACCAACTTTGACAATGCATAACTTACTCAATTTTAATGCTATGGAGGTGTTCTAAGACTTTTTAGAAATTTTAGGGTATCCTCTAATTAACCATTTTGGTCCCATGTCCATATATTTTACCGTTTTCAAATTATGAGCTTTGGAAAAAGTTGACTTTTTGTTGACTTTCAAAAGGACCTATAATGTCTTGGCTCATATCTTACAAATGAAGCATTTTTAGGCTTGGCTTGTGAGACACAAAGTTGTAGAGAATTAAACTTCCTTCAAAATTAGCTTTGGATGGGAAATTTTTGATGAAACATGTGAAAGTTATGGCTGGTCAAAGTTCAGTTGACTTTTCCTACACAAAACCCTAATTTAGCAACTTCTGATTCTTGATGATCTGAGGTTTCCCTGATGAATCATGATCGAACCTTGATCAAATGATGAATTTCACCTCGTAATCTTGATGTTGACTAAGAAATATTGAAGTTTGACTTTGAGTTGACCACAGTTGTCCTCAGTTGACTTTTTGACCAAGTTAACTGATTTTCAGGTATCTGAGCATCTGACTGGCCAAACTTGTGAGGAAAGCTCTGAAACTTGACATGGGGATTTATTTGAAGTATGTGGGATATTATGAAGTCCACTTTAAGTTTTAGAAGTCCATTTTGCTCGGGGAGACTCAAAACCCTAGTTCTAAGATCCATTGTTCAAGAGGAGGCTTTGATGAAACCTTCAATCCCTTTGACCAATTGCGAATCTTGTGACTATTAAGTAACCTCTTGGGACACATTGTCTTGAATATGGGAGGGTAAATTTTGGGGTACAACACATGTGAAACGCCATAACAAGTAACCAAAACAAGTTATCAAAATCCTGTCTTGGTCGCCCGGCGAGCAGCCAGCGAGGCTGGCTCGCCTTTGGTTCGCTCGGCGAACCCCAAGCGAGGGGCATACATAATCAAAAATGCATGGTCGCCCGACGAGACATCAGTGAGGTAGCTCGTCTTTTGTTCACCAAGGCATGCCCGACGACGGTAGCAAAAAACAAGTCGCCATGGGCTCGCCCAAGCTCGCTCAGTGACCGCGTTATTTTCTGCAAAAATTCCAGCAAAACCAATGCAGTCATAGGGGTTTTTCCACCCACCCCTAAATAAGTTCTAAACATAACCAAATATCAACATACAATGCAACATCTTAAGCACATAAACATGAATAACAACACATTTATAAGATTTTCATGGTATTGGGGAGAATCACATATCAACAAATTCCATTTCTACCTCAAAATCAATAATCATTAATTTCTACAATCTATGGTATCTACCTAGAACCCACCTTTCAATAAATGAATAAAATGCTGGATGGTGAATATGAGATGACGTCAATGATAAAGGCTTCCAATTTTATTCTTCTCTTTCTTGGTTTTCTTCCTCTTCTTTCTCCCTATTTCCCCTTTTCTCTCTATTTTCTCTAATACTCTCACTTTGTTGGAAATGAAGGAAAGAAAATGATACCTAGAAATATCATTTATAAGTTAGCTAGTAAGACCAATTGGCATGTGTGATAGGAAAAAGGCTATTAGTAGTAGAATAAATATTAAGTGGTACAATGCTCAATATTTGTTCTACTAGAGAAACTGACTCATTATTAATGTTATCAAAATGTCTCTATTGTACCAATTAATAAAATGTCAGTACTGAATAATATTAATTAAGTCAATATGAGCTTGCTAGTTGCTCTAATTATCCTAACTAATAACTCTCATAGCACATAGGAAATTATTGCTTTAGAGAAGTGGATTGGAGATAAGCAAAATGTAAGCCATCTGAAGGTGTTTGGTTATGTTTGTTACAGACATGTTCCAGATGCTAAGAGAAGGAAGTTGGATGACAAAAGAAGAGTTATGTTGCTTGTAGGGTACCATAATACATGTGCTTATAAGATCTATTGTCATGTCACTCACAAGGTTGAATTCAGCAGATACGTCGTTGTGAAAGAATCAAAAGCATGAGATTGGAGTGAATCTCAATCCAACTCTAGTGCAGTGTTAACATATGAGTTAACTTCTGAAGATACTTCATAATCTGAAGGTTCTGAAGATGGGTCATAATCATAATGTGATTTTAAAGGTGATTTGAAGATGAGCCACAGTCTGAAGGTGACTCTGAAGCTAAAGAAGACCCTAAAGGTGGATCTAATTCTAATCGTGATTCTATTGATGATTTAGACTCTGGTGGTGATTCAGACTCTAGGAATCTTCCAGACTCTGAAGGTGGTACTTCTAGGATTCTAGCATTTGATATTGTTCTAGAATTCGGAGACGATTCTGAACAAGTTCAGAGGCCATAAAAAACCAGAAACATACCAAGGAAATTTTTGGAATTTGAAATGTTGCAAGATACTGAAGTAGACCCAGAAACATACCAAGGAAATTTTTGGAATTTGAAATGTTGCAAGATACTGAAGTAGACTCAGAAGGGGAAGTCATTCAGTGTACCATATTAGTAGACTCTGAACCAGTCAGTATTGAGGAAGTGCTCAAGAAGAAAGTGTGGCTGAATTCCATGAAAGAAGAACTTGAGGTTATAGAAAGAAACAAGACTTGGGAGTTGACTGAGCTTCCAAAGGACAAGAAATCCATCATAGACAGATGGGTTTTCAAGGAGAAACTAAATCTAGATGGATTAATTGGAAACCACAAAGCAAGGTTAGTAGTAAAAGGATTTCTATAAAAACCTGGGTTATATTACTTTGAAGTGTTTGATCTTGTAGCGAGACATGAGAAAATCAGACTGGTGATTGTGATAGCTGCTAACAGGAATTGGCCTATGATGCATTTAGATGTGAAATCTGCATTTCTGAGCGGTCCATTGCAAGAAGAGGTATACGAGTCACAACCTCCTGGATTTGAGAAAAAGAATTAAGAAAGGATGGTGTACAAGTTACATAAAGCGTTATACCGACTGAAACAAGCTCCTAGAGCTTGGAATATGAAAAATTGATTCGTTTTTCAAGCGTCAAGGATTCAGAAAGTGTGAGATTAAGTATGGTGTTTATGTTCAGCATACTTCTGAAGGCAATATGATTTTGGTGTGTTTGTATGTTGATGGCATATTGCTAACAGGAATTTGTGAACATGAGATAGCTAAGTTCAAGAAGGTGCTGATGAATGAGTTTGAGATAACTTATATAGGAAATATGATATATTTTCTAGGGATGGAGTTTATATACTCTGAGATGGGTATCATTTTGCATCAACTGAAGTATGAACTTGAGCTTTTGAAGAGATTTGAACTGTTGAATTGTAAGGTTGTTGTCACACCGTTAGAAACAAATCACAAATTGCATTCTGATACTGAAGGTGATGATGTTGATGCTACAAATTTCAATCAGTTACTGGTTCTCTGAGGTATTTGTGAAATACCAGACCTGGCATTTTTTATGCAGAGTAAACTAAATTGGTCTCATTATCAAATTTTTGTCAGGATTCTGAGGTATATTAAGGGGACTCTAAAGTATGTAGTTTTGTTCCCTTCTAGAGGAAATACTAATTCAGAGCTTTTGTATTATTTAGACTCTGATTGGTGTGGAGACAGGGTTGACATAATAAGTACTTATGGATATTTGTTTAAGTATCTATGAGGTCATATTTCTCGGTGTTCCAAGAAGCAATCGATTATTGCTTTGTCAACCCGTGAAGTTGAATAAACTGCAGGTGTTATAGCTGCATGTCCAGCTATTTGACTTTTGAATTTACTGCAGGATCTGAAGATCAAGGTAAACAAGCATTTGAAGATGATGATTTATAAGTAGTCTGCAATCAATCTTACCAAGAACACAATGCTACATGGGAGAAGCAAGCATATTGAAATGAAGTATCATTTCCTAAGAAGTCAAATCCATAATGGAGTGCTAGAAGTTGTGCACTATAGCACCTAGAAGCAGCTGGCGGATGTTCTGACGAAAGCGATCAAGACTGATCAATTTCTCCACTTAAGGGATGAAATTGGCGTTGTTAGTTTTAATTAGTTAAATCTTGAATTAAGGGATTGCATTGAAGGGTAATTTAGTATTTTAGTATTTGTGCGTATATAGTATTGTAGCTATCAACAATTGTATCCACTGAGCATTGTAGTGCAGTGCGTATGCAACCATTTTGTTGTAACCGTTTTAGCAGAGTGGTGAAAGTTTGTTAGAATTTATTACTCTCTCTCTCTCCCCCCCCCCCCCCCCATCTTCATCTTTTTCACCTTATACACTAACAAATTAAATGTAATTTTTAAAACACGTTAATTTCATATATGCACTTATTTCATCATATAAGTTGAATAATTAGAGTAATAAAAAAAACAACATCTTAATAATATTAATAATTTTATATTTTAGTCCTCACTTACCAAAAAAATCATATATATTAATTTAATCATTAAATAAGGTTAAATAATTGATCAAAATCTGGACAACAAGAGAAATAAGACATTGAATTCAAAATATCACAAGAATTATCTAAAATTTCCCTAGGCTCTGCTAAGGCTTTGTTCTTCTTCTCTTTTGAGGAGTTTTGAGTGTATTTAGGTTCAATCGGTCTTACTTTTTGGATGTAAATCAATATGGATAACCCGAGTTTTGAAGATTTATTGATCAACAAGGAGGGGGAAGAAGAGGGATTTTGTTTTAATTTAGAAGAAGAAGGAGAGGATGGGGTGGATCTAAGGTGGTGCCTTATAGGTCGATTCTTGGGTGACAAACCTATCCATATGAAATCAATGAAAGTGATAGTAACAGATATGTGGAGACCAATTAAAGGAGTTATCATCAAGGAAGTATGAAGGGATGGTTTTTGTTCCATTTCTCACATAATCTCGACATGGAGGTAGTGTTGAAAGGTGGTCCATGGACTTTCAGCAATCATCTTCTTATTCTTGAGAAGGTTAAGGTATGAATACAGATTGAGACCATTCCTCTATTCCATGTAAAGTTTTGGGCACAAGTCCACAATCTTGCGGCGGGTCTCATGCTAGAAAAAGTGGGGAGAACCATGTCTAATTTTATCGGCAAATTCGTGGAATACGATAAGAATAATAACATAAGTTTCTGGCGTCAATACATGAGAATCAGAGTGAAGTTGGATGTTACGCAACCATTGAAACAACAACCCCGTGTTAAAAATAAAGGAAGGGAATGGTGCACAGTCAAATTCAAATATGAGAAGATCCGTTTATTTTGCTTTATATGTGGACTGTTGGGTCATTCGGAGAAAAGGTGTGAGATTTTTTTTCTAAGGAGATAGATGATGGAATATGAGGATGGTCTAATGAATTAAGGGCGGAACAATGGCAGTTCGACGGAGGTCATACCTCAAGGTAGTTGAATGAGCAGATGAGTGGCAACAATGAAATTGGGAAAAAATTTTGTAGTGCGCAGGCGCGCGACTCTCACGTGGATGAGGAAGCGGGTGAAGATCCACATGACAGCAGGCAGACAAACTCATAAACTCTGTTTAATGAAACTCGCACACGCATTCGTGTAGCCATTATTAGTAGCATTCAGTTGTCCCCACACATTAATAGCGAGCATAATGAAGATGCTATGATTAGCAATGTTTCTATGTCTACCACATTAAACACTCTAAGTCAGCATGTCCTTAGCTTTGTCGGCCACCAATTAAAATTTCCACAACACCCCAATAATTCCCAAACAAAAAATTATCTGTTGCATTTATCAAAAACCACTTCCAGCAAATCATCACATAACAAGGAAAAAACTTAGAAACATATGTTTGTTACTAAAAACAATCCCCAACTGTTATTTAACAACATTCCTGCTACCAGCATCACTGTCCTAAGTTCACAAAATGTAAATTTAGAAACAGTAAAGGAAGATGATCAAACCGAAAAGAAGTAAAGGAAGGAAGTTATGGAGAAGACTGAATAGTTGATTGTTAGTTCAAACCCTCATTTTTTAATGTCAAGTCCTGGCAACCGGGACTGTCAGGACTCATGAAAATCCTTAGTTGGAATTGCCGGGGATTGAGCAACTTGCATGCAATTCTGAATTTACACAAGCTGGCTCAGCAAGATCGACCGGACATCATCTTTTTATCAGAAACTATATCGAAGACTAGGAAGCTGGAAAGTATTTGTGTGTTGTTGAAATTTGGAGCATGTTTTGTTGTGGATGTGGAGGGGAGAAGTGGAGGTTTAGCCATTTAGTGGAGAGATTCTACTTAGTGCAGTGTTCTAAATTTTAGTCGTAACTTCATCAATTTATCCATACAAGATGTTGAGAAAGGAGATTGGCGGTTAACTTGTTATTACAGTTATCTGGAGAGGAATAGACGAAGACAAGCATGGGATTTGATTTGCGATATTCACAGCATGTCGAATATGTCGTGGTGTATCATAGGTGATTTTAATGATCTTCTCACACAACAGGACAAACAAGGAATTCACTTACATCCAAATTGGTTGTGCGAGGGCTATGGCAGATGGTTAGTGATTGTGACCTCGTCGACATTCCGATTGAGGGACACCCTTTTACTTGGATTTAAAATAGAGGTTTAAACCAAGTTGTAGAGGAAAGGCTGGATCGTGTTATGGCTACTTCAAATTGGTTGTCTTTATTTCTGTAGGTGAAGTTAACTAATCTCATTGCATCACATTCGGACCATAGTCTGATTCTGCTCCAATGTGAAGTTAGATATCAAGTGCAAAAAACTCATACATTCAGGTTTGAGAACCACTGGTTAGAAGAAGAAGGCATTCAAAATGTTGTTCAAACCGGTTAATTGCAAGGGATAAACGAAGATGTCGTAAAGCGGATTGATAACTATGTTGCAGAGTTACAAAGGTGGGACAAATTACAGTTTAGGAAGCATAGAGAAGAGTTTACGAGGTTGAAGGATTTGATGGAGAGAAATCAACGGAATCAAGATATGGAATCTATGGCGGTTTTCATTGAAGCCAAAAAGAATACAACAAGATGCTTATTAAGGAGGATGCTTATTGGAAACAACACGTGAAAATGCACTAGTTACGCGATGGAGACCTTAATACCAAGTTTTTCCGGATTTGGATCCTCTCCTTTTTTATATATCCAGCCATCTCTCATGTTTCTAATCTAACGGTTCAGAATTTATAATGAATAATTAAATAAAAAAAGTCATTTAATAGGAGAGAGAAATGGTAAGCCAATAATTCATACAAGTGAATCTATTTGGCTCATTATAAATGACTTTTTTATATTTAATTATTCATTATAAATTATGAACCGTTAGATTAGAAACATGAGAGATGGCAGGATATATAAAAAAGGAGACGATCCAAATATGTCGCCCACGGTTTGTAATAAATTCCAGAAAATTACTATGTTGCAGCAGGATGAAGGGATAAAAGCAACAAATCAGGGTGGTATATGCGACATTGCGAGAAGTTATTTCGAGGAGTTGTTTTCTATTAAAGCTAGTAATCAAGAGGCAGTGCTTTCTCTTATCCAGCTAGTAATAACAAAGGAAGTTAACAATAGGCTGACAACCCCTTTGCTTATGGAGGAATTATATAATGCCTTAAAGGATATGCACCCTAATAAATCGTCGAGTCTGGACAGTTTTAATCCAGAGTTTTATTAGAATTTCGGAGACTTGTATGGAAGAGATATTTTCGAAGCAGCCAAGAGTTGGTTGGATATATGTTTTTTCCCACCTGTTGCACCCCTAAATTTTCCGTCTCTTTTCCTAACCTTAATTGGCTTTTTGTTTCGCATTCATGTACATCTCCCATTAGGTTATAACGCATAATCACACATTGTATCAGTCTTCTAAGACATGGGATTACAACAATTCTTTGAATCAGGGTTCCCTATTTTGTTTTAAGGTTATTTCATTCAATTCTAAAACAAGGGTTGAATTCTCATCGTCATAAACATCTTTGTAAAGTTCATCTTCTTCAAGGTTTGTCAAGAGAGTCAAGTAATTAAGTTCTCATCATGGTTTTAATTGAAACTGAGGAACTATGGTTTTGTTTATTATCAACGTCTCAGGTTGGTTTCTTCACCAATGAACACCCAATGTAAGTGGTTCAGGGTTTCTTATCTTTTATGTGAGTTGGTTAATATTCATCAATTAAAGATGGTGGTTAAGTTTTTCACGTCAAAGGCATCTTGGTATTCGTGGTACATGAGATCCAGTTGTGGACCCATATGGTAATCGAGGAATTATTGTTTGGTCAGTTGCTTATCGATGGTTGTTAGGGATTCATCGAGAGTGCAAGTTTGGTTTGAATTGGAGGTTTTATTTGAATTAAGCGTGTTAAGATTGGTCATGTGGATTTCTTGGAATTCATACTTCGTTATCCATCTTTTTCTAATGCCCGATTTGGATATCCATTTTTTTCCTAACCATATTTGTTTTAAAGTCATGCCCAAAACCATTTTAATCCATTTAATCACCTTTTCTTATATCCATTTTCATTTGTAAATCCTATTATCCAATTCATTCATTCCTTTCAATATTCATTTCAAGATCCATGTGAAAATTCAATTTCCAATTTAATCCATTTTCAACCTCATTTTAATTCATATTCAAGTTCCAGTTCATTCCAACATCATCCCAAATTTTTAAGTCATGACCAAGTTTCAAGTTACAAGTCAATTTAAGATTCAAGTTACAATTTTCATGTCCAAGTCACAAAAACTCAAATCCAAAATTCTTTCATTTAACCAAGCGTTCAAAAAGTCCATGTCAAAAATATATTACCAAAGCCCTTTCATCGAAAATCATTACAAAACAAGAGAGAAAGAAACTAAGGAACCGATGTCTACCCAAAATAGTATACAAAGATCATGATTCATGTTGTGCACATAGCTTGTGATCTTACCAGAGTCACAACAAAAAAACCTATACCATTCTGCATACTACTGTTACGGTGAGAATTGTGATACCAAGCTATTGATTAACTTGAATCTTAATGCATTAAATTCACAACCGGATTTTGATTTATCCAAAGAAAAGGTTAAAGAAAGAAAAACCTTTTGCGCGTTGTGACAACAACGCTAAGAGATTGGGGGTTGGTTATGCCTAGGGTATGTATTTCACATCCTAAGCATATATAGTACTCTACAGGAACCTTTTGTATGTTTTTATGCAATGCTTGCTAAATGTTTGCTATGGCTTGGATAGGGTTTAAGGTGTAGGTAAAGACCTAAGGATAGTTTCTAAGTTTGCTCGCAAAGATATCGCATCATCTGCCTACGTATCCTAACTAGGATAGAATCAGAGCAACCGTAGTTCACCTCACTAGGGATAGATGAACACTTGATCAAGATCAAGGTTCAAAAGGGAACAAACATAACAATGCTTGTATAGAGTTTGACAAAAATCTCTATTCTAAGTTGTACACTCAAAGGAAAAGTAACTTTTACAAAAGCCAGAAGGGGAGTAGGTAATCATGACAATGATTCTTACATAGAGTTGACAAACTCTAACCTAGGGTTCTAGTTGACGAATACTCCTAACAAGGGGTAGGTCTTTTAGAGTTAAAGCAAAGTCTAAGGGATATGGGTTCTAACTTAACTAAGTTATGGTCCAAAATGACTTAACAAAGTCAAAGGGACGTAATGAGCTATCTATGACCAAGGGTTAATAGAGAGACTTTCCTTTGGAATGGGGAAAAGATGAGGCAATTGGATAAGAACAAACAAGTTCCACCACTTGGGGAATAACTTAACAAAGTTAAAAGCACACACAAGCATTCATTCAAACATGATCATGGTAACAACCAAGAAAGAGATGTAAGCATGTGACAACATCAAGCAAAGATTACAATCAAGTCAAATGGTTACAACCAATATTTAAACAAAGGTATTACCATACTTAGAAGGAACATGATAGAGGTTCTTACAAGACCAAACATGTAAGGCAAGATAAACTTAAAATATCTTAACAAAGATGGAGAGTAAAGAGGTAACAACCATCAAGACAAACATAATATATAATTTAAACAAGTTTAAATGCAAGCAAGTTACAACTTGAGGAAAGCATGTATAGGGATCAAAGGATGTCAAATGTAACAACATGAGACAAACAATCATGTATTGATGAAAATCAAGTACAAGTAAGCATACAAGAAGTGTTACAACAAATCAAGTAAGAAGTTCAAGGTTTTGTGGGGAAACACATACAAGTTTATGGTAACAATCAAAACAAAGAAAACCCTAGCATTTTATGATTCTAACAATACACCTAAACAATTAGAGAAGACATAAAGAGCACACTCAATAAGTTACAACATCAAGAGGTATAGTATGGTTCACAAACAAAGTTCACAGTGTTGTTTTCAATTAGATGCATTCATAAAAGCAAGGATTGATCATAATAAGATTTTGAATCAAGAAAATCTTTAATCATTCAAGCATGTTAACAAACATATGTGGATCAAACACCATCAATATCACAAGATAAATCAAATGATAGTTGAGGAAAGTTTCAAAAGAAACAAGGTGAAAACCCTAAAAATAACATGATTTCCATGTAATTTAAAGTGTTTCTAGGATAGCCATCCTTGAATTATTCACTTACTATTTGAAAATAGACATGATTAACAACACTTTGCAAAAAGAATGGGGCAAAAATGTTGAAAAATGAGTACGTTATGATGATTTGAAGTTTGTGAAGAAATCATGGAAAATAAGTGATAAAAATATAGAAAGTGTCCTCCACAAGGGTTGAACACGCGGCCTCTGGTTCATAGGTCCAAAACCTCACCAAACCAGCCAAGGTACGCGTGTGATATTTCAAGGAGAAAGAGAGAATATATGTCAAAACATAAGAAAATCACAAAATACTAAAAGAGTTGTCCTCGGCCAGGATCGAACTCAGGCAAGCAAGGCAAAGCATACATAAGCGCGCAAGTCATAACCACTTGAGTGGTGATACATCCAATGTATCAAACCACCCCAGAAATACATAAACCTTCAAGTCATGATTTATGGGCAAAATGAAGGCAAGCCAAGCAAGCAAAACACCAAAACATGATCAATCCAAACTTGATCAAAACTCCATGGAATTTAACAAAATTTAGGTCAAAATTGCTTGAAATTGAAAGAGGAATTCAATAGCACTTTTAGTTTTCTCTGAAAGTAAACATAATTTAAAATTCGAAGGCAACTGCAGATTTAGTGTCAAAATGCATTTTGGCAACTAGGGATCAACATGATCATGCTATAAACAGATTGGGGGTTCAAACACATATTAAACACATCATTCATGAAGTTCCTAAACATTTGGAACTCAAACTCAAGCTAGAACACAAAGTGACCTATGGTACTGAAGTTGTGACATATGAGTTGCAATGAAAAACTTCAAAACAGTTTCAAAATCAATTCAACATTTCAAATATGATCTAAATAAAACAGATGGCACATAAATGAGTTCTTGAATCCATCCAACATGAATTCAACCATAAGACCAAGACTTAGCATACTTAAGAGACTTAACAAACTACAATCAACATCAGAACAACATAGTTCACCAACATATACATTCTGCATCAAACAATTATCTTACATATGAAATATGACTTATAAATGATTCAACACAAACACATCCTCAA
This sequence comes from Lathyrus sativus, assembly GCA_963859935.3. NCBI lineage: Eukaryota > Viridiplantae > Streptophyta > Magnoliopsida > Fabales > Fabaceae > Lathyrus > Lathyrus sativus. The sequence continues at coordinate 140,393,011 of OZ012740.1, read as the reverse complement.
ACTTAGACAGAATCAGAATATGGTTCATCAAATGGAAGAAAAAAATGAACCAAATGGGCAAATCTACTTGTGATCCTCTTCTGCAGAATTAAGCTTGTTTCTAATGCATCTTAGCATTAAAACAGGATATGATCAAGCTATATGAAGTGACTAGAGGGATGGCAAGACGAGAATCTTCATGCTGCAGCAGATTTTACTCTTAAAGTAATCACTTTCATCATGTACTTTTGTTCTTTCTTGGATTTTAATAATGCCTTTAGCCAAGACTTTGGTTTTGCTCATGGATTATTCTTGCATTTTCAATCATCACACCCCTAAACATCAGATCAAGGGTTAACCAAGTGGTTAAGAACCAATTGGCTGGTTTATGCATTGGTTAATGACAAGTGGAAATTTCACATTTCAAGCTTTGGGACCCCAACTTCTCTCCTTTGAAACTCCTAGCTCACAAATTCTATGGAGGAGTTCTTATAATTTTTGGAAATCCCTCATCAAGCTTTTCAACTTTCATGTTTTAAAAATTTTCAAATTCCAAGGGGAACTAGGTCAAAAATCCCCTTGAAGTTGGCTGAATACATGACTTAAAAGTGCCAAAAACATGAAATTTCTCGAAGTGTTTTTCCTCTCTTGACTTGTTTTTTATCATAACTCAAAATCTATTCATTTTTTGCACATAGTTCACCTTTTCACTTTTATAGGACTTCACATGACCTTTCCAACAAGCTTTGAATCACTCCATTTGGATGTGTGGTTAAGAAGTTATGGTCTTGCCCCTTTCAAAACCCTAATTTCCCGACTTTTCGATTACTTCTCAATTCTTGATTCAATAGTCACCAAACTTCATGACTAGATATAATATAAAATTGGTAACATAATCATCTTCAATTTTGGGTTAAAATCCTATTGGTCAGTGAGTTGACTTTTCAGTCAGACGAACTGAACGATCGAAAACCTCTGAATCGACTATTGATATTCTGGGTTCCCTGGGGCATTAAAACCTCTTGTGTAGACTTATTTGGGTCATATGAGCCTTATGGACCATGATTCCATCATTGGAGACCTCTCTAGGTCAAAAGTCAAAGTTGCAGTTGACTTTTTCATCAAGAAACCCTAATTTGGGTTCTTGGATTGCACTGCTCTTCTTCCTTGGGTGACGACCACAAATTGGATTCATACTTGATCCAATATGATATCCTTGATGATATAGAGAACTGTTATATGGAGAATCAATCCAAAACCTTGACTGATCAAACCATAAAAACCCTGATTCCTGACTGTATGAAACCCTAATTCACCTGCATCTTGACAAAGATCAAACTTGAAAGAGGTTAAGGTTAGATAAACAATGATGATGCTCCCAGAATGGTGGTGGAATCTAGGGGTGAAAATTTGGGGTACAACAACTACACCAACTCACACAGCCAAAACCTTGTTCTATGAAACTATTATAAACCGTTGCAAAAAAAAAAACTCACATGACTCACAATTCACAATGTTCACAACACACAATATTTCCAGAACTCTGCACCTGCCATCACACCCAAAAAAATTTCAATTTCCAAAACAATTTGATTCACGCATCTCATCTCAAGCCAACACATTCTCACGCACAGCACACAAAACTGTACGCTGCTCGCATCAACACTCATGCACCGTCTCGCAAAAAAATTGGTACTTGTAGCAATTAACGCATACTATCATTCCCCTTGTAGAAATTTACATGTACCCCGCTCCCTTTTCAACGTACGCACTTTACTCGCTTTTATTTGATTGCGGTTTGTTTACTAGGAGTACCCTTAGGCACTAGGATCGATCCAAACCTTTTCTCTCGCCCCAGTGCAATCGAGACCTTTTCTTAGCCGTAGTACGTGAACTACGGATAGTCTGATTCCTCATTCCCTAATGAGGATAAGTAGGTGTCATACCCCAATTTTCTCCCCCTAGATCACATCATCATTCTAGGACATCAACATTGTTAATCTAACCTTAACCTCTTTCAACTCTGATCTTTGTCAAGATGCAGGTGAATCAGGGTTTCACACAGTCGGGAATCGGGGTTTCTATGGTTTGATCAGTCAAGGTCTGAGATTGCTTCTCCATGTAGAAATTATCTATATCATCAAAGATATCACATTAGATCAAGTATGAATCCAATTTGAGATTTTCACCCAAGGAATAAGAACAGTGCAATCCAAGAACCCAGATTAGGGTTTCTAATTGGAAAAGTCGACTGTAGTTTGATTTTGACTTAAAGAGGTCTCTAATGATGGAACCATGGTCCATAAGGGTCATATGAATTATTGAAGTTTACAAAAGAAGTTTTAAGGCCTCAGGGAACCCAGAACACTAACAGTCGATTCGAAGGTTTTCGATCGTTCAGTTAGTCTTACTGGAAAGTCAACTCATTGACCAATAGAGTTTTGACCCAAAATTGAAGCCAATTATGTTCCCAATTTTATGACATATATAATCATGAAGTTTGGTGACCATTGGATCAATAATTGAGAAATAATCGAAAAGTCGAAAAATTAGGGTTTAGAAGGGGGTTAAGCCATAATTTCCTAACCACATGTCCAAATGGAGTCGTTCAAAGCTTGTTAGAAAGGCCTTGAGGAGCCTTAAAAAAGTGTCACAGTGACCTATGATCAAAAAATGAATGGATTTTAAGTTATGAGCAAAGATAAGGCAAGAGGGGAAAAACACAGAAAAATTTCATGTTTTTTGTACTTGAAAGTCAATTTTTCAGCCAATTTCAAGGAGATTTTTGACACAGTTCCCTTTGGAATTTAAACTTGTGTAAAACATGAAAGTTGTAGAACATATTTTGGGCTTTCCAATAAGTAACAGATCATTTTCTCAGCCCTCATGGTTAGGGAGAATTGAAGGAGACAAGTTGGAGATTTGTTATGTCACCAAACCAAGTCCAACGCATGCCAAAAGGTGCATAAACCATCCAATTTGCTTCTAACCACTTATTTAGATTTGAATCTGATGTTTAGAAGTTTGATAGATGGAAGTACAAGAGGAATCCATGGGCAAAACCATATTTTTAGTTAATGGATTTGTTTAATCAAAGAAAGTACTAGGAAGTACATCATGGGAGAGAGTCTTTTGAGCGAAAGTTGTTGCAGAATAGCTACCCCCTTCTTCCACCCCTCTAGTCACCTCATACAACCTGCTTACAGGCTATTTGAATGCTGAGATACATTGGAAACTCATACAACCATTAGCATCAAGATCAAGAGGAAGATTTGCTTCCACTTCCCTCCAAAAAGCAAGATCTTGCAAGAAGGTCTAATCTGCCCTCACCCTTTACTCCTCCACTCTTCCTATAAATAGAACATCCTCCACACATCACAAACACAATAGTTATATGTCGCTTCCGCGAAAATAAGGTGCCGGCAAAACAGAAGAGTCGCCACCTTTCGTTATTTATCCCTCAGAACGGGAAAGGAAACGATCGGAAAAACCTGACGAAAAGGTATAAGACAAGGTCATCGCAACCATTGTCTGGGTTCGGGAGTCAGTTACAAAAGGGGAAGGTATTAGCACCCCTCACGTCCATCGTACTCGATGGGGTCCACGCTTGTTGTGTTTATCTGACGGGTTGGTTTTATCTATCTACCTATCAAGGCTGGTATGAAAAAGAAAAGAAAATGACTCGGCAAAGCGTCACGCTTTATGCCTACATATTCTCATCAGAGAATGAGAAATCAGAGTCTACGTAGTTCGACTAACTACGGGTAACGGATGGGGGGAAGGTAGCTCACCAATACGTCAGTATTGTGCCTACGTACTCTCAACAGATATGAAAGATCAGAGCTTACGTAGTTCGGGATAATACGGATTACGGGGGTTCAGATTCATCTGTTTTATCGAGTAGGGTTAACAAACAGTTCCAGCAGTTTGGCGTACGCTGCTCGACCCTTGGAGACTTATGCGTTACCGTTTGCGGTAGGACTGAGAGTTAACGACACTCTTTTCTTCAGAAAAGCTTCCTTTGAATTACGGTCCCACGGGGCAAAAAGGTTTGAGGTTTGTTTTGTGTCTTTTACAGAAGAACTGTTTTTTATGGATGTTTGCAACCAATATCGCACTAGAGACTATGACCTGAGAGTGAATGCGTCGCATGTCACCCAAAGGGTGCCATACTAAACATCCAGACTATTGAAAAGAAACTCTCCAACAATCCTTTCTCAGATAGCTTAAGGCTCGTAACGTACGACGTCAGTTGACCTTTATTACTGTATTTTAATTTGTTTTGAGATGAGAAGAGAACGAACAGGTTCAACTAAGGGGGAGACTATCAAGTCCTAATGTTGTCATGCCAAGGATTCATCCTATGGTTGAGGTTTGAAACAGGGAACACGTAGAAGTTATCATGCATAGGTTTTAACCTAAAGTTCTAATCATCACTTCCTTATCAAAGGAAGTGAGATTCCTAGGGGATCATGTCAAAGATAAACAGAAACAGATAAAGCATCAGCTTAAACAGTAAACAGATATACAGTAAACGACTGTAAAATGCATGCAATGCAAGTGAGGGAGGAAATGTGTGTGGGGCATCAACCTCCACAAGCTCGTCTCGACCTCAAGCCAGATATGAATAACTGCAATCATACAGGAAGAAATAACATGCTATCAAGCAAACACAATAACTGCAATCATACAGAGGACGTAAAATGCCATCAAGCAAATAACAAACCACATAGGAAAGGGAGCAGGGCTCTACCGAATACCCGCAAGCAAAGCCATACAGTAAAAATACAAGCAGAGGGAGCAACTCAACCTCTAGTGCAGTCATGCTCCTAGCTTAAATCAATCTAAATATGAACTTATTCTAATGCATCAAGCAAATCAAACAAGTCACAGCAATACAGTTGCACAGAAAGCAAACAGACAGGAAGGAAAGCAGATCAACAGCCTCCTCAACTTCACAACAAAGCTCCCCCGCCATCAGCTCAGCCCTCAGACTTCAACAGCTCTTCAAGACTATCATCTTCAATAGCAAGTATCAACTTGCTTCTCTGAGCTTCCAACACATCCACATAAGTATCAACTTATTCTCTCTTCCTCAAGCCTCAACTCTTCAGTAATTTACACCTCCAGGCTTCACTCCTAAAATCAAGTATCAACTTGGCTTTCAGGCTCTCAATGCATCATACACAAGTATCAACTGATTCTTTCTTCTTCAAGCCTCAGCTTCTCACTCAACTTCAATTTGATCTTCTTCACAAGTGTCAACTTGGTCTTCAAGCATCAGCTCTCTCCTCTTTACCAGTATCAACTTGTTCTTCTTCATCTACAAGCTTCAGCTTCTAAGGGTAATCTTCAAACACAAAGAAGTATCAACTCCTAGCATATTCAATCTTCACAAGGAAACCCATCCTCTAGCAAGGGAGAAAGATTCATCTAACAAGAGCAAAGTTTGGATGATTGGTAGCAGAGTGAAGACCAAAGGTCACCACTAAGCATCCTATCATCAGAGAAAGGGACCCTCAAAGGTTCTACCAACTTGCAAAGAGCCACACATCCTATCAAAGGAGGGATGAGGCCTTTACAAGGGTACCTTACATCATAGGGAAGAATGGAAGTGATAAACATCTTCCATGTTTATGAAGGAAGAGAATCTATCTAGGAGCTCTGCCTAAAAACCCTAATCTTAACACCTAATCAACACTACACCAAAAGAAGGGAAGATCTTCACATCCAAGCTTATTCATTCAGTCCATGGTAGCCCAAGCTTGTCTTCAACATCATCCAAGAGCAAGAGAGACAAAACCCTAATCTAAGGGAACTAAAGAAGTCATTCTAGTTGAATTAGTGTATTAGAATCATCTAAAGTTAGCATCTAAACTAAAATCAAACAAAAATAGTAAACTACATTGTAAATTCCTACAAAATTTCCTAAGGGATCCTAATTCAATCATGAATCTACCATACAAAAATCAGAGGTTGAATCATCCACCAAGTTCTAGAAATAAACCCTAAATCATAAGGTATCAACCATAAACCCTAAAAATGGAGCTCTTAAAGTTTCAACCTAGAACTACCACTTACATTCATCACAAAAATGTGAGAAAAATATAGGGGGAGCATGCATATCTAGGCTAGCTACAAACAAAAAATCAAGGCAAAAATCATCATCACATGATCAAAGCAAATTCAACAAAATCAAGCATCAACCATGATTATTTTAATATCAATTAAAATGTAAAAATGCACATAAAATCAAAAAAGGCATGGAATATTAATATTTTTTATCTAAAAAATACTAGATTCAATCATGAACCCATGGCAAAAAGAATGGAATTAATTGAGTTATTTTTCCATTATTTATGAATTTTCCAATAACCATGTATGAAATGAAAAATAAAATGAAAAAATCAAAAGAAAATGAAAGGCGCGCGGTGCAGGTAGCAACAAAATCCAGTTCATTTCAGTGATTGGGCCCAGAGGGGGTGTTGGTATCAACTATTGACTTAAGCCCAAAACCAACAGATAAATGAAACACAGCGTTTCATATTATTTCAGAATCCTTCAAAAAATTGGAAATGATCGTGGCCGTGGGATGATGTCTTCAGTCAAAGTCAACCTAAGATCTAATGGCTATCAAGTCATCTTCTCCATTTGAATTCCTGAAACACGCGCGCAGCCATGGCCACCGCCGGTGGTTCTCCGATCATCAGCTCAAACCCTAACTCTTTCTAGAATCCACCATACCAAATGGTCTCTACACGAAACTTGTCCCAAATCTCACAAGGAATCTTCCTATACCACTTAATCATCCTAAAAGTTCAAGATTTGCAAGAACACAATCTCAACCAGAAATTGGATAAACCCTAATTGGTCACTAACTCCTAATTTAATGATCCAGAAACCTTCCTACACCAATCTACAATGCATCTAACATAACAATTCCTCTGGATTCTACCTAAATCAAGCCATGGAATAAGAACTGCATACCTGGTAAAATCGTGTGAACAGAGTGGTTGAATCTTTAAATCAACCCTCAAGAACTTGCAGACTCTTTCACTAACCTCCAAGGAAGGTTCTGTATGCAAAGAAAAAAGCTGAAACCTCGTGGATTCTTGAACCCGATTCTGAGTTGCATGCTTCCAACTCCAATGGCTAACTCATGATTCCTTCACAGTTTGGCCTTGAATTTGATCTGGAATTGATCACCAACCTCAGAGCAAGCTATTGGGATCAATATCTTGGATTGAAATGGCTTCAAACCTTGTAACAGATTTTGATTTGCAAGAAGAAATTTCAAAGTGCAATCTCACTCTCCTCTCTCAATTCTCACCAACCTTCACTCTGTACCAATTCATAATCATATATAGGACATGAATGAATGATCTAGAAAGTTCTAGATCAATCCAATGAGTATTTCAATATCTCATGTCATGGAAAATTCAATCTCATGCCATTCTCATACCAATTATGCTAGCAGCTTGCACTTGCCCTCATTCTCATCCAAATTCCCTCCACATGAGATTTTGAAAGTGTTTTGATGGATTGGAGCATTGGTCTTGCGCTTATGCATAGTTTGGGTTATGTAACTTAAGCTTTAAGTAACAACATACAACTCCATGATTTTGACCTCAAATGAGAAAAGTGCCATTTCCATTGTCTTTAAAATGCATTTTACAATCAAAATGACATACAGGTTTGTTTCATTTGGTCACCAAATGAAAAATCCCAAATTTGGTCTTTTTAATGAACTTTAATTCTTCCTTTTTAAGCCAATTTTGCAATTTTGAGTTACAAGAAATTCCAACCTCTCATGACCACTTGGCTAGCCTTAAAACATCATTTTGAACAAGTTTGATGTTGGACATTTTCCCATTTGAAACTTTCAAATAGGAGTTATGGCCTTATGCTTGAAATGACCTGTAATCTCCAAATGACCAAAATACCCTTGACTTGTCAAAGCCATAACTTGAGTTATACAAATACTATCAAGGACTTCTAGCACTCTCTAGAAAGATAAGAGGATAAGGAACAACATTCATGTTGACCAAAAGTTCATAGGAATCATCCTTCTAGGGCAAAAGTGTCATGCAAGTTGGGTAACTTTCAATCTCCAAATTCACATGCCTCAGATGACCTGTAACTTGTCTGGCTCATAACTTGAGTTCTATAATCCCTATCAAGGACTTCTAGTACTCAAATTAAAGCTAAGATCATGCTCTACAACAATCATGTTGGGGGCAATATGAGATGACAATCACATCTTGAGCTAAATTGCCTTGAAGATAGGGGTCAAACTAGGGGATTTTACACTGTCAAGCCTTAGAAACCCTAGCTTGAAACTTCTCAAACTCTTCAATCATGATGGGTTGACCTTGGAATCATCCTTATAACATCTCAATATATCCATCCATGATCACATGGCTCTTGGATTAGGTCTCAAACTTTCTTCAAATCATTAGTTGACTTAGGGTGAACCCAGTCAAACCCTGATTGCACCACTCATGGCTGAGGCTCCTTATTCTTGCACAATGACCTGTCTAGGCCTAAAAGTGATCTTCAACACTTCAAATGAGCTCTCTCAAGACCTCAAGTCCATCTCCATGACCTTAGAATCATCTTATGGCTTCCCACAACTCTCAAGTTAGGAGACCTACACACTCTCGGCTTCAATCACTCTCTCTGAGGATCTTCTAACTTCTCTGACAAGAATATCAACTCTTGAGCATCTGAATAACCTTCCTAGCTAGCTTCAATGTATTATGTAGCCCTTGATTGGTAATCATACCTCTTGATCTCCTGCATACATGTCAATGAAATGCAAATGATAATGCTAATGTGAATGAAATGAAACATAAGCTAGGTGAAGAAATGTTGGGAAAATTTTGGGGTGCAACAACTGCCCCTATTCAAATGTCTTGGACCTGACTGGGTGAGAAGCGAACGGCTCTCAAATAATCAAGGTAAAAGACGGTTGAATACCAACAAACCCGGAAATTTTCCAACTGCACATTACACGGTACTCTGATGGGGATAAATCTTCGGAGACCGAAATGATAGTTGCACGGCAACTAGCTGGAGAAATACTGATCTGAACCTTCGTCAGGATGATTCTCTGATTTATCTGATATCATTGCATCCTCAAATCATCGAGGGATCACTGGTTACATGGTAATTGACGATCTGCCAATCGCACAGGTAAACAATACTTGGATTGGTAGGAACATCCTCAAAATTGAGCATGCCAGTTGCACGGCAACCCTGCTGGGGAATTGGTCACACGGTAACCGGTGAAAAGTCTGATTTTAAGTCTCCGTCAGGATGATCATCTGATTTTGCTGTAGATCTTCGTCCTCAAGTCATCAAAGGATCACTGGTCACTCGGTAACCAGCGATACATAGCTGATATTACCGTCATGCATTCTGCGGCGCGACAATAGAAGAATTCCTCAGGACTCATCAAGTCATTAGGAACTTTTTAACAATCAAGTTAATTATGTCGTCGGGCATTCAAAGAAATTTTTGGGCGTCAGTCGGACTTCGTCAGCAAGTCGGGAATGCAAATCTCGGTCAATCATGAACCAAATAGGGATATCCAAACTTCTACCATCAGGCACTCCGCATCAGCTGAGAGCACTGCTTCGACATCACAGCTGGACTTCATCAGTAAGTCCGGTGTTTTGGCACCGATGCCGGACTTTAATCATCAAGTCTTCAAGGAAATTTCAACTTCTCTTTAGGATCTGCCGAGGATGACACATCTCCGCTGGGGATTCTAGATAACTATCAAGTAACTCTGCTTCGGGGATCCAGAAATCATTCTGGGTAAATAAGCTCAGCTGAGGAAATCAAGAATCATCTTGAACACATAACTCCGCCGGGGACTTCAAGAATCATCCTGAACCAATAATTCTGCTGGAGACTTCAGGAATCATCCTAAGCAAACGCTCTACCAGGGACTCTAAGCATCAACTTAAGCAACCCTCTCTGGCGGCTTCACTGGGGGTTTTAAAAATCATCTTAAGCACACAACTTCGCTGGGGAATTCAAGAATCATCTTGAGCCACCCAACTCTTCTGAGATTTCAGGAATCATCCTGAGCAAACACCATACCTGGGAACACCTGCAAAACAAGAACGGTAACAACCTAGCTCATGTTTCATACGCATATGTTTGACAATGGCGCAATGCTCCACGCGGTGGAAATGCTACGCGTTTAGGGTAAATGTTGTGCAATCATGCGAAATGCTACGACCCCATCAGCAAAATAAATGCTGAAGGGAGAATCCTCCCGTCAAGGAGAAGGAACGACTCTGGTGGAGAGGAGGAATCATCCTGCCAAGGAGAAGAAGTCCCATCAATCTCAATTGGACTCCGCCTGGGGAAACGACCTTCAGTCGACTGCCGCAGGGGAATAAAGCTCTACGAGAACCTGAACCTGCTCATTTGGGTATTCAAACCACAACTGCTGAGGAAAACGATGTCAATCGCAGAAATAAACTGTGCGGCCTTCGCGGCTAAAACTTTCCTGGAGATAACGACTCCGATGGGAAATACAGCATCAACTATTCAACACTCTACTGGGGAAAACCAATCGTGGCCCGAATGCTTTCCAAGGACTCGACTCTCTTGGAAATTTGCATACTCGGCTGGGGAAGAAGGAATCATCCTGCTTGACAGGGAGAATACAACTCTGTGGGGAATTTCAATTTTGCTGAAGACTTCAGTCTGAACTATCGAAAGTTGCACACTTCAGTATATGACTCAGCTGGGGAGATGATGTTTCTTCAGGATACATTTGATTGGGGAGAATCTTCTCTGCTTGGGGAGATATATCAATGCTCTTGGTCCCATGTTCGGACTCCGTGGGGAGAAGCTACTGAGCTTGTTGGAGAAGAAGGAATCATCCTATGTGGGGACGCATATGGCGTACTGCCTAGTATATTCTACACCTGCAACAACACGAACAAACAGACAAGATACCCTTCTCAAAGGGACCTATCAAGGTTATCATCTTGTGACGATGTTCAAGTAATTCGTTGTTTCAACAATCAGTGGCCTAGGCCAGTAAGTTTATGTATGCGCATTTTATCAAAAACATCGGCGTTCTTTTTCGCAAACAAAACAGATAAGTGCTAAACAAACAAACAGAATTGCTGAATAGTACACATTTTATTGATAACGAACCCCTGAATGGGTAAAAATGTTTTACAACAGATGCAAGCTCCTGGAATGAGGAAGCTGCGCAAATATACAACATAAATATACATCAGTATATACACAAATGTCGGCAATGAGGCGTAGACGAACACCATGAGTTGATCCCTCTGTGACCCACTCGACTTCGACATTTCTCCAATGCTTCAGCTTCAGAAGAGATTGATTCAGATAAACGGCCCTCAGGTCTTCCAAACCACGAAACAATGAAAGTCCACAAGCGGAACGCAGTCATTTTCTTTTTCAAATCCCTAACTTTTGCCTGAATCGCCCTTTCAGGTTTTCGATTCACCGGGATACCCTTTTTTGCCAAAGTCGCCCATCCGGGTTTTCGACTTTGCGGGTGTACATTTTTCTTTTATATCCCTAATTTTTGCCCGAACCTTTTTCCTTTTTTATGGTTTGCCGGGATGCCCCATTTTTGCCTGGATATTCTTTTTCTTTCCAGCGGGTCATTTTTTAAGCAAAGTATTTTTTAACTGCGTCCGCGTTCACCGGGGATGCAAAATATTCACCATCCATCGTGGATAACAACAAGGCTCCTCCCGAGAAGACCTTGCTGACGACGTACGGACCTTCGTAATTGGGAGTCCACTTGCCCCGGTGATCGGAGTGTGGAGGAAGAATCTTCTTCAGGACGAGATCACCCGTCTGAAAGCTTCTAGGACGCACCTTCTTATCATAAGCTTTCTTCATTCGGCTTTGGTATAGACGACCATATGCAATCGATGCTAACCTCTTCTCGTCCATCAGGCTGAGTTGGTTTAGTCGGTTCTTAATCCATTCAAGGAATCTCAACTTCCAATGGTAGGACAGCTTCCATATCGTACACCAGTGAGAACGGAGTTGCCCCGATTGACGTACGTACCGTTGTACGATAACCGTGCAGTGCGAATGGCAACATCTCGTGCCAATCTTTCTAGGTCACGACCATCTTCTGTACAATCTTCTTGATGTTCTTATTAGCCGCTTCAACGACGCCATTCATCTTCGGCCGGTAAGGAGATGAGTTGTGATGTTCAATCTTGAAACTTTGGCACAGCTCCTTCATCATCTTGTTATTCAGATTCGAACCATTATCAGTAATGATCCGCTCGGGAATTCCGTAACGACAGATGATGTCCCTCTTTATGAATTTAGCCACCACCTGCTTGGTCACAATAGCATATGAGGCCGCCTCCACCCACTTGGTGAAGTAGTCGATAGCTACTAGAATGATGCGATGACCGTTAGAAGCAGTGGGCTCGATCTTGCCTATCATGTCGATGCCCCACATGGAGAACGGCCACGGGGAAGACATGACATTCAACGGGCACGAAGGCACATGAATCTTATCAGCATAAATCTGGCATTTATGACATCTCTTCGCGAATTTAAAGCAATCCGACTCCATCGTCAGCCAGTAGTATCCTGCTCTCAGGATCTTTCTTGTCATAGCATGCCCGTCGGCGTGCGTACCAAATGTGCCTTCATGGACTTCTTCCGTGAGCATACTCGCTTCTTTCTCATCTACACATCTGAGTAGCACGAGATCGTGGTTTCTTTTATACAAAACTCCATCAAGATTGAGATAAAAGTTTCCAGACAGCCTCCTCAGAGTCTTCTTATCCTGGGTTGACACTCCCGCAGGATACTCCTTAGTCATAAGGAAAGTCTGGATATCATGGAACCATGGCTTGCCGTCGGAGGCTTCCTCGATCGCAAAGACGAATGTAGGTCTATCAAGACGAGAAAGGACAATTCTTGGGGATTCATTCCAAAAATTGACTTTGTACATCGAAGCCAGCGTGGCTAGGGCATCAGCCATCTGATTTTCAGCCCTGGGCACATGATGGAGTTCCACTCGATCAAAGAACGGAAGTAGCCTTCTGGCATAGTTCATGTACGACACCAAATTCGATTGACGAGTCTCCCACTCCCCTTTAATCTGGTTGATCACAAGTGCCAAGTCACCATATACATCTAGGTTCTTGATTCTCAAATCAATTGCTTCTTCTAGACCCATGATGCATGCTTCGTACTCCGCTTCATTATTGGTGATCGGAAACGTCAGTCTCGCAGTGAACGGGATGTGGGATCCGTGGGGAGTCGTGATGATCGCTCCTATGCCACTTCCGTAAGAATTAACCGCCCCGTCAAATATCAATTTCCATTGGGACTTCCTATCTGGACCCTCGTCGGGCAATGGTTCATCGCAATCTTTCACCTTGAGAAACATGATATCCTCATCAGGGAATTCAAATTTCATCGGATGGTAATCCTCGATCGGCTGTTCGACAAGGTATTCAGACAATACGCTTCCCTTGATAGCCTTCTAGGAAACGTACTAAATGTCATATTCCGTCAATACCATTTAACATCTGGCAATCCTGCCCGAAAGCGCTTGCTTCTTGAAGACGTACTTGATCGGATCCATCTTCGAAATTAGCATGGTGGTGTGATTGAGCATGTACTATCGTAAACATTTGGCAGCCCAGGCTAGTGCGCAACACGTTTTCTCCAGCATCGAGTAACGAGATTCACAATCTGTGAACTTTTTACTCAAGTAGTAAATGGCATGCTCCTTTCTGCCCGTCTCGTTGTGCTGACCGAGAACACACCCTATACTATTCTCAAGAACGGTCAAGTACATGATTAAACGTCTTCCGGCCACTGGGGGTATCAAGATTGGAGGTTCCTGCAGATACTGTTTTATCTTATCAAATGCCTTCTGGCAATCCTCGTTCCAGATAATCGCCTGATCTTTCTTTAAATGTTTGAACATCAGTTCACACGTGGCCGTGAGCTGAGAAATAAACCTTGCAATGTAGTTTATTCTTCCCAGGAAACCACAAACTTCTTTTTCAGTTTTTGGCGCTGGCATTTCTTGTATTTCTTTTATCTTCGCAGGATCAACCTCGATGCCTCTTTCGCTCACGATAAACCCCAGTAGTTTTCCCGACCGTACTTTGAAAGTACACTTGTTAGGATTCAGCCTCAACCTGAATTTCCTAAGCCTCTCAAAAAGCTTCAGCAAATTGACCAGATGTCCCTCCTCCGTTTGGGACTTCGCAATCATGTTATCAATATAGACTTCAATCTCATGATGAATCATGTCATGAAACAAAGTAACCATTGCTCTTTGGTAAGTGGCCCCTGCGTTCTTCAGACCGAAAGGCATTACCTTGTAGCAAAACATTCCCCAAGGTGTAATAAACGTAGTTTTCTCCATGTCCTCCGGCGCCATCTTGATCTGATTGTAACCGGAGAAGCCATCCATGAACGAAAATACGTAGAACTGAGCTGTATTGTCGACCAACACATCGATATGAGGGAGCGGGAAATCATCCTTAGGGCTCGCCCTATTCAAATCCCGATAATCGACGCACATTCGCACCTTACCGTCCTTCTTCGATATAGGTACTATGTTGGCGACCCACGGAGGGTAAGTAGTGACCGCTAAGAAACCAGCATCAAGCTGCTTTTGCACTTCTTCTTTGATCTTAACGGCCATATCTGGTCGTGTCCTCCTAAGCTTCTGCTTAACGGGAGGACAATCTTCTCGCAGCGGCAAGTGGTGGACCACAATGTCGGTATCAAGTCCGGGCATATCCTCATATGACCAAGCAAAGATGTCACTATACTCTCGAAGCATCTCGACCAATCTCTGCTTGACATCACTCTGCAATGCAGCCCCTATCCTGACGTTCCTGACAAGTTCCTTAGAACCCAAATTCACAATCTCAATCTCTTCGTCGTGAGGCAGAATAACTTTCTCTTCTTGTTTCAACAAGCGGGCTAACTCTTCGGGAAAGTCTTCGTCTTCGTCAATCCCTTCTTCGGCTTGATAGATCGGGAAATCAAAGTCGAAGTGAGTCGTAGAAGGTCCAGAGTCGATGTCATCTGCTATGTGGATCCTACAATAACAAGGGTTAAGCTTAAAACAAGGATATGCAGGTTAGCACAAACCCCATTGCCATTTTGTTGTTTTTTAAAACAAATATAAAACAGGAATAACAGGGATCACAACATTTGAATACGAAGAAAAACGCCTTTTGATTTATTGGTAAAATACATGTACATAATCAAACAAGGCCCTGACAATAAAACCGCTATGCCCCGGGTAGGACATAGGGTTGTACAATGATTGGAGAAAGTAAATCATTACTCTTTGCCTGTCACTTGGATGGTACCCCTGATGGACCAGTTGGTAAGGCTCTGGCCGGGTTTGCTTGGCTGGATCCAAGAGTCTAGGTCACAATCGCTGTCCTCGCCGTCTTCAGACACTACGTTGACACTTTCAAATATCACCCCGCCACTGGTAAACTGGATCGGTCCTTTACCTCGCGACGCACTGCTAGAAGAGGAGGCTTCAACCGCAGGAGAGTATCCCAACCCAAACTTGTCTTGCTTGTTAGGTATCTCTAGAATTCGCCCCCAGCCTGGGGTGGATCCAGCTTGGACAACAGCCCGGGCTTCCTTGAAGGAAGATAGAGTCATCTCTGGCTTCTCAATGATTACATGAGCTACGTTCTTGACTTTAACAGCTTCGAACGCCTGACATAGGGTTTCATGGATTTCCCCATCCATCTCAACGTATTTGAAGGACGACAAATGGCTCACCATTATGTCTTCCTCGCCACATACAGTCACGATGCTACCTCCGACAGCATACTTAAGTTTCTGGTGCAGCGTGGAGGTCACGGCACCCGCGGAATGGATCCATGGCCGGCCCAAGAGACAACTGTAGGCCGGCATGATGTCCATAATGTAGAAGACTGCGTCGAATGTTTCCGGCCCCACTTGGATTGGTAGCGTCACCTCCCCGAAAACATGACGTTTGGTTCCATCAAACGCTTTCACCACCAGATCACTAGGTGTGCAGATCAATCCTCGAGTATCCAACTTCATCAATGCTTTGTTCGGAAGAACATTGAGTGATGACCCTGTGTCCACCAACACGTGAGACATAATCGTTCCCCTACGCTCTATAGAGATGTGCAGGGCGCTGTTGTGGTTTCTTCCCTTCGGCGTCAACTCCAGGTCAGTGAACCCTAACCCATTTCCAGCATTCACGTGGGCTACGACCCCTTCCAACTGGTTGACCGATATTTCCTGCGGTACATACGTGGCATTCAACACCTTCAGCAGCGCGTTACGATGTGCCTCAGAACACAGCAACAAATTCAGGATGGAAATTTTCGAGGGCGTTTGATGGAGATGGTCCACGATCTTGTAGTCACTCTTCTTAATCAACCTCATAAACTCTTCAGCGTCTTTAACAAGTAAGTCCTTCTGTACCCCACGAGAGGTTTCTTCAACGACTTTACTTTTACCTTTATCAGCTACATCAACTTTGTCCGCTTTGTCTGCCACGATCTCAGGTGGAGCAAATACTCTCCCGCTACGAGTGATTCCGCCAATTCCCGCTAGGTTATCCACAGACGCCCTAGATGGTTCCAATTCCAACTTCTGTCCGTTACAGTAGACGTCTGCCCCATAATGCCATGGGACGGCATTGGTGCTTTCGAAAGGTATCGGCCCAGCTTTGGTGATGGTAATCATGGGCGGCCTGGGTGCAGAAATAGTTATCGTCCGACGAGGGATGGTGATGGTGGCAACCTCATCATCTTGCTTCAGCATTACCTCTCCTGATCCGCTTTTGGCCCTTCAGCTAAACTGCAAGATTCCTTCGGTCATCAGACTCTGAATCCCTTCTATCAACTGTTCACATCCATCAGGACTAGTCGCACAACCCATACACAGTTCTCCGCAGCCCGGGAAGAAACCTCTTTTCATCAGCTTGGCTTTAACGAAGCTAAGCGGTGTCTTCAGATCTTTGACATCGGTCAACAAATCCAAGCTCTCGTCTTCAATAATGGCATTTAGTCCACCTCCCCTATGATTCGGCATAGGGTTCTTCGTGACGTTTGGCACATTATCTGAGAAATTGATGATCTTAGCGTCCACCATATCCTGCACCTTGTGCTTGAAGGCTTTGCAATTTTCTATCGTGTGGCCTGGCGCCCCTGAGTGAAACTCACATATTGCATTCGCATCATAACCTGGCAGAGGTGCCCCTGTCAAGGGAGCCAGGGTTCTCTTCTGGATCAGCTGTAACTGGAGCAGAGTCTGTAACAGCTGAGCATAAGACATGGGCGGAGTCTCAAGGTGACGGCTCGACAGCGGTGCCCTATTCTGATACTTTTTGTACCCTTGTTGGTTCGGCTGCTGCTGCTGCTGTGGCTGGGGTTGCTGGACCGCGGGGATGGTTATGCTGGCCACCTGTTGGTGCTGGCCCTTGCCTTTCCTTCGAGCGTTGGACACGGCGCTCGTCTCTCCTTCCCTCCTTTTGCCACCATATGGTTTCTTTCCTCCTCCAGCTGAGGACAGATCACCTTGAATTATCCCCAGTTTGATCCCATTTTCAACGTGCTCACCCGTGATAATGAGATCTGAGAAGCTTCCCGACATACTGCTGACCAATTTCTCGTAATAAACCCCATGAGAGGGTGGCTACGAACATTTCCATAAGCTCGCATTCAACCATCGGCGGCTGAACTCTAGCTGCCAATTCACGCCATCTCTGGGCGTATTCTTTGAACCCTTCATTGTTCCTCTGCGACAAATTCTGCAGTAGAACTCGGTTCGGAGCCAAGTCACTGTTATATTGGTAATGGTGCACGAATGCTTCAGCAAGTTCCTTCCACGTGCGCACACTGGTAGGTTCCAGACTCATGTACCATTCCAGGGAGGGCCCGGACAGACTGTCCTGAAAGAAGTGCATCAGCAACTTCTCGTCTTCAGAGTGAGCTGACATTTTCCGATAGTATGATCTCAGATGGACGCGAGGGCAAGTGGTGCCCTTTTACTTTTCAAAGTCGGGTACCTTGAACTTGGGAGGCACCTTGAAATCATCAATCAGTCCCAACTTGGACATGTCAACACCCATGGTGTTCTGGTTCTCGAAATTCCTCATCTTGTCCTCGAGTGCCTTAAACCTCAGACGTGCTTCAGCTGTCAGCTCTCCCTCAGCACCTCTCTGTGAGAACACATCGTCTTGACGGTCTTCTAACCATGGTTGAGGCCCATACAGATTTCCAACACCTGCGTTGCCGTTGCCTAGTCCAACATTGACATTAGCTTCAAAATTCCCATTACCGACGCCAGTCGTATTACCGTTGAGTTCCATGTTAGCGATTACATTGCCGTTGGCACTGCCATTCCCCCGGTCACGAGGACGCCATTCTGAGGAGTTTCAACAGGTGGAGGGGTTGGCACAGTCCCACCATGGAGTACACCATTGCTGTCGACCCTTGAAATCAGAGGCTGGACCAATGTTCTGAGCTGATCCTGGCCGTTGGCAACCACTTGCATGAGCTCCATGAAGCGGTCCATCCTCTCTCGGAGTTCTTGAATGTCAGTCTGCACTTGCTCCATAACTCTGGCTTGATTTTCTCTAGTCGGATAGCGGTGGATTGGCCTTTGATCAATCCTGGAACAGCCCTGAAACAACCTGTATACACAAAAGGGTTAGAAAAAACGACAAAGTGCTCGTTATGCAAATGCTTCATGCAAATGCAAACGTGTGTCTGTGTGTTAGGGAGATTTCCCCTGATCCAAGTGCCTGAGTGCCAGTGCTGATAATAAGAAGTCCGAGTCCAATCATGGAAATAACATCTCATATATATAAAGAAAGCCCATCAAGGCGGTACATAACGTCACTGAGTACAAGCTGAATCAATAGCATGACCTCAACCAACAAGCCTGGTGATGGTCAGCATACAACAATGATCAACACAAAAGGATTACAAATAGTCAAGCACGGCCACGGGCTCGAAACTCTTCTAACAACCCCTTCGTTTTTGGATGATCAGGCCGAGTGAGCAACCCTTCGACGAGTAACTCTCTCTGCATAATGGTGTATTGAAGACCTTCAACCGAATCTTCCCATGCTCCTTCGCCGAAATAATCTTCTAACTTCCGGTTCTTGTATTCAAACGTCAGTTTGCGCTCCTTCAGGTTAGCAAGAGCCTTGTTGAGCTGGCATTCAGCGGCATATCTGCGAGCGGTTTCTTCATCAAACCTCTTCTCACTAGCCTTCACCTGGGCTTTCAGCTTGAAGATCTGTTGCTTCAGCTTATCCTCCCGTTCTTTGTCGTTGGCTAGGGTGGCCTTCCAATGCTTATTAAACTTGGATATTCTCCGGTACGCTTCATTCAAGTGCTTCTTCTTAGTGGCTAGTACATCATTGACAGCTTTGAAGTCTTGACCCAAACGCTCACGCTCGGCTATCTGCTTAGTCAAATTTGTCCCTAACTGGTTCACCAGCTCTGTCTGCCTCTTGAAGGAATGGACGGCTTCACTTCTCTCGCTTCTGAGTTGAGCCAATTCTTTCTCCAGTTCTTCATTTGCCTTCTTCAGCTCATCTCTCTCAGCTAACACCTGATTATGCTGCTGAATAGGCACGGTGGTAGGCTCTTCAATCACTGGAGGGCTTTCTGGCTGGGCAGGTGGAAACAGCATCCCTATAATATCTGCTCTGGCTCTGAACCAGGTCACATACGGAGCGTAGGCTTGGCTATTACTTTTCCCAGCAACGGCTTTCCCCGCTTGCAGATACCATTCCAAGCGCGCTGAAGCTTAGATAGCATATCCCCCTCTAAAAGACCAGTGAGGTACAGAGATTCCTGCACCTCTTCATCCTTCGGTGGAGCTCTCAAAGCATAAGCAAACTGTCGGACCAACAGAGATGGGTTATAATTGATACAACCCTTCTTGCCTATCAAAGGCACATTCGGAAACCCACTGCAGCTGAAGATAATCTCAGTACCCAACTGTCGCTACCGCGAAAATAAGGTGTCGGCAAAACAGAAGACTCGCCATCTTTCGTTATTTATCCCTCAGAATGGGAAAGGAAACGATCGGAAAAACCTGACGAAGAGGTATAAGACAAGGTCATCGCAACCATTGTCTGGGTTCGGGAGTCGGTTACGCAAGGGGAAGGTATTAGCACCCCTCACGTCCATCGTACTCGGTGGGATCCACGCTTGTTATGCTTATCTGACGGGTTGGTTTTATCTATCTACCTATCAAGGTTGGTCTGAAAAAGAAAAGAAAATGACTCGGCAAAGCGTCGCACTTTATGCCTACGTATTCTCATCAGAGAATGAGAAATCAGAGTCCACGTAGTTTGCCTAACTACGGGTGATAGGGGAGGTGGCTCGCCAATACATAAGTATTGTGCCTACATACTCTCAACATGCATGAGAGATCAAAGCTTACGTAGTTCGGGATAATACGGATTGCGGGAATTCAGATTCATCTGTTTTATCGAGTAGGGTTATCAAACAGTTCCAGCAATTTGGTGTACGCAACTCGACCCTTGGAGACTTAGGCGTTACCGTTTGCGGTAGAACTGGGAGTTAACGACACTCTTTCCTTCAGAAAAGCTTCCTTTGAATTATGGGCCCACGAGGCAAAAAGGTTTGAAGTTTGTTTTCTGTCTTTTACTGAAGAACTGTTTTTGATTGATGTTTGCAACCAATATCGCACTAGAGACTATGACCTGAGAGTGAATGCGTCGCATGTCACCCAAAGGGTGCCATACTAAACGTCCAAGTTGTCGAAAAGAAACTCTCCGACAACCCTTTCTCCGATAGCTTAAGGCTCATAACGTACGACGTCAGTTAACCTTTATTACTGTATTTTAATTTGTTTTGAGATGAGAAAAGAGAATAGGCCCAACTAAGGGGAGACTATCAAGTCCTAATGTTGTCATGCCAAGGATTCATCCTATGGTTGAGGCTTGAAACAGGGAACTCCTAGAAGTTATCATGCATAGGTTTCAACCTAAAGTTCTAATCATCACGTCCTTATCAAAGGAAATGAGAGTCCTAAGGGATCATGTCAATGATAAACAGAAACAGATAAAACATCAGCTTAAACAGTAAACAGTAAACAACTGTAAAATCCATGCAATGCAAGTGAGGGAGGAAATGTATGTGGGGCATCAGCCTCAACAAGCTCATCTCAACCTCAAGCAAGATATGAATAATTGCAATCATACAGAAAGAATAAAATTCCATCAAGCAAATCACAAATCACATAGGCAAGGGAGATGGGCTCTACCGAATACCCGCAAGCAAAGCCACACAGTAAAAATACAAGCAGAGGGAGCAACCCAAACTCTAGTGCAATCATGCTCCTAGCTTACATCAGTCTAGATATGAACATATTCTAATGCATCAAGCAAATCAAACAAGGCACAGCAATACAGGAAAGAAATCAGATCAACAACTTCCACAGCTTCACAGCAAAGCAATCTTCTGACAGCATCTCAGTCATCAGACTTCAACCACCCTTCAAGGCTATCATCTTCAATAGCAAGTATCAACTTGCTTCCCTGAGCTTCTAACACATCACACATAAGTATCAACCTATTCCCTCTTCTCCAAGCCTCAGTTCTTCAGTCAATTCCACCTTCAGGCTTCACTCCCAACTACAAGTATCAACTTGTTCTTTCAGGGACTCAGTGGATCAACATAAGTATCAACTTATCCTTTATTCCTTAAGCCTCAGCTCTTCACTCAATCTCAATTTGATCTTCTTCACAAGTGTCAACTTGGTCCTCAAGCTTCAGCTCTCTCTTCTTTACCAGTATCAACTTGTTCCTCTTCCTGATCTACAAGCTTCTGCTCCTAAAGGTTATCTCTAAACACAAAGAAGTATCAACTTCATCCTTCAATCTTCTTCAAGCAAGGAACTTCATCCTCTAACAAGGGAGAAAGATGCATCCATCAAGAGCAAAGTTTGGATAATTGGTAGCAGAGTGAAGACCAAAGGTCACCACTAAGCATCCTATCATCAGAGAAAGGGACCCTCAAAGGTTCTACCAACTTGTAAAGAGCCACACATCCTACCAAAGGAGGGATGAGGTCTTTACAAGGGGACCTTACATCATAGGGAAGAATGGAAGTGGTCAACATTATCCATGTTTATGAAGGAAGAGAACTATCTAGAAGCTCTGCCTACAAAACCCTAATCTTAATACCTAATCAATACTACACCAAAAGAAGGGAAGATCCTCACATCCAAGCTTCTTCAAGCAATCCAATGTGCCTTCAACTTGTCTTCATCATCATCCAAGAACAAGCAAAGCAAAACCTTAATCTAAGGGAACTAAAGAAGTTAGTCTAGTTGAATTAGTGCCTCAGAATCATCTAAAACTAGCATCTAAACTAAAATCAAGCAAAAATAGTAAACTACCTTGAAAATTCCTACAAAAATTCCTAAGGGATCCTAATTCAATCATGAATCTACCATACAAAAATCAGAGGTTGAATCATCCACCAAGTCCTAAAAATAAGATCTAAATCACAAGGTATCAACCATAAACCCTAAAAATGGAGCTCCTAAAGGTTTCAACCTAAACTACCACTTACATTTATCACAAAAATGTGATAAAAATCTATGGGGAGCATGCATATCTATGCTAACTACTCACAAAAAATCAAGACCAAAATCATCATCACATGATCAAACCAAATTCACCAATATCAAGCATCAAACATGATTATCTTAATATCAATTAAAATGTAAAAAATCCCATAAAATCAGAAACTGCATGAAATAATAATATTTTTTATCTAAAAAAATACTAGATCCTATCATAAATCCAATGCAAAAAGAATGGGGTCAATTGAGTTATTTTTCCATTTTTTATGAATTAATCAAGAACCATGCATAAAATGAAAAAATAATAGAAAATCAAAAGAAAATAAACACACGCGTGGTGTGGATAGCAAGAGAAAGCAGTTCATTTTATGGATTGGGCCATAAGGGGGTGCAGGTATCAACTAATGCATTAAGCCCAAAACAACTGATTAATGAAACGCATCGTTTCATTTGGTTCAGAACTCTTCACAAATTTGGAAGCACGCGTGGCCGTTGGATGAGGTCTTTGGTCCAAGTCAAACCTTGATCCAAGGGTTCTGGGATCATCTTCCCCAATTCAAATCTCTGAAGCTCAGGCCACCTGTGCGCCCAAAGCCACCGCCGGTGACAATCTCCGGTCGTCATCTCACAACCCTAGTTTGCCATAGGATCCACCATTGGCCACGATTCCTTGATCAAACTTGTCCCAAATTTCACAAGGAACTCAATCATACCATTAATTCACTCTGAAACCTCAAGATCCGCAAGAACGCAATCTCACCCGAAAATGGTAACAACCCTAATTGGTCACTAACTCTCAAATTAACGATCTGAAAACCTTCCTACATCAATCCACAATGCATCTAACATCCTAATTCCTCTTAATTCTAACTAATTCAAGCTGGAGATTGAAAGTTACCAACCTGAAAATTTCGTGTGCACAGAAGTAGTAATCCTTCAAATTAAGCTCTCCAATGCTCCAGACTCCTTCAGAGCATCAATTCCAAGCTTCTGTATGCAATAAACTTGATTGGAATGGCTTCAATTCTTGGATTCGATTCTGAGTTGCAGGTGGAAAAAACTGAGATCAAGAACACCAATCAGCCACGAATTTGCCTTGATTATGATCTGGAATCATTCACTAGCATCCATGGAAGAGATAGCAATCAAGAAAATGGGTGGAAAGTGAGTGAAATGGTGTAACCGAATTCAGTTGCAAGCAATGAGTTTTCAATCTCAATCTCTACTCTCTCCTTCAATCATCACCAACCTTGGCCTTGGATCATCTCTATTCAATATATAGGACATGTAGGCATGATCTAGAAAGCCCTAGATCCTTCTAATGAGAAATTCAATTTCTCATGTCATGAAGATTTCAATCTCATGCCATGGTATGCACCATTCTGCTAGCAGCTTGGAATCACCCTTATTCCCTTCCAATTTCTCTCCTAATGACATTTTGGATGTGTTTGGATTGAAAGAAGCCTTGGTCATGCCTTGAATTTTGGTTTGGCAAATGTTACTTAAGATGTAAGTAACTACTTTTCAAATCAAGTCCACAAATTAAACTTCAATTCAAAATTGTGGCTGAACCAATGTTCTTAAAATGTGTTTTAGAGTCAAAATGACATATTACATGCCTTGGTTTGGGCATGTAGATCAAGAATACCAATTTCCATCTTTGGTTCATTTGAAAATCCTCCTTATTTTAGGTCATTTTTGCAACTTTGAGCTACAAGCAATTCCAACCTCTCATGACCTCTTGGTTAGCCTTAAAACATCATTTTGAACAAGTTTTATGTTGAACATTTTCCCATTTGAAGCTTGGAGATAGAAGTTATTGCCTTATGGTTGAAATGACCTATAATCTTCAAATGACCAAAATGCCCTTGACTTGTCAAAGCCATAACTTGAGTTCCACAAATCCTATCAAGGACTTCTAGTACTCTCTAGAAATCTAAGAGGATAAGGAACAAAATTCATGTTGACCAAACGTTCATAGGAATCATCCTTCTATGGCAAAAGTTTCATGCAAGTTGGGTAACTTTCAAGCTCCAAATTCACATGCCTCAGATGACCTGTAACTTGTCAAAGTCATAACTTGAGTTCTACAAATCCTATAAAGGACTTCTAGCACTCAAATTAAATCTAATATCATGCCCTACAACATTCATGTTGGGGGCAAGATGAGATGACAATCACATCTTGAACTAAACTGCCTTGAAGATAGGGGTCAAACTAGGGGATTTTACACTGTCAAGCCTTAGAAACCCTAGCCTGAAACTTCTCAAACTCTTCAATCATGATGATTTAAACTTGGAATCATCCTTATCACATCTCAATGCATCAATCCATGATCACATGGCTCTTGGATTAGGTCTCAACCTCCTTCAAATCCTCAGTTGACTTAGGGTTGACCCAGTCAAACCCTAGCTGCACCACTCATGGTTGGGGCTTCTTATTCTTGCACAATGACCTGTCTAGGCCCCAGAGTGATCTTCAACACCTCTCATGAGCTCTCTCAAGACCTCAAGTCCCTCCCCATGGCCTTAGAATCATCTGATGACTTCTCACAACTCTCAAGTTAGGAGACACACCTTCTTGGTTTCAACCACTCTCTCTGAGGATCTTTTAACTTCTCTGACAAGGATATCAACCCTTGAACACTTGAATAACCTTCTTAGCTAGCTTCAAACTCTTGTATAGCTCTTAATTGGTAATCATACCTCTTGATCTCCTCCATACATGTCAATGAAATGCAAATGATAATGCTAATGTGAATGAAATGAAACACAAGCTAGGTAAAGAAAAGTTGAGCAAATTTTGGGGTGCAACACCAACCTATCTCTATCAAACCAGGAAATATCCTCAGCTGATAGACTCATCAAGCGCTCAGACCACTCAGCTGTGGCTGCAGACGAAGCAAAGGGACCCTTCTTGGGTAGGTGACTATCAAGCCATCTATAGAGCAGGGGCACACAGCACGAGACATTCTTGCCCCTTCTGTTCTCGTTTTTGTAGTGGACGAAATGGTAAACATCTCCAATCAAGGTAGGGACTGGGTTCCCTGATGCAAAGATGTGAAATGCGTCGAAGTCTACAAAGTCAGGCATATTGGGGAACAGAATGATGCCATATATACACAGAGCAAGGATGGCGTTGAACACGATCCAACATCCGTCTTTGGCGCACTGCTGGGCCTTTCCCACTAAGAACTGCAAGGAGAAACCGAAAACCTTGTTCCAACTAGACAAGACCAACTCGGAGGCATCCAAATGAAGTGAAGGGGCTAGACTAGCCAGATTAGGCTCAGCATCCATATGAACAAAGGGCATCTGACTCTTGATAGGCACACCTAACAAATCAACATACTCCTCTAGTGTGGGCGCGAGAATAAAGTCCTGGAAAGTAAAGCATCTCAACGGAGGATCGTAGAACTGCATCAAGGCGTGCAACCCATTCATCTCAAACACAGAGGGTTTACGAACCAAACCGAGCAGTTTACCGTAAGAGTTTTTGAATTCACCTCTCACAGAATCATCTGCCAAAGCAATCAAACTAGTCAGCTGAACAACATCAGGAGTGGGAAGCTTGTAGGCCACAGTCTTCCTCAGAGAACCCATAGCAGCACAATAGAAGGCAAGAGAACTTGAACCGGGGGAAACGGTACCTGCAACACAGACACACGTTAATGAAATGCAAATGGGTATGCAAAGCAATGTAAAATGCAATCATGCAGCAGGAGATCAAGACGACTGTGCTGTTGAAGAGATGAAGGTTCTGTGTCAACAAAACCACAGTACTGCTCTGTCAAGAACAACCACTATCTCTGATAAGAAGAAAACCCCGGTATCGGACCATAAATCTGCTCTGTCAAGAACACACATATTTGAAGATAAGGACCTCTGATACAGGACCATAAAGTTGCTCTGTCAAGAACAAACACTCATCTGATAATAAGGACCTCTGACATAGGGCCATAAATCCGCTCTGTCAAGAACACACATATCTGAAGATAAGAACCTCTGATACCCACAAAACTGATTCACTATCAAGAAAACCAGGTAATCTGAAGGTTAAGGTTTCCTGCAACAAACCCAACCCTGCTCACAGGTATGGACCTAAACTGACACAAGTTCGGCATCCTATGCGGTCATCAGCGTTACAGACATTCAAGAGGGGTGATACGATACCCAGAAGGTGTGGCATCACCGTCTCCTGAAGCGGCCTCACTCAGCTGAATTCCAGATGATCGGTTCCCAGAGTCAACAATCCTCCAATCCAACAATTCCTCAGGCCCAAAGGGCCGGAAAAGAAGTCAACCGGGAGAACCTCGTCTGAGCGTGGATTTCATGAGACACTAGTGCCTGCAAAGCAAGCACGCGCCCACTAATTTCCACAACTAATGCTAGGTACACTCAAGCCTGGGTCTGGCTTCTTACTCATCAGAATGCCCCTCCCACAACAGCACAGATAATCATATCATACTGAAAATAAAGTGTGGGAAATAAAATGCGATAAGTAACCACAACCCAACAAGTAAACATACAAGCGCTAGGATTGACTCTCGCAGGGGACGTTGGATCCCCATATTGACTCGCATAAGGGACGTTGGATCCTAGGAAACTATCAAGTCCCCAGCAGAGTCGCCAGCTGTCGCTTCCGCGAAAATAAGGTGCCGGCAAAACAGAGGAGTCGCCACCTTTCGTTATTTATCCCTCAGAACGGGAAAGGAAACGATCGGAAAAACCTGACGAAAAGGTATAAGACAAGGTCATCGCAACCATTGTCTGGGTTCGGGAGTCAGTTACGCAAGGGGAAGGTATTAGCACCCCTCACGTCCATCGTACTCGATGGGATCCATGCTTGTTGTGTTTATCTGACGGGTTGGTTTTATCTATCTACCTATCAAGGCTGGTCTGAAAAAGAAAAGAAAATGACTCGGCAAAGTGTCGCGCTTTATGCCTACGTATTCTCATCAGAGAATGAGAAATCAGAGTCTACGTAGTTGGACTAACTACAGGTAACGGATGGGGGGAAGGTAGCTCGCCAATACGTCAGTATTGTGCCTACATACTCTCAACAGATATGAGAGATCAGAGCTTACGTAGTTCGGGATAATACGGATTACGGGGGTTCAGATTCATCTGTTTTATCGAGTAGGGTTAACAAACAGTTCCAGTAGTTTGGCGTACGCAGCTCGACCCTTGGAGACTTATGCGTTACCGTTTGCGGTAGGACTGAGAGTTAACGACACTCTTTTCTTTAGAAAAGCTTCCTTTGAATTACGGGCCCACGGGGCAAAAAGGTTTGAGGTTTGTTTTGTGTCTTTTACAGAAGAACTGTTTTTTATGGATGTTTGCAACCAATATCGCACTAGAGACTATGACCTGAGAGTGAATGCGTCGCATGTCACCCAAAGGGTGCCATACTAAACATCCAGACTGTTGAAAAGAAACTCTCCAACAATCCTTTCTCAGATAGCTTAAGGCTCATAACGTACGACGTCAGTTGACCTTTATTACTGTATTTTAATTTGTTTTGAGATGAGAAGAGAACGAACAGGTTCAACTAAGGGGGAGACTATCAAGTCCTAATGTTGTCATGCCAAGGATTCATCCTATGGTTGAGGTTTGAAACAGGGAACTCCTAGAAGTTATCATGCATAGGTTTCAACCTAAAGTTCTAATCATCACTTCCTTATCAAAGGAAGTGAGATTCCTAGGGGATCATGTCAAAGATAAACAAAAACAGATAAAGCATCAGCTTAAACAGTAAACAGATATACAGTAAACGACTGTAAAATGCATGCAATGCAAGTGAGGGAGGAAATGTGTGTGGGGCATCAGCCTCCACAAGCTCGTCTCGAGCTCAAGCCAGATATGAATAACTGCAATTATATAGGAAGAAATAACATGCTATCAAGCAAACACAATAACTGCAATCATACAGAGGAAGTAAAATTCCATCAAGCAAATAACAAACCACATAGGCAAGGGAGCAGGGCTCTACCGAATACCCACAAGCAAAGCCATACAGTAAAAATACAAGCAGAGGGAGCAACTCAACCTCTAGTGCAGTCATGCTCCTAGCTTAAATCAATCTAAATATGAACTTATTCTAATGCATCAAGCAAATCAAACAAGTCACAGCAATACAGTTGCACAGAAAGCAAACAGACATGAAGGAAAGCAGATCAACAGCCTCCTCAACTTCACAGCAAAGCTCCCCTGCCATCAGCTCAGCCCTCAGACTTCAACAGCTCTTCAAGACTATCATCTTCAATAGCAAGTATCAACTTGCTTCTCTGAGCTTCCAACACATCCACATAAGTATCAGCTTATTCTCTCTTCCTCAAGCCTCAGCTCTTCAGTAATTTACACCTCCAGGCTTCACTCCTAAAATCAAGTATCAACTTGGCTTTCAGGCTCTCAATGCATCATACACAAGTATCAACTGATTCTTTCTTCTTCAAGCCTCAGCTTCTCACTCAACTTTAATTTGATCTTCTTCACAAGTGTCAACTTGGTCTTCAAGCTTCAGCTCTCTCCTCTTTACCAGTATCAACTTGTTCTTCTTCATCTACAAGCTTCAGCTTCTAAGGGTAATCTTCAAACACAAAGAAGTATCAACTCCTAGCATCTTCAATCTTCACAAGGAAACCCATCCTCTAGCAAGGGAGAAAGATTCATCTAACAAGAGCAAAGTTTGGATGATTGGTAGCAGAGTGAAGACCAAAGGTCACCACTAAGCATCCTATCATCAGAGAAAGGGACCCTCAAAGGTTCTACCAACTTGCAAAGAGCCACACATCCTACCAAAGGAGGGATGAGGCCTTTACAAGGGGACCTTACATCATAGGGAAGAATGGAAGTGATCAACATCTTCCATGTTTATGAAGGAAGAGAATCTATCTAGGAGCTCTGCCTACAAACCCTAATCTTAACACCTAATCAACACTACACCAAAAGAAGGGAAGATCTTCACATCCAAGCTTCTTCATTCAGTCCATGGTAGCCCAAGCTTGTCTTCAACATCATCCAAGAGCAAGAGAGACAAAACCCTAATCTAAGGGAACTAAAGAAGTCATTCTAGTTGAATTAGTGCATTAGAATCATCTAAAGTTAGCATCTAAACTAAAATCAAACAAAAATAGTAAACTACATTGTAAATTCCTACAAAAATTCCTAAGGGATCCTAATTCAATCATGAATTTACCATACAAAAATCAGAGATTGAATCATCCACCAAGTTCTATAAATAAACCCTAAATCATAAGGTATCAACCATAAACCCTAAAAATGGAGCTCTTAAAGTTTCAACCTAGAACTACCACTTACATTCATCACAAAAATGTGAGAAAACTCTAGGGGGAGCATGCATATCTAGGCTAGCTACAAACAAAAAATCAAGGCAAAAATCATCATCACATGATCAAACCAAATTCAACAAAATCAAGCATCAACCATGATTATTTTAATATCATTTAAAATGTAAAAATGCACATAAAATCAAAAAAGGAATGGAATATTAATATTTTTTTATCAAAAAAATACTAGATTCAATCATGAACCCATGGCAAAAAGAGTGGAATTAATTGAGTTATTTTTCCATTATTTATGAATTTTCCAATAACCATGTATGAAATGAAAAATAAAATGAAAAAGTCAAAAGAAAATGAAAGGCGCGCGGTGCAGGTAGCAACAAAATCCAGTTCATTTCAGTGATTGGGCCCAGAGGGGGTGTTGCTATCAACTATTGACTTAAGCCCAAAACCAACATATAAATGAAACGCAGCGTTTCATATTATTTCAGAATCCTTCACAAAATTGGAAATGATCGCGGTCGTGGGATGATGTCTTCAGTCAAAGTCAACCTAAGATCTAATGGCTATCAAGTCATCTTCTCCATTTGAATTCCTGAAACACGCGCGCAGCCATGGCCACCGCCGGTGGTTCTCCGGTCATCAGCTCAAACCCTAACTCTTTCTAGAATCCACCATTCCAAATGGTCTCTACACGAAACTTGTCCCAAATCTCACAAGGAATCTTCCTATACCACTTAATCATCCTAAAAGTTCAAGATTTGCAAGAACACAATCTCAACCGAAAATTGGATAAACCCTAATTGGTCGCTAACTCCTAATTTAATGATCCAGAAACCTTCCTACACCAATCTACAATGCATCTAACATAACAATTCCTCTGGATTCTACCTAAATCAAGCCATGGAATAAGAACTGCATACCTAGTAAAATCGTGTGAACAGAGTGGTTGAATCTTCAAATCAACCCTCAAGAACTTGCAGACTCCTTCACTAACCTCCAAGGAAGGTTCTGTATGCAAAGAAAAGAGCTGAAACCTTGTGGATTCTTGAACCCGATTCTGAGTTGCAAGCTTCCAACTCCAATGGCTAACTCACGATTCCTTCACAGTTTGGCCTTGAGTTTGATCTGGAATTGATCACCAACCTCAGAGCAAGCTATTGGGATCAATATCTTGGATTGAAATGGCTTCAAACCTTGTAATAGATTTTGATTTGCAAGAAGAAATTTCAAAGTGCAATCTCACTCTCCTCTCTCAATTCTCACCAACCTTCACTCTGAACCAATTCATAATCATATATAGGACATGAATAAATGATCTAGAAAGTTCTAGATCAATCCAATGAGTATTTCAATATCTCATGTCATGGAAAATTCAATCTCATGCCATTCTCATACCAATTCTGCTAGCAGCTTGCACTTGCCCTCATTCTCATCCAAATTCTCTCCACATGAGATTTTGAAAGTGTTTTAATGGATTGGAGCATTGGTCTTGCACTTATGCATAGTTTGGGTTATGTAACTTAAGCTTTAAGTAACAACATACAACTCCATGATTTTGACTTCAAATGAGAAAAGTTCCATTGACATTGTCTTTAAAATTCATTTTACAATCAAAATGACATATAGGTTTGTTTCATTTGGTCACCAAATAAAAAATCCCAAATTTGGTCTTTTTAATGAACTTTAATTCTTCCTTTTTAAGCCAATTTTGAAATTTTGAGTTACAAGCAATTCCAACCTCTCATGACCACTTGGATAGCCTTAAAACATCATTTTGAACAAGTTTGATGTTGGACATTTTCCCATTTGAAACTTGCAAATAGGAGTTATGGCCATATGCTTGAAATGACCTGTAATCTCCAAATAACCAAAATACCCTTGACTTGTCAAAGCCATAACTTGAGTTCTACAAATCCTATCAAGGACTTCTAGCACTGCCTAGAAAGCTAAGAGGATAAGGAACAACATTCATGTTGACAAAAAGTTCATAGGAAGCATCCTTCTAGGGCAAAAGTGTCATGCAAGTTGGGTAACTTTCAATCTCCAAATTCACATGCCTCAGATGACCTGTAACTTGTCTGGCTCATAACTTGAGTTCTATAATCCCTATCAAGGACCTCTAGTACTCAAATTAAAGCTGATATCATGCTCTACAACAATCATGTTGGGGGCAAGATGAGATGACAATCACATCTTGAGCTAAATTGCCTTGAAGATAGGGGTCAAACTAGGGGATTTTACACTGTCAAGCCTTAGAAACCCTAGCTTGAAACTTCTCAAACTCTTCAATCATGATGGGTTGACCTTGGAATCATCCTTATAACAACTCAATATATCCATCCATGATCACATGGCTCTTGTATTAGGTGTCAAACTTTCTTCAAATCATTAGTTGACTTAGGGTGAACCCAGTCAAACCCTAATTGCACCACTCATGGCTGAGGCTCCTTATTCTTGCACAATGACATGTCTAGGCCTCAAAGTGATCTTCAACACTTCAAATGAGCTCTCTCAAGACCTCAAGTCCATCTCCATGACCTCAGAATCATCTGATGGCTTCCCACAACTCTCAAGTTAGGAGACCTACACACTCTTGGCTTCAATCACTCTCTCTGAGGATCTTCTAACTTCTCTGACAAGAATATCAACTCTTGAGCATCTGAATAACCTTCCTAGATAGCTTCAAAGTCTTGTATAGCCCTTGATTGGTAATCATACCTCTTGATCTCCTGCATACATGTCAATGAAATGCAAATGATAATGCTAATGTGAATGAAATGAAACATAAGCTAGGTGAAGAAATGTTGGGCAAATTTTGGGGTGCAACATTATAGCATCAAACCAAGCAAAAACTCCCTCTTCCTTTTGTTTCCATTTTTCTTGCAAACCAAAAAACTTGGCATTCAAAACCAAAATCTGCCTTGAGCATAACTTCTTCCAAAACAATTTCCAACCACTAAATCTCTACCAACACTTCAAACACTCCATAAATGATGTGTTGAATCTTTTCAAGCCATCATTTCCACCAGAAAAGCATCTCTCTCAAAAGTCAACTATCAAACCTAAGAAAGTTTGACTTTCTGCATCATTAAAGCTATCCTTCTGTTTAGTACTTTTCCACCTCTTCCAACACCTCAAACACTTCA
The DNA here is from genome assembly GCA_963859935.3 of Lathyrus sativus. Taxonomy (NCBI): domain Eukaryota; kingdom Viridiplantae; phylum Streptophyta; class Magnoliopsida; order Fabales; family Fabaceae; genus Lathyrus; species Lathyrus sativus. The sequence continues at coordinate 140,359,930 of OZ012740.1, read as the reverse complement.
AATATAAGGTCTTCTGAATGTGTGTAGACTACAAAGATCTAAAAAAGGTCAGTCCGAAGGATGATTTCCCTCTGCCACATATTGACACTTTAGTGGATAACATAGCCAGTTTTGCAGTATTCTCATTCATGGATGGTTTCTCGGGCTACAACCAAATAAAAATGGACCCAGCCAACATGGAAAAAAATAACCTTTATCACACCCTGGGGCACTTATTGTTATAAGGTCATGCCTTTCGAGTTGAAGAATGTAGAAGCTACATATCAACGAGACATGGTTGCACTCTTCCATGATATGATGCATCAGGAGATTGAGGTATACGTGGACGATATGATCACAAAATCTCGAGATGAAAAAGATCACTTGGATCATCTACTAAAATTGTTTGAAAGGCTCAAAAAATATCAACTGAGGCTAAACCCGGCTAAATGTACATTTGGAGTTTGTTCCGGCAAATTACTTGGGTTCATTATTAGTCAACGAGGAATCGAAGTGGATCCCAACAAAGTCATAGCTATTCAAGAGATGTCGACTCCTCAAACAGAGAAACAAATCAGAGGTTTCCTCGGACGATTGAACTACATCTCCAAATTCATCTCCAACTTAACTCCCACCTGCACGCCAATCTTTAAGTTGTTACAGAAAGATCAAACGGTTGTATGGAATGAGAACTGCTAGTCAGCATTCGAGAAGATTAAGGAATACCTCCAAGATCCTCCTATGTTGACCCCTTTAGTACCGGGAAAACCGCTCTTCATGTACATGACAGTATTGGAAGATTCAATGGGTTGCGTCCTGGGTCAAACTAATGAATCAAGAAAGAAGGAACACACAATCTACTATCTGATCAAGAAGTTCACTGATTGCAAGAGTCGTTACTTACCTCTAGAAAAGGCTTATTGTGCTCTAGCCTGGGCAGCCAAACGTTTGAGACAATACATGATTTGACACACTACTCTGTTAATCTCCAAGATGGACCCGATAAAGTACATCTTTAAAAAATTAGCTCAAACTGGGAGACTAGCCAGATGGCATATGCTTTTGTCAGAGTATGATATTCAGTATGTCTCCCAAAAATACATCAAAGGTAGTGTTTTGTCAAAACACCTTGCCGAACATCCTGTAGATGATTAACAATTGCTCAAATTTGAGTTCCCTGATGAAGATGTAATGCATGTTCAAAGCTTGAAACCGGAACCCGGTTCTGAGGAAGGTCCTGAACCCAGATCCCGCTGGAAGATGATGTTTGATGGAGCATCCAACAAAAACGGACATGGTGTCGGGGATGTTCTAGAAAATCCAACTGGAGGGTATACCGCTATTACCGCCAAACTTTGCTTTTCCTGTACCAACAACATAGCTGAATATGAGGCTTGTATCCTAGGACTTGAAGCTTCCATTGATCTTCACATTAAGATTTTAGAGGTGATTGGCAACTCTGCCTTGGTAATCTATCAACTCAAAGAAGAATGGGAAACTCGAGACGAGAAGCTGATTCCCTACAAGGATTACATTTTGGAGATGATTGAGTACTTTGACGAAATCACCTTCAAACATATCCCAAGGGCTGAGAACCATATTGTGGATGCTTTAGCCATGCTAGCATCTATGTGGAAGGTCCAAATTGTCAACGAGGCGCCTTTGATTTGCATTGAAAGAAAGACTGCACCAGCATATGTCATGATGACGGAAGAAGAATCTGATGAAAAATTATGGTTTCATGACATCAAAAATTTTCTTCAAAATTAAGAATATATGGATGACGCCTCTAAAATTGACAAGAGGGCTATACGAAGATTGTTATCTAAGTTCTTCATCAGTAACAACATTCTGTACAAGAGAAATCATGATATGGTTCTGCTTCGATGTGTTGACAAGAAAGAGACAGATCTATTGATGACAGATGTGCACGAAGGAACTTTTGGCACTCATGCAAACGGCCATGCTATGGCAAAGAAAATCTTGAGGGCTAGTTATTACTGGTTGACCCTGGAGACAAATTGCATCCTTTTTCCTCAGAAATGCCACAAATGCCAGATCTACACTGACAAGGTGCATGTTTCTCCACATCCTCTTAATGTGTTAACATTGCCTTGGTCGTTCGCAATGTGGGGCATAGATATGATCGGTGCAATTGAGCCCAAAGCATTCAATGGCCACCGTTTTATTCTTGTCGCTATCGACTACTTCACCAAGTGGGTAGAAGCAGCATCCTATGCAAACGTAACCAAACAAGTGCTCGCTCGTTTCATCAAAAAGGAGATCATCTGCCGGTACGACATCCTCAAACAAATTACACTGAGAATGGGTCAAATTTGAACAACAAAACGATGAAAGAGCTTTGTGATAATTTCAAAATCAAGCATCATAACTCTTCTCCATACACACCGAAAATGAATGGTGTCATTTGAAGTTGCAAACAAAAATATCAAGAAGATAGTACAAAAGATGGTGGTAACCTATAAGAACTGGCACGAATACCATTTGCCTTACATGGATACAGAACATCAGTACACACTTCAATAGGGGCAACCCCCTTTGCCTTGGTCTATGGGATGGACGTGGTGCTACCCATAGAAGTCAAGATACCTTTATTAAGGATCTTAATAGAAGCCGAGCTTGAGGAAGCCGAATGGATAAAAGAAAAATTTGATTCGCTAAACCTCATCGATGACCGCCATGTGTCACAGCCAAATATAACAGCAAAGGATAAAAAGAGATTTTGATAAAAGAGTTCACCTCAAGGAATACAAGGAAGGAGAGCTCGTGCTCAGGAAATTCTACCAACACAAAAAGATCTACACGGAAAGTGGATGCCCGACTACGATGGCCCTTTTGTTGTGAAAACTATTTTCTCTGGAGGATCTCTAATTATTGAGACGATGGACAGCGAATAACTTAAGTATCCCATCAACTCTGATGCAGTAAGGAAATATTATGCCTAAAATAGGGCTCGCTAAGTTGAAAACCTAGAAAGGTAACTCAAGCAAAAGGAGTGTCTCGGTGAATTGAAAACCCGAAAGGGCAATTCAGGCAAAGTCAGGGGCAAGAATTTCACTCAATCAGAAGTGGTTAAGCCCAAGAAAGATAATCAAGAAGATCACTGTTCGCCATTCTCATCAGAAGCAGTGAATCATATGGACTACTAGTTCGTAGGGCCGAATCATTGTTGGATTTTGTAACCCATTTTGTTTTGTTTTGCCATTTTTCCAAAAAAAAAATGTAATTTTTCCTGAGACTTTGCCATTTGTAAAGTTCTCGCCTATTAATGAAATCAGAGTTTAGACCAATCATTGTTATGATCTATATTTTTCTTGTTATGCAAATTTCACTTATTCATTGATAATGATTTTCGAAAGAAAAGTGTTTTTTGAAAAAGTAAAAATTTTTGTTTTAAGAAACTAATCCGACAAATAAGTCATAGCTTTAAAGGTATGACATGACGATATTAAACTTCTCTTAAAGCAGTAGAAAGCTTAACACCATCTTCTAATAAGGTCGCACTCAAAAAACTACCTCGCTAACGAGTCGTGACTCCTCTTCTGCAAGTTTGCAAGAGCAATGACCAAATCACCTCTAAAGGTTACTCCATTCTCCCCGGTGAGAGATATTTATCTAGAGTAGTGACGTTAAGACTCGGTGTGATTGGTTTTCCTCCCTGTGGGGTTTATCTTGTTCTCTCTCGTGAGTCGGTTATGTTTTACATTTGCATCATATCATTAGCATATGCATTTGTTTGCATGCTTCTGTTTTCTGACTATAGCCTTTGAGATCCTTTGGTCGTTACCAATCCTTTTGCTCCAACCTATTGTCACGAGCTCGCTTCGTGGCTGTTACCCCAACTTTGTCAAGGTGCTTGGACTAAGTATTGTTGTGATAAATGCTTATAACCCTAGGGAGGCTAGTTGTAATTAGCAATATCTGGTACCGCCTACTGGTGTTTACCAAGATGTTAGTTGTTACTAATACTTATCTTTGGGATCTGGTAGTCACCAACCTTTCCCAGCTGAAGTTCAGTAGTTAATGGCATTGTTTAAATCCAATTGTTATTGGTACCTTGATTTGGTTGTTACCAATTTTTTGTAAGTCCAGTAGTTATTGGCATTATTTAAATCCAATTGTTATTGGTACCTTGATTTGGTTGTTACCAATTTTTTGTAAGTTCAGTAGTTACTGGCATTGTTTAAATCTAATTGTTATTGGTACCTTGATTTGGTTGCTACCAATTTTTGTAAGTCCAGTAGTTACTGGCATTGTTTAAATCCAATTGTTATTGGTACCTTGATTTGGTTGTTACCAATTTTTTGTAAGTCCAGTAGTTACTGGAATTGTTTAAATCCAATTGTTATTAGTACCTTGATTTGGTTGTTACCAATCTTTTCTAAAGACCAGTGGTTACTGGCATTATTTAAATCCAATTGTTATTGGTACCTTGATTTGGTTGTTACCAATCTTTCCTAAAGACCAGTAGTTACTGGCATTGTTTAAATCCAATTGTTATTGGTAACTTGATTTGGTTGTTACCAATCTTTCCTAAAGACCAGTGGTTACTGACATTATTTAAATCCAATTGTTATTGGTACCTTGATTTGGTTGCTACCAATATTTCCTAAAGACCAGTAGTTATTGGCATTGTTTAAATCCAATTGTTATTGGTACCTTGATTTGGTTGTTACCAATCTTTTGTAAGCCCAGTAGTTACTGGCACTGTTTAAAACCCAATCGTTATTGGTACCTTGATTTGATTGTTACCAATCTTTGTTAAAGCCCAGTAGTTACTAGCATTGTTTGAAATCCAATTGTTATTGGTACTTTGATTTGGTTGTCACCAATCTTTCCAGTGGTTAATGGCATTGTTCAAAATCCAATTGTCATTGGTATTTTGATTTGGTTGTTACCAATCTTTCCCAGAAGTCCAGTAGTTACTGGCACTGCTTAAAATCCAATCGTTATTGGTACTTTGGTTTGGTTATCACCAATATTTCTAGTAGTTACTAGCACTGTTTGAAATCCAATTATTATTGATAAGAGGTTTGGTTGTTACTGATTTCCCCACTGAAGTCTAGTAGTTACTGGCATTTGCTTGAACCAATTGTCATTGGTACTTGGATTTGGTTGTGACCAATCTTTTTTGTAAGTCCAGTAGTTACTGGCATTTCTTGAAAACCAATTGTTATTGGTATAAGGTTCGGTTATTATCGACTTCCCCAATTAAAACCCAGTAGTTACTGGAATTGTTTGAAATCCAATTGTTATTGGTATGGAGCATGGTCATTACCCATTTTCCAGTTGAAGTCCAGTAGTTACTGGCATTGTTAAAAAAAAGACAATTGTCATTGGTACTTTGATTTGGTTGTCACCAATCTTTCCGATATAAGTTCAGTAGTTATTGAAGTTGCTTGAAATCCAATCGTTATTGGTATCATTGTTTTGGTTGTCACCATATCCTCTTGAAAGTCTAGTCGTTACTAGTTGAAGTCTAGTAGTTACTGGCATTGTAAAAAAAAACTTTGATTTGGTTGTCACCAACCTTTTCGATATAAGTCCAGTAGTTACTGATGTTGCTTGAAATCCAATTGTTATTGGTATCACTATTTTGGTTGTCACCACATCCTCTTGAAAGTCTAGTCATTACTAGCATTCCCTAGGAAGTCCAGTAGTTACTGACGTTGTTTGAAAGTCCAATTGTTATTGGTACGATACCTGGTTGTTATCGATCTAATTTTCTAAAGTATAGTCGTTACTAGTATTATCTAAAACCTGTGGTTATAAAAAATGCTCACCCTTCTCTAAACTCAGGATGTTTGGTTGTTACCAGTATCCCCAACGAAGCCCTGGATATCCCTAGTAGACCCCGAGGAATTAGTGGTTACTAGCATCCCCGACGAATTTGGCCTTGTTTCTAGTCTTTTCTTGAAGATTTCGTTTGAACTCTTCGTTACAAGGAAAGTCCCTGTTGGTTTGCCCCCAATAAAGACCGTGTCTCTGGTCTTTTTGTTTCCCCGGTCGGAGTCTGAGTCTGTTGACTTTTGTCCCTTTGCATGGTTTTTCCCTCGATTTGCATTTCCATAATAAAGACTTGCCTTTTCCCCAGTGAAAATTTATCTTCCCCGGTGGAGTTTGTGTCCCTGTGTGGATGATCCCTTTGAAGTACCATCATTAGTCATGTATGAACTATTAATAGTTATGCCTTGGATGTTTCCCTGGTGTGTCGGATCCCTTGTGAGTGGTTACTCATTGTTGTGTTATTCTTTTCTTTTGCTCATGTGTCAACATTTTCTTACATCTAAGCATCATAAAGCATCATTTATAATTCATTGCATTTTCACATTTGTCCTTTTGCGTACCATCGTATCCAAGGGACAAAATTGTTGGTTTGCTATATTTAAATACCTTTCACCATAATTCTATGGAGATCGTTATCTCTCATTGTCATCAGGTGAAGATACTTAAATAGGGGCAACTGTCATACCCCAAAATTTTCCCCCTAGTTCACATCATCATTCTAGGACATCAACTTTGTTTATCTAACCTTAACCTCATTCAAGTCTGATCTTTGCCAAGATGCAGGTGAATTAGGGTTTCACACAGTCGGGAATCAGGGTTTTTATGGTTTGATCAGTCAAGGTTTGAGATTGATTCTCCATGTAGCAATTCTCTATATCATCAAAGATATCACATTGGATCAAGTATGAGTCCAATTTTAGGTTGTCACCCAAGGAAGAAGAGCAGTGCAATCCAAGAACCCACATTAGAGTTTCTAATTGGAAAAGTCAATTGTAGTTTTACTTTTAACTTAAAGAGGTCTCCAATGGTGGAACCATGGTCCATAAGGATCATATGACTTATTGAAGTCTACACAAGAAGTTTCAAGGCCTCAGGGAACCCAGAACACTAACAGTCAATTTGGAGGTTTTCGATCGTTCGGTTCGTCTGACTGGAAAGTCAACCCATTGACCAACAGGGTTTTGACCCAAAATTGAAGCCATTATGTTCCCAATGTTATGTCATATCTAATCATGAAGTTTGGTGACCATTGGATCAAGAATTGAGAAGTAATCGAAAAGGTGAGAAAATAGGATTTTGAAAGGGGCTAAGCCATAACTTCCTAACCACATGTCCAAATAGAGTGGTTCAAAGCTTGTTGGAAAGGTCCTAAGGAGCCTTAAAAAAGTGCCACAATGACCTATGATCAAAAAATGAATGGATTTTGAGTTACGAGCAAAGACAAGGCAAGAGGAGAAAAACACTTAGAAAAATTTCATGTTTTTTGGACTTGTAAGTCAATTTTTCAGCCAACTTCAAGGAGATTTTTGACACAGTTCCCTTTGGAATTTGAACTTGTGTAAATCATGAAAGTTATATATCATATTTGGGGCTTTCCAAAAAGTACAAGAGCATTTTCTCATCCAAACCAAGTCCAACACATGCTAAAGGGTGCATAAACCATCCAATTTGCTTCTAACCACTTAGTTAGCTTTGTATTTGATGTTTAGAAGTTTGATGGATGGAAATACAAGAGGAATCCATGGGCAAAACCAGATTTTTAGTCAATGGATTTGTTTAATCAAAGAAAGTACATCATGAGAGAGAGTCTTTTGAGCCAAAGTTGTTGCAGCATAGCTACCCCCTTCCTCAACCCCTCTAGTCACCTCATACAACCTGCTTACAGGCTATTTGAATGCTGAGATGCATTGGAAACTCACATAACCATTAGCATCAAGATCAAGAGGAAGATTTGCTTTAACTTCCTTCCAAAAAGCAAGATCTTGCAAGAAGGTCCAATCCTCCCTCACCCTTTACTCCTCTACTCTTCCTATAAATAGAACATCCTCCATACATCACAAACACACTAGAGCTAACATCAAACCAGGAAAAAATTCTCTCTTCCTTCTGTTTCCATTTTTCTTGCAAACCAAAAAACTTGGCATTCAAAACCAAAATCTTCCTTGAGCAGAACTTCTTCCAAAACAATTCCCAACCACTAAATCTCTCTACCAACACTTCAAACACTCCATAAATGATGTGTTGGATCTTTTCAAACTATCATTTCCACTAGAAAAGCATCTCTCTCAAAAGTCAACTGTCAAACCTAAGAAAGTTTGACTTTCTGCATCATTAAAGTTATCCTTCTGTTCAGTGCTTTTCCACCTCTTCCAACACCTCAAACACTTCAAATATAATGTGTTGTTGTTGCCTAAATCATCACAAACCATCTATACACTCATTTTCAAGATTTGCTACAAAGATCTCTTGTTTACTTCTAGCCTATGTCAATCTACTTCCTAAGGAGCTACTTGGAGGGAACTTGAACTACTTGAACATTGCATTCGAGGTATGAATTTCCTGATGAGGATATTATGTTCTTGAAGATGAAGGATTGCGATGAGTTGTTACCTGATGAAGGTCCTGAGAAAAGCTCCCAATGGCAGGTGATTTTTGGTGGTGCTGTTAACTCGTATGGCAGCGGAATTAGGGTAATTATTACAACTCCTCATGGTTCTCATATCCCATTCACTGCCAGGTTAACATTCCCCTGCACCAATAACGAAGCTGAATATGAAGCATGTATCATGGGTATTAAAGAAGCGATTGATTTGTGAATTAAAAACCTTGATATATATCGTGATTCAGCTTTGGTGGTCAATCAGATCAAAGGAGAGTGGGAGACTCGGCAGCCTAATCTGATTCGTTATATGAACTATGCAAGGAGGTTGTTACCTTTCTTTGACAGGGTAGAGTTTCACCATGTGCCAAGAGCGGAGAATCAGATGGCAGATGCCTTGGCTATGTTATCCTCAATGTATAAAGTGAACTATTAGAACGATGCTCTGAGAATTGTCATCTCGTGCCTCGATAGGCCAGCATTCATATTTGCAATAGAGGAAGCTTCAGTTGGGAAGCCATGGCATCATGATATCTAGAATTTTCTCAAGAACCAAGAATATCTGCCCGGGGCTTCGGTCCGGGATAAGAAGACCTTGAGGAGGTTGTTTGGAAATTTTCTATCTAAACCAAGATGGTGTACTCTACCGGAGGAATTTTGACTTAGTGCTGCTAAGATGCATGGACAAAAAAAATGCAGATTTGCTTATGGAAGAGGTCCACGAAGGTGCCTTTGGTACATATGCAGTGCAGGGGGTCATGCCATGTCTCAAAAACTGTTGAGGGCAGGTTATTATTGGTTGACTATGGAGTCTGATTGCTTTAAGTATGCTAAGAAATGCCATAAATGCCAGATTTATGCCGATAAGATTCATGTGCCGCAAAGTCCTTTGAATGTCATGGCGTCTCCTTGGCCCTTTTCCACGTGGGGCATTGATATGATTGGAAAGATTGAGCCAACCAAATCCAATGGACATCGCTTCATCTTGGTGGCAATTGACTATTTCACTAAGTGGGTTGAAGTCGCTTCCTATGCCAATGTCACCAAATAAGTGGTATCCCGGTTTATTAAGAAGGACATCATCTGTCGTTACGGAGTGCCCGAAAGAATCATTACTGATAATGGTTCAAATTTAAACAACAAGGTGATGAAGAAGCTATGCCAGATTTTCAAGATTGAGCATCACAATTCTTCTCCCTATCATCCGAAGATGAATGGCGTTGTTGAAGCAGCCAATAAGAATATAAACAAGATTGTGAAAAAGATGGTTGTGACATACAAAGATTGGCACGAGATGTTGCCCTTTACATTGCACGGATATCGTACTTCGGTATGTACTTCAACTGGGGCAACCCCTTTCTCGCTAGTGTATGGTATGGAAGTTGTCCTACCATTGGAAGTCGAGATTCCTTCTTTGAGAGTTCTGGTTGATGTCAAACTCGATGAGGCAGAATGGGTGAAGAACAGATTGAATAAGCTCAGCCTGATGGATGAGAAAAGATTAGTGTCCATTGTGTATGGTTGTTTATACCAAAGCAGGATGAAGAAAGTTTTTGATAAGAAGGTGCGCCCTTGGGGCTTTCAGGCAGGCAGGTTAGTGTTGAAGAAGATTCTCCCTCCTCAGAAATATCACAGGGGCAAATGGACTCACAATTGCGAAGGTCCATATGTCGTAAGGAAAGTCTTCTCAGGAGGAGCCTTAATACTGTCTACCATGGATGGTGAAGATTTCACATCCCCTGTGAACGCAGACGCAGTTAAAAAATACTTTGCTTAAAGAGACCCGCTAGAAAGAAAAAGAATATCCAGGCAAAAATGGGGCATCCCGGCGAACCATAAAAAGAATGGGTTCGGGCAAAAGTTAGGGATAAAAATAAAAGATGTAAACCCGCAAAGTTGAAAACCTGAAAAGGTGACTTTCGCAAATATGGGTATCCCGGTGAATCGAAAACCCGCGAGGGCGATTCAGGCAAAAGTTAGGGATTTGAAAAGCGAATGACTGCAATCTGCGTGTTGATCTTCAGAGCATAGTGGATTATGGGAGGACCTGAGGGCCATATGTAACACCCATTTTAATTATTTAGTCTTTTTGGTGTTATTTTATTTCGGCGTGTCTTTGGTGGAGATTATATAATAAATTGTAGACTTTAATATTAATATAATATAATTAATAATGATAATAATTTAAAAATTAATAGTAATAATAATATTATTATTATTATTATTATTATTATTTGTGCTATTATTGAGGTTAAATGAATAAATAAGGAATAAGAGGTATGAGGGGGGTATTAGTGAGTTTTTGGAAAGAAGAGGAGAGAACACGATCAAGTAGAGAGAAAGATTGAGGAGGAAGAACAAGAGGAAGAGGAAGAAGGCTAAGGTTGTCGGATTCTTGGGGGTTCTTCATCAATCGAAGCAACTAATCGAGGTAAGGGGGGAGAAACTGATTGGGATTGGTAATTGCATGAATTTTTGGTAGAGGGGATTCCTTAACCCCATAGGGATTTGATGAATATGATTAGTATGTTGTTGTGTTTCTGATCATTGCTGTCATGGTGAACTTCTTGCATGTGGTTGTATAAGGATTATTTGGATGGTTTTGGTAATTTAGGGTAGTGTGCCATTTTGAGTCGGAAATGATCTAATCGGTAGAGTTGATGTTTTATCGGGTAGAACCTAGAATAAATTACGTAGTTCAGTGGGAGAATGTCAAGCTAATGCTACGGAACTGGTTTGGTGAGAATCGGAGGAATTATGAGTTTCTGATGAATTTCTAGACAATTAGGGTTTTGTGAAATCGCAGACGTTCACCAGCACCTTCGTTAGGCCAGCTAGTAGCGAGCATTCGCTAGAATCTCGCTAAGCGAGTTAGGTAGCGAATACTACCAGTAGCCACTGCCTGCCTTCGCTAGCGAGTTCGCTAGGCGAGTGAGGCAACGAGCGTTCGTTGAGGCCTCGCTAGGCGAGTGGGCCATCGAGCATGACAGCAAATTGTGATTTTGTACTGTTTTGAATTGTTCTTTCGTTCCGTAGGGCTTCTTTTGGCCTTTGTGAGTATAGGAATGGTGTGAATGGTGAAGAGCGTATATTTGGTGTTCGATTGTGATTTCCCTATTATTCATTTTAATTGACATAATTGATTTGGTGTGTATATATATATGTATATATGATGTATGGTAATGTGATCAGGAGGATCGTGTGCACTTAGTGTGCTTAAATTTGTGTGTTGTGCATTTGGTGTTGTGCATATCATGGTGTTTTAGTCGGATGAATCATGTCTCAGGAGGAGCATAAGTGATTCATCCGTACTCCTTTGTGGAGAATGGTGGGGTTGAATCATGTCTCAGGAGGAGCGTAAGTGATTCACCCGTACTCCTTTGTGGAGAATGGTGGGGTTGAATCATGTCTCAGGAGGAGCGTAAGTGATTCACTCGTACTCCTTTGTGGAAAATGGTGGGATGGATCATGTCTCAGGAGAAGCGTAAGTGATCCATCTGTACTCCTTTGTGGAGAATGATGGGGATAGATCATGTCTCAGGAGGAGCGTAAATGATTTATCCGGGGTTCGATTGAATGAACCAATGAGTCGGTAACGTATGCATGGTGTTGAGTTGCATTCTTGCATTATTGTATGTTGTGTTGATGATTGGACAGTAGGTCGTGATTGATGTTGGTGGGGTGATGATTTGTATATTTACTGCCTTTTATTCATGTATCTTATTACTGATAACTTTGATCATGTTTTCTCACCCTTTTGTTGTTGTTTTGGTCTGTGCTTCTTCGGAAGTACAGATAATCTAGGTACATAGCTAGCTTGAATAGTGGTGTGCGAGTCGAGTCTTAGGATGCTCTGATATGTAGCACGGGACTTGGGTGTTTACTTCTATTATGATTGGATTTGTTGTATGTGACGTATCTTATTTTGGTGAACCTTGATGATGAATGATGTTTTATGTAAATTGGCGGATGGCCGAGAATGATGTACTAATAATAATTTTCCGCTGTTTATTTTGAAAACCATCTAATGAAGGGTTTTGTTGAATTTTGTGAATGTGATATCCCACTATTGAAGGGAAACTCTGATATTTATTTGATTTAATCGTATTTTATTTTAATTCGGGAAAGTGGGGTGTTACAGTTGGTATTAGAGCATGTTGGTCTGTCCAACCAGTGTAGTAGTTGAGTCTGTCCTTAGGTTAGAGATTGTGTACCCTTTTAACCTAGTGTTGTTATGGTTGAGCACTATGGCAGGGAGGAATGATGTCGCTTTGGCTGCTGCTATACAAGCGATGGCATAGGTGGTTGCTAATCAGAACCAAGCTGCAAATGTGCAATTCAGGGATTTGGCACAGTTTCAGAGTAACAAGTCACCGACATTTGAAGGGGGAATTTTGGATCCTGAAGCTGCACAGAAATGGATGAAGGCAATTGAGAAAATTTTCAGGACAATGGGTTGTAATGATGAGCAAAAAGTGAGGTTTTGTACTCACATGCTGGAAGGTGAAGCTGAGGCTTGGTGGGACAACAGTCGCCAGAGATGGGAGACTACAGGAACTGCGATTACTTGGGATGTGGTTCGAACTGGTTTTCTGGAAAAGTATTTTCCGGAAGATATATGAAGTGCTAAGGAGATAGAGTTTCTGGAGCTGAAGTAGGGTAATCTGGCGGTAGCAGAGTATGCTGCTAAATTTGAAGGGCTGGTACTGTATTGTCCTCATTACAATACTGAAGCGGCGATGACCTCCAAGTGTTTGAAGTTTGAAAACGGGATGCATCCGGAGATCAAGATGGGGATCGCTTGTCAGAAGATCAGGAATTATCCTGAGCTGGTAAGCAGAAGAAAAATTTATGATAATGACAACCGGGCCAGGATTGCACACTATAAGATTGTGAATGTCCGTAAGGGTAAGCAGAGATTTGGTGGTACTCCTTACAGTGTTCCTGCTGATAAGGGAAAACATAAGGCTACTGCTGATAAGAAGCCCAGAGAAGGGAGAGCGTATGCTGGTGTGAAATGTTTCCGATGTGATGGCGTGGGGCATCGTGCTAATGATTGTCCTAATGAGGTGAAGAAGTGTTTCAAGTGTGGTAAGCCAGGTCATGTGATGGCGGCTTGCCGGGCTGCCATGCCTACTTGTTATAACTATGGTGAGAAAGGTCATATCAGTACACACTGCGAGAAGCCGAAGAAGTCTCAGGCGCCTCAGGCTAGTGGTAAAGTGTTTGCGGTGGTAGGGACTCAAGCTGCCAGTGAGGAGCGTTCTATCAAAGGTACTTGTTTTATCAATAATATTCCTTTGCCTGCTATGATTGATACGGGTGCAACCCACTCGTTCATTTCTGTTGATTATGTGAAGAGGTTAGGATTGGTGTCGTCTACTCTTGAGCAACGGGTGACTATTGAAACTCCCTCTATTGGTTCAGTGACTACTTCTTTGGTGTGTTTGAAGTGTCCACTGACTATTTTCGGTAGGGATTTTGGAGTGGATCTGATTTGTCTGCCACTTGGTAAGCTGGATGTTATTCTGGGTATGAACTGGTTGGAGTTCAACCGAGTCTACATCGATTGTTTTTGGAAGGTGTTGTTGTTCCTTACTCCAGAAGAGGAAGCATTGGCGAATTCCTTGTCTAATAAGGAATTGAGGACCTTGTTAGAGGACGAAGCTAAAATGTTTGCTTTATTTACATCATTATCTGTTGACAGCAAGGCGTCGATGAAAGAGTTGGTGGTGGTGAATGAATTTCCCGAAGTGTTCCCTGATGATATTACAGAATTACCTCCGACAAGAGAAGTTGAATTTAGCATTGATCTTGTTCCTGGTACAAGACCTATATCTATGGTGCCGTACAGGATGTCGGCAGTGGAATTGGCTGAATTGAAATCTCAGATTGGAGAATTGTTGGATAGAAAGTTTATCAGACCGAGTGTGTCGCCGTGGGGAGCTCCAGTGTTGTTAGTAAAGAAGAAGGATGGTAGTATGCGCCTGTGCATCGATTATCATCGGTTGAATAAAGTGACCATTAAGAATAAGTATCCTCTTCCAAGGATTGATGATTTGATGGACCAGTTGGTGGGAGCTCGGGTGTTCAGAAAAATTGACTTGAGGTCGAGTTACCATCAGATCAGAGTGAAAGAAGGTGATATTCAGAAGACAGCATTTAGAACTCGTTTGGGGTGTCAAATGCGCCAGGAGTGTTTATGGAGTATATGAACCAAATATTCCATTTTTATCTGGATCAGTTTATTGTTGTGTTTATTAATGATATACTGATTTATTCTAAGTCTGATGAAGAGCATGCAGGACATTTGAGAATTGCTTTGCAAGTGCTGAAAGATAATAAGTTGTTTGCTAAACTATCAAAGTGTGAGTTCTGGATGAAGACTGTGAGTTTCTTGGGGCATGTGATATCTGGTGACGGTGTAGCGGTGGACCCATCAAAAGTGAGTGCAGTGCTGCAGTGGGAACCGCCGAAGACAATAACGGAAATTAGAAGCTTTTTGGGTTTGGCAGGTTATTACCGAAGGTTTATTGAGGGGTTTTCTAGTTTGGCGTTGCCATTGACCTAGTTGACGAGAAAGGGTCAAGTTTTTGTATGGGATGCTGCTTGTGAGGAAAGCTTTGAGGAAATGAAAAAGAGATTGACTACGGCACCGGTGTTAATATTTCCAAATCCGAGTGAACCTTTCGTGGTGTACTGTGATGCGTCTAAGATGGGATTAGGCGGGGTTCTTATGCAGAATGGTAAGGTAGTGGCGTATGCTTCGCGACAACTGAGGGCGCATGAAAGGAATTACCCTACCCATGACCTTGAATTGGCTGCGGTAGTTTTCGTGTTAAAGATCTGGAGGCACTATTTGTATGGTTCGAGATTTGAGGTGTTCAGTGACCATAAGAGTCTGAAATATCTGTTCGATCAGAAAGAGCTAAATATGAGACAGAGAAGATGGTTGGAATTCTTGAAGGATTACGATTTCAGCTTGAGTTATCATCCAGGAAAGGCGAATGTTGTAGACGATGCTTTGAGCAGAAAAACGATTCATATGTCGGCTTTGATGGTAAAAGAAATGGAGCTAATTGAGCAGTTCAGAGATTTGAGCATGGTTTGTGAAATTACGGCAGGTGGTGTGATGTTGGGCAAGTTGCAAGTGAACAATGACTTCTTGGATATGATTAGAGAGAATCAAAAGCTAGATATGAAGTTAGTGGATTTGATGCCTGGAGTGGGAAGTGACTCCGATAGTGATTTTAAGTTGGATAGTACAGGTGTGTTGCGATTCAGAGGCAGGATTTGTGTACCGGATAATGATGAGCTGAAGAAGTCAATTTTGAGTGAAGGGCATCGTAGTAGTTTGAGTATCCATCCGAGAGCTACGAAGATGTACTACGATTTAAGGAAGATATTTTGGTGGTCCGGTATGAAAATAGATATAGCTCGATTTGTTTACGCCTGTTTAACGTGTCAGAAATCGAAGGTGGAACATCAGAGACCCTCTGGAATGATGCAACTGTTGGAAGTTCCGGTTTGGAAATGGGATTGTATAACTATGGATCTTGTTTCGGGTTTGCCGAACACATCGAGAGGATTTGATGCTATTTGGGTAATTATGGATCGACTTACGAAGTCTGCACATTTTGTGCCGATCAATATAAGTTTCCCATTGGAGAAGCTAGCAGAGATCTACATTCAGGTAATTGTGAAGATGCATGGTGTTCCGTCGAGTATCATGTCGTATAGAGTCCGAGGTTTACTTAAGAATTTTGGAGGAGTTTACAGGAAGCTTTGGGTACTAAGTTGAATTTGAGTTCAGCTTACCATCCACAAACTGATGGTCAGTTAGAGAGGACTATGCAGTCGCTAGAGGATTTGCTAAGGGCTTGTGTGTAGGAAAAGGGTGGTGCGTGGGATACTCATTTACCGTTGATCAAGTTCGCGTACAACAACAGTTACCATTCTAGTATCGGAATGGCACCGTTTGAAGCTTTATATGGTAGAAGATGCAAAACTCCTTTGTGTTGGTATGAGACGGGTGAGAATGTGGTATTGGGACCAGAAATTGTGCAGCAGACTACTGAAACAATTCAGATGATTCGTGAGAAAATGAAAGCGTCTCAGAGTAGGCAGAAAAGTTATCATGATAACCAAAGAAAAGAACTGGAATTCAATGAAGGTGATCACGTATTCCTGAGAGTTAACCCAGTGACTGGTGTGGGTCGTGCGTTGAAGTCCAAGAAGTTGGATCCTAAGTTTATTGGGCCGTATCAGATTTTGCAGAGAATTGGTGTTGTGGCTTATAGGGTGGCGTTGCCGCCTGAACTGTCGAATTTACATGACGTGTTTCATGTGTCGCAACTTCAGAAGTATGTCTCGGACCCATCTCATGTGATTCAGAGAGATGAAGTTCAAGTCAGGGAGAATCTTACTGTTGAGATAATGTCGTTGAGGATCGAGGATCGTAAGATGAAACAACTCTGAGGGAAGGAGATATCTTTGGTGAAAGTGGCTTGGGGAGGTGCTGCAGGAGGCAGTGTGACTTGGGAATTGGAAAGCAGGATGTGGGAAGCGTATCCGGAATTGTTTCCATCAGGTAATTTTCGAGGACGAAAATAATTAAAGTGGGGGAGAGTTGTACACCCATTTTAATTATTTAGTCTTTTTGGTGTTATTTTATTTCGGCGTGTCTTTGGTGGAGATTGTTTAATAAATTGTAGACTTTAATATTAATATAATATAATTAATAATGATAATAATTTAAAAATTAATATTATTATTATTATTATTATTATTAGTATTATTATTATTATTATTTGTATTATTATTGAGGTTAAATGAATAAATAAAGAATAAGAGGTATAAGGGGGGTATTAGTGAGTTTTTGGAAAGAAGAGGATAGAACACGATCAAGTAGAGAGAAAGATTGAGGAGGAAGAACAAGAGGAAGAGGAAGAAGGCTAAGACTGTCGGATTCTTGGGGGTTCTTCATCAATCGAAGCAACTAATCGAGGTAAGGGGGAGAAACTGATTGGGATTGGTAATTGCATGAATTTTTTGTAGAGGGGATTCCTTAACCCCATAGGAATTTGATGAATATGATTAGTATGTTGTTGTGTTTCTGATCATTGCTGTCATGGTGAACTTCTTGCATGTGGTTGTATAGGGATTGTTTGGATGGTTTTGGTAATTTAGGATAGTGTACCATTTTGAGTCGGAAATTATATAATCGGTAGAGTTGATGTTTTATCGGGTAGAACCTAGAATAAATTACGTAGTTCAGTGGAGAATGTTGGGCTAATGCTACGGGAATTGGTTTGGTGAGAATCAGAGGAATTATGAGTTTATGATGAATTTCTGGACAGTGAGGGTTTTGTGAAATCGCAAACGTTCGCCAGCAACTTCGCTAGGCGAGCTAGTAGTGAGCATTCGCTAGGATTTCGCTAGGCGAGTTGGGTAGCAAATACTACCAGTAGCCACTGTCTGCCTTCACTAGCGAGTTCGCTAGGCGAGTGAGGCAACGAGCATTCGTTGAGGCCTCGCTAGGCGAGTGGGCCAGTGAGCATGACAGCAAATTGTGATTTTGTACTGTTTTGAATTGTTCTTTCATTTGTAGGGCTCCTTTTGGCCATGGTGAGTATAGGAATGGTGTGAATGGTGAAGAGCGTATATTTGGTGTTCGATTGTGATTTCCCTATTATTCATTTTAATTGACATAATTGATTTGGTGTGTGTGTGTGTGTGTGTCTAATATATATATATATATATATATATATATATATATATATATATATATATATATATATATATATATATATATATATATATATATATATATATATATATATATATATATATATATATATATATATATATATATATATATATATATATATATATATATATATATATATATATATATATATATATATATATATATATATATATATATATATATATATATATATATATATATATATATATATATATATATATATATATATATATATATATATATATATATATATATATATATATATATATATATATATATATATATATATATATATATATGTATGTATGTATATATGATGTATGATGATGTGATCAGGAGGATCGTGTGCACTTAGTGTGCTTGAATTTGTGTGTTGTGCATTTGGTGTTGTGCATATCATGGTGTTTTGGTGGGATGAATCATGTCTCAGGAGGAGCGTAAGTGATTCATCCGTACTCCTTTGTGGAGAATGGTGGGGTTGAATCATGTCTCAGGAGGAGCATAAGTGATTCACCCGTACTCCTTTGTGGAGAATGGTGGGGTTGAATCATGTCTCAGAAGGAGCGTAAGTGATTCACCCGTACTCCTTTGTGGAGAATGGTGGGATGGATCGTGTCTCAGGAGGAGCGTAAGTGATCCATCCGTACTCCTTTGTGGAGAATGGTGGGGATAGATCATGTCTTAGGAGGAGTGTAAGTGATCTATCCGGGGTTCAATTGAATGAACCAATGACTCGGTACCGCATGCATGGTGTTGAGTTGCATTCTTGCATTATTGTATGTTGTGTTGATGATTGGACAGTAGGTCGTGATTGATGTTGGTGGGGTGATGATTTGTATATTTACTGCCTTTTATTCATGTGTCTTATTACCAATAATTTTGATCATGTTTTCTCACCCCTTTTTTGTTGTTGTGGTTTGTGCTTCTTCGGAAGTACAGATAATCCAGGTACATAGCTAGCTTGGATAGTGGTGTGTGAGTCGAGTCTTAGGATGCTCTGATACGTAGCACGAGACTTGGGTGTTTACTTCTATTATGATTGGATTTGTTGTATTCTTGTGACGTGTCTTATTTTGGTGAACCTTGACGATGAATGATGTTTTATGTAAATTGGCGGATGACTGAGAATGATGTTCTAATAATAATTTTCCGCTGTTTATTTTGAAAACCATCTAATGATGGGTTTTGTTGAATTTTGTGAATGTGATATCCCACTATTGAAGGGAAACTCTGATATTTCTTTGATTTAATCGTATTTTATTTTAATTCAGGAAAGTGGGGTGTTACACCATCCGTTCACATCAGTCTCTTCAGAGGACGAAGCATTGGAAAAGCACCGAAGTCATGCGATTCATAGATGAATCGACACATGGTGGTTGTCTGTACCACATTGCCGACATTTTGTATATCTTTGTGTATTTCTGTAAATTCTATTTTTGCGCAGCTTTCTCTTTTCAGGAGTTGCATATGTTGTAAAATATGCCTATTTACAGGCCACTTATCAATGAAGTACATACTATTCAGTAAATTGTTCTTCTTGTTTTAGCCTTTACTGTTTTTGTTTGCGAAAAAACGCCTGATGTTTTGATAAAAACTTTGCATACATAAACTTGTGGGCTTTGCTGATAATCATTAAAACTTTGATTTGCTTGAACGACGTCACGGATGATGACCGAGTTAGTTTCCATTGTGCAGGATATCTTGTTGTTTACTCATTTGCAGGTTGAGTGTGCACGCTTATCCCCAGCAGATTAAATGTATGAGCTTATCCCCAGCAGGTTGGGATTGAAGTTCTCTTCATCCGGTAAATTTGGGATTATCCCCAGCAGTGGAGCGGATTCAGAGTTCCGGTTCCCCACATAGTCCAAGTCTTTAACTCCTTTTCCCCTTAGAGCTTAGGTCGTTGACTCATTCCTCAAGCAGAGGTCGATGTTGAGTCCCTCATTGAGTAATCCTCAGCGGAGTTGTTGGAGTAGTTTGTTTCTCATCCTCAACAGAGAGAGTTTGGGACGGATTCCCAGTAAATCTTATTCGGTTACCCCTAGCGGTTTGGATTTAATCTCCAACAGTTTGAAATCTACGACAGAGTAGAGGTATTCCCCCATCAGTTTGCCTATTTCCCTGTAGAGTCGTGTTCTGGTAGGCCATCCAGGGTTGATTTCCCCCAGTAGAGTTGAGATAATCTCAGTAGTTGGATGCCTTCTTTCCCAGCCGAGTCTTTTGTTCCCCAGAAGAGTTGTATTCTGGTAGGCCATTCAGGGCGCTTTCCTCAACAGAATTAGAGTTGATTCCCAGTGGAGTAGAGTTTTGTTCTTGTCAGAGCAATATTACCCAAGAAATTTCTTTTCTTGGAGGCCATCTAGGGCTTGTTGTTCACAATATAAGTCCAATCATAATTGGCATGTCTTACCTTTCCCCGGCGGGGTTGCTTTCCTCTCTTCAGCATTTATTTTTTTGGAGCGGTTCCTTTGTATTTGCATTATGCATAGCATCCTCCCAAACGCGTAGCATTTCCATTTCGTATGGAGCATTACGCCACATTCAAACATATGCATTTGAAGCATAAACCAGGTTGCTACCTCTTCGTTTTCAGGTGTATCTCCAGCAGACAATGATGTTTTATTTAGCCTTTGTGGTATCCAGACCCCGACAAATATTAGTGTTTTCTCTTGAGCCTGTGTGGTATCCAGACCTCCAGCAAAATCATTGACATATGTGTTTATCTTACCATTTGTTCCCTAACAGAGTTTGTTGTTTAACTTTCCCCAGCGGAGTTCTCTTTCGGATTATGAATTGGTAGTTTCTCCTCTCAACTTCGGGTTGAGCCGGCCTTTGTCGCTACTGCGAAAATCGGCGCCGGCTGAACAGAAGAGTCGCCACCGTGCGTTATTTATCCCAACGGAGGGAAAGGAAACGCTCGAAGTAAACCTCGCGAAAAAGGGAAAGGTATGGTCATCGCAACCAAAACCTGGGTTCGGGAGTCGGTTACGCAAGGGGAAGGTATTAGGCACCCCTCACGTCCATCGTACTCGATGGGATCCACGCTTGCTTGGTTTGTACGGATTACACTTCTATCTAAACTAAAGGATGAGGTCTGAAAAGAAAAGAAAACATGACTCGGTAAAGCATCGCACTTTATGCCTACGTATTCCCGTCTGGAACGAGAAATCAGAGTCAACGTAGTTCGCCTAACTACGGGGGAAGGTGGGTGAAGGTTGCTCGCTAGGACATCGCATCCTATGCCTACGTACTTCCACACTGCATGGAAGATCAGAGCAAACGTAGTTCGGGCTACGCCCGACACAAGCTGTTCAAGTGTTTTTTATGAAAAATCTCACCTTAAACAAGGGTTTTCTTATTGCAAAAAGGTTGATGTCTGTTCAAATCTTTTGACGGAAGAAATGAATTAATCTCTGTTATAACCTTTATTAATGTTTTTCTGTTGTTTTGAAGGAAGAAGAGATGACACTCTAAAATCCTAGGGTTAAAAGGGAATAAAATCTACCCTAATGTTATCATGCATGGGTTAACTCCTAATGTCTATCACATCCTCCCTTGAACAAGGAAGAATGGAAGTCCTACGGGAAAGGAAACGAAAGGAAGAAACGGAAATACAAGTAATAACCGCATACAAGTGAACATGAATATAGCAATGGTAAATGCAATGCAAAGGAGGGAGGAAGGTTCATCTCAACCTCAAGCCCATTCATGGATGGAATAAGAAAATATCAAGTGATCATATGCAAAGAATCGAGTGAAAACTCCGAATGAAACGCGTAATCCACTATTTGGAATCGCAACGTGCTATCATGCAAACAAGTCGATAATCGGGCAAGCTACACATACAAATAACAGCCACCTAAGGGTCTTCCAATACCTCTAACCTATCTACAATAAGAAATATAAGCCACGGCGTTCATCACGCAAACACAAAGCGGCCGTTGGAGCCTTAACAAAAATAAAGTCCGTTCGGAAGTCCAAATTACAAGTTCGAATACAAAACATAAGAAAAATAGAAAAAGTGCTAAAAAATTAAAACAAAAATCTCCAATTCCCTACATCAAGCCACAAACCAGGGGTGAGAGATACCACAAAAATATCCAAAGATAAATGGTCAAACAAGATGAAAACATTGCAAGATATCTCATGTATACCAAAGGAAAGATTAAAGTGGAGCATGTTAAAGAAAGCATCCAAAACCAATTAAAATGGTACAATAAAATTCCCATAAAAATATATCACAATACCTCAACGTGTTTATGAGATCCCTGCAAAAGGATTGACATTTAAATTGTGTTTTGATAGGTCAAAGAAATTCAACAAAATGATAGCACCAGCATTGACCTTTTTATGACGACCCGAATGTAAAAAATCCAACGAAAATGTCAAAAAATGGTAAAATTATAATTTCAGTTTTATTAAATCCTAAACATGTTAAAGATTCAGAACAAAAAAATGGGGATCAAAAAGACTAATTTTCCTATTTTTTATAATTATTTGAAGTCAGCATATAAAACAGAAAAATAAAAGAAACATTGCAATATGAGGAAATAAGAGGAAATAGCATGAATAAATAAAAGTGGCATGAGGCTTATGTGGCCGATTACGTGGCGCAGTGAGAGGCGTTGGATGAATGGAAGAAACCTTGACTTGGAAATGCATTCGACGGTGTTAACACCTTCTTCTCCAAATCAAATTTTTCAACTTTGTGAATAGTAATCTGCAGCCCCATGAACATGAGTTTTTTGCTACTTTGAAGCACCATAACTCCATCAATAATTATCCGTTTCGCACAAAATTTTGGTCAAACTTGAAGGAAAAAAATCAAGGAATCCAAATATGGTCTTAGATTTTCTTGAAACTCTCTCTAACTCTCAAAACGTGGCACCTCAAGAAAAACTCAAGAACCAAAAATTGTCATAAAACCCATCTTTTTTGTACTAGAATCCATGTAGGAGATGAGAGCAATGTAATGCAACAACAATAATGCAAGAAAGACCCCTAAATAATGAGTTATGTCGAATTCTTTATACCTCCGAAAAATGGCTTATGGAGCTTCACTCGATCACCAATTCTTTGAGAAAATGATGTAGAATCACTCAATAATACTTGGTGAATATGTTTGAAGCCTTGACAAGTCTTGAATTGATGAAAAAGTGAAAATTGGAATTTGAGTTTTCACCACTTTTTCATGTTACTACAAGGTTCCTCTTGCTCCCATTCTCTCAAAAAAAAATGATGAACCATCTCTATAATTGTTGTGTAATTGATTGGTGAAGAGAAAAAGTATGGAAAGTGAGAGGAAAAAAAAGATTGAAAAAAATGGAAATTCCAAAATGTGAAAGTGTGGGAAAAATGGAGAAAAAATTCAATATGATTTGAAAAATGGATTCAACATCAACCATCACCAACCTTTACTCTTAATGATCCCAATCCGATATATAGATGATGATTAACAAACTTAGAGGTTTCTAGAATAATCTTGGAGGATTCTAGAAAGTTGTGGAAATTTCATGAACTTCTCATGCCATGATACTTTGAATATCTCTTATATCATGCTTGCACCTTTCCAAACTTATGTCAAAATCTCCTTACATGAGATATGGGAAGTGTATGTAAGCTCCTTGCCTTGAAAATTCATCTTGTGCCAAGTTTTCTATACTTTCCTTATTATGCAAGTAACAAAAATACAAAGCAAGTCCAATTTTTAAACCCTAACTCAAAAACGTGGCTGAACCAATGTCTTTAAAATGATGTTTGGAATCAATTTGGTATATTGTATGACCCATATTGGATTTGTAGATCTCCCAAACCAATTTTTCATTTCAACTTTTTCAACTTATAAGCCATTTTCAAGTCATTTGCACCAATTTTAAAATTCCATGCTCTAAGCTTTTCCAAACTTTCACACCTTCTTTTCTAGCCTTAAAATCCCATTTTGAACAACTTTGATGTTGTGAAGTTTTTCATTTGAAGCTTCCTTGTATGAGTTTTAGGCATATACTAAGAATGACCTGTAATCCTCAAATGACCAAAATACCCTTTGCTTGCCAAGACCATAAGTAGAGTTCCATAAATCATATGAAGGCATACCATACCATTCTAGAAATCTAAGACAATAAGGAACAATTCTCATGTTGGCCAGAAATCCATTTGAAGTACCCTTGAAAGTCAAAAGTTGCTTGGAATACAGACAATTTTCACAGACAAATTTCAGTGCCCTCAGATGACCTGTAACTTGCAAGAGCCATAACTTGAGTTCTACAAATCATCTTGATGACTTCCACCACTCAAATTAAATCTATGAAGATATTCTACAAGTTTCATGTGGACCAAGAATCCATATGAAGCTTTCATCTTGAGTTACACTACTTTGAAGTTTGACCTAAATCAGAGGATTTTACAATAAAACCCTAATTTAGTAACTCCAGTTCTCCTTGACTCCTCTTGATTTTTCTTTATCACAACATCATATCCATATCCATATAGCAAATAATGAATCCCCCATTCTTCAAATGATCCTTGATACCCTTCAAAACACTTCTTTGACCTAGAATTGACCCAGTGTTGACCCTAGTTGACTGACTTCAACTGAGGTCCTTGCAATCATTCAAATGACTTGGTTCTCCTCAAAAATGATTCTCTAGACTCTTCATAACATCCATACACACCTCATGCTCTTGGATCATAGCTCACATTTCCTCTGATGATCCCCCACTAGCCTCCCGATAGGAGAGAATTCACTGATCAACCTGGCAGCTCTTCAAAGCTCAAATTCTTCCCTGATGACCTGAGTAGTCTTGAATATGAATGAAACCCTTGGATATACCTCTTGAAATAAGAACAGCACTTGATCCCCTGATTAAGATAGCTTGCCTATGCAGATGAATACACTATGTACATGATGACAATGCAAATGACTATGCAATTGAAACATAAACCTAGGTTAGAAAAGGTTGGGCAAATTTTGGGGTGCAACAGCTGCCCCTATTCAAGCGACTTGGACCCGACTGGATGAAGAGCGCGCAGCCTTCAGACATTCGCGGTACGAGACGGTTGAATACGAAAGAACCCGGAAATTTGCCAACCGCAAAAATAAATTGCGAAACGACTACTGCTTAGGAAAACCCTGGGAACTGGCTTCTGTTGTCACAGCAACAACTAGCCATCCATCTGTCAAATAATCTGATGTTGTCCGCAGGCCACTCCATTCCGAAGAAATGAGCATACACCACATAACGAGAAATTGTTGATATCACTTATCAACCTTTGTTGATCTCACTTATCAACCTCTGTTGATCTCACTTATCAACCTCTGTTGATCTCACTTATCAACTGAGCACACGCTAACCAGCGGGAGAATATTGACTTCACTTGTCATGTTGACTTCACTGATCAACTTTTCGTATCCTGAAGAAACGAGAGAACGCTTAACCAAACGAGACAAGGTCCGAAGACATGAACAACCGACTCTGCGGGGAAATGAGAAACTTAACCAAGCAACTCTGAGGGGACAAATTCTGACGACTGCCGTTAAACACCTGCTGGGGAAAATGGGAACTTAACCAAGCACCCTTGTTGAAAACTACGAGTAATTTAACCAAACAACTCCTGTAGCGAGCTCCCTGCTGGAGACTATGAGGGACTTAACCAAGCAACCCATTGAAGTAACACCCTGCTGGAGAACATAACTCTGTTGGGGAATTGCGTGTAACCACCCGAAAATCTGTATTACCACCTTCTAATACTGATACCCCATCCTCCTGAGAAAGACTCAGCTGGGGAAATACAAGTGACTTAACCAAGCGACTTGTCAAAGGATACCCTGCCAGGGACTACGAGGAACTTAGCCAAGTATCTCGTTGAAGAACAACCCGCTGGGGATTACGTCTCTACTGGGGAAACTGTGGGTAACCACCCAAAACCTGCACCCTGTCATTTCTACAGCACTTTGAGAAAGGACTCGTCTGGGGAGAAAGAGAAATGCTTGACCAAGCAACTCTGCTAGGGGAATGTGCCATGGCGAACACGATCACTGCGTGTCTGGCACAACAAATCCACAAAACTGCGACGAACACGGTCACTGCGTGTCTTACAAACAAAAACCATTTAACGGGACAAACACGACGGACACGATCACTGCATGCCGCGTTACAATCACATCGACCATAAATCCAACCGGATGAGACAAACACGATCACTGCGTGCCAGACGGAATAAATCCACATAGAAGAGGCGAACACGTTCACTGCGTACTTCAACCACCAATATGATAAACACGATCACTGCGTGTGCTGCAATAGGGCGAATGCGATCACTGCGCATCTCGACCAACAAAACCCCGGAATTATGTCAACACGATCACTGCGTGTGCCACAAAATCAACCCATGTAACATGACGAATACGATTACTGCGTATGCCGACCAACAACCCACTGATACAATAGCCACGATCACTGCGTGCTCCGCATCATAAGTTCCCATGGTACTAACAACACGATCACTGCATGCTGTACGAATACGATCACTGCGTATCTTGAACACGATCCCTGCGTGTTCGAACACGATCACTGCGCGTTCTGAGCCACGATCCTCTTGACTGGAGAAAAAACATGATCCCTGCGT
The DNA here is from genome assembly GCA_963859935.3 of Lathyrus sativus. NCBI lineage: Eukaryota > Viridiplantae > Streptophyta > Magnoliopsida > Fabales > Fabaceae > Lathyrus > Lathyrus sativus. The sequence continues at coordinate 140,333,150 of OZ012740.1, read as the reverse complement.
GTTGCATGAATACGGTCACTGCGTATCTGGAACACGATCACTGCGTGTTTGAACACGATCACTGCGCGTTCTGAGCCACGATCCTCTTGACTGGAGAAAAACACGATCCCTGCGTGTTGCGTGCCTCAACTAACCCACATAACTGGACGAATACGATCACTGCATATCCTGACCATACATAGGATAAACGCGATCACTGCACGCTTCATGTCACGACCCTCTTGACTGGAGGAAACACGATCCCTGCGTGTTGTGACACAATTTCAAACATGGGACGAATACGATCACTGCGTACTTCGGCCACCAACAACCCGATGAACACATTCACTGCGTGTCCTACAGCATAATCAAACTGCATAACGGACGAATACGGTCACTGCGTATCAACCCATAATCACTGTAACACGGACGAATACGATCACTGCATATATCGACCAACAACTGGATGAACACGATCACTGAGTGCCTTGCTCAATAAAACCCCCGAAACGATACCAACACGATCACTGCGTGCCTTACAAAACAATCTTCTTAGATCGGGACGAATACGATCACTGCGCCATTCAACCACAGATACACATTCCAAGATCAACACGATCACTGCGTGTCCTACGACATGAACCCCATACTGGCACAAATACGATCGCTGCATACTTGGGCAACAAATCAACATCTCGAAATTAACACGATCATTGCGTGCCTTACAATATGAACCCCATGGAGGGTACAAATACGATCACTACGTACTTTGACCACAAAACCCACATTTTCCTGAATCACGATTTCTCTTATCGGCAAGGAATAACATATCTGAAACTGGAGAGGTAACCACCTGGCTTATGTTTCAAATATGCATGTTTGATAATGACGAAATGCTTCCATACTGCATGGAAATGCTACATACTTGGGTAGAATGCAAATGCTCATGATGCATGCTTATGCAAAGAGTTACTTCAGCAAAATAAATGCTGAAGACACACTGGATCCGCTGGGGATGATCGGAATACCGCCGATACGCTTCCAACAAAATAAATGTTGGAAAGATGAACTAACTCCGCTGGGGATGACCACCCTGCTGGGAAAATAGCTCACAAACTCAGAACTCCAAAATCTGCTGATGACGGTCCTTCTGACGAGAAAGAGCGACTTGCTGGGGAAAGAAAGGACAATCCCGCTCGGGAAAACTCCTTTCAGCTGCTCCAACCACCTGATCACACTCTGTGGTGAACCTCTCCTGCTATCACTGAGCTGGGGAAATCATCCCGCCATCACTGAGCTGGGGAAATCATCCCGCCATCACTGAGCTGGGGACTGAACCACACATTCTGATTTGCACTGCACGAGAACCCTCTGGGAGTTAATCGTATCCATCTCGACCTTCACTGGGGAGGACTCTGCTCTGCTTGATAAGCTAATGCTAAACTGAAGATACATTAATCTTAACTCTCCTGGGGAATTAACATTCAGTTTTTCCCGGGGCGACTTCACTGGGGAAGACACAACATACAATCTCTGGAGAGGGTACCAGCCTGCCATGGATTCTGGCGGGGAACTTTGCGAGCTTTTGAATAGCTTGCCCCAGTGCACTCCACTTGCCCCTATCTACCTCCTGGGAATACCTGCGCTGAACCGCTTACTATGAGACGACCTCGAGATTTCTTGCCCCGGTAACTATACGGCAAAAAGATTCAATCTCCATTAGCTCCGATCAACCCAGTCGGTTTCAATGCTCTCTGCGGCGACTCGCCCCTGAATGAGCGTTCTAGCGACCTATCCTGATCTGATTTTCCACCTGAAGTATCTGCTTTCAAATCCCCACGTTCTGCATGACTTCCCCTGATGGGATCTCGAGAAGACTCTCTTCCGATTAGTTGCCTCTCAAGCATACTGCCCCTTAATCAACTGAAGCTTCGGGACTTGTCCTCAGACTAACCGATTCCGAACTCACTGGAAGTCAATGCCCCTGATTCACATGACTTTGCCCCCGATTAGCTGGTCCAGAACAGTACCTCCAACTACGAGAGATTTACTGAATCTCGACCTGATTGCCCCAGAGTAGCTGACTTCTCATGGCTGACCTGACTGGGAATCACGATAATAGCTTGCCCCTGCTCTCGGAACATTCGGGCGCTCTGTATTCTATCCTGACCATACTTTCCGCTGTAGAAAACTTTCATGCTGTCAAGCGCTTACTCGCAAGTAAAACAAGTTGTTCTGCGTAAAAGACATATTAATGCAACACATATGACAGTTTTGACATCCAATCTGTTTGCTGGGAAAAAGGGAAAAACAATTTATAGCATACACTGCACAAAACATTTATCAACATCAATACCAACATGGTAAGAGGAACCCTTTCAGGAGTCAGAATCGACGCGGCCTTTACCGAAGTATGCTTTCGAAACAACCTGCTTCAATTAGGACTTTTGAAGGTTATAACGTGGTCAGGTTCACGGTTTTGAAGGAAAGGATAAAGGCTCAAAGTTTATTTTAACCCACCCATTCTCCTTGATGTTCTCCGATCCTATGTTCAGCTAATTCGACCTTAGCACTCACCTCTCTGAGGCTGAAAGATATGAGTGATAGTTCGAGAACCCATGAACTTTTAGAGTGACAGCCACTCACTTTTCGTCTTGGACACTTAGGGTCACACGACTCGCATTTGATTTGAGGATTTTTCTTTTTGTCCTCCTTCCATCTTTTTTCTTATCCCTAACTTTTGCCTGGACTGACTCTTTTTGAGTTTCTTTTGATTTTTTAAGTCCAGCGGGATGCCCTCATTTTTGCCTAAGTCATTTGTCTTGAAGTTGTGACTTAGCGGGCTTTTGATTCTTCTCACTTCGAATCCGGGCCAATTCTCTTTCTAGATCTTCATTAACCACCAACAGAGCTTCCTTTTCCTTCACCACTCGCTCGTAGACCTCCCTGGAAACCGTGGTTGGCTCTTCCACCGGAATATAAACAGGGATCGGAGCAGCTGGAAATGGCATCAATATTTGTCTGGCTCTCTCCTGAATCCAAACTTTGTAGGGTGCATACGCCTGGCAATCACTCTTCCCCAACAGCGGTTTCCCTTTTCGGTTAATACGCGTCCAGGCATGCCGAAGCTTGGCTAGTAGCTCTCCGCTCAAATCACCTGTGAAGTACAGAGATTCCTGTACTTCATCCTCCTGAGGTGGGCTCTTCAGCGCATATCCAAACTGACGGACGAACAAAGATGGGTTGTAGTTGATGCACCCTTTTCTCCCTATCAACGGAACATTAGGATACCCAGCACAACTGACAATAAGCTCGGACCCCAGCAGGTCTCGATCAAACCATTCGATATCTGTAGAAGACAGCCTCATCATCCGCTCTGGCCAGTCAGATGTGGTCGCACTATCCACAAAAGGTCCCTTCGAAGGAAGATGGCTCTTGAACCACATATACAGCAGAGGCACGCAACAAGAGACATTCTTGCCTCTCCTGTTCTCATTCCTGTAGTGCATCGAATGATAAAAGTCCCCGATCAGTGTAGGTACTGGGTTACCAGCAGCAAACAGATGAAACACATCCATGTCCACGAAGTTTGGGAAATTGGGAAACAGCACGATCCCGTAAATGCATAGAGCCAAAATAGCGTTAAAGACCACCCAACACCCATTCTTGGCGTACTCTTGAGCCTTACCAACCAGAAACTGGAGAGAAAAACCCAGAACTCCTCGCCAAGAAGTTATCAACAACTCAGAAGCATCCATATGCAAGGCTTTGGCTAGATCCTCCAACTTAGGTTCAGCGGCAGAGTGAATAAAGGGAACCGCATTCTGCACTGGCAGCTCAGTAAACTCCACATACTCCTCCATGGTTGGTCCCAAAATGAAGTCTGCAAATGTAAAGCATCTCAAAGTCGGGTCATAGAACTGCATCAGCGTGTATAGCCCGTTCAATTCATCGTCGGTGGATCTGCGAACCAAACTCAACAGCCGTCCGTAACTCTGCCTGAAGCTTCTACGGACATCCTCACCTGCCAGAGAAATCAGACCCAGGAGTGGAGTAATATCAGGAATAGGTAGCTTGTAAGCAACTGTCATCCTCAAACCCGCCATGATCAATACTCGGAAGTCCAGATACTAGAACCCGGGGATATGCAAATGCACCTGCAGCACAGACACACGTTAATGGGATGCAATGGTAATGATCATGCAAATAATGCAATGCAAGCAACATGCAACAGGGGCCAAGTGCTATAGCTGAGAAGCCCGAATCATATCGAAGGTCTCAAATCATGGTCTCGGATAGACCCAATACAAAGCTCCACACTGGTCTCTGATAGACCCGTAATATAACATCAACTGGTCTCTGACAGACCTCAAACCATAACTCGGACCGGTCTCTGATAGACCCCATAATATACCTCCAACCGGTCTTTGACAGACCTCAAACCATAACCCTGATTGGTCTCTGATAGACCTCAAATCAAAACTCAGACAGGTCTCTGATAGACCTCACAAATATCCATAAATACCCAGGATCTCTGATCAAGAAATAACCGGTATCTGAAGGTCTAGTTACCTGCATAACCCCAAACCCTCTCACAGGTGGATGTCCTGGTAACTGACAAAGGATGGCATCCTATGCGGTCGTCGGCGTCACAGACTTTCAGGAGTGACGATACGATTCCCAGAAGGAGTGGCATCATCACATCCTGAAGAGGCCTCACTTAGCCAACTTCCAAATGATCGGTCCCCAGAGTCGACAATCCAACTAACCAGCAACCCGAGCCACCCAAAGGGCAGGACAGGAGGCCAACCAGAAGAACCTCGTCTGAGCGTAGATTTCGCGGGACACTAGGACATGCAAAGCACGTGCGCGCCCACTAATCTCTACTCTAAGTCTAGGTGCACTCAAGCCCAGGTCCGACTTATCTCTCCATCATGGAACACCCGTCACACCCCACAATACAGCAATAATAATGATAATATAATGCGGAAAGGTAAATACAGAAATGTAAATCCATACAAATTCCTCGACGGGCAAACAAGCGCTAGGATTGACTCTCTTAAGGGACGTTGGATCCCAAATGCATAAGAAGTATCGCAGTCCTTAGCAGCCAGGGGACGTTGGGTCCCCAGCAGAGTCTCCAGCTGCTGGGGATGACCCAGGCAGCTAGGAAGAAAATCCAAGGCGAGACTCGCATAGGGAACCATCGCAGTCCCCAGCAGAGTCGCCAGCTGTCGCTACTGCGAAAATCGGCGCCGGCTGAACAGAAGAGTCGCCACCGTGCGTTATTTATCCCAACGGAGGGAAAGGAAACGCTCGAAGTAAACCTCGCGAAAAAGGGAAAGGTATGGTCATCGCAACCAAAACCTGGGTTCGGGAGTCGGTTACGCAAGGGGAAGGTATTAGGCACCCCTCACGTCCATCGTACTCGATGGGATCCACGCTTGCTTGGTTTGTACGGATTACACTTCTATCTAAACTAAAGGATGAGGTCTGAAAAGAAAAGAAAACATGACTCGGTAAAGCATCGCACTTTATGCCTACGTATTCCCGTCTGGAACGAGAAATCAGAGTCAACGTAGTTCGCCTAACTACGGGGGAAGGTGGGTGAAGGTTGCTCGCTAGGACATCGCATCCTATGCCTACGTACTTCCACACTGCATGGAAGATCAGAGCAAACGTAGTTCGGGCTACGCCCGACACAAGCTGTTCAAGTGTTTTTTATGAAAAATCTCACCTTAAACAAGGGTTTTCTTATTGCAAAAAGGTTGATGTCTGTTCAAATCTTTTGACGGAAGAAATGAATTAATCTCTGTTATAACCTTTATTAATGTTTTTCTGTTGTTTTGAAGGAAGAAGAGATGACACTCTAAAATCCTAGGGTTAAAAGGGAATAAAATCTACCCTAATGTTATCATGCATGGGTTAACTCCTAATGTCTATCACATCCTCCCTTGAACAAGGAAGAATGGAAGTCCTACGGGAAAGGAAACGAAAGGAAGAAACGGAAATACAAGTAATAACCGCATACAAGTGAACATGAATATAGCAATGGTAAATGCAATGCAAAGGAGGGAGGAAGGTTCATCTCAACCTCAAGCCCATTCATGGATGGAATAAGAAAATATCAAGTGATCATATGCAAAGAATCGAGTGAAAACTCCGAATGAAACGCGTAATCCACTATTTGGAATCGCAACGTGCTATCATGCAAACAAGTCGATAATCGGGCAAGCTACACATACAAATAACAGCCACCTAAGGGTCTTCCAATACCTCTAACCTATCTACAATAAGAAATATAAGCCACGGCGTTCATCACGCAAACACAAAGCGGCCGTTGGAGCCTTAACAAAAATAAAGTCCGTTCGGAAGTCCAAATTACAAGTTCGAATACAAAACATAAGAAAAATAGCAAAAGGTGCTAAAAAATTCAAACAAAAATCTCCAATTCCCTACATCAAGCCACAAACCAGGGGTGAGAGATACCACAAAAATATCCAAAGATAAATGGTCAAACAAGATGAAAACATTGCAAGATATCTCATGTATACCAAAGGAAAGATTAAAGTGGAGCATGTTAAAGAAAGCATCCAAAACCAATTAAAATGGTACAATAAAATTCCCACAAAAATATATCACAATACCTCAACGTGTTTATGAGATCCCTGCAAAAGGATTGACATTTAAATTGTGTTTTGATAGGTCAAAGAAATTCAACAAAATGATAGCACCAGCATTGACCTTTTTATGACGACCCGAATGTAAAAAATCCAAAGAAAATGTCAAAAAATGGTAAAATTATAATTCCAGTTTTATTAAATCCTAGACATCTTAAAGATTCAGAACAAAAAAATGGGGATCAAAAAGACTAATTTTCCTATTTTTTATGATTATTTGAAGTCAGCATATAAAATAGAAAAATAAAAGAAACATTGCAATATGAGGAAATAAGAGGAAATAGCATGAATAAATAAAAGTGGCATGAGGCTTATGTGGCCGATTATGTGGCGCAGTGAGAGGTGTTGGATGAATGGAAGAAACCTTGACTTGGAAATGCATTCGACGGTGTTAACACCTTCTTCTCCAAATCAAATTTTTCAACTTTGTGAATAGTAACCCGCAGCCCCATGAACATGAGTTTTTTGCTACTTTGAAGCACCATAACTCCATCAATAATTATCCGTTTCGCACAAAATTTTGGTCAAACTTGAAGGAAAAAAATCAAGGAATCCAAATATGGTCTTAGATTTTCTTGAAACTCTCTCTAACTCCCAAAACGTGGCACCTCAAGAAAAACTCAAGAACCAAAAATTGTCATAAAACCCATCTTTTTTGTACTAGAATCCATGTAGGAGATGAGAGCAATGTAATGCAACAACAATAATGCAAGAAAGACCCCTAAATAATGAGTTATGTCGAATTCTTTATACCTCCGAAAAATGGCTTATGGAGCTTCACTCGATCACCAATTCTTTGAGAAAATGATGTAGAATCACTCAACAATACTTGGTGAATATGTTTGAAGCCTTGACAAGTCTTGAATTGATGAAAAAGTGAAAATTGGAATTTGAGTTTTCACCACTTTTTCATGTTACTACAAGGTTCCTCTTGCTCCCATTCTCTCAAAAAAAATGATGAACCATCTCTATAATTGTTGTGTAATTGATTGGTGAAGAGAAAAAGTATGGAAAGTGAGAGGAAAAAAAAGATTGAAAAAAATGGAAATTCCAAAATGTGAAAGTGTGGGAAAAATGGAGAAAAAATTCAATATGATTGGAAAAATGGATTCAACATCAACCATCACCAACCTTTACTCTTAATGATCCCAATCCGATATATAGATGATGATTAACAAACTTAGAGGTTTCTAGAATAATCTTGGAGGATTCTAGAAAGTTGTGGAAATTTCATGAACTTCTCATGCCATGATACTTTGAATATCTCTTATCTCATGCTTGCACCTTTCCAAACTTATGTCAAAATCTCCTTACATGAGATATGGGAAGTGTATGTAAGCTCCTTGCCTTGAAAATTCATCTTGTGCCAAGTTTTCTATACTTTCCTTATTATGCAAGTAACAAAAATACAAAGCAAGTCCAATTTTTAAACCCTAACTCAAAAAAGTGGCTGAACCAATGTCTTTAAAATGATGTTTGGAATCAATTTGGTATATTGTATGACCCATATTGGATTTGTAGATCTCCCAAACCAATTTTTCATTTCAACTTTTTCAACTTATAAGCCATTTTCAAGTCATTTGCACCAATTTTAAAATTCCATGCTCTAAGCTTTTCCAAAATTTCACACCTTCTTTTCTAGCCTTAAAATCCCATTTTGAACAACTTTGATGTTGTGAAGTTTTTCATTTGAAGCTTCCTTGTATGAGTTTTAGGCATATACTAAGAATGACCTGTAATCCTCAAATGACCAAAATACCCTTTGCTTGCCAAGACCATAAGTAGAGTTCCATAAATCATATGAAGGCATACCATACCATTCTAGAAATCTAAGACAATAATTAACAATTCTCATGTTGGCCAGAAATCCATTTGAAGTACCCTTGAAAGTCAAAAGTTGCTTGGAATACAGACAATTTTCACAGACAAATTTCAGTGCCCTCAGATGACCTGTAACTTGCAAGAGCCATAACTTGAGTTCTAAAAATCATCTTGATGACTTCCACCACTCAAATTAAAGCTATGAAGATATTCTACAAGTTTCATGTGGACCAATAATCCATATGAAGCTTGCATCTTGAGTTACACTACTTTGAAGTTTGACCTAAATCAGGGGATTTTACAATAAAACCCTAATTTAGTAACTCCAGTTCTCCTTGACTCCTCTTGATTTTTCTTTATCACAACATCATATCCATATCCATATAGCAAATAATTAATCCCCCATTCTTCAAATGATCCTTGATACCCTTCAAAACACTTCTTTGACCTAGAATTGACCCAGTGTTGACCCTAGTTGACTGACTTCAACTGAGGTCCTTGCAATCATTCAAATGACTTGGTTCTCCTCAAAAATGATTCTATAGACTCTTCATAACATCCATACACACCTCATGCTCTTGGCTCATAGCTCACATTTCCTCTGATGATCCCCCACTAGCCTCCCGATAGGAGAGAATTCACTGATCAACCTGGCAGCTCTTCAAAGCTCAAATTCTTCCCTGATGACCTGAGTAGTCTTGAATATGAATGAAACCCTTGGATATACCTCTTGAAATAAGAACAGCACTTGATCCCCTGATTAAGATAGCTTGCCTATGCAGATGAATACACTATGTACATGATGACAATGCAAATGACTATGCAATTGAAACATAAACCTAGGTTAGAAAAGGTTGGGCAAATTTTGGGGTGCAACAGCCTTCAGGTTCGATGCTCGCTTTTATTTAGCGAATGCATGCTGGTTAGCAGATGTTCTCAACTTCGGGTTGAGCCGGCCTTCGGGTTCGATGCCTGTTTTTATTTAACAGACGCTTAATAGTGAGGTCATATGTTCTTCTCAACTTCAGGTTGAGTCGGCCTTCGGGTTCGATGCTTGCTTTTATTTAGAGAATACCTGTTGGTTAGCAGATGTTCTCAACTTCGTGTTGAGCCGGCCTTCGAGCTCGATGCTCGCTTTTATTTAACGAATGCTTGCTGGTTAGTAGATGTTCTCAACTTCATGTTGAGCTGGCCTTCGGGTTCGATGCTCACTTTTATTTAGCGAATGCTTACTGGTTAGCATATGTTCTCAACTTCGTGTTAAGCGGGCCTTCGGGTTCGATGCTCGCTTTTATTTAGCGAATTCCTGTTGGTTAGAAGATGTTCTCAACTTCGGGTTCGATGCCTGGTTTGTTTAATAGATGCCTGACAGCGAGGTCAGATGTTTTTCTCAACTTCGTGTTGAGCCGGCCTTCGGGTTCGATGTCTGGTTTGTTTAACAAATGCCTGACGGCGAGGTCAGATGTTCTTCTCAACTTCGTGTTGAGCCGGCCTTCGGGTTCGATGCCTGGTTTATTTAACAGATGCTTAATGGTGAAATCAGATGATCTTTCCGACTTAGTGTCGTTGCCTGCGCGTTAGCAGATGTTTCTTCCAACTGCGTGTCGAGGTTTTCTGGTTGGTAATCAGTTAGCTTATTGTCGTTACAACTATCAGATACTGTTACTTCCGAAGATTTTGTCCTAATAACAAGTTTGCAGTTCTTTTTTATGGTTGGAAAATTTCCGAATTCTTTGGTATTCAACCATATTTAACCTTGATTTCTTGAAAGTTGTTTGCTTTTCATCCATTAAAGTCCAAGTCACTTGAATAAGGGCAGTTGTTGTACCCCAAAATTTGACCAACCCTTTTCTTGTACTTGGCTTATGTTTCATTTCATTTTAGCATTTGCATAGAATTGTTCTTAATAGGGGATCAAGAGAGGTGTGCCATTCAAGAGAGGAGTCTCATTTGATCTCAAGCTCAGGCTAGAGTGTTTACCATCATCATGAAGTTGTCATTGCTCTTTGAAGGAGAAGGTTGAGGTATGTTGGTTGTCTCCTATCTTGGGGGTCAACAGAGGATCATCAGGGGTTCATAAGATCTTTGTTTTGGATAAAAGGCGTTTTAGAAGCTCATTGAGTGCTTTGAAAGTCATTGTGGAGCTTTCCTAGGCTTTTATTTCATCTGCAAGAGGTTACAATCAAAGGATGTGAATCTAGGGTTTCATCTGGTTAACTCAAGATCAACTGCGGACTTGTGAGAGTTCAAGACTTGGTTCTAATTCATTGAGGCTATGGGAAGTTATCTTGAGACATTTAGGAGGTCATGCCAATTTCAAATCAAGAAGAATCAAGAGTTCAAGAATTTACTAAATTAGGGTTTCAGAGGATCTCAGTGTAAAATCCTCTTCTTTAGTGCCTAACTTCAAGGGCAATTCACCATATGATACAAGTTCAATATCATTTTCATGAAAACATGAAACTTGTAGGTCATGTTCTTAGCTTTCTTTTGAGTACTAGAACTCATTCATTGAGTGTGTAAAACTCAAGTTATGATGCCAACAAGTTAGAGGTCTCAGATAAACTTATTTTTGGTCAACTAAAAGTTAACTAACTTCCAAGGCACTTTTGACCTAGAATCAAGTTTTTCCTCAACTTCAAATGAACATGAAAGTTGTTCCTCATGATCTTAGCTTTCCAAAAAGTCCTATAATTCCTTGATATCATTTGTAGAGCTCAAGTTATGGACCTTACAAAGTAAGGGTATTTTGGGAAAGTTTCATTATGGGTCATTTGTTACATAAGTCATTTTCATGCACTTGTGTACACCAAATAAACTTCCAACCAACATGGTATTTGCTCCTAGAGACCTCATTTACATTATATAACTTAAGGATCATGAGAACTATGGATGTTTATGAACATGTGGAAGGATTTTCAAGTGAATTATGAACTTTTAAGCATGGTTTGAATTTGATTCATTATAGGTCACAATTTTCTCTCATTTTGAATCAATTCACTTCATAATGTGATCACAAGCAAAGTTGTACATTTGGTTTGGTACAAGAGAGCATGAAAACGTGCATTTTCAAGTTTCTTCATGGAAAAGTTTCAACTTCAATCTTACCATTTGGATCAAATTAGAAGCCCAATCCAATTCAGTTGCAAACTATACTTCACAAGCTGCAGATTAGTGTAATTACAAGGCATGAATGAAGCAAATCCCGTGTGCATGAGTAAGTTTGTTTTTTGGGCAAAATTTCAAATCTCCAAATTGAGGCTTCATGGGCCTTCAAAACCAATTCAAATCCATCATATATAAACTTTGAGCTTGCCCTAGAAGCTCAGAATGCGCATTTGGAGCCAGAGAGAGCAATTTCAGATTCAAAATTCTCAAGAAATTTTCAAGTTCGAATTCCTTTTTTTCTCTGCAAATCAAGTGCAATTGAAGCCAAATTTATCTTTCTGGGAGCATTTGGAGTAAGATTGAAGCAAAGAATTGAAGCTTGCACGCCTGAGAAGAACCAACGGAGTTGCTCCATTCAGTAAGTTTCCAATCCATAATTCTCTCATTCTAGACTATGATTTAGGCTCAAATTGGTTGCATCTGAAGCCCTACGTTGAGTAGGCTATGTTTGTATAGTTGTTGTTCATGTTTGGTTGAATTTTAGCATGTGCATCTCAACCTTCAAGCCTTCGATTCTCCTTGATCTTGAGCTTTTGTGATGATTGATCTATGGATTTGGAATCCTTGTAGCAAGGTCTTTCATTTGGTATCATTTTTGTGGCTGTTGGTGGTGGTTTTTCACCTGAGCTCCGATGAGCTCACCGGAGAAGACGACCGGAGCCCTAGCTTCGGCGTCTGGTTATGTTTCAGGGACGAGCTGATGTGGATCCCCTTTGAATTGTTGACTACTTGCGTGTGTGATTGTGATTTGCTTGACCATATCTACTTGGCTTGTTTGACTCCACGCATTTTAATGAAACTGAGTGTTTCATGTGTGGAGTTCAGCCTGGATCAATTGGGCCTGAGATGCTATACACGCCCCCTCTTTTCCAGCCCAAATGTGCTTCAACTGTTTTCCTTTGTTTCCTGGTTTTGCTTCTGCACCTCCCTTCTATGTTCATTTTATTTTATTTTGTTTCATTATTCATTTTCATTCTCAATTATTAAAAATAGATCCAATTGGCCAAAAATTCCACAAAAAGTATTTTCCATCATTTTAAAACCTTAATTAATTTTCCATAATTTTTAATTCTGATTTTATTTTATTTTGCAATTTAATTTGAATTTTGCAATTGGAGAGGTTTTTAATATTGCCTTTTGTTGACCATCCATGCTTGAGCTACCATTTGATATCACCAATGAATGAGGTTTCCTCTCCATTTATAGGATGGATTGAGGTACCTTTGAGGCTGATTTTGGTCTTGGTTTGATCACTTTTTGTTTGATTTTGAGTTGTTTTTGTTTGACCCTCGATTATAATTCAATAAGGTGGAGCACCCTAGTTGATCAAATCATTTGGTGATGCCTTGAATTGAATTTGGTTTTGAAACTTTGGCCTCTGTCTGCCAACATACTTGGTTGATTTGTGTATTTTATTTGAGATTTATTGGACATTTCTTCTATTTTTGGTGAACCTTGCAAGTCAAGTCACCCTAGATGAAGTTCATACAAACTAGTTGACCTAGTTTCTTTGGGAAATGACTTTGATTGATCCCATATGCACCCTATGACTCTTGATTCTCATTCTTGACATGTTTAAGGGGTTGGATTTGCATTTATAGGTCACACACACTTGTGTAGTTTGTGTTACAAGTTACTTTGAATTAGGGCATTCCACTTGGTTGTAAGTGTTGAACATGGTTTGAACTTTGGTTCTTTCTCTTGCCTTAACTTGTAATTTGCTTGTGCCTTGGTTTCCATTTGGTTTTAGAATCTTCTCCTTGTGTTATGCTTTTGTCCTTTGGCTTTTGATACTCATTCAAAGCAATTTGGTATCCTTTGTTCATACTTTGAGTTTGCTTTGAAGGAGGGATCACTTTGAGCACTTGCTTGCTCCTTTCTTTTGCATGATCAATATGTGGTTCTTGGTTGAGATATCTTTCATGTTTCTTGTTGCCCAAGCCTATTCTCCCATCTCCATTTTGATCATGGCTTCTCCCTTTGGCTTTGTTTTAGTTTTAGTGATTGATGCATGAATGGTTGTAGGAGTTGTGACTTCTCCCATTTCATCTCACTTTTTCTTTGACTTGTTTAAGTCTCTTTGCTTCTTCTTTTGTTTGCATTGCACATTTCATACCATGTTTGCATTTCTTCTTGACTTGTTTAAGTCAACTCCATCTCTTTCTTGCATCTTATTTGTGATTGATTTATTTTGTGTTTTCTTGGTCTTTTGCCATGATCCCTTAGGATTCCTAGTCCCTCGGGAGTAGGAGAGACATTAAGTCTTCAATCCAAGCATGATAACATTAGGATAGTCTTCTCCCCTCTTAATCTCAACCTTAGGAGCACATTGCATGATAACATTAGGGTTGATTAGTTTCCCCTTAGAGTTTGTGTCTTCTCTTCTCATCTCAAAACTTCTTCAAGACATCTAATAAAGGATAATAAGTGTTGTACGCTACGAGCCTTTAGTACTTGGGGAATGATAGTTGGGGGGATTCCTCTCAACTATCTAGAGTGTTTAGCGTATGCCCTTTGGGAGATATGCGGCGCATTCGCTCTCAAGTCATAGTCTTTAGTGCAACATGAGTTACAAACTTAATTCAATTCATTTCTTCTCTTAAAAAACACAAAACAAAACACCAAAACTTTGTATCCTTCAGGATTAATTGAAAATCATTTTCAGAAAGAGTGTGTTAACTCTTGGTTCTACCGCAAACAAGTAACGCCTAAGTCTCTAATGGTCGAGCAGCAATACACCTAACTGCTAGAACGAAGGTTTAACCCTACTCGGTTAAAACACTTGAACTAATCTTTGGTCGTGTCAGTTCGAACTATGTTTGTTATGATTTCTCGTACCAGACGAGGATACGTAGGCATAAGACGGAGATGTCTTGGCGAGCAACCTTCCCCACCTTCACCCGTAGTTTTCCGAACTACGTTGACTCTGACTTTCTCATTGCACGAGGGAGTACGTAGGCATAGAGAGGAGATGCTCTATCAAGTCTCTTTTCTTTTCCTTTTGTCCATGTGGCTAGTCTTATAGATTAACACCTTTTTAGATAGATAACAAGCGTGGATCCCGTTGAGTACAACGTACGTGAGGGGTGATCATACCTTCCCCTTGCGTAACCGACTCCCGAATCGAAGATTTGGTTGCGATGACCTGTCTTTTCCCATTTTGTAGGTTTTCTCTGATCGTTTCCTTTCCCTCTTTTGGGATAAATAACGAACGGTGGCGACTCTTCTGTCTTTGTCAACCCCTCTTTGCAGCGATGCACCAACTGTCATGAGATTTTGTATGCCAACATGTTTAGAAACTTCATTTCCATAGGCTATATGTTGATTCTGTCCAAAGTTGAGTGTTATGTGTTTGTAAACACCATGTACATGATGTTTGGAGTGTGTTTGAACCATCAACCTTGTTATAGCATGTTTGAACAGATCTACACCCTTGAACTTGCATTTTTTGCCTCTTTTAGCTTTTACCTTCAAATTTTAAAATAAAAGCATTTTCAGAATAAACCAAGAGCACCATTGTGTTCCTTGTGTAATTTCACTCAAGATTGATCTAAATTTCACTTAAATCCATTGAGTATTGAGGAAGATATAAGGTTCTCGGTTTTGAGGTTTTGGCAAGGTTTTGGGGCAGGCCAAGGCGCCTTGGGCCTGCCCAGAATTTTGAGGTTTATTAATTAATGGGGTGGGATGATATATTAGATGTATCACCACCCCAGTGGTTAAACCTGCGCGCACTATTCACCTATTACATTGCCAAACATGGGTTCGATCCTGGCCGGGTCAATCCTTTTGCATTTTTATCATTTTTATGTTCTTTAACATATCTTCTCTCTCTTTCATCATTCTACCAAGAACGCACCTCAGTTGTTTTGGTAATGTTTTAACATGTGAACCAAGGTGCGTGGGTTCAATCCTTGTGGAGGACATTTCCTTCTTTTTACCACTTATTTTCTCATTTCTCTTTGCAAAATTAATTTCATCACAACTTTCTTGATTTTTAACATTTTTGTACCATTCTTTTTGTAAAATATTCTTCATCATGTCTATTTTCAATAAGTGAGGAAAGAATTCAAGGATTTTTATCCTAGAAATACTTTGACCTACTTGAGAATCATGTGTTTTTAGGGTTTTTACCTTAGTGTTTTTGAACTTTCTCAACTTAAAACTTGATCTATCTTGTGAGATTTTTCTTGTATGCTTCATATATGTTTGTTAACATGTTTGAGTAAACAAATTTGTTTTATTCAATGTCTTACCATGTTCATGTTTGATTTTAAGAATGCATATATATATATATATATATATATATATATATATATATATATATATATATATATATATATATATATATATATATATATATATATATATATATATATATATATATATATATATATATATATATATATATATATATATATATATATATATATATATATATATATATATATATATATATATATATATATATATATATATATATATATATATATATATATATATATATATATATATATATATATATATATATATATATATATATATATATATATATATATATATATATATATATATATATATATATATATATATATATATATATATATATATATATATATATATATGAAAGTAACCTATTGAACTTCATCTGTGAACTTTGTCATAATTCTTGATGTTGTAACCTATTGAATGTGTTTATCATGCCTCTATCTCTTGTTTATGTGTCTTGTTATAACCATAACATGCTAGAGCTTATTTGGTGTCTTGGTTGTTACCATTAAACTTGCTTACTTTTCCCCATGAAATCATGAACTTGTACTTGAATTGTTGTAACATTTCCTATATTCTTGCTTGCTTGACTGTCATCAATGCATGTTAATTGGTCTTATGTTGTTACATTTGATCTCATTTGATTCCTATAGCATGCTTGCTTCAAGTTGTAACTTGCTTGCATTAATCTTGTTTAACTTGTTGTTGTTACACATGTTCTTTGCTTGCCTTGATGGTTGTTACCTCTTTTCTCTTCATCTTTGTTAAGATGCTAAACATTGATCTTGATTATATGTTTACATGTTTTTACATGTTCTCTTTATTTCTTTAACTTTGTTAAGTTATTCCCCAGTGATGGAACTTGTTAGTTCTCATCCAGTTGCCTCATCTTTCCCCATTCCAAAGAAAAGTCTCTCTATTGACACTTGGGTCATAGATAGCTCTTTACCCTCCTTTTGAATTTGTTAAGTCACCTTGAACCCTAGCTTAGTTAAGTTAGAACCTACTAGACATTAGACTTTGCTCTAAGTCTAAAGACCTACCCCTTGTTAGGAGTATCCTTTAATTAGAACTTTAAGATAGAGTTTGTTAACTCTATGTAAGAATCATTGTCATGGTTACTTACTCCCCTCTTGGCTTTTGTAAAATTCAATACCTTTGAGTGTATAACTTAGATTAGAGAGTTTTGATAAACTCTACAAAAGCATTTTCATGTTTGTTCCCTTTTGAACCTTGATCATAATCAAGTGTTCATCCATCCCTAGTGAGGTGAACTACGATTGCTCTGATTCTATCCTAGTTAGGATACGTTGTCATAAGATGTGATATCTTTGTGAGAAAATTTAGAACTATCCCTAGGTATTTACCTACTGACCGGTGAAATAGCAAGTGTACTATTTTTACCGATGTAGTAATAAGGGGAAATTCCACGAATATCGATCTCGCGGACTGCGTATGAACACAAGTTCTATAATAATGCAAATGAACAAAAAGTCATAGGGGTTTTGGTTTGTAACAAGTTGGCCAGAAGGCAAAAACAGTAAAATAAAGGTTTTAAACAGTTATGAGAAGCATGCTAGGGTAGGGTGTATGAAAATCCTTGCAATAACCTTAATCCTTAGTTTTCAAAAATCACTGCTCAATTCAATCGTTACCGGTTTTAAAGATTAGTTGACTCTAATTCCTTAGCAGAAAACTCTTTGGTATTCTTCCTATGCCCCAAATTCCTTGGCGGTATAGGAACAATCCCAAGCAATATATTTTATCTAAAACATTACGGTTACTATAGGTATTCCCATTCCTAGGCAATATCTACTATAGTATTATTGTATAAACGCGTTAACAATCGTTTTTCCAAACCTAAGGTTAACCGTAAAACAAAGCCTTATTTGTCAAATAAGAAAAGCCATAAGAAAATTATACAATAACAACGATGATTAGAAAGCAGTGAAATCCATTATTCAAAGGAAACAAGGTTATTACAGAGTCAATTCAGGGACACCCCCCTAGCATTGGGGGGTTTAGCCACTCATAATAATACAGATAAAATCAACAATAAGATTAAACATTACAAGATAATTGGTTGCCTTGATCTTCAATCGCTTCCGCTCATGAGGACCTTCAGTTTCCCAACTCCTTGATCGCTCCAATCTTTCTCATGAAATTCTTTTTTCTCCAAAAAGTCCTCTCTCTTTTCTCAAAACACGTATCAAATAGCCTCCATTCAAACTCAGTACCAGGGAAATGCTCAAAAAACCTTCAGGGATCACAAGTGTCAAAAATACAAGAAAAATAGGGAATGAGGCGTTTTAACCAACACGGGCCGTGTCAGGCAACACGGGCGGCCGTGTTGACTTTCTGATATCATTTACGCGTGATTTTTCCAAGTCCCAGGTGTCCTGACACGGGCCGTGTCAGTTGACACGGGCGGCCGTGTCAGGCTACTGGTCCATTTCAAAGCTCTTCCGAATTCTTGTCGTTTTTCCCCGGTTTTCGCTCTGATTCTCCTATATTGTATACCTAAACTTAGAAATAGTGAAAACACCAAACCAACGTGTAAAATGCAATAAAAACAAATAAAATGCAACAAGATATAACCAATGATTAACAAAAACAAATGGTAAAATCACGTGTAAAAACCACTTATCAAACTCCCCCAAACTTTAACCATTGCTTGTCCTCAAGCAAAAAGCTTGGATAAAAACTTTCAAATCAGACAGCACCTCAAGTGAAGGGCTCAAGACGTAAAGCATGTTGATACTCATACGTGAGTCTTAGTTCTAATCGGCTCACCATCTCTCTCGGTACTCCTCCATTAACGATGTCATTACTTAAACACACACCGCAATACAATTGCGGACCTAAATCCCCCTTTCGGCCACCTCTCAAACTATGCTTTGGGCTTAAGTCTTTTCTTCGATTTTCTACCCCTTTCATTCGGATAATCAGATTAAAGCATGTACAATTTTGCTTGAGACTTTTTCCGTGGCACCTTTATTCTTTTTTCTCGCTCACGGGCGTTTATAAGTCCACTTTGGGACGACTATAGAGATTCAACCGCCGTTAGGCTAAATAACTGGGCGAGGGTTACCCAACTTAGAAGGAAAAGTTGTCTTTACCGTCATTATTCAACTTTTTTTTGGTGCCACAAGTCGTTCTCAAAATTACTATGTACAATTCTTTCAAACATGTCGGACTATCACAATGAACTAATCGGGGAATACTTCTCAAATCCAAGTACTATGGCACAAATCTACACGTTGGACTCGTTTCCTTACGCCGGGGAACCTAGGGTGTTCAATTTATACCTCAATTTCCAAACTTTCCCAAGTTCCTTAGCTCAAACTCCTCTTCCCTTGAACTCTAAGTACGTTCTTAACTACCTTACACACTTAACCTTCACAAGAAAAAAAATTATGATCTTTCTATGGGGCAAATTTGACGTGATTTTTACCGAACTTAAATTAAAAGGTACTTAAATTGAAAATTCAAAATGGTAAAACCTCCCCCAAACTTGAACTGAACATTGTCTCAATGTTCAAGAACAAGAGAAGACAAGGTGTACTCACAGAGATCCTCACAAAGGGGTCGACAGGTAATGCAGCAACTTTTTGCTGCTTCCACGTTTTCCCTTGCAAACTCTCATTTATTCCTGCAAAAACAATGACCACAAAAGAAACAACATCAATTCTTAAAATCCGTGGGTTGCCTCCCACGCAGCACTTCGTTTAACATCGCATGGCTCGACAGTCGACTCCCCATTGTTATGGGGGGTACTTTAACTTCCAAACTTTATTGCTTGACTTCTTCACCACAGAATTTTTGTTAGGCTCTAAGATATGTGCAACTTGAAGTGGTTTTGATTGTTCTCCCTTCTTAATTGTGTTGATCTTCCCAACCGAAGGTTTGACCTCTTTCTCCTTACCTTTCTTCTTCACCTCCACAACCTTTAAAGTGATTTTGTCATCAAAAGATTTCAAAGTGATCGTACCTGTTTCCACATCAATATTGCACCGACTAGTAAGCAAGAACGGTCGGCCAAGTATGATCGAAGTCTCTTCATCTTCTGGAATATCCATGATTTGAAAGTCAACTAGAAAGGTGAATTTATCGATCGTCACCAGAACATCCTCTACTAACCCATATGCCATCTTAGTTGTGTGGTCGACAAACTTCAAACTTGTTCCTGTATCACTCACTTTTCCAATATCCAGCTTTTTGAAGATCGATAACGGCATGAGACTTACACTAGCACCTGAATCAATTAAAAATTTCTTAAAAGTTTGATCTTTTATAGTACACTGGATTACTACCGGTCCAGGGTCCTTCCTCTTGATGAGGATTCTCTTTTCTTGTGTTATTTCCTTACATTGCTCAGTTGTGGTCTTCGGTTCTTCACCTACTGATCTCTTTTTACCTATAACCTCTTTCATGAATTTCTTGTACAAAGGCATTTGCTCGAGTGCTTCAAAGAACGGCATGTTGATTTCCAATTTGTTGAACATTGCACTGAACCTTCCAAATTCTTTCTCTTTCTCATCCTTCTTTGTAACTCTTTGAAGAAATGGTAGTTTGATTTTCGGATTACCCTCCTCTTTCTTTTTCTCCCATCTTTTTCTGATTTCTTGTTGTGACAGCATTAATACTCTCTTGATTTTTCGGATTCGGTACTGTCGCACTCGGGAGGGTTCCTTGAGTGTGTGTTGAGAGGTGTTGGGCTATCTGCCCCAGTTGCGCCTCAAGATTTTTTATGGAAGCTGTGTTACTCCTTTGAAAATTACGGGTCTCTTCTTGGAATTGCATACTTTGAGTTGCCATTCTTTCAATAGCTAACTCCCATTCTGCTTTTTGAGGAGCTTGTTGTTGTTGCGGATATGGAGGTTGGTTTTGGTCTTTCTAGGAAAAATTAGGATGATTCTTCCATCCTGGATTATATGTCTGAGAATATGGATTGTTCTGCCTCAAAAATTTTATCTCTTCAATTTGTTGAGCAGTATCAAGATAATGCGCAGTAAAATGGGGACCATTACAAACCTCACAACTCACAGCTTGGACAGGTTGAACCTGAGCTACAGTTTCAGTACCCACATTCATTCCCTTAAGTCTCCTTTGCACTTCCGCTTTGATTTGTTCTTCCATACTCACAACTTGATCCGCTAGCTTCAAATCAATCTTACCCTCTGGTTGGTTCACAGTGCGATCATACAACTCAAGATGCTCATTGGCGGCAATTACTTCTATGATCCTCTTGATACCAGTGGCTGTTGAAAAATTAGTTGAGCCACCGGCAGCAGTGTCTATAAGCTGTTTTGTCTTGAGTCGTAATCCATTCACAAAGTTCTGCATCTGCTCAGTGGTATCCATGTTATGAGTAGGACACACCGTCAGACACCTTTTAAACCTCTTATATGAATCTCCTAGAGATTCCCCTTCTTTTTGTTTGAAACTGACAATGTCGTATCTTTTTCGAATAAACACTGAAGCAGGGAAATACTCGTTAAGGAATGCAGTTTCCATCTCTCGCCATGTGGTGATACTCCCAGCTGGAAGTGAATAGAACCATTCTTCCTCATCATCAGTCACTACAAACGGAAACATAACAAGTCTCTTGGCTTCTTCGGAATGGCCTTCTATCTTCAAAGATGTGGTAGTCGTTAGGAATCTCTGTAGATGCTTGTTTGCATCTTCGTTGATTCTTCCAGCAAAAGGCTTGCTCTCCAACTGGCGAATTGTGGAAGGATGTAGCTGAAAGTGTGCCACATTCACCATTTGATTAACGATGGTCATCCGGTTTGGTTGAGCATTGGCCCCTCCATAGTCTCCCAAAAGTCTCTCCGCTGGTGGGGGATCCGCCATAGATTCAGTGTCTGCTTCTGATTCCGAACCTGACTCTGAATGAACAGAAACTCTTTCTTCTTCTGAAGCTAATAGTCTAGCTTGCCTACGTCTTTCATGCAGAGTCATTTCAATTTCTGCGTCCAATAAAAATTAGCTGAGGGGTCTCCTCGCATGAACAGGTTAGACGCAGATTAGTAGTAACAAAATAAAAATAAAAAAATGAAAATAAAATTTTGGTCGCAGAGCAACAAAATTTCAATTGAATTATACTCGAACTTATATTCTGGCAGTCCCCGGCAACGGCGCCAAAAACTTGACCGGTGAAATAACAAGTGTACTATTTTTACCGATGTAGTAATAAGGGGAAATTCCCCGAATATCGATCTCGCGGACTGCGTATGAACACAATTTCTACAATAATGCAATTGAACAAAAAGTCATAGGAGTTTTGGTTTGTAACAAGTTGGCCAGAAGGCAAAAACAGTAAAATAAAGGTTTTAAACAGTTATGAGAAGCATGCTAGGGTAGGGTGTATGAAAATCCTTGCAATAACCTTAATCCTTAGTTTTTAGAAATCACTGCTCAACTCAATCGGAGCCGGTTTTAAAGATTAGTTGACTCTAATTCCTTAGCAGAAAACTCTTTGGTATTCTTCCTATGCCCCAAATTCCTTGGCGGTATAGGAACAATCCCAAGCAATATATTTTATCTAAAACATTACGGTTACTATAGGGTATCCCCATTCCTAGGCAATATCTACTATAGTATTATTGTATAAACGCATTAATGATTGTTTTTCCAAACCTAAGGTTAATCGTGAAACAAAGCCTTATTTGTCAAATAAGAAAAGCCATAAGAAAATTATACAATAACAACGATGATTAGAAAGTAGTGAAATCCATTATTCAAAGGAAACAAGGTTATTACAAAGTCAATTCAGGGACACCCCCTAGCATTGGGGGGTTTAGCCACTCATAATAATACAGATAAAATCAACAATAAGATTAAACATTACAAGATAATTGGTTGCCTTGATCTTCAATCGCTTCCGCTCATGAGGACCTTCAGTTTCCCAACTCCTTGATCGCTCCAATCTTTCTCATGAAATTCTTTTTTCTCCAAAAAGTCCTCTCTCTTTTCTCAAAACACGTATCAAATAGCCTCCATTCAAACTCAGTACCAGGGAAATGCTCAAAAAACCTTCAGGGATCACAAGTGTCAAAAATACAAGAAAATTAGGGAATGAGGCGTTTTAACCAACACGGGCCGTGTCAGGCAACACGGGCGGCCGTGTTGACTTTCTGATATCATTTACGCGTGATTTTTCCAAGTCCCAGGTGTCCTGACACGGGCCGTGTCAGTTGACACGGGCGGCCGTGTCAGGCTACTGGTCCATTTCAAAGCTCTTCCGAATTCTTGTCGTTTTTCCCCGGTTTTCGCTCTGATTCTCCTATATTGTATACCTAAACTTAGAAATAGTGAAAACACCAAACCAACGTGTAAAATGCAATAAAAACAAATAAAATGCAACAAGATATAACCAATGATTAACAAAAACAAATGGTAAAATCACGTGTAAAAACCACTTATCAAACTCCCCCAAACTTTAACCATTGCTTGTCCTCAAGCAAAAAGCTTGGATAAAAACTTTCAAATCAGACAGCACCTCAAGTGAAGGGCTCAAGACGTAAAGCATGTTGATACTCATACGTGAGTCTTAGTTCTAATCGGCTCACCATCTCTCTCGGTACTCCTCCATTAACGATGTCATTACTTAAACACACACCGCAATACAATTGCGGACCTAAATCCCCCTTTCGGCCACCTCTCAAACTATGCTTTGGGCTTAAGTCTTTTCTTCGATTTTCTACCCCTTTCATTCGGATAATCAGATTAAAGCATGTACAATTTTGCTTGAGACTTTTTCCGTGGCACCTTTATTCTTTTTTCTCGCTCACGGGCGTTTATAAGTCCACTTTGGGACGACTATAGAGATTCAACCGCCGTTAGGCTAAATACCTGGGTGAGGGTTACCCAACTTAGAAGGAAAAGTTGTATTTACCGTCATTATTCTACTTTTTTTTGGTGCCACAAGTCGTTCTCAAAATTACTATGTACAATTCTTTCAAACATGTCGGACTATCACAATGAACTAATCGGGGAATACTTCTCAAATCCAAGTACTATGGCACAAATCTACACGTTGGACTCGTTTCCTTACGCCGGGGAACCTAGGGTGTTCAATTTATACCTCAATTTCCAAACTTTCCCAAGTTCCTTAGCTCAAACTCCTCTTCCCTTGAACTCTAAGTACTTTCTTAACTACCTTACACACTTAACCTTCACAAGAAAAAAAATTATGATCTTTCTATGGGGCAAATTTGACGTGATTTTTACCGAACTTAAATTAAAAGGTACTTAAATTGAAAATTCAAAATGGTAAAACCTCCCCCAAACTTGAACTGAACATTGTCTCAATGTTCAAGAACAAGAGAAGACAAGGTGTACTCACAGAGATCCTCACAAAGGGGTCGACAGGTAATGCAGCAACTTTTTGCTGCTTCCACGTTTTCCCTTGCAAACTCTCATTTATTCCTGCAAAAACAATGACCACAAAAGAAACAACATCAATTCTTAAAATCCGTGGGTTGCCTCCCACGCAGCACTTCGTTTAACATCGCATGGCTCGACAGTCGACTCCCCATTGTTATGGGGGGTACTTTAACTTCCAAACTTTATTGCTTGACTTCTTCACCACAGAATTTTTGTTAGGCTCTAAGATATGTGCAACTTGAAGTGGTTTTGATTGTTCTCCCTTCTTAATTGTGTTGATCTTCCCAACCGAAGGTTTGACCTCTTTCTCCTTACCTTTCTTCTTCACCTCCACAACCTTTAAAGTGATTTTGTCATCAAAAGATTTCAAAGTGATCGTACCTGTTTCCACATCAATATTGCACCGACTAGTAAGCAAGAACGGTCGGCCAAGTATGATCGAAGTCTCTTCATCTTCTGGAATATCCATGATTTGAAAGTCAACTAGAAAGGTGAATTTATCGATCGTCACCAGAACATCCTCTACTAACCCATATGCCATCTTAGTTGTGTGGTCGACAAACTTCAAACTTGTTCCTGTATCACTCACTTTTCCAATATCCAGCTTTTTGAAGATCGATAACGGCATGAGACTTACACTAGCACCTGAATCAATTAAAAATTTCTTAAAAGTTTGATCTTTTATAGTACACTGGATTACTACCGGTCCAGGGTCCTTCCTCTTGATGAGGATTCTCTTTTCTTGTGTTATTTCCTTACATTGCTCAGTTGTGGTCTTCGGTTCTTCACCTACTGATCTCTTTTTACCTATAACCTCTTTCATGAATTTCTTGTACAAAGGCATTTGCTCGAGTGCTTCAAAGAACGGCATGTTGATTTCCAATTTGTTGAACATTGCACTGAACCTTCCAAATTCTTTCTCTTTCTCATCCTTCTTTGTAACTCTTTGAAGAAATGGTAGTTTGATTTTCGGATTACCCTCCTCTTTCTTTTTCTCCCATCTTTTTCTGATTTCTTGTTGTGACAGCATTAATACTCTCTTGATTTTTCGGATTCGGTACTGTCGCACTCGGGAGGGTTCCTTGAGTGTGTGTTGAGAGGTGTTGGGCTATCTGCCCCAGTTGCGCCTCAAGATTTTTTATGGAAGCTGTGTTACTCCTTTGAAAATTACGGGTCTCTTCTTGGAATTGCATACTTTGAGTTGCCATTCTTTCAATAGCTAACTCCCATTCTGCTTTTTGAGGAGCTTGTTGTTGTTGCGGATATGGAGGTTGGTTTTGGTCTTTCTAGGAAAAATTAGGATGATTCTTCCATCCTGGATTATATGTCTGAGAATATGGATTGTTCTGCCTCAAAAATTTTATCTCTTCAATTTGTTGAGCAGTATCAAGATAATGCGCAGTAAAATGGGGACCATTACAAACCTCACAACTCACAGCTTGGACAGGTTGAACCTGAGCTACAGTTTCAGTACCCACATTCATTCCCTTAAGTCTCCTTTGCACTTCCGCTTTGATTTGTTCTTCCATACTCACAACTTGATCCGCTAGCTTCAAATCAATCTTACCCTCTGGTTGGTTCACAGTGCGATCATACAACTCAAGATGCTCATTGGCGGCAATTACTTCTATGATCCTCTTGATACCAGTGGCTGTTGAAAAATTAGTTGAGCCACCGGCAGCAGTGTCTATAAGCTGTTTTGTCTTGAGTCGTAATCCATTCACAAAGTTCTGCATCTGCTCAGTGGTATCCATGTTATGAGTAGGACACACCGTCAGACACCTTTTAAACCTCTTATATGAATCTCCTAGAGATTCCCCTTCTTTTTGTTTGAAACTGACAATGTCGTATCTTTTTCGAATAAACACTGAAGCAGGGAAATACTCGTTAAGGAATGCAGTTTCCATCTCTCGCCATGTGGTGATACTCCCAGCTGGAAGTGAATAGAACCATTCTTCCTCATCATCAGTCACTGCAAACGGAAACATAACAAGTCTCTTGGCTTCTTCGGAATGGCCTTCTATCTTCAAAGATGTGGTAGTCGTTAGGAATCTCTGTAGATGCTTGTTTGCATCTTCGTTGATTCTTCCAGCAAAAGGCTTGCTCTCCAACTGGCGAATTGTGGAAGGATGTAGCTGAAAGTGTGCCACATTCACCATTTGATTAACGATGGTCATCCGGTTTGGTTGAGCATTGGCCCCTCCATAGTCTCCCAAAAGTCTCTCCGCTGGTGGGGGATCCGCCATAGATTCAGTGTCTGCTTCTGATTCCGAACCTGACTCTGAATGAACAGAAACTCTTTCTTCTTCTGAAGCTAATAGTCTAGCTTGCCTACGTCTTTCATGCAGAGTCATTTCAATTTCTGCGTCCAATAAAAATTAGCTGAGGGGTCTCCTCGCATGAACAGGTTAGACGCAGATTAGTAGTAACAAAATAAAAATAAAAAAATGAAAATAAAATTTTGGTCGCAGAGCAACAAAATTTCAATTGAATTATACTCGAACTTATATTCTGGCAGTCCCCGGCAACGGCGCCAAAAACTTGACCGGTGAAATAACAAGTGTACTATTTTTACCGATGTAGTAATAAGGGGAAATTCCCCGAATATCGATCTCGCGGACTGCGTATGAACACAATTTCTACAATAATGCAATTGAACAAAAAGTCATAGGAGTTTTGGTTTGTAACAAGTTGGCCAGAAGGCAAAAACAGTAAAATAAAGGTTTTAAACAGTTATGAGAAGCATGCTAGGGTAGGGTGTATGAAAATCCTTGCAATAACCTTAATCCTTAGTTTTTAGAAATCACTGCTCAACTCAATCGGAGCCGGTTTTAAAGATTAGTTGACTCTAATTCCTTAGCAGAAAACTCTTTGGTATTCTTCCTATGCCCCAAATTCCTTGGCGGTATAGGAACAATCCCAAGCAATATATTTTATCTAAAACATTACGGTTACTATAGGGTATCCCCATTCCTAGGCAATATCTACTATAGTATTATTGTATAAACGCATTAATGATTGTTTTTCCAAACCTAAGGTTAATCGTGAAACAAAGCCTTATTTGTCAAATAAGAAAAGCCATAAGAAAATTATACAATAACAACGATGATTAGAAAGTAGTGAAATCCATTATTCAAAGGAAACAAGGTTATTACAAAGTCAATTCAGGGACACCCCCTAGCATTGGGGGGTTTAGCCACTCATAATAATACAGATAAAATCAACAATAAGATTAAACATTACAAGATAATTGGTTGCCTTGATCTTCAATCGCTTCCGCTCATGAGGACCTTCAGTTTCCCAACTCCTTGATCGCTCCAATCTTTCTCATGAAATTCTTTTTTCTCCAAAAAGTCCTCTCTCTTTTCTCAAAACACGTATCAAATAGCCTCCATTCAAACTCAGTACCAGGGAAATGCTCAAAAAACCTTCAGGGATCACAAGTGTCAAAAATACAAGAAAAATAGGGAATGAGGCGTTTTAACCAACACGGGCCGTGTCAGGCAACACGGGCGGCCGTGTTGGCTTTCTGATATCATTTACGCATTCACCCGTAGTTTTCCGAACTACGTTGACTCTGACTTTCCCATTGCACGAGGGAGTACGTAGGCATAGAGATGAGATGCTCTATCAAGTCTCTTTTCTTTTCCTTTTGTCCATGTGGCTAGTCTTATAGATTAACACCTTTTTAGATAGATAACAAGCGTGGATCCCGTTGAGTACAACGTACGTGAGGGGTGATCATACCTTCCCCTTGCGTAACCGACTCCCGAATCGAAGATTTGGTTGCGATGACCTGTCTTTTCCCATTTTGTAGGTTTTCTCTGATCGTTTCCTTTCCCTCTTTTGGGATAAATAACGAACGGTGGCGACTCTTCTGTCTTTGTCAACCCCTCTTTGCAGCGATGCACCAACTGTCATGAGATTTTGTATGCCAACATGTTTAGAAACTTCATTTCCATAGGCTATATGTTGATTCTGTCCAAAGTTGAGTGTTATGTGTTTGTAAACACCATGTACATGATGTTTGGAGTGTGTTTGAACCATCAACCTTGTTATAGCATGTTTGAACAGATCTACACCCTTGAACTTGCATTTTTTGCCTCTTTTAGCTTTTACCTTCAAATTTTAAAATAAAAGCATTTTCAGAATAAACCAAGAGCACCATTGTGTTCCTTGTGTAATTTCACTCAAGATTGATCTAAATTTCACTTAAATCCATTGAGTATTGA
Source organism: Lathyrus sativus (assembly GCA_963859935.3). Classification (NCBI taxonomy): domain Eukaryota; kingdom Viridiplantae; phylum Streptophyta; class Magnoliopsida; order Fabales; family Fabaceae; genus Lathyrus; species Lathyrus sativus. Next base: position 140,304,610 of record OZ012740.1, on the reverse strand, counting down.
GGAAGATATAAGGTTCTCGGTTTTGAGGTTTTGGCAAGGTTTTGGGGCAGGCCAAGGCGCCTTGGGCCTGCCCAGAATTTTGAGGTTTATTAATTAATGGGGTGGGATGATATATTAGATGTATCACCACCCCAGTGGTTAAACCTGCGCGCACTATTCACCTATTACATTGCCAAACATGGGTTCGATCCTGGCTGGGTCAATCCTTTTGCATTTTTATCATTTTTATGTTCTTTAACATATCTTCTCTCTCTTCCATCATTCTACCAAGAACGCACCTCAGTTGTTTTGGTAATGTTTTAACATGTGAACCAAGGTGCGTGGGTTCAATCCTTGTGGAGGACATTTCCTTCTTTTTACCACTTATTTTCTCATTTCTCTTTGCAAAATTAATTTCATCACAACTTTCTTGATTTTTAACATTTTTGTACCATTCTTTTTGTAAAATATTCTTCATCATGTCTATTTTCAATAAGTGAGGAAAGAATTCAAGGATTTTTATCCTAGAAATACTTTGACCTACTTGAGAATCATGTGTTTTTAGGGTTTTTACCTTAGTGTTTTTGAACTTTCTCAACTTAAAACTTGATCTATCTTGTGAGATTTTTCTTGTATGCTTCATATATGTTTGTTAACATGTTTGAGTAACCAAATTTGTTTTATTCAATGTCTTATCATGTTCATGTTTGATTTTAAGAATGCATATATATATATATATATATATATATATATATATATATATATATATATATATATATATATATATATATATATATATATATATATATATATATATATATATATATATATATATATATATATATATATATATATATATATATATATATATATATATATATATATATATATATATATATATATATATATATATATATATATATATATATATATATATATATATATATATATATATATATATATATATATATATATATATATATATATATATATATATATATATATATATATGAAAGTAACCTATTGAACTTCATCTGTGAACTTTGTCATAATTCTTGATGTTGTAACCTCTTGAATGTGTTTATCATGCCTCTATCTCTTGTTTATGTGTCTTGTTATAACCATAACATGCTAGAGCTTATTTGGTGTCTTGGTTGTTACCATTAAACTTGCTTACTTTTCCCCATGAAATCATGAACTTGTACTTGAATTGTTGTAACATTTCCTATATTCTTGCTTGCTTGACTGTCATCAATGCATGTTAATTGGTCTTATGTTGGTACATTTGATCTCATTTGATTCCTATAGCATGCTTGCTTCAAGTTGTAACTTGCTTGCATTAATCTTGTTTAACTTGTTGTTGTTACACATGTTCTTTGCTTGCCTTGATGGTTGTTACCTCTTTTCTCTTCATCTTTGTTAAGATGCTAAACATTGATCTTGATTATATGTTTACATGTTTTTACATGTTCTCTTTATTTCTTTAACTTTGTTAAGTTATTCCCCAGTGATGGAACTTGTTAGTTCTCATCCAGTTGCCTCATCTTTCCCCATTCCAAAGGAAAGCCTCTCTATTAACACTTGGGTCATAGATAGCTCTTTACCCTCCTTTTGAATTTGTTAAGTCACCTTGAACCCTAGCTTAGTTAAGTTAGAACCTACTAGACATTAGACTTTGCTCTAAGTCTAAAGACCTACCCCTTGTTAGGAGTATCCTTTAATTAGAACTTTAAGATAGAGTTTGTTAACTCTATGTAAGAATCATTGTCATGGTTACTTACTCCCCTCTTGGCTTTTGTAAAATTCAATACCTTTGAGTGTATAACTTAGATTAGAGAGTTTTGTTAAACTCTACAAAAGCATTTTCATGTTTATTCCCTTTTGAACCTTGATCATAATCAAGTGTTCATCCATCCCTAGTGAGGTGAACTACGATTGCTCTGATTCTATCCTAGTTAGGATACGTAGTCATAAGATGTGATATATTTGTGAGCAAATTTAGAACTATCCCTATGTATTTACCTACTGACCGGTGAAATAGCAAGTGTACTATTTTTACCGATGTAGTAATAAGGGGAAATTCCACGAATATCGATCTCGCGGACTGCGTATGAACACAAGTTCTATAATAATGCAAATGAACAAAAAGTCATAGGGGTTTTGGTTTGTAACAAGTTGGCCAGAAGGCAAAAACAGTAAAATAAAGGTTTTAAACAGTTATGAGAAGCATGCTAGGGTAGGGTGTATGAAAATCCTTGCAATAACCTTAATCCTTAGTTTTCAGAAATCACTGCTCAATTCAATCGTTACCGGTTTTAAAGATTAGTTGACTCTAATTCCTTAGCAGAAAACTCTTTGGTATTCTTCCTATGCCCCAAATTCCTTGGCGGTATAGGAACAATCCCAAGCAATATATTTTATCTAAAATATTACGGTTACTATAGGTATTCCCATTCCTAGGCAATATCTACTATAGTATTATTGTATAAACGCGTTAACAATCGTTTTTCCAAACCTAAGGTTAACCGTAAAACAAAGCCTTATTTGTCAAATAAGAAAAGCCATAAGAAAATTATACAATAACAACGATGATTAGAAAGTAGTGAAATCCATTATTCAAAGGAAACAAGGTTATTACAGAGTCAATTCAGGGACACCCCCTAGCATTGGGGGGTTTAGCCACTCATAATAATACAGATAAAATCAACAATAAGATTAAACATTACAAGATAATTGGTTGCCTTGATCTTCAATCGCTTCCGCTCATGAGGACCTTCAGTTTCCCAACTCCTTGATCGCTCCAATCTTTCTCATGAAATTCTTTTTTCTCCAAAAAGTCCTCTCTCTTTTCTCAAAACACGTATCAAATAGCCTCCATTCAAACTCAGTATCAGGGAAATGCTCAAAAAACCTTCAGGGATCACAAGTGTCAAAAATACAAGAAAAATAGGGAATGAGGCGTTTTAACCAATACGGGCCGTGTCAGGCAACACGGGCGGCCGTGTTGGCTTTCTGATATCATTTACGCATGATTTTTCCAAGTCCCATGTGTCCTGACACGGGCTGTGTCAGCTGACACGGGCGCCTGTGTTAGCTCCCTGGTTTCCACTAAAACTCGTCTTTCTGGGCACTTCCTGACACGGGCCATGTCAGCTGACACGGGCGGCCGTGTCAGGCTCCTGGTCCACTTCAAAGCTCTTCTGAATTCTTGCCGTTTTCCCCGGTTTTCACTCTGATTCTCCTATATTGTATACCTGAACCTAGAAATAGTGAAAACATCAAACCAACGCATAAAATGCAATACAAACAAATAAAATGCGACAAGATATAACCAATGATTAACAGAAACAAATGGTAAAATCACGTGTAAAAACCATTGATCACCTACAAAACCTTAACCCTAATCCCAAACCATATCAAACATTTAACAACTTAGCATACAAACATACAAAAGGTTCTTTTAGAGTACTACAGATGTTTAGGATGTGAAATACCTACCCTAAGCATAGCCAACCCCCGATCCCCGAATCTCTTAGCGTTGTTATTACATCACGCAAAAGGTCTTTCTTTCTTTAACCTTTGCTTTGGATAAATCAAAGTCCAGTTATGAATTTAATGAATTAAGATTCAAGTTAATCAATAGCTTAACATCACGATTCTCACCACAACAGTAGGCACTAACAATTAAGATTCAAGGATCCATATCCTTGGCAAGCTCACTAACAACTAAGTTCCTCTTTCTCTCGCCTCTGTGCGATCAAGACCAACTAAACGAGTCTTTTCTCTCACCCACGTGCGGTCAAGAACAACTTCCCGTAGTCCACCAAACTACAGACGCTCTGATTTCTCATACTAGATGAGGATACGTAGGCACAAGACAACAGAGTCTTGGTGAGCACCCTTCCCTCCCTTTCACCCGTAGTCCTCCGAACTACATTGACAATGACTTTTCCATTGCATGAAGGAATATGTAGGCATAGGATGACGAAGTCCTATCGAGTCTCTTTTTTTGTTTTTCCCTTTTCCTTTATGTTTTCCGTTAGCAATAGGCTTTAGATAAACACACCATTTGATTAGAACAACAAGAGTGGATTCCTTTGAGTACAACAAATGCGAGAGGCTGCTATTATCTTCCTCTCGTGTAATTGACTCCCAAACCTTGGAATTGGTTACGAGACCATGTTCCTTTTTCCCTTTTGAGGTTTCTTCAATCGTTTCATTTCCCCGTCGGGATAAATAACGTTTAGTGGCGATTCTATTTTCCGTCGGTTGTTTTTCGCAGTTGCGACACCGCCGACTCTTAATGATACAAATGTATGTTTGATTCCTAAGATTTCCAACCCTCATAATATGAAGGATTTCCTGAAGGTGAGAAAATACTTAGAAGGGGGGTTGAATAAGTATTTATAAAAACTTATAGCAATAAAAACACAATGATTTTTATCCTGGTTCGTTAAACTTAACTACTCCAGTCCACCCTATCAAGAGTGATTTGCCTTTCTCAAACAAGGACTTAATCCACTATTAATCAACTGATTACAATAGCAATCACTAAGAGCAACTGTTCTTAGTCTTCTCAAGAACTACTGATCCCAACTGGATCTTCTCAAGGAACTATTACAATGAAATGTAAGATAAATACAAGTGTTTGAATGCTTCTAACAAGCTTTATCACAAGAGTGATTTTTCACTTAATATTAAGAATAAAAGAATAAACTCAGCAAAGAGAATAAGAATATTTTATGAGAGCTTGTAAGAGTTTCTATCAAAGATTCGTCAACTGAAGAAGATGAGGAAGACTTGCTTTTATATGCACAGTAGTCCACAAAGTCTTGACGTTGGAGGCTGTGTACTGAAAAGGCCTGAACCTTTTTGTCTTCACATCACATAACCTTTCCTGGAAGTAGAATGCACAGAGAAATGCTTTTGGTCTGTGTTCTAGTGTCAAGCATGAAAGAGGAAAGAGTCGTTGAGCCAAATCAACGGATATAACTTTGAATTCTTCTTCAACAAGTATTTCACTTCAGCAAAATAAACATCAGAGTCTGCGTGATCAGAGTCTTGGATGCCCATCAGGGTTTGCTGAATCAGAGTAATGCAGCAAGTGTGCTTCAGCGTGTAGTTCTATCAGAGCAGAGTTTTATGAATCAGATCCTCAGTACATGCAGCGTGTAGTACTCTCAGAGTCTTCTGAAAAACTGTGCTTCTTAAATCTCATACAAAGATCTTCAATGCTTCAGAGTCTTCAGATCATTCAGAGTCTTCTGCTTCAGATCCTTCTAAAGCTTCTGCTTCAGATTCTTCTGTAGCTTCTGCTTCAGATCCTTCTGTAGACAACGTTCAGATTCTTCTATAAGATGATTCTAACTCTTTAGAGCCTTCCATAGTTCCATGTTCAAATTAATTTGCTCTTAGATATATATATATATATATATATATATATATATATATATATATATATATATATATATATATATATACTTTAATATCTGCAGCAAATATTCATGAACAAATTTTAGATTATATAATTCTTTAATACAAAATTTCATAAGAGTTATCATCAAAACATAGAGATATTACTAAGAAACAATCTGTGTTCTTACAATCTCCCCCTTTTTGATGATGACAAAACATGAGAAATTTTGTTCAATGAAAAGCAATAATTATAACTCCCCCTGAGATTAAGAATCTCCCCCTGAAATGAATACTCTAAAGGAAAAGAATACTTCCCTTTTTGCTTGAGTGTATTTCAGAATCAAAGTCTGATGACTTCTTTCAAACACAGAGTCTGGTTTTTCGTTTAGAATCAGAGTACAATTTGCTTCAAGAATCAGAGTCTGGTTGGGTAATTCTCAGGATAACTTCAATGAATTTATTTTGTCAGATGAAACAATAGAATCTGAAAGACTTAAATTCAAAGATAGTTAATAATATGTCTGAATTTCATTTTAGTATTTGCTTATGGATTGAACAATCAGATTCTTTTTCTCCCCCGTTTTGTCATAATCAAAAAGATGTGTAAAGACAGAAAAGATAACAGAAGAAAAGAAAAACAAACATTTTCATACATTCAGAGGGTTCACATAACAGATGATCAAAAAACAAGCAAAAGAAAACAGATGCAAACAACAGTGAAAAAAAAACATGAAAAGAAACTAAGGCTGGCGAGATGCAATCAGGGTCAGAAGATCTGTGATCTTTGCAGTAGACTCTTCTTGCTTGGCCATCCAAGTCTTAATCTCTTCAGTGGTTTGTTCTTGTTTGATCATCTAGGACTTGATTTCCTTAACCTCTATCACAAGTTTTGAATTGTCAGTCTTCACTTCATATTCAGATGCATCAATGTCCATTTCAGATGCAACATCTTCAGATGGAGAGTCTTCAGCAGGAGCAGCTTCCAGAAGTAGCATTGGTGGTTTGGGAATGCTCAGCAGAGTCTATCTGACCAATTCAGCAAACTTTTCCTTAGCATCTTTACCACAGACTGCTTTGAGATGAGAAGCCACAACATTGAACTTAGAGATAAATTTATCCCAAGCAGCTTCAGACTTAACAGGATCTATACTGAACAGACACTCTTCTTCCACACATGCAATCCTCATACGAACTTCCTTTTTGAAATTCTCAAACATTTTATCAACATCTGATCTAGAGATGGGGTAAAGGTATTCCTCAAGAGTCACTTTTTTAATAGATTCATAGTTTGGCTGAGGTTGTTCATAAGTGGTATCAGGAGGTGTTGGATCAGATGGTGGTTGTTCAGATGGTTGAGGTGCAGATGGTTGAGGTTCAGATGATAGTGGGATGGTGAGTTGAGGTGTAGGGGTTGTTGAAATTTCAGCTTCAAATGATGAAGGTTGAAAATCTGAGAGGTTGAATTTGGAGTGAAGTGAAAGTCTAAGATTGATTTGGTCAGATGCTGATAGGTCAGAAAATGTAGGTTTGAATGGATCAGGAATGTGTAAACAGGAGGGTGAGTGAAATTCTGATTCAGAATCAGATGATTCCGTGGAGTGGCATGAGGTGGATGACAAGACAACCATGGTTGCAAGTGGTTGCAAATCAAGAATGTCATTAGATGATTGAAAGATAGAGGATTCTGGAACAGGTAATGATTGTTCTATTATTGAGGGTTGTTCAGATGGTGTTGGTTGGGGAGGTTCAGATGAAATGGGTTGAGATTGATATTCTGGTGGTTGTTGTTGTTGTTCTGGTTGTGGTTGTTGTTGTGGTTGAGGTTCTGGCTGAGGTTGTTTTGGTTGTTGATGTTCTGATTGTGTTTCTGGTAGAGGTGGTTCAAATGGAGTTTGTACAGAAGATGGTTGAGAATGTGTAGGTTGAGATGGAAAGGGTTCAGATGAATGAATCCCAGAAGATGGTGGTACAGATGATTGTGGTCTAGAAAGTGATGGAGGAGGTGAAGGTAATGGAGAGTGAATGGTTGGTATTTGATCAGATGTTAATACCTGTTTGATAGTTCCTCTAATGTCTTCCAGACTTGCTTCTAGAGGAGTTGGTTTCACTTTCTTTACCTTCTGAGGCTTAGCAGCAGCTTCATAGGCTTTTCTCTTAGGTTGAGCCTCAGATCCTTCTTCAGCAATCTTCTTTGAACGCCTTTCTCTAAGAAGATTAGGCAGAACTTCTCCTTCCTTCTGGACGATGTTAACAGGAAGAGGAACACCAGTTAACAAACAATCAGCTATGTAGGATAAGATGATCTCCCTCGGTTCGTTAGCACTGAACATTGGAAAATCTTCAACAAGAATCCTTCTGTTGCTGACATCCTTAGTAGCAATTTTCTTAGGTTTGCTGGCAAGCTCTGTGATGACCTTCAACCTCTTCAAAGAATTGCCATTGATGACAGAACCTATGACATAGGACAGATCCTCTGTCAATCCAGCTTCATATAGATGTTCTACCAGACGATTCTCAGTCTGAATATCTGATATCAGTCTTCCCATAGGAATCCAATTCCTAACTTTTCCAGTTTTGACTCTTACTTCTTCTCTTGTTTCCTTTATATGATTCAGAAGATGACTAAACAAAAGATAAGGCAAGTCCACCTTCTTTCCCTTGCTCATACAGAACATGAAGTAGAGTTGTTCAGCACTGACATAATCTGGAGAATTTGATGATTTTCTGTGAAAGATGGAACTCATGAAAATCTTGGCCCACATCAGCAAGATCCACACGAGCAGATTGTAGGCTGGTTTCACCATCAGTTTCAGAGTACCCAATAAGTTGTCTGATCATCTTCTTAGTAATCACAATCTCCTTTCCAAGGACAAAGGAATGGATGAATTTAGGGCACACCTGAGCATGTATCCAGAATTCTTTCACCAAAGTTGGATACACAGGACCCATAAGCCTGTCAAAATACTTTGTCCAACTCTGAGTTTGAATGGTTGAAGAAATATTAAACCCATTTTCTTCAATGGAATCAAAATCTACAAAGCATTCACTCATAACTTCTAAATCTACAGTTGGAGTGAGAAGGGTTCTCACAGGTTCCTTGTACACTTCAGCATTAGAAGAAGAAACGACAGTGGTTGATTGCATCTGAGCAGATGTTGATGAAGAAGATGCCATTGTTGTTCTTAAGTGAGAGGTTTTAGGTTTAGAGTTTAGATGAACAGCAAAGAGAAGACAGAAATGCATAAAAGGTTCGTGAGGTGAAAAGTGTGAAATGGTGTGATTTGTGGTATTTATAGATAAAATCAGGCACACAAAAAGTCACATAAGCATGCTTCACATAGCATTAAATGAAAAAGTAAAAACATCATTGCACATCATTTATGATTCTGACAGATGGGGGGAAAATCAAGAAAAATCATATTTTCAAAGCAATACCTCAAACGTTAATTCAGTAAGGTGCACTCTACCTTTCCAGATTCTGAGCTACACGTGTTTGCTTGCATGTGCTTCTGAAATCTCTTGAGAAATGAAACGTTAGCCAACGTTCAGATCCTCTGAGCATTGTTAGTTCAGATTTACACAAATAAAATAATTCAAGAAAATGAATAAATTGACAGATGAAATACTTCAGAGCATTAAACATTTTGCATCTAAGAAGTTTGCCTCTGATAAATATTATTCTGGACAAAAAGCCATACCAATATTTTTCAGAATAAACTTGAACCTATCTTCAGCAAGGGGTTTTGTAAAAATATCAGCCCATTGATGATCTGAATCAACAAAGGCTAAGTTTATAATACCCTTCTGAACATAGTCTCTGATGAAATGATGCTTAATTTCTATATGTTTTGCCTTAGAGTGTAAAATTGGATTTTTAGACAAACATATAGCAGAAGTATTATCACAGAAGATAGATACATTACTCTCAAAGATCTGATAGTCTTCTAACTGACTTTTCATCCAGAACATCTGCGTGCTACATCCAGCAGCAGCAATGTATTCTGCCTCTGTTGTAGAAAGTGCAATTGTGGGTTGCTTCTTGTTGTACCATGAGATCATATGACTTCTAAGGAACTGACGGCTTCCAGAAGTACTTTTACGCTCTACTCTGTCTCCAGCATAGTCAGCGTCATAAAATCCAACTAATGTATATTCATCAGATCTTCTGTAACACAGACCCACGTTAGTAGTACCTTTCAGATACCTTAGAATCCTCTTAACAGCAGTTAAGTGAGATTCTCTAGGATTTGATTGGAATCTTGCACACAAGCATACACTGAACAAAATGTCAGGTCTAGAAGCAGTTAAGTAGAGAAGAGATCATATCATACCTCTGTAGAGTTTCTGATCTACTTTCTTACTTACATCTTCCTTACCAAGAGTACTTGTTGGATGTATAGGAGTCTTTGCCATCTTACTATCACTCATGTTAAACTTCTTCAGAAGCTCTTTAACATATTTGGTCTGATGAATGTAAGTGCAATATGGAGTCTGGTTGACTTGAATTCCCAGAAAGAATCTCAATTCTCCCATCATGCTCATCTCAAATTCAGCCTGCATACATTGAGCAAACTCCTTTCCCAGCATAACATTTGTAGATCCAAATATAATATCATCCACATATATTTGAAAAATTAAAAGATCTTTCTTAAATGTTTTACAGAAGAGAGTTGTGTCTACTTTTCCTCTAATAAAATTTTTCTTCAGAAGAAAATTGCTTAATCTCTCATACCAAGCTCTGGGAGCTTGTTTTAAACCATAAAGAGATTTCTTTAGTTTAAAGACATGTTCTGGAAAATTTTCACTTTCAAAACCAGGAGGTTGGTGAACATAAACTTCTTCTTCTATAATTCCATTTAGAAAGGCACTCTTAACATCCATCTGATACAGAGTGATGTTATGATGTGCAGTAAAAGAAATGAGTAAATGAATAGACTCTAACCTGGCTACAGGAGCATAAGTCTATGTATAATCAATTCCTTCTTGCTGACTGTAACCTTGAGCAACAAGCCTTGCTTTATTTCTTTCAACTTCTCCTTTTTCATTCAACTTGTTTCTGAATACCCATTTGGTTCCACTTATGTTGAATCCTTTAGGTCTTGGAACCAGATCCCCGACGTCATTTCTTGTGAACTGATTAAGCTCTTCTAGCATGACAATTACCCAGTCATTGTCTTGCAGAGACTCATCCACAGAAGTTGGTTCAATAACTGACACCAACCCAAATAATGACGCTTCAGATGATCTGAGAAATGATATTGTTCTGATTGGATCATTTTTCTTCCCAATGATCACATCCTCTGGGTGAGAGGCCTTGATTCTGGAAGATGATCCTTTGACAATTGAATTTTCAGAAATGTTCAAGTTGTCCATTTGAGAAGCTAAAGGAATTGCATTTGGCATTGCTTCTGGTTCCTTTATTTTAGCTTTTTCTACCTCTGATGTAACACCCCCTTCTATACCCCCAAATAAACAATAATATATATATAGGCACATATAAATTTTATCAGAGTATAATTTAAAATACGGTATAAAAGAAGTATGTCACATTATTACCAATAAAACACTCAACACCTGCTCTATAAAAATATGCAACAGTGGGATAGTTTTCAAAGTAGAGGAACTTAGTCCTTAAACCCACATCTCGATATTTAGAATTAAAGCGGAAGATAAAACATTTGAATTACCTCAAAACATTTAATCACATAAATACATGTTATCCAGTTGGTGCATCAATATCATTCATGTTACAAAACATCATCAACTGATACATCACAAGTGTATTACAAAAGAATGCTATACAAGCCTAACTACCCGGTGTTACATTATCAGAGCAGTCCGACTCAAAAGAATGAAGCTATACTTCACAAAAGAAACCTCCAGCAACCTAATCTACAATGCCTCATAGAGCATTATAAAACAGCAGAAGGGTGAGAAATATTACCATAATAATCAATGCATAAGATCATATATATATATATATATATATATATATATATATATATATATATATATATATATATATATATATATATATATATATATATATATATATATATATATATATATATATATATATATATATATATATATATATATATATATATATATATATATATATATATATATATATATATATATATATATATATATATATATATATATATATATATATATATATATATATATATATATATATATATATATATATATATATATATATATATATATATATATATATATATATATATATATATACTATATATACACACACAAGTAACAATTACATATAATCCACATTTCTCACCACAATTCATTTTCGTAGTCATATACATCTCATCATACATATGAACAAATATGGATATTCATCTAGCATATCTCATCATGCACAATTCACAATTATCCAATATACATTCACTCACAAGCATATTTCATATATCAATGACATTTATGCTATGTGACTCCAAAACAACTCAATGCAACTCAATGCAATGTGGTACCAACACTTGTTATCATTTTTCAATTTTTACACTTAAACCGGGTCCACCCTTCTAGACCGATAACAACAAAGCCCGTCCCCTAGGCTTCAAACTCACCCTTCTGGGTTTGGGACAAGCCACTAGTCTCCACAAAACTAGCAAACATTGCCTCTTGACTAAATGATGCATATGCAATCAACCAACAAAAATGCACTTAAGACCGTTCCCGCATCTTCAGCGATAAGTGGCAATCTCTTCAGAGAAGCTTATCCATCTTCAGCGATAAGTGGCAATCTCTTCAGAGAAGCTTATCCATCTTCAGCGATAAGTGGCAATCTCTTCAGAGAAGCTTATCCATCTTCAGCGATAAGTGGCAATCTCTTCAGAGAAGCTTATCCATCTTCAGCGATAAGTGGCAATCTCTTCAGAGAAGCTTATCCATCTTCAGCGATAAGTGGCAATCTCTTCAGAGAAGCTTATCCATCTTCAGCGATAAGTGGCAATCTCTTCAGAGAAGCTTATCCATCTTCAGCGATAAGTGGCAATCTCTTCAGAGAAGCTTATCCATCTTCAGCGATAAGTGGCAATCTCTTCAGAGAAGCTTATCCATCTTCAGCGATAAGTGGCAATCTCTTCAGAGAAGCTTATCCATCTTCAGCGATAAGTGGCAATCTCTTCAGAGAAGCTTATCCATCTTCAGCGATAAGTGGCAATCTCTTCAGAGAAGCTTATCCATCTTCAGCGATAAGTGGCAATCTCTTCAGAGAAGCTTATCCATCTTCAGCGATAAGTGGCAATCTCTTCAGAGAAGCTTATCCATCTTCAGCGATAAGTGGCAATCTCTTCAGAGAAGCTTATCCATCTTCAGCGATAAGTGGCAATCTCTTCAGAGAAGCTTATCCATCTTCAGCGATAAGTGGCAATCTCTTCAGAGAAGCTTATCCATCTTCAGCGATAAGTGGCAATCTCTTGGGAGAAGCTTATCCATCTTCAGCGATAAGTGGCGATCTCTTCAGAGAAGCTTATCCATCTTCAGCGATAAGTGGCAATCTCTTCAGAGAAGCTTATCCATTTTCAGCGATAAATGGCGATCTCTTCAGAGAAGCTTATCCTTCATCCGTGATAAGTGGCAATCTCTTGGGAGAAGCTTATCCGTCTTCAGCGATAAGTGGCGATCTCTTCAGAGAAGCTTATCCTTCATCCGTGATAAGTGGCAATCTCTTGGGAGAAGCTTATCCGTCTTCAGCGATAAGTGGCAATCTCTTCAGAGAAGCTTATCCCCCTATCATCCTTTTTGGTGTTAGGGTTGATTTTGTTACGCTCCATCATCCTTTTGGTGATGGGTCTGGCATCCTTTTGGTGTCATGACTAGCGTGTTTTCTATTATCCTTTTGGTAATGGACTCCCTACATCCTTTTGGTGTTAGGGCTGATCTCATTTCGCTCCATCATCCTTTTGGTGATGGGTCTGACATCCTTTTGGTGTCATGACTAGCGTCTCCGCTCCATCATCCTTTTTGGTGATGGGTCTGACATCCTTTTGGTGTCATGACTAGCGTGTTTTCCGCTATCCTTTTGGTAGTGGATCCCTTACTTTCTTTTGATTTCAGAGCAGTGTGTATGAGTGTACTATCATCCTTTTGGTGATAGGCTTGTCTTTCTTTCGGTGTCAAGTTTTCTTTGTTAACATCCTTTTGGCGTTAGCAAACTTTGCAAGATACCCAATATTTCATTCCCAAGCAGTTTCCTTCTTTTTTGACAAATTCAGGGTATTCTTTGTATCCAATTGACTTCTACCTTGAAAAAATGAACGCTGCAGCAATTCATCTTACTCGGTCTAAGCCAATTAGATAGGGGCATCTGTCATACCCTAATTTTGTCCTACCTGTTTGATTTTCATTTGTTCATCCACTGAAAAATCCAAAAAATATGTTGCTTGGCTTGCTGACTAAACTCGGAGGGTTTCATAGCCGGACTACATTTAAATCGTGGTGCATCTGAGTATTTATCGTGAAAGTTCATGTGCCAATACAAATTCCCTGGGTATAAATCAAGTTGTCATACTATCGATAGTTTCAGGGTCGATAATCATTAGGATCCGTTTGGAATGAGAACTGAGGATTTTATCCCGAGTCATGATCTCTAATCTCAGTATATGCTCATTCGGCCTGTAATGTTCAAAGTGGGAGCATTTTAATCCTTTCATCTCAAGGTGGTGTTCGTGAAAGAGTTCGGGTGTAGCGTAGATAGCATTTTGTTTTTAAATCCCAACAAAGTCCATAATTCATAAACTCCAAAGACAGGTTCCTGGTGGTCATGTGGATCTATGAGAATGGTGCTAAATAATGAGAAGCACATTGAAAGAAGGGATCTCTTGGCTGTACTCTAAGTTATTCCAATCTATTTACAAGCCAATGAGGTAATCATGTCTAGTCAAGAGCACAACTTGAGATTATTTATGGTTATATGGAAATGCAGTAATGTATCAAGGACTTAAACTAACAATCACAAGTCATGAAGCAAAATACCACAAGCAGAGGACAATGTTGAAAGTTACAAGGCTATTCAAAGCATATTATGTGAACAATGTTACATCAATAATTCTACAATATATTGCACATTAAAGAGGTTCAAAAACTACAAGAGGCTTGAAAGTAATAAAAGGCAATTCAGTTGAAGAGTTGCTGATACAAAGTACAGAGGTTAAAAAGCTAGTAAGCTTGTGAGATATTTCCCATTTCATTAAGGTGGCCTTTATGCAAGCACTGTACCATTCCAACGATTACATGAGTTTACAAGGTAAATCAAAGGTAGCCATGTCCTGTGAATGATTAGCAAAATTGTACACTAGCCTGCTTTCATTACAAAATCCATGTATAAAAGCCGCAAGTCGGCACAAAGTGCTACGAGTTCAAACATCAACAAGTCAGCTCATTCTTTAAAAAAAAGAGAAAAAAAATAAATAGTTACAGGAAGAATTGGGAAGCATTGCAAGCTTGTACGGTCCAAATGTTAACAAACCGGCTGCAGAAGAACCAGCTAGCAAATTGCTCACAGCCAACAGAACATCATCCACCTTCAACGTATAGCTATCCACGTAGCGGGATCATACTTGAAGCGCAGTATCAGCATACTCGAACTGCTCACCACGAAAGGAACATCCATAAACTCGTACGACCGTTCGTACTGTACTACTGCGTTCCCACAATTGGAGCCATGTCACGCGAATTTTGGCGCAAATTTCATTCGATTCCACCAGAATTTCTCAGCTCACGATACCAGCATGCTTGTACCAACTTTCACAACAAAAGGGAGAGGAATCTGTCAGTGTAAATAAATTCACACTGTTTTTTTTTTACATTTGATGTTGATCCTGGTTTTCCTGAGAATGGAATTCGCGTGAAGCTAGATCTTGAAGAGCTTGGCTCTCTTGGCAATGAAGGATGGCACTGCATTAAGGTGACTATGTTTGTGTTGATCCTAATGTTGAACGGGAATACCTGGAAAATCAATATGCACATCACCTTCATAGCTCTGCATAATTCACATTGCAGATGAGCTACTTTATCCTTCAAATCCATAACTCCCTCTAAAATAACCACGAAAAATCACAACAGCCACAACTTATCACCAAAACAAAATGGCCACTCCAGCATACCTCTGTCCAACTTGTGCAGCACAAAACTACAAAACTTGCAGGAAATGAGGACCCCACAACTTCATACAAACCCCAACCTGTACCGTTTCAAAAACCACGTGTACCGCAGGCCGTTTTGTTTTGTTGTTCCACCAAAACCTGCAATAGCAGAAAAGACAAAGGACGGTAGAGCAGACACGTGGCAGCAGCTTATATAAGCTGCTACTGTTGATCTTCTTAAAAACCCTAATCTGAGAGCAGCCTCCAAACCCTAAGGTTCAAACCTCTTCACCTCCTTCCAAAAGCCCTTCACTCAGCCCTAATCGAGTGAACGAAACCTTCATCCACTCCAAATCAACCTCTTCCCTCAGAATCATCTTCTTCAATCTTATTTCAACAGCTTTTCTGACCGCCCATGAACAAACCCGTCAACCCGCTTGTGATACCTCATCATCAACAATCAACAAACAACAGAAAAATCATTCCAAATAACCTCGGTCAAACTGTAACCTCAACACCAAAATCGAAAATCATCAAACCCATTTTTCCTTTCTCAAAACTTCGTAACCTCAAACCGCGACTTCAACCACCGCTCCACATCCTTTCACCTTTAACCTTCGAAATAACCCATTCACTCCATCGAACCAGAAACTCAGCCAACAAGCTACCAAAACCAAACCAGAAATAGATCTAGAGACAAAAGAGATTAAGAGAAGGAATAACAGTAAACGAGATCTGCAGAAAACCTGAGTCATCGGATTAGGTCGCGGCATCACGGATGAATGATTCTAGATTGAAACTTAGGATCCGAGAAGAGGTGAGTCGACTTGCAAGATCGGTGGTTTCGTTTCTTCTTTCTCGATTGGTACTCGTCTTTGAAGGACCTCGATTCAGAACTTCAATTGCTTCGCTTAGAATAACTTTCCTTGAATTTCCCGTTTTGACTCACTGAACTTCATACCATGTTTGCGTTTACTTATTACTGTGGGTTTTGGCGTGTTGCTACTGGGCTTTTGTAGTCCAAATGTTTTGTTATACCCTCACCCCCCTTTTGTTTCCTTCTTGTGGAGAGGTGATGGGCCCCTAAGGCCCAGATGATCCTCTCTTATTTTACACCCCTTGGATCTGTTAACAGCCCCCTCCCTTGTTTTGTTATTTTATTTTCAAAGATTGCTAATATTTTATCATTTATATATTTGTTTTTTTTAGTTAATATATTGTTTTTCTTAACAATCTCTAGTTGATATATAAATATATTTTTATAGTTATTTTTTTATTGAAATAGTTAATATATTAGTTTCCTTTTAAGATTTTAATTTACATATTTTAGACTTATCACTATATTTTCTATTTAGAATTTCAATAATTATCTATTTTAGAAGTTGATTTCCTTTTCTCTTTTGTTATTAGGCTTTTTATCCCATTTTCTTCTTTTTGGTCGATGACGAGACCACCTTCGATTCTCTGTCAAATTATTGATGAGAAATGAAGGATCTGAGACCGCTCTCTTTCGTTTTCCATTTTCGATTCATTTTCGACTTTATTTTCATTTCACTTCTTTTGGTCGATGACGAGACCTCCGTAATTCATTACCAGTCAAATTATTGATAAGTAATGTTGGATCTGAGACCACCCCTTTTCTCTTTTCATTACCTGTCCCGACTCGATTCAAAAACATTGTCAAACCAACTTTTAAATCATTTCTTTGTGTTGAGCTAAAAAGAGGATTGGGTGTAGACCTCTTCTTCTTCGAGCGTAGGGATGCCCACTGTAGTGAGGGTGGTCTCGATGCTCGTTCTGTCAGTACAAAGACGCTTCATCATTTCCTCATAAAACCTCGGTCTCGTACTGAGTATACTTTCAACAATAATATCATTTCTCTTTGTATTGAATTAAAGAGAGAGGATTGGGTGCAGACCTCTTCCTCTTCGAATGTTGGGATGCCCACTGTAGTGAGGGTGGTCTCGATACTCGTATTTCGATACGAAGACGCGACTTTATCCACCATATCTCACTTTTACAACTTCATCCCGCAACCCTTTTCACACCTAAAACCTCGGTCCTGCACCGAGTGCATTTTCAAATCATTTTTACAACAAAAACTTGAATGGTCGTGGAGTGGTTAGGCGTAGGCCTTCTCCTATCCCGAGTTCTGACGTTTACCGTAGGGTTCTCTGTCGCAAAGCATTTACCATTCAAAACCAAAAACATCTTTAATTAGAGGGTGAAGTTCTCTTTGCATTGAATTAAAGAGAGAGGATTGGGTGTAGACCTCTTCTTCTCCAAGCGTAGGGATGCCCACTGTAGTGAGGGTGGTCTCGACGCTCGTCTTTCAATACGAAGACGCCTCGTTCGCGACACTTTTTTTTATATAACAAAAACTTTGAGATAACGAATTGGGTACTACCCGTAGGGGTTACTATCTGAGAACTTGTCTCGCCCCTAAAAAACAATCCAATCAATCAAATGCGACTTCTAGCCCCGCGTGGCGAAAACTAATCAATCTTTCAAAAAGGATATGCTACGTCCATTCTACCGCAAACAGGTAACGCCTAAGTCTCCAACGAGCGAGCAGCAAAACACCTAACTGCTAGAATGCGCACGATAGCATCATCCATAAAAAACATCAACACACCGTAGGCCGAACTACGGCTGCTCTGATTCTTCACTTTTTCAAGTAAAGATACGTAGGCACAAGGGCCACAATCCTTGCCGAGCACATTTCCCCCATGTTTGTAGTTCCCCGAACTACATCGACTCTGACTTTCTCACATCTATTGAGAATACGTAGGCCTAGGACCGCGAGGTCCTACCGAGTCCTTTCTTTCTATCTTCTTCCTTGTTGCCTCCTTTCTTAGTTTCTAAACCCTCTTTCTTTACCTTTTGAAACACACTTCTTATAGCATAATATTTAAGCAGATAAATTCACACATCGACAAACAAAAGGTTCCCATCGAGTACGATGGATGCGAGGGGTGCTAATACCTTCCCCTCGCATAACCGGCTTCCGAACCCGTTCTTGGTCGCGAGACCATCTTATCCATTTCTTTCTTAAGGTTTTCTCGATATTTTCCTTTCCCCTCATGGGATAAATAAAGTTCGGTGGCGACTCTTCTGTCTATCTTTTTCGCCTCCCCATCGTTGCACGATGCATTTTTCGAGTAGCGACAGCTGGCGACTCTGCTGGGGACACCTAGCAAGCCAAGCCTATTTTGTTTATCGTATTTGTGTTTTATTTGCTTTATTTGTTTATGCTTTGATTCTCTAACCTGTTGGGTTTATTGGATGGTTTGTGAGATAAAGCTTTCTACCCGAGCTTTCGAGTATACACTAAGATTAGGAGGTGGTTTCTTTCTGATTTGCGAGACTTAGGACTCGTTGAGTTGGATCGAATCCCACCGCTCAGATAGACCCCTTTGGGATGATTATGTCTTACGTGTAGTCGTAATGGCGTTTTTATTTCCAACTTGGGAGTCCGTGACTCTGAGGACCTTTTAGAACCTTATTCCAAAGGTTGCTAAAACATAACTCCGTGTTCATCCTTTGAAGGGATTACCGTCTTACGAGTAGTCGTTCTGATGGAAAACTTTTGAGGGTTAGTGCATGGGACTTTGTTTTAAAGTCTCTTGGGATACCCTCTTGGTAAACCAATAGATGGCCCACCCGAGGGGAGAGATACCTTTTGTTGTTGTGCAGGATATATGACTTAGATCCTTGATATGGATCTGTTCTCGTGTGCACTCATAGCATTGCATTTGCATAAGCATTTTTTGCATCATTTTGCATTTTCTCTATCCAGATACCAAGGCCTCACCCATCCTCTATTCATAACCCGCAGTTGATTTCCCGACACTCCCGTTGAACTTGTGAAGAGCTGTAAAGAGTTTGAAGCAAGGGGAACGTAGACACCTTGAAAGTCCAAGTCAGACAATGCAAGCCGAGGTAACTATGGAGCAGAAGTGGACTATGGAGCAGGTCCAAGCAGAGTTAAGGGAAGTCCGAAGCCAGATGGGACAATTCATGGTGGATATGCAAGCTTTGCGTCAGGATCAGAAAATGCTCAAGGAAGAAGTTCATCAACTGAAGACTCAGATGGGCCAGATTATGGAAGTCATGGAAAGTGTGCTAAGAAAGGATGGAAATCTCAGGCCTGAGGTCGCAGCAGAAGTGATCATTCAACCCGTACCTATGGAATATCTTCGAGAGCGCGATATGCCTCGTAGATCTTTTGCACAACCTAAGATTCCGAGATTTCCCCGTCAGGAGATACCTCTTGTTTCACAGGACAATCCTAAGGTTAGGAGGTATGCGCATAGACTGAAGCGGCCCGATAGAAACTTCGACCAGATCCCTATGACTTATACTCAATTGTTGCAGATTTTGCTTCAACTTCGATTGGTTGAACTTCGGACTCTAGCTCCATTTGTTGGTAAGCCACCACCAGGCTATGATGCAAGCGCCCATTGTGATTTTCATCTTGGGGCACCGGGCCATAATGCGGAAGAATGCAAAGCTCTTAAATACAAAGTTCAAGACTTAATCGATTCAAAAGCATTCGAGTTCACACCAAGCGGTATAAAAGTGCCAGGTGGGCTTATTCCAGTTGCTATAAAAGAAGTTGATATCCCTGCTTTCTTCCCTGAAGCTGCATCAGGTCATGAGCGTATCTTACAATCTTTGGTTTCAGAATCTCCATGCCCACGGCTATTGCCTATTCCTGGGCCAAATCTGAGGATGAAAGGGTCTGCGCATGAGGAATACCTTAGTCAGTGCCAACAACCTTAGGTGCCTCAGCAACAGAACTGTCAACGCCGAAATCAGCATAGGCCCATCAACAACTTGGAAAGAAGGACTATTCCTCTTCATCCGGTCCCTATGTCGCAGAGTCAGCTCCTCCCATATCTGATTCAAAACTCATTGGTGGAGCCTAAGACTCTTAAGCCTGTGCCAGAACCTTATCCTCCGGGGTACAATCCCAAAGCTCAGTGTGGATATCATGGTGGATCCATGGGGCACTCGACTGAAGAATGCAAAGCCTTCCAAGCAAAAGTGCAACAGTTGATCGACAAAGGGTACATCTCGTTTCCAGAAGGGAGTTTGGTCGTTCATGTCAACCTTTCAGCTGTCTAAGCTCGAAGATTTCAAGGGTCATTCCCAAAAGCCAGTGTGGTCCAGACAGGCAGACGTCCTCGACATTGGCAGTCTTTAGGCGCTTTTTATCATTTGCATCTTGTAGTTTATTTCCTGTTAATTGCTACTTGTCTTTAAACATTGTTGTTTTGAATGGTAATATTAATGAAGTGATTATGCATTTTCCGAATCAGTCACGTCGTATTCACTCATTGTTTCCACTTATCACAGACACACCTTTCTATTCACTCCACTTTATCACTGTTGTTTTAGCAAAGATTAGAGGGAGGATGACGAGAACGAAATACCCATAATTACAAATCGTATGCTTTCGGATAAAACCTTGACAATGATGTACAGGCATTGTTTTAAATCCCTTAAACACCGGAGATATAAGGAGTTAATCCCTAGTCAACCACTTCGAGCCTAGAAGTAGGAGTTTCCTTCGGATATTCAAACCCTTAACACTCAACCTGGGGCAGGGTAGTTATTCAGTTAATCCAACCTCGCACTCAAAATCCAAAGACAAGACGGTTGTTCATCAATGACCCATGACGTGGCAGTCATAATCTTCCAACAAAATTCAAAAAATCAAAAGCCTGCTAAGTCAAGCACCTCAAAGGGGACTTAGGCAAAAAAATCAGGGCTATCCCGATGGATCTGACAAGCAAAGTCAGTCCATGCAAAAGTTAGGGATCAAAATAAAAATCAAAAGAGGTCCTCAAATCCTCAACCAAAAACAAAATAACATTCAGTGGTCACCCCAAGGGGTCACTGACATCCTTCAAAAAGCAAAATAAGGTGGCTGTCTTTTCAAGCAAACCTTGAACTATCAAGCTTACACCGTCAAGATAATCAGGTGCAGAATTAACTGAACGTAGGTATGGAGATTATCAAGAAGAAGGGGTGGGTACAAATTAAGTTTGAGCCTAATATCCTTTGTTCTATAACCGCGAACCAGGCCACGTTACAACCCTCGAAAGACCTAATTGAGGCGAGGTTTATTCTGAAAGCATATTATCGCAAGGTTGCGTAACCTGACTCCTGACAATTTTGCTAATCATCAACATTGGTTTCGATATCCTTGATATATCTTTCACACCAATCAAATTAACACAACGTTTGAACTAAATGGTCCATTCGTTTCACTCTCACGACACGTAATAAAAGACAATTCTTTCAAAAAACTTGCATGAACTTTGCACTGAGATTATCATTCGTGAACAAACAATTTTATTTACAAGTTAGTAGTTGACATTAAGGAAATTCCAACACAAAGCAATCAAGCATGGCTGGATTATTCAACGGTCTGGACCAGAACCAAGTATACCATATAACCTATTAAACCTGGGGCATTGACATCCGAGAGCAGGAAATCAGTCAGTCTGAGGCAAATCCCCAGGCGTCGGTCGACCACGGGGCAAATCATTCATGAAGCGGTTGATCAGAAGAGAATCATCTTGAGAATACTGATCAGGGGCAGGCCACCCAGAGTTTCTTTGACTTAAGAATAGGTCCCTCCGATGTTCAATCGAGGTAAGTTAAGTCGCTTCCACGCTCTTTCAGGGGAAAACTACTCCAAGAGTACATTGGAGCCAACTACCACAAGAATCGGCTAATCAATGATGAATCCATTTGTGGTACGAACTCTGGGGCAGACCATTTCGAGCACGTCTCATGGCAAGCCGCCCAAGCAAGTTCATTCTCGTCAACAACTGTTAAGTTTAAAACGATGTCAGGAAGTCAGGCTTGTTCTCCACTTTCCCACATAACCCAGAGCCCAATCTGCATTGGCAACTACCAAAAGTCCGCCACGTCGGCACCTGCATTCCCAATCACCCATCTGCAATCATGTGCATCATACGCATCGCATTCGACATCATCAGCATCTTGCTTCATAAGCATCTCGCATCATATGCATACCTATAATCATATCATAATTTCCCCAGCTCTTGCATCTGCACGCATCAGCATTTGCATTTCCATGTTATGAAATATCATTATCATCAAGCATTCGCATATGCGAGCTCAGATCCAGGATCAATCACGAAGATTTCCAAGATCATCAGCCCAGACAGGGGCACCTCCTGCAAGACCGTGGTTTTCTCCCACGAGAGTCAGAGGATTCCAAGATCATAATCAGCCCAGTCAGGGGCATTATCTGCAAAGGCCGTGGGTCATCCCACGAAATTCAAGAAAATCAAAAGCAAAATTCAGCCCAATCAGGGGCATCTTTTCAAGACCATGGGTGTATTGCATGACGTATTTCAAACCCGGGGTTAATCAGATCTTCAAATCAACATTTAGCCCAGACAGGGGCATCTCCAGTAAATTCATGGGCGTTCCCCAGTGAGTTGTCTCCAGCAGACTTTAGTGATAAGTGGCAATCTCTTCAGAGAAGCTTATCCATCTTCAGCGATAAGTGGCAATCTCTTCAGAGAAGCTTATCCATCTTCAGCGATAAGTGGCAATCTCTTCAGAGAAGCTTATCCATCTTCAGTGATAAGTGGCAATCTCTTCAGAGAAGCTTATCCATCTTCAGCGATAAGTGGCAATCTCTTCAGAGAAGCTTATCCATCTTCAGCGATAAGTGGCAATCTCTTCAGAGAAGCTTATCCATCTTCAGCGATAAGTGGCAATCTCTTCAGAGAAGCTTATCCATCTTCAGCGATAAGTGGCAATCTCTTCAGAGAAGCTTATCCATCTTCAGCGATAAGTGGCAATCTCTTCAGAGAAGCTTATCCATCTTCAGCGATAAGTGGCAATCTCTTCAGAGAAGCTTATCCATCTTCAGCGATAAGTGGCAATCTCTTCAGAGAAGCTTATCCATCTTCAGCGATAAGTGGCAATCTCTTCAGAGAAGCTTATCCATCTTCAGCGATAAGTGGAAATCTCTTCAGAGAAGCTTATCCATCTTCAGCGATAAGTGGCAATCTCTTCAGAGAAGCTTATCCATCTTCAGCGATAAGTGGCAATCTCTTCAGAGAAGCTTATCCATCTTCAGCGATAAGTGGCAATCTCTTCAGAGAAGCTTATCCATCTTCAGCGATAAGTGGCAATCTCTTCAGAGAAGCTTATCCATCTTCAGCGATAAGTGGCAATCTCTTCAGAGAAGCTTATCCATCTTCAGCGATAAGTGGCAATCTCTTCAGAGAAGCTTATCCATCTTCAGCGATAAGTGGCAATCTCTTCAGAGAAGCTTATCCATCTTCAGCGATAAGTGGCAATCTCTTGGGAGAAGCTTATCCATCTTCAGCGATAAGTGGCGATCTCTTCAGAGAAGCTTATCCATCTTCAGCGATAAGTGGCAATCTCTTCAGAGAAGCTTATCCATTTTCAGCGATAAATGGCGATCTCTTCAGAGAAGCTTATCCTTCATCCGTGATAAGTGGCAATCTCTTGGGAGAAGCTTATCCGTCTTCAGCGATAAGTGGCGATCTCTTCAGAGAAGCTTATCCTTCATCCGTGATAAGTGGCAATCTCTTGGGAGAAGCTTATCCGTCTTCAGCGATAAGTGGCAATCTCTTCAGAGAAGCTTATCCCCCTATCATCCTTTTTGGTGTTAGGGTTGATTTTGTTACGCTCCATCATCCTTTTGGTGATGGGTCTGGCATCCTTTTGGTGTCATGACTAGCGTGTTTTCTATTATCCTTTTGGTAATGGACTCCCTACATCCTTTTGGTGTTAGGGCTGATCTCATTTCGCTCCATCATCCTTTTGGTGATGGGTCTGACATCCTTTTGGTGTCATGACTAGCGTCTCCGCTCCATCATCCTTTTTGGTGATGGGTCTGACATCCTTTTGGTGTCATGACTAGCGTGTTTTCCGCTATCCTTTTGGTAGTGGATCCCTTACTTTCTTTTGATTTCAGAGCAGTGTGTATGAGTGTACTATCATCCTTTTGGTGATAGGCTTGTCTTTCTTTCGGTGTCAAGTTTTCTTTGTTAACATCCTTTTGGCGTTAGCAAACTTTGCAAGATACCCAATATTTCATTCCCAAGCAGTTTCCTTCTTTTTTGACAAATTCAGGGTATTCTTTGTATCCAATTGACTTCTACCTTGAAAAAATGAACGCTGCAGCAATTCATCTTACTCGGTCTAAGCCAATTAGATAGGGGCATCTGTCATACCCTAATTTTGTCCTACCTGTTTGATTTTCATTTGTTCATCCACTGAAAAATCCAAAAAATATGTTGCTTGGCTTGCTGACTAAACTCGGAGGGTTTCATAGCCGGACTACATTTAAATCGTGGTGCATCTGAGTATTTATCGTGAAAGTTCATGTGCCAATACAAATTCCCTGGGTATAAATCAAGTTGTCATACTATTGATAGTTTCAGGGTCGATAATCATTAGGATCCGTTTGGAATGAGAACTGAGGATTTTATCCCGAGTCATGATCTCTAATCTCAGTATATGCTCATTCGGCCTGTAATGTTCAAAGTGGGAGCATTTTAATCCTTTCATCTCAAGGTGGTGTTCGTGAAAGAGTTCGGGTGTAGTGTAGATAGCATTTTGTTTTTAAATCCCAACAAAGTCCATAATTCATAAACTCCAAAGACAGGTTCCTGGTGGTCATGTGGATCTATGAGAATGGTGCTAAATAATGAGAAGCACATTGAAAGAAGGGATCTCTTGGCTGTACTCTAAGTTATTCCAATCTATTTACAAGCCAATGAGGTAATCATGTCTAGTCAAGAGCACAACTTGAGATTATTTATGGTTATATGGAAATGCAGTAATGTATCAAGGACTTAAACTAACAATCACAAGTCATGAAGCAAAATACCACAAGCAGAGGACAATGTTGAAAGTTACAAGGCTATTCAAAGCATATTATGTGAACAATGTTACATCAATAATTCTACAATATATTGCACATTAAAGAGGTTCAAAAACTACAAGAGGCTTGAAAGTAATAAAAGGCAATTCAGTTGAAGAGTTGCTGATACAAAGTACAGAGGTTAAAAAGCTAGTAAGCTTGTGAGATATTTCCCATTTCATTAAGGTGGCCTTTATGCAAGCACTGTACCATTCCAACGATTACATGAGTTTACAAGGTAAATCAAAGGTAGCCATGTCCTGTGAATGATTAGCAAAATTGTACACTAGCCTGCTTTCATTACAAAATCCATGTATAAAAGCCGCAAGTCGGCACAAAGTGCTACGAGTTCAAACATCAACAAGTCAGCTCATTCTTTAAAAAAAGAGAAAAAAAATAAATAGTTACAGGAAGAATTGGGAAGCATTGCAAGCTTGTACGGTCCAAATGTTAACAAACCGGCTGCAGAAGAACCAGCTAGCAAATTGCTCACAGCCAACAGAACATCATCCACCTTCAACGTATAGCTATCCACGTAGCGGGATCATACTTGAAGCGCAGTATCAGCATACTCGAACTGCTCACCACGAAAGGAACATCCATAAACTCGTACGACTGTTTGTACTGTACTACTGCGTTCCCACAATTGGAGCCATGTCACGCGAATTTTGGCGCAAATTTCATTCGATTCCACCAGAATTTCTCAGCTCACGATACCAGCATGCTTGTACCAACTTTCACAACAAAAGGGAGAGGAATCTGTCAGTGTAAATAAATTCACACTGTTTTTTTTTTACATTTGATGTTGATCCTGGTTTTCCTGAGAATGGAATTCGCGTGAAGCTAGATCTTGAAGAGCTTGGCTCTCTTAGCAATGAAGGATGGCACTGCATTAAGGTGACTATGTTTGTGTTGATCCTAATGTTGAACGGGAATACCTGGAAAATCAATATGCACATCACCTTCATAGCTCTGCATAATTCACATTGCAGATGAGCTACTTTATCCTTCAAATCCATAACTCCCTCTAAAATAACCACGAAAAATCACAACAGCCACAACTTATCACCAAAACAAAATGGCCACTCCAGCATACCTCTGTCCAACTTGTGCAGCACAAAACTACAAAACTTGTAGGAAATGAGGACCCCACAACTTCATACAAACCCCAACCTGTACCGTTTCAAAAACCACGTGTACCGCAGGCCGTTTTGTTTTGTTGTTCCACCAAAACCTGCAATAGCAGAAAAGACAAAGGACGGTAGAGCAGACACGTGGCAGCAGCTTATATAAGCTGCTACTGTTGATCTTCTTAAAAACCCTAATCTGAGAGCAGCCTCCAAACCCTAAGGTTCAAACCTCTTCACCTCCTTCCAAAAGCCCTTCACTCAGCCCTAATCGAGTGAACGAAACCTTCATCCACTCCAAATCAACCTCTTCCCTCAGAATCATCTTCTTCAATCTTATTTCAACAGCTTTTCTGACCGCCCATGAACAAACCCGTCAACCCGCTTGTGATACCTCATCATCAACAATCAACAAACAACAGAAAAATCATTCCAAATAACCTCGGTCAAACTGTAACCTCAACACCAAAATCGAAAATCATCAAACCCATTTTTCCTTTCTCAAAACTTCGTAACCTCAAACCGCGACTTCAACCACCGCTCCACATCCTTTCACCTTTAACCTTCGAAATAACCCATTCACTCCATCGAACCAGAAACTCAGCCAACAAGCTACCAAAACCAAACCAGAAATAGATCTAGAGACAAAAGAGATTAAGAGAAGGAATAACGGTAAACGAGATCTGCAGAAAACCTGAGTCATCGGATTAGGTCGCGGCATCACAGATGAATGATTCTAGATTGAAACTTAGGATCCGAGAAGAGGTGAGTCGACTTGCAAGATCGGTGGTTTCGTTTCTTCTTTCTCGATTGGTACTCGTCTTTGAAGGACCTCGATTCAGAACTTCAATTGCTTCGCTTAGAATAACTTTCCTTGAATTTCCCGTTTTGACTCACTGAACTTCATACCATGTTTGCGTTTACTTATTACTGTGGGTTTTGGCGTGTTGCTACTGGGCTTTTGTAGTCCAAATGTTTTGTTATACCCTCACCCCCCTTTTGTTTCCTTCTTGTGGAGAGGTGATGGGCCCCTAAGGCCCAGATGATCCTCTCTTATTTTACACCCCTTGGATCTGTTAACAGCCCCCTCCCTTGTTTTGTTATTTTATTTTCAAAGATTGCTAATATTTTATCATTTATATATTTGTTTTTTTTAGTTAATATATTGTTTTTCTTAACAATCTCTAGTTGATATATAAATATATTTTTATAGTTATTTTTTTATTGAAATAGTTAATATATTAGTTTCCTTTTAAGATTTTAATTTACATATTTTAGACTTATCACTATATTTTCTATTTAGAATTTCAATAATTATCTATTTTAGAAGTTGATTTCCTTTTCTCTTTTGTTATTAGGCTTTTTATCCCATTTTCTTCTTTTTGGTCGATGACGAGACCACCTTCGATTCTCTGTCAAATTATTGATGAGAAATGAAGGATCTGAGACCGCTCTCTTTCGTTTTCCATTTTCGATTCATTTTCGACTTTATTTTCATTTCACTTCTTTTGGTCGATGACGAGACCTCCGTAATTCATTACCAGTCAAATTATTGATAAGTAATGTTGGATCTGAGACCACCCCTTTTCTCTTTTCATTACCTGTCCCGACTCGATTCAAAAACATTGTCAAACCAACTTTTAAATCATTTCTTTGTGTTGAGCTAAAAAGAGGATTGGGTGTAGACCTCTTCTTCTTCGAGCGTAGGGATGCCCACTGTAGTGAGGGTGGTCTCGATGCTCGTTCTGTCAGTACAAAGACGCTTCATCATTTCCTCATAAAACCTCGGTCTCGTACTGAGTATACTTTCAACAATAATATCATTTCTCTTTGTATTGAATTAAAGAGAGAGGATTGGGTGCAGACCTCTTCCTCTTCGAATGTTGGGATGCCCACTGTAGTGAGGGTGGTCTCGATACTCGTATTTCGATACGAAGACGCGACTTTATCCACCATATCTCACTTTTACAACTTCATCCCGCAACCCTTTTCACACCTAAAACCTCGGTCCTGCACCGAGTGCATTTTCAAATCATTTTTACAACAAAAACTTGAATGGTCGTGGAGTGGTTAGGCGTAGGCCTTCTCCTATCCCGAGTTCTGATGTTTACCGTAGGGTTCTCTGTCGCAAAGCATTTACCATTCAAAACCAAAAACATCTTTAATTAGAGGGTGAAGTTCTCTTTGCATTGAATTAAAGAGAGAGGATTGGGTGTAGACCTCTTCTTCTCCGAGCGTAGGGATGCCCACTGTAGTGAGGGTGGTCTCGACGCTCGTCTTTCAATACGAAGACGCCTCGTTCGCGACACTTTTTTTTATATAACAAAAACTTTGAGATAACGAATTGGGTACTACCCGTAGGGGTTACTATCTGAGAACTTGTCTCGCCCCTAAAAAACAATCCAATCAATCAAATGCGACTTCTAGCCCCGCGTGGCGAAAACTAATCAATCTTTCAAAAAGGATATGCTACGTCCGTTCTACCGCAACCAGGTAACGCCTAAGTCTCCAACGAGCGAGCAGCAAAACACCTAACTGCTAGAATGCGCACGATAGCATCATCCATAAAAAACATCAACACACCGTAGGCCGAACTACGGCTGCTCTGATTCTTCACTTTTTCAAGTAAAGATACGTAGGCACAAGGGCCACAATCCTTGCCGAGCACATTTCCCCCATGTTTGTAGTTCCCCGAACTACGTCGACTCTGACTTTCTCACATCTATTGAGAATACGTAGGCCTAGGACCGCGAGGTCCTACCGAGTCCTTTCTTTCTATCTTCTTCCTTGTTGCCTCCTTTCTTAGTTTCTAAACCCTCTTTCTTTACCTTTTGAAACACACTTCTTATAGCATAATATTTAAGCAGATAAATTCACACATCGACAAACAAAAGGTTCCCATCGAGTACGATGGATGCGAGGGGTGCTAATACCTTCCCCTCGCATAACCGGCTTCCGAACCCGTTCTTGGTCGCGAGACCATCTTATCCATTTCTTTCTTAAGGTTTTCTCGATATTTTCCTTTCCCCTCATGGGATAAATAAAGTTCGGTGGCGACTCTTCTGTCTATCTTTTTCGCCTCCCCATCGTTGCACGATGCATTTTTCGAGTAGCGACAACTCCATAGATCATAGAAGCCATTTTGCTTCTGTCTATGCTTTTAGCAAGAAACTTCTGAAAGCTGTAGTCATATTTTTCCAAAATATTTTTGCATTCAGACTCAGTTTCAGAATCAGAGTCTTGTTGAGCTAATTCAAAATCATTTTTCATTGTTAAGTTCTTTTCATTTAGCTCAGCCACTTCTGATTTGAGAATATTATTCTCAGATACAAGATTGCTTTGACGCTCCTTGTATTTGAGCTTAATATTGTTATAGCTCTTCAGAACTTCTGATAACACTTTGATAAGTTCATCTTTAGTGAGTTTAGCCATTACCTCTTCAGCGTCAGAGTCAGATTCAGAGTCAGATTCAGATCCTGAAATTCCTTCCTCCTGATCTTCTATGTCTGCCATCAATGCTATGTTGGCACATTCCTCTTCTAACTCAGATTCAGATTCAGATGTATCTGAATCATCCCAGGTTGCCATTAGAACCTTCTTCTTCTTATCAAATTTTCTTTTAGGCTTTTCTTTCAAAAGCTTTGGACATTCATTTTTGTAATGCCCAGGTTCTTTACATTCGTAACAGACAACCTCCCTTTTGCCAGATCTTCTGTGTCCAGAAGATTCTTTTCTTTGGTCAGACTTCCTGAAGTTTCTAAACTTCTTTCCTTTATGCTTCCAGAGTTTGTTTATTCTTTTGGACAGCATGGATAATTCATCTTCATCTTCAGATGAGGATTCTTCAGAGCTTTCCTCTATTACCTGCAACGCTTTAGCAGATTTATTAGATTTTAAGGCAATTGACTTACCTTTCTTTTGAGGCTCATCTTCCTCAAGTTCAATTTCATGGCTCCTCAGTGAGCTGATTAGTTCCTCCAAGGAGATCTGGTTCAGATCTTTAGCCATTTTTAGCGCAGTCACCATCGGTCTCCATCTGGTAGGTAAGCTTCTGATGATCTTCTTCACGTGATCAGCAGTAGAGTAACCTTTATCCAGAACATTTAGTCCAGCTGTAAGTATTTGAAATCTGGAGAACATGGCTTCAACAGATTCAGCTTCTTCGATCTTGAAAGCTTCATACTTTTGAATTAGAGCCAGAGCCTTTGTTTCCTTGACTTGAGAGTTTCCCTCATGAGTCATCTTTAGATATTCAAAAATATCACATGCAGTTTCTCTATTTGTGATCTTCTCATACTCAGTATGAGATATTGCATTTAACAAGATAGTTCTAGCCTTGTGATGATTTCTGAATTCCTTCTTTTGAACTTCAGTCATAGATTTTCTTTCTATTTTCTTGCCATTCCCATCAATAGGATGAACATACCCATCTATGACCAAATCCCATAAATCAACATCATAGCCCAGGAAGAAACTTTCTATTTTGTCCTTCCAATAATCAAATTTCTCCCCATCAAACATAGGGGGTTTAGTGCTGATTCTATCCCTTTCTTCATATTTGTTGTCAGCCATAATAACAACCAAATATATATCAAAGTTTTTCTCACTGGATCTTTTCTGTCACTGTGAAGTGGTAGCACACACAGAACCGGAGCTCTGATACCAACTGAAGGTGAGAAAATACTTAGAAGGGGGGGTTGAATAAGTATTTATAAAAACTTATAGCAATAAAAACAAAATGATTGTTATCCTGGTTCGTTAAACTTTACTACTCCAGTCCACCCTATCAAGAGTGACTTGCCTTTCTCAAACAAGGACTTAATCCACTATTAATCAACTGATTACAATAACAATCACTAAAAGCAACTGTTTTTAGTCTTCTCAAGAACTACTGATTCCAACTAGATCTTCTCAAAGAACTATTACAATGAAATGTAAGATAAATACAAGTGTTTGAATGCTTCTAACAAGCTTTATCACAAGAGTTATTTTTCACTTAATATTAAGAACAAAAGAATAAGCTCAGCAAAGAGAATAAGAATATTTTATGAGAGCTTGTAAGAGTTTCTATCAAAGATTCGTCAACTGAAGAAGATGAGGAAGACTTGCTTTTATATGCACAGTAGTCCACAAAGTCTTGACGTTGGAGGCTGTGTACTGAAAAGGCCTGAACCTTTTTGTCTTCACATCACATGACCTTTCCTGGAAGTAGAATGCACAAAGAAATGTTTTTGGTCTATGTTCTAGTGTCAAGCATGAAAGAGGAAAGATTCGTTGAGCCAAATCAACGGATATAACTTTGAATTCTTCTTCAACAAGTATTTCACTTCAGAAAAATAAACATCAGAGTCTGCGTGATCAGAGTCTTGGATGCCCATCAGGGTTTGCTGAATCAGAGTAATGCAGCAAGTGTGCTTCAGCGTGTAGTTCTATCAGAGCAGAGTTTTATGAATCAGATCCTCAGTACATGCAGCGTGTAGTACTCTCAGAGTCTTCTGAAAAACTGTGCTTCTTAACTCTTATACAAAGATCTTCAATGCTTCAGAGTCTTTAGATCTTTCAGAGTCTTCTGCTTCAGATCCTTCTGCAGCTTCTGCTTCAGATTCTTCTGTAGCTTCTGCTTCAGATCCTTCTACAGACAGCGTTCAGATTCTTCTATAAGATGATTCTGACTCTTCAGAGCCTTCCATAGTTCCATGTTCAGATTAATTTGCTCTTAGATATATATATATATATATATATATATATATACTTTAATATCTGCAGCAAATATTCATGAACAAATTTTAGAGTATATAATTCTTTAATATAAAATTTCATAAGAGTTATCATCAAAATATTGAGATATTACTAAGAAACAATTTGTGTTCATACATTTTCGTCCTATCTCCTTATGTAATGTGATTTATAAACTTGTGTCTAAAGCACTTTCTAATAGATTGAAGATGACTTTGGATTTATGTGTATCGGAGGAACAATCGGCTTTTACGGATGGTCGCTCTATCCTTGATAACGGGATGATTACTATAGAGGTTATACATGCTCTTAAAAGAAATACTAAAGGCAGGAAGGCTCATTTGGCTCTTAAGGTGGACATCAGTAAGGCGTATGATAGAGTGGATTAGGGTTTTCTCTGTGGTATGCTGTGTAGAATGGGATTTACTGAAAGGTGGATTCACTGGATGATGATGTGTGTTTCCTTGGTGCACTATATTGTTCTTTCCAATTTGGATAAAGTTGGACCAATTGAACTAGGGCATGGATTGAGGCAAGGGGACCCTCTGTCTCCTTACCTATTTATTCTTGTGTCAGAAGGTCTTATGACTCTTATTAGAGGAGCAATGGCTAGAGGCGACATTCATGGGATCCAAATTTGTAGAGGGGCACGCACTATGTCCCACCTTCTTTTTACTAACGATTTTTTTTTTTGCAGGGATAACCTCACTAAAGTTAGACATCTTATGAAATTGCTTAGTACTTATGCTGAGGCCTCAGGCAGGAGATTTATTTGAATAAATCTGAGGTGGTTTTTAGCAGAAATATAAGCAACTCGACCAGGGAAGATCTTGATAGCATTATGGGAGTTCGTCATGTGTTGGCAACTGGAAAGTATTTAGGTTTGCCCTCTATGATAGGTAGAAGTAGGAAGGCAACTTTCTCTTATATTAAAGATTGCATTTGGAATAAAATTAATTCCTGGAGAGGTAGAGCTTTATCAAAAGCAGGGAGGGAAGTTATGATTAAATTAGTGCTTCCGTCCTATGTTATGAGCCTTTTTATCCTCCCAAATGCAGTTTGTAATGATATTGAGAAGTTGTTGAATTCATTTTGGTGGGGGTTATAATAAGGGTATTCACTGAATGCCTTGGGATAAGTTGGCGTGTCCGAAGAAGGAAGAATGATTGGGTTTTAGAGATTTTCGAGCTTTCAATATGGCTATGGTTACTAAGAAAGGATGGAACATGGTGTCCAAGCCTTAAGCTCTTGTGTCCAGAATCTTCAAAGCAAGGTACTTCCCTAGAACATCTTTCTTTGAAGCTAATATTGGATACAATCCTAGTTTTGTGTAGAGGAGTATTTGGAAGTCGAAGGATGTCTTATCAGTGGGTTACAGGTGGAGCATTGGGGATGGTAGTCACATCAGGGTTATGCATGAGCCTTGGATCAGGGGAAAGAGAGATGGGTGTCTGAGTGGTCCTCAGAATAGGAGAAGTCTTCAGAGGAGGAATGAGAACGGGGGAGAGGAGGATGATTGGAATAGTCTCTGAAATATTAGAGCACATTCAAGGGTTAAGCATCTCATGCGAAGAATTTGTAAGGATTGTTTACCGACCCGGTTTAGACTCCGTCAACACCATGTTTATTGTCCCCCTACTTGTCAGTTTTATGAAAATAATCTTGAGGATGATTGGCATTTGTTTTTTGGTTGTAATGAGATTAACTAGTGTTAGAGGGCAACATGTTTGTCTTATCTTATAGATGCTCGATTACATTCTTTTCATAATGTTAAATCTCTTATTTTCGACATCTGTAGCAAGGAGAATATGAGAGTAGCTGGTAGATTTGCATTTATACTTGACGAAATTTGGAAGAACATGAATAATCTCATTTGGAACAATGAACAAGAGGCAGCCTCGAAATTGGGATGGTTAGCTTTTCACAAGTGGCAGGAATGGTATATGGCCCAAGAAAGTCGTGAGCCCATAGGCAACCTTTAGTATCATTCTTTTTGGAATCTGCCTAGGGAAGGTTGGTTGAAATGTAATGCGGACGCGACTTTTAATAATCAGAGATGTACTTCTAATAGGGGTTGATGTTTGTGTGATCATAATGGGATGTTTATTACAGTAGGTGTGGCTTGGGATCCCGAAACTATATCCGTTATTGAAGCTGAAGCCATAAGTCTCAAAGAAGCAATTCAGGAATCCATTGCCTTACAGCTGGG
This sequence comes from Lathyrus sativus, assembly GCA_963859935.3. NCBI lineage: Eukaryota > Viridiplantae > Streptophyta > Magnoliopsida > Fabales > Fabaceae > Lathyrus > Lathyrus sativus. The sequence continues at coordinate 140,270,077 of OZ012740.1, read as the reverse complement.
TAATGTGGTTTTCGAATGTGATTCTCAGAAAGTTGTTCAAGCCATTCGATCTAGTTATAAAGGCAATTCAGAAATTTATGTCATTCTTGATTCTATAAAAGTCTTGTTAGTTGTGAACTCAAATTTTGAGATAAATTTTATTAGGCGTCAAGGAATATGGTTGTCCACTCTATTGCTAGGGCAATCAATTCATGACCTAAGCATAATTTATTTAATTTAACTCTTCCTTGTATTGAACATTTTTTATTAATGAAATACGTTAAGATTGTTTTGGTAAAAAAAAAAGAGAGAAATAAGTCATTCTTCATTTGTTACAATTTATCATTATATAAATAACTCGGCTAAAATTGTTTTCACATTTATTGAAGCATTACCACAAAATAAATTTTTAGCAAAAATGGTGGATCACAATAATATGAGAAAATAACACTACCAAAAAAATAGGACTGAAATCATAACCATGAATAAATTTAAATAAATTGATCGGACATGGAATAACATCTTTACTTGGGAACAAAGAATCCAACCAACCTAATTATTTGGTAAGATCTCTAACACTCAAAAATCGAAAGATATATGTTGAGAATTGAAAGGTATTGCGTACATGAAGTTAGCAATATTTTAATTTGACTTACTTTTTGCATCTCATTGTGCGGTAGAATCTTAAGCATGTTTATTTTTTTCACTTATAACTTTTTCCTTTTGCTTATAGTTTCTGAGCCCTAATTTTTGTATTTGATTAATGAAAACATTTTTAATAATATCGATCCTTGCCAGATGTGCTGGACGGTCCCCCATAATACGCTTACTTGGGGACTTCTGACTCCAGCTGTTCCAAGAGTCTCCGCTAGTGGAACCCCGTCCAGTAGACTCCCTCTTTCGCTCATCCCCTTCGTCAGCTGTTTGATCGGGATACTATTCCCTAGGTTCCTAAACTTGGAATGGATGGCGGAGCGTAGGTGGCAAACAGTTATATGGATACGGTGCTTTACCCGTAGACGCTTCTCCAGCTCTCGCAATAATTGTATGGGAGTCGTCCTCGGAGGGACTTCCCGAATGACCATACCGGGGAATTCTACCGTACTCCGTGCAGCTATTGTTGTTGATCTTGCAGAGCCTACCCAAAGGTTCAGGCCGGATTGTAGGAAGTGGGCGATACGTTTTTGTATTTCTATGAGAAGCTCTACGGCACCCATGATTCCCAGTAGTAAGTCGTCGGCATATCGCACGTAACAAATCCTTATGAAATAATGGGTTTTTATTTTGAAGGGGGCCAGTTTACGGGCCAGGCCTCTCTCTGACCTGATAACTAGTCTCGCCTCCCCGCCCAGCTCTATCAGCAGGCCCTTTCTTTTGCAATACTTAATAAGGTCTCTCATGGCCAAATTCTTATTAAAGCAACATTCTCTACTATAGAATTCGGTCTTCGGGGTCAACCCGGCGGCTTCTATGAAGAAGGCGGCGCAAAGGAGGCTCGAGGGCTTGTTAAGGAAGGCAGCTAGGGCCGACGAAGGGGGGAAAACGAAAGGCGTTTTCTGGTCCCCCCTTCGCCGGGGGGTGCTTGTCAAGGGCGCGCAGCGTGGATAGGGGGGGGGGGGGACCCATATGTTTTTGTGAAAAAAGCTCGGCTCCTGTTATTGCTGGAAAAAAAACCTAATACCTCTATTTGATGTCGATTCATCCATACTTCCATTTTTGAGGGAGGCTGACTGCTTGCCGGCTGGTAGCTGTATGAGCGGTAACGTCCACGTACGGCTCCGTGAGAAGGGCGGTGGGCAGAAATGGCCTTGTTGTACCTCACTCTCGTCTTCAATGGGGTCTGCTCTTTTTATTTTGGGAGAGTATGCCAATATGATCTTAATGAGGTGCGGGGCTTTGCATCTGACATTCGTTGGGCTTCCCTCTTCGGGAGCCTGCGTCCCGGCGTTTTTGTGCAATAAACCCCTCCGGCCGAAGACTAGTGGTAGGTGGTCCCGCGGAGCTTTCGGAGAAGGGTAGCCTAGTGTGTAAGCACAGCAATGAACCGCGGCGAACCCTCAGACGACCTATCTAAGATTAGGGGGGAGATCCTCAGTAGTGGTGACCCTTTCACTCTTCCACGGACTGATACATGTACCGAATGCTCATACGGGAAAGTCGACTCCTGGGTCTGGGTCTGGAACGAAGTCTCCGATAATCCAAGGGCAACTACTGGCTCTAAGCCTATCTGCTGTTGAATAACCAACCGGTGCCAGTCTTTTCTGTTACAGTAAGAGCTGTTGAGTAAATAGAAGCTCTGGTCCTATCCGCTGCTGGTGGTGAAGTCAGTGAATCAGTCCCCAAGCTTTCTTCCTTCAAAGAATAAATTTTGTCATTACGAACTAAGACCGAAGGCAGGTGCAGTTAATAGAGCAATGTGCAGGTTGGGCTTTTTCAAGGATTGCAAGCTCCAAGCATAGCTAGAATATGAGAATAGGGCCTTTGTTGCCACGCCAGCATATGCTAGGCAGGATTAGATTGAGCAGTATAAAGGTTACTTTCTTGGCACCGGGGATTGCCATTTACATTTTACTCCTTTTGGTAAGGCAAGGCAACCCTTTATTAGATTAGGACCGCTTCTCCGATGAGATGATAGATGCCTTTGGCCGATTCCCTTGTCATCTCGCCCTCCCCGCTCAAACTCAAAGTCTGTCTTAAAATAGAGGGAGAGGGAGCTCCAGAGCTCTTCCCTTTGGGACACGTGAACTCCACTCTTGGCAACTACCCTCTGCTGTAGCAAAAGTACCTTAAAGATAAGAAAGAGGGTCGGGCCAAGATCGCCATTCCGAATGTTGAAGAATGAGACTATACTTAGTCATTGCCGTAAAAAATCCAGATGGAAGATTTTTCTACCCCAGAAGCGAAAGTTATAAAAAAATGTGAAAGCCGAATCTCAGGTTCCTAGATAACAGATAGGCGCACAGTAAATAGGCGCGTTGACTCAGTCTAAGAAGCATGGCGACGCGTTCCTCTTTCATAAATTCAAAAATTTAAGCTCTAACTATGAAATATGTATATCCTGATTTCTCTGTTAATTATTATTTTTATTAATTATTATCTAATGTTAATACAGTATTATCCGATGTTAATGTATCATAAATTTTATGTTTGTTATGAGCGGATCTGATCGATCAAGTCACACAACAACTTAAATATATATGTTATTGGAGTTAAAATTGCGGCTGCGACTGCGGGCACCGAACTTAACATAATGGATCTTTGTTAAGACATTTAAATTGTAATTATTTTAATTATTAAACTCAATAAATGCAATATTGTTATATATTAAATTTGATTTAAAATTTAAATTTAAATTAAATAAATCAAGATTATTTTAAGTAAAATTAAAATTATATTATATTATATTATATTAGTTAAAGAATAAAGAAAAATTGTGAATAAAATATATTTAAGAAACGATAAAATTAAAAGAAAAACGCATATCAAAATTTGGTATTTCATTATATATAGTTATAAATAATTTGGATTTGATTTTTGTATATCGACCTAAGAATTAAATTAAATTAAATTAATTATTTAGATAGGTAAAAAATAAATAAAAAATGAAAAAATAAACAAAAGATGAAATTGAAAAAAGAACTAAGGAAGTACAAACGTCAAATAATGTATTTTTCTTTTTGAAATAAAGTCAAATAAAGTATCGGTTTGATACCGTTTCAATTTTTTCTTACATGGAATATTTCATTGCAGAAAACAAAAGTTATAAAACTTTTCTTTATTCGGAAAAATAATATCCAAGTAATTAATAACAATACAAATTAATCGAAATATAGTAACATCACGGGTTCAAAATCTCCTGCGTATAAGTGGACGCAGCAAAGAAGTTTAAACCGTTGATATTACCGTTTACCAAAACCAATATCCATCGAATGGTCATGATTTACCAGATCAAAAAGTGCGACTGTACCGAATAAAATTCCAAAATTTCAATGCTTTTGAAGATAAATAAATAAAACAGTGTTGCGTTTTATCAAACTTTCATAACATTACACAAACTTGTCTTTCGCGCCACAACGATTTCCCTTCTCTTCTCCATTAACATTCATTCACCGTTTCGCTGAAACTTCGGTTTCAGTTTCTGGTAAATTTGAAGCTTTTTTTTTTTTTTTAATTTTTTTTTAATTTTCTTCTTTTCCATTGTTATCTGCTTTAATATTTTTGTTGATAATTTTTGTTTCCGTTAGTATTGCTTTAGCGATTCAAATGCTGATTATCGATTATTTTTATCTTCAATTTTGTTAAGTTTAGTTTGATTTCGGACTTGAACAATTATTCCTTGGATTTTACTTACTGTTTTATCGAAATAATTCTTAATTAGACTTTACTCAATTGAATTCTATCCTTTTCGCGAAGAATTCGCGGCGAATCGAGGTTTAACACGTAAAAGGAATAATAGTAGATGTGATTTTTTTATTTTAATTTTTAAATTTCTGACAATGTGGTAATTATTATGTGTGTGTTTTTTTTTTCTTTCTTAAATTTCAGTTTTGATTGGAGTAGGATTATGATTTTTGTTTAGGTTTTCTTGATGGTGGATTTTGTAACTGAATATGGGGATGGTGTGTTTGATTGAGGGAAGATGAAGGAGAGACGAGTAGAGAGATGATGTAGGTGTCTATTCAATTTTGATAGTAAAGTTTTAGATTTTAGATGTATTAATTTGAAATATTTTTACATGAAATATTATGACATTAAATTTTAGAGTTTAGTGGGGATGCATTAATAGTATAAAATAGGTTTACACTGCCCAATAAAAAATGAAAGTAATTTTAAAGTATATGCATTATTTGGTGGAATACACGTGTTTAAAATTATTTTACATACATTTCCTATTTCCTCTCCATTAATAATATCTTCTACTTTACTTGTGAATCAAGTAAGAAAAGGGTCATTTTCCAGTCTCTCCATACAATCAAGTTGTCATTAAGTCTTTCTCTCTCTTACATTAAAATCACTCTCCTCTTCATGGCTTCTCTCTTCTCTTTGGACCAAACAGATGCTGAGATTTATGACTGTCACTATTAGTGTTGTTAAATAGAGGCTATAGCGGCATTTGAACAAAATATTGTGAAATAGCGGCACTATAACAGGTTGCATAGCAGACTTAGAATAAACCAGTATCTTTTGCGATCTGCGCTTGTCAACATTGGCTAGTATTCAGTTGAAGGAAATAAGATCAGGGTCAAGATTTTTCGATTTTGAATTGATTGAACATAAATAGTTTACTTTTATTTATTTTGGTACAGATATATAATCTACTAGTTTCTTCAAAGTTTGAACCTATCAGACCTGATCAGCCATTATCTTGAATGTTTGGTCAAATAATTGATGAACCTCTTCTGCAACTACCCTTCTGTGGAAAACACTTGAAGAGTCGAGGATTGTTTTTCGATATTATGTACATTATCATAATGTGTTTTGATTTATAAGCAATTATTTGTTTAGGAAGCGGCTGGATTCACGAGTTTCTTGGCTTGATGGGGAAAGAAGAATTCAATCCATTTGGGAGACCTTACAATTTTATGGTGCCTCAAGATGTCAGTATATTATTTTTATTTTTCTCGGCTCAATGTACAGCAAACTCCAAACCAACCTATGGTTATAGCTGATATGCTTTATATTATTTTGATTTTTCTTTCTAACAGCAAACTCCAAACCAACCCATGCCCCCACATTGGTCTAGAACTATGCAGGTGTAAAATATTGTCTGTTCTGAACTAATTTGTGATGGTATTTGGCCATGCAACTTGCGTACTCTCGTACGTAAAGGGAAAAAACTGACTCATTTGTCTTCTTTTAAATTTTAAATAGGCTTATTACAATCCTGGGTCTACTCCAAATCCCTTTTATAATCCACTTGCAGCTGGTTCTTACTTGTATCAGCAGTACATGTGGCCAAATCAGGTAATGATATACATATTATTGCATCGTATGACAGTTGCTTTCTTAGACAAGCTACCGGCTGCATTTTCAAATTCTTTATTGTTTGGTGCAGGCAAGCAATGCACTACTTCATTATGATGCTCTAAACGATCCCTCAAGGCTCTCCAATAAACCTCAGGTGAACCCAAACCTTTCAACAAATGTATTCATTCATTGCACTTCATTAATTTTTTTTCTATCATAATTTCTATGGAATTCATTTTATAGTTAGTTTATATTTAGTGGAACTTTTCGTATTTCTTTAGTGGATGGATTCAATGAATGTTTTTTCATCTTAGAGAAACTTCCATAATGAACTGTGTATGAGTTTGTATATTCATATACCAATGTTTCTGCATTTTGGCCAGGATGCTACACTGGCCTTTTCAGAAATGGTGTGCAGGAATATGGGCGAAGGAAAGCCAGACTTCAACAAACTATTTACTGGAAACTCACAACCTTTAAGTTTAATAACTGGGGATTTGAGAGAACATGGAAACACATCTTCAGCACCAAAAAATGCCCGGGATGGAATCTCAATGAGGTACATTTTGTTCTAGTTCTTTTGGTAAGCATGTTGATAACATTTTTCCTGGCCTGACTAAGAAACTGTTCAGTGTACCAAGTGGAAGCAAGAGATCACCCGGTGAAGAACAAGAGAGCACTAACAATGTATGTTGATCCATCAAATTTTTATATAAATATGTGGTTCATTAATTTAATAGGCGTTCTGTCAATGTTATGTTTAGAAGTTAAAACACTTAAGAAATTATAATTTTATAAATGCTTCTTATTCTTTAGTACAGGGCCTACAGGCCATATGCTTAAAATTTTAGGAAAAAAAGTCTAATTATATCCTTTTTGTGGCAGCTTTTTCCTTCAAGTTTGACACTGAAACCAAGCATGATAATTGGGGATGGTAAGATTATGAATTTATCTTTTTATCAACTGAGTAATGTAAATTCATGTTTTATTGTTTAAAATTTGAATGATCAGATGGTAACAAGTAACAAAAATTGTATTGCAATTCTTGCGACTAACAGTCTTGCATCTTTGTTTCCCTGTAGAAAATCCATCTGGGCTGACTCAAAATTTGGAAACACTTGTCAAGGAATCTGATGCTGATGCTGATACTCAACTAAAAAATATGGTACTAAAAAATTTACGGGTTTACGTTGCATGTATGAAAAGGTTTTATTTGTGTATTAATTAAAATTTAAGAACAAACAATTTTTACAGATAACTTGTAAAATCTCTTTTGAATCATTGTGGCATATTTGATATAACCAAGTTTGGACTTTTGCATCTTAAATTTTAAAGCATTTTTAATGCTAATAATCAACTGCATAGTCAATGTTGAAATATTGTATGAAAGCAACCTAAAGAAAAAAAAGATGACATTGACTAGCTCCTCAGTTATATATCTTATAAATTCTATAAAAGTACCTTTTCTTTGCAATCTACATAAGCCATTTATAGCTACCATGGAAAAAATACATAGGATAAAAAATATTGCAATGTTGATTATAACATAAATCGTCCAATAGGACTTGGATCTATTCCAATAAGTTCAAACCACGGGTTAGAACATAAACTTATTTAAAACTATGGAACATTAATATAAACACGGACACATCACTTACATGTAGAGACAGATAATGATATGAGAAAATGAAAGGGAATAGGATTGAATGTAACTTCACATGTCTGTTTCGTATGGCTGTTTGGACTCTAATAAATGTCGGACACTCGGGCAAGCCTTCAGTCTTAAGTGTTGAGTGTAACATAAATTTTGAAAATCAAAACTGTCAAAAATAAAACTCTATACTCTTTGGTGAAATTTCATATCAAGGCCTGATTCTCCTCATAAAAGCATAAGCTATTACGTAAGTTACAATATTTAAATTGTTGATTTTCTATCTCAAATCCTGTTAGAAAGGCTTAATTTTGTTGGCTACCATAGCTACCTAGTCCTATAAAAAATCGATATGGTGTTTGCCATGTCGAATTGGAAATAGTTTCTTTCTGGCCACTGATCTTGTAAGAAGTTGAATTTTTAACATGTCTAAAAAAATTCTTTAGTTTGCATTTTTTTTTTCTACACTTCATTCCTGTCATCTATGAGCCTTTCATGTGAATACTACCATCATATTTCAATCCAGCATTATAGCAAGATATGTCTGGTGAATACATTTCAGAAAGTAAACCCCTCTTTAAGGTGGCCAAATTTGATTCTTAAATATTTTTCCGCATTTCTTTTGACAGGAAGGTGATGATATAAGAAAAGAAAGGAAAAGACAGTCAAACAGGGAATCAGCTAAGAGATCAAGGATACGAAAACAGGTAGGCACTAGACCATGACTGGTGCAATGCAGTCTGTTTTTGTTTTTCCAATATAAATATGTATCCTTATAATTGCAGAAAATATTGAAATATCTATGAAATCGACAATGGTTGAATATGATTAAAAATTTAAAAAATGTTTTTGTTTCATTTCCATGTTTGCATCTCATCTATTAGTCCCCACATGTTTTTTCAAGTCTTTATTCTAATTTTATTTAATAAATTATGAAATGTTATAGTGATCTAATTAAATAGTTGACAGAACATAAAACAATTAGTTAGTTGTTGTCCTATTTTTTCTACTTGGCATTTCATTACTTTCTTGTTTTTATTTTCCTTTGCTGTTTCCTGTGACCTCATGTCCTAAACATGCATTCAAATGGCAGCGACAAATACAAAACGAACCACATGTCCACCCAAGATACTTGGACTAATTTGCAATTTTATAACCACCTATTTATTAAAGCACATGAGAGAACTCTTCCAGCTAAGCTGCACTTTAATATTGAGAGCTAGATTTCAAAATATCAATGAAATAGTTTTAACTTGGTTGGTTATGCCACATGGCCAGCTAGGTTGGTCAAAAGGACACATCAGTTCTTAGTTTCCTTCATTGATGAACAACCTCATACACAGGTTTATATTAATAATCTAATTTTTAAAAAACGTAAGCTAAAAGTTTCTTTATTAAGAACTTATGGTGCATTCTCAACAATCTTTCCATTTCTATGGAACATGATTGTACGTACGTGGTTATGATAAAACACGGTAGGGCTTTATGACATCGATTGATCCATGTAAATGAACCCACCTAATTGAAAAGGAGCAGAAATTTGTTGTTATTATTGGTGTATAATCATAGGATCTTGCCTTGCCAAACAGCTTAACAGTCTCTTTGATTTCCATTGTGGAAGTAGCAAATTTTACTTGTTCTTCTCCTTGACTTTATTTTTACATCTCTTCTGAATTAGACACATTTTCCTCTTGGAAACATAAACCTTTATAATTTTCTTGAAATTTGTATTTCATCTGATGTTCTCATTATTTGTGCCTTGGCAGCAAGAATGTGAAGAGCTATCTAAAAAGATAGACACTCTTAAGGATGAAAATTCCGTCCTAACACAAAGGCTCGCTACACTTTCTGAGGAATGTCAGGAGCTCACCAATGAAAACAATTCCATTCAGGTCCGTCATTTTAATTCTCCTTAATTTGTTCATTTTAGATCATTCATTCAACTAAGATACTTGTTTGGTTCGAGAAAATATTTTCTATTTAAACTTTTGATTGCTAAAGTGTCTTCTCGTTTTCTAATATTTTCGCTTCTTTGCTTTTAGTTGAGGGTGTATTAAACTATTTCAATAACATAACTTTTGCGAGTATAGGCATCAGATAAAAATGAGAGTTTTATTCCCCATTAAAAATGACTATAGTCCCTTCCTTATTTTCAAAACCACATTTTGCTTGCATTAAATTATGCTTTTTCAAATAACAAGATATGGATAAACTCCAATTGCAAAAATATAACACTGCCGAATTTTGAGGATCTGCACCTCCCTTTTCCAAAGGCTTCTTCTATTCTCTTTCAAATGACAAGGTATGATCCATCTGTCTAACAATTTCCAACTAACTGGTTGATTTGATAAATAACTAATCGAGCCAAGTACTAAAAATACACCCCACAAAACAAATTGACAATGTCCTAAAAGTGAACCAGACAAACAGAAATCTCTTTAAACCTCTAGGGTGCCATTCTATAATGTTCCAAGCTTCAGAAGAGAATCAAATGACCCTTTTTCTGCCAACTCCCCTCAAAAGTCTAATAATCCTTAATAACATCGACTTCTAATGTCTGCATGAATGCAGAGAATTTGTGTAATAGTAAACTCAATTAAAAAATAATAGTCTGCATGAATGCCTCAGAGAAAACAACTAGGGATGGTAAAACAGACCAACCAGCCCAGCCACCAACCGGCCTAAAATGGGACAGGCCGAGTAGATCTAGGTAAGTGGATTGAAAGTCTCACCCCACTATGTTAAGGACTTCTTACACGCACCCCTCCTAGCACTCCTTACTCCCATTTGTCCATTTGATGTAACTAACTCTGTACCTCCACTATGTTCTCGTCGTGGCTTGCCTCTAGGAGTTTTTGTTTTGCTATGCCATTTTTCTTTTTCCTCCAATGGTATCATAATGATTTGCATAGACCTTTGAGCATATGATACCCATTGCCGCTAAACTTTGCGAAATAGCTCATTCAAAATGAAAAGGAGCTCTTGTACAAGTTGATAGGAACTTTTTTTATTTTATTTCCAGCAACTCCCTGGTTCTCGGTAGAAGGGAATTCTAGTAAACCAGCGTTTGATTATTAATTCAAACTCGGGTTCTCTCGAACGATTCGTTCCTAAGTGGAGTTAATTAGCCACTTGAGCCAAATCAATAGGAATTGATTCTAAATACAGAAAAATTTGTTTTAATTGATAGAAAAATCTTTACATTATTACTGGATCTATCTCATTCTAAGCTCTTTTCTAAAACAAAACAAAAAATAAGTCTCTTAAATCTCTCCTTCCTATTCTTTATAACCAATGATCTTTGCAACCAACTTCCTAATAAGCTAGTGTAACAATTATCTAAGGAAGTAACCTAAGATGAAGGTGTTCATGTCCATTTTCTTAGATGACAATTATTTATTCAAAGCTTTTGATGTTGGTTTATAAAGAAGTTAGTTTTCATTATTGTGCTTCTCAATGCTCTATTTTCAAAGATGGCTACTAATTTGACTCTGATTTGATGGTGGAACAGGAAGAGCTAATTAAGAGGTATGGATCAGAATCAATTGCAGACCTATTGCGCATGAAGCCTGTTTTTGGTGGATTCCCAAAATCAGTTTGAGATAGGAAGCATCTTTCAACTGATCTGAATCTATTATATATTTTTATTTGGGATGGAATTGAATTTTGACTTCTGCTTTAAGTTGTCAATCATATGACATAATCATATATTTGTAAATCAACATTAAAATAATTTTTATTGGAAATTGAATTTTGGGATTTTAATTTTAAAATTTCAAAGTATTAGAGATATATTTTAATCATTAATAAATAATTTTTTTTATCAAATATGAGGATTTTTCTTTGATTATCTTTAAATGATGTCCCATTCAGCTTAATTCTTTATTTTTATTATAAAAAAAGCTGTTATGTTATGTTTTGTTTTGTTTTTGTATGAAAAGCGGTTTTTTAAATGAATAAACATATTGTTTTATGACATATATTTTTTGAAAATTTAAAAACAATTAATGAAATATTATAATTTATTTATTAATAAAATAATATTAACAGTGGTGGTGATTAAAGACAGCTGTCCACTCTAGCTTTGCAAGAGACCTTGGTCGTAGAGCGTAAAAAAATCTAAATGACAAAATCTTAATTAGACTCTCTGATCTCTTATTTTAAGTTTTTTATTGAATGATTATCTTTTTTACTCTTTATTTAAACCTCTATTGAATGAGTATTTTTTTTACCCTTTACTTTTAGACCATTTTATTTTATGTTAGTAATTTTTTAAGGGATTTAAATAAGGAAGCTTAAAACCTATTGTTTTTGAAAATTTGTTTGAAATAAAGGATTTTAGTTTTTTTATTATAAAATTTATAATTTTTTAAGAAAATGAAAAATACAAATTTTAAGAAAAAAAATCAATTTCTATAAGAAAAAACCATTTTTTTAAAGAAAAATTATTTTATTATTTTGAAATTTTTTATATATATTTTCTTAAAATTAAGAAATCAATTGATTATTTTTAGACAATAAAAAACATTCTAAAATGTATAAAAAATTATTCTGAAAGAGTTTTGTAAAATAAAAATAAATTAATTAAAACTTGAAATAAAAAACTATGAAAAATTGGAGTCTAAGACCCTAATAAAATTTTGAAGACCTTTTAAAGAGTGTTTGGTTGGGGTAAATGGTGGGGAGGGAATATTTAATAGTTTGTGTTTAGTTCAAATTTTAAGAGGGGAAGGGGAGGTAGGTGGAGGAGAGCAAAATCTCTCCTGACTCACTTTTTGTTTCCCCTCCCCTTGTGAACTAAACATATTTGTAAATAAAATCTCTCCCCTCCCCTCCCCTTTCGTATTTTGAACCAAACATATATATATTTAAAATTTCTCCCCTCCCATCCCCTTCCCTTGATAAAAATCCCTCCTCTCTCTTTCCCTCGATTGAACCAAACAGACCCTTAGTCTAGAGGATTGCTTAATGCATCTTAAATATTGCTTCCCCACTCTAGTGAAAAATTAAAACTATTCTAAAATTTGAAGATGCATCTCTGGACGCACTACATTCACACATTATCCTTTTGTTTTTGAGTCACACCTCAAATCTATGAGTAAATCTAATTCGAAAATACATATACGTGTACCTTACAAATATGTATCTTCGGAATAGACACAAAATAGATGTAGAAATGAAGATATATTAACATCGATAATTGTTATGGTATACATAAAAAATAAAATATTATATGGATAATTGTTAACATAAACCGAACAATACATTTTTATCATCATGTACGATGTTTTAACATCTTCAAAATGTCTTCGATGGATCTCGCAATCTTTGCATCAAGCTCAATCAAACATTTTGTTTTACAATGGTGAAATGTGTTCCACATAGCCCTTAAACCTTTATCGGTCATTGTCAATTGATGGTGAACGGTACTCAAGTTTGAAAACTTTTTGATTGTCTGAGTGTTCTAAGAGATTTTCTAACATAGATTTTATATCTACAAGAGAGGTGTACTCAGTGACTTTAAATTCAAGTGAGGCATTTGCGTCGTTGAAGTAGACAAATCGGACATGCCAATATATACTCATTCTGGTGTGGTGTGCTTTTGTAAATAATATGAGATGAGATACCTCATATTTATACAAGTTTTAGGTCAATATGGGCATAAGAAATTCAATCTTATTCTAGGGAAAAATTTGGAGATGTACTTCCAGATACACCCTACATCGTTGTGTGAAATTTGTTAAAATATGGTGCATCAGAAAATTCATTTCCGAATAAATCCCATGTCGTATTTTTTTTTAATATTTGGGGTGAATCTAGAAATGCATTTTCGGATGCACTAGATTTTGTTCACGCATAACAAATATAAAAAATAAAGTCTATTTTAGAATAGAAAATGGAAAAATATTTTAAAAGTTGAAACAAATTGAAATCTATGAAAATGTATATGTTTGACATCATTAATATTAATACAAAATAACATACAAAACATGTCTAACCACATAAATACATCATTGAATAAAAATTAAAATGAATTGAAACATGTGTCATCGTTTAAATATATATATTTATGATGGTTTTACATTTGACTTTTGTTTATTTGGTTCTCTTTCAATCTCGCTCGACTTGATGAATTCTTGCATCCTTTTCAAAAAATGACTTGACCAAGTCTCAGCTTGCCTTATTGAATGAGTTTTCCACTCTGGTGGTGTCAGTGATATATGACATCTAGGTTTCAAATAAACTTGAACAAAGTGCCACATTTTTTAAAGCCCTCCAATACAGATAGTACAATCAGTTGGATTTTAAGGTGGGGCAACGTGTAGTGGAAAAAATGTTTATGAAAAATCATATCTTGTCAGATCAATACACACCTTATTATATGCATCTTCTATAAGATTACCCATTTCAGAAAAGCACATCCATTTTTCTTCTGATGTCGGTCCACTAATACAAGGAATAAGATATTCATGAATTGCATCAAAATTTTCTTTTTTCCCATATAGTCGCGGGTATGATTCTGTATGACTCTTCAACTCATTGATAAGTTGTTGGCAGACATATGTATGATCCTTATCTCCTTTACCAAGAAAAGTATAAACAACTCTAAAAAGGCATTTACTGTTGTTGTACCCCAAAATTTGCCCAACCTTTTTCTAACTTGGTTTATGTTTCATTGCATAGTTCTAGCATGTGCATTTGCATATCATTGGTCATTTGCAGGGGATCAAGAGAGGTGTGCACAGCAAGAGAAGGTTACCCAGGGTCTAAGCCTAAGCAAGATGTTTTATTCAAGTGGTTAAGTGCTTATCATCATCAGGAGAAGGTCAAAGCTCTTTGAGGGAGTGGATGGATAGTTGTGGTTTCTCTCCTATCTTAGAGGCCAATTAAAGATCATCAGAGGATGTTGATTCCATGGTTATGGATGAAGAATGTTGTAGAAGCTCAATTATTGCTTTTAAGGCCATTGTGGAGCTTATTCAACTGGTTATATCATGTGCAAGAGGTTGCAGTCAGAGGATTGCACACCTGGAGTTTCATTTGCCTAGTGCAAGATCCACTATGGATTTGAGGGAGACTAAGACTTGATTCCAAGTCATTGTAATCATGGGAAGTCATTTTGAGGCATATAGGATCTCATATCAAGTTCAAATCAAGAATAATCAAGAGCCCAAAGAGTTACTAAATTAGGGTTTCAGAGGGTTTCAGTGTAAAATCCCCTTCTTTAGTGCCTAACTTCAGGGACCACTTATCTCAAGATTAAAGTTTCATCTCACTTTGATGCCAACATGAAACTTGTAGAGCATGTTCTTAGCTTTCATTTGAGTACTAGAACTCATCCATTGGATTTCTAGAACTCAAGTTATGATGCTGACAAGTTATGGGTCCTCAGATGAATGTAATTTCAGTCAACAAAAGTCAACCAACTTCTAAGGCATTTTTGACCTAGAATCATGTTTCATCTCACTTTGACCCAAACATAAAAGTTGTTCCTTATGATCTTATCTTTCCAAAAAGAACTAGAAGTCCTCCATTTAATTTCTAGAACTCAAGTTATGAAGCTTGCAAGGCAAGGGTATTTTGGGAAAGTGAGATTATAGGTCATTTTCATTATAGGTCCATTTCATGACTTTGTGCACTTCAAATGGAACTTTATCCAACATCAAACTTGCATCAAATGACATCAATTTCATCATGGAACATTCATTTATCATGGATTTGGCTTGTATGTGAAGATTGGTGAAGGAATTCCGTGAAAAAGGACTTTAAAGGCCATGATTTGAATTGGATTGATTTAAATCATTTTCGTACCATATTTGTGCATTTTTTGAGTCACTTTATCATAATAAGAACAATTCACAAATTAAATTAGAGCCATGATGTGTGAAAAGTCATGAAATCTCAAGTTACTTCATGTTGAAGTTATAAATTCAGTATCAATCATTGGATCATTTCAAGGGATGATTCTCATCCATTTGATCAGAATGGATCACAAGCAAGCTGTTTGAATCAAAACCAAAGTCTTTGGAGCCATTTCTCACGTGTAATTTGTAGCTTGAATTCACAACTTTGGATTTTTGCAATTCTCCAAATCCAGGCTAAATTGGGCCTCCAATTGATTATAGATCCAAAATATAAAAGTCTCTGATGAATAACAAAGGCTCAGAAGTGAAAATTGGTGGAAATTGGAGCTAGGAGCAGTTGCAAAAACCAAGAAGCAAGGTGAAATCGTGAATTCCATTTGAGAGCAATTCAGGCCAATTGAAGATCACCAATAGCTTCCTTGAAGATCATTGAAGGTTTCTGGATTGTTTCCCACGAGTTTAAGCATCAATTCAAGACCCAATGAAGGAGATCCGTTAGGTAAACTCTCTTTCAAGATTACACTCTCTTTAAGCATCCATTTCATGTCATTGTTGGTGCATATTGAAGCCCTACTCACGTAGGCATATTCTGGATTAGTTAGGTTCTTGTTTTTGATGTTTTGTGATTTGTGCTCAATTTTTGTTGGCTTCGAATCTCCCTATTTATGGATGATAAAAAAAGAACCCTAGATTCATGATGTACGCATTGAGAGGATCAGTTTAGACTCAAGATTCGCCCGTTTTGGTTAAGTTTTGAAGTTATAGTGCCGGAGGCACGATCGGAGAAGACGACCAGAGCACAGTGGCTCCGGCGTCTAGTTTTTACTTTCGTTGCCAACGTGGATTGCCACACGTGCGTTGAAACTTTGACTTAGACTAGATGAGTGGTTGAGATGTGATCTGACCATCCAAGGATTTCGTTTGATTGTCCACGTATTAAATGAAACTATGCGTTTCATCTCAATTTTGAATGTTCTGTGGTTTTGGGCCCCAAAGACTATCCACACACCCCTTCACAGCCCAGTCCAAGAACCAACTGAGTCTCCCTTCTATTCAGCACGCACCTTTTTCCATTTTCTTTGCTTTTATTTCATTTTTTCATTTTATTATCGGTTTGATTTTAAATCAAGAAAAATACCTCCAATAATCTAAAAAACTTGCAAAAATATTTTTCACACATTTTAGGGTGTCCCCTGATTTTAGGAATTTTTTAATTTATTTTTTGGATCATTTTTCAATTAAATAAAGAATTTTACATTGGAGGTGTTTTTGTTGTTCTAAAATTGATACCTTCATGATCTTGATTTTATTTCTTGAGTAATTTTCCATTCCAATGCTTGAGTTTTTCCCCCTCTTATTCATGATATGTTAAATGTTTTTTAAGACCATTTTACCTCTGTTTTGATTGATTTTGGGTAGGGTTTTAGGCTAGTTTTAATGACCCTCGATTCACACTTTCCCTTTGGTGTACCATTAGGATTTCATTTCTGTTTGCATAGTTTTGGTAGGACTTTGTCCTCATACTTTTGACCCCTGGTTGCTAACACCTTAGGGGTCATCTAGGATTTTATTTGGTAATTTTTGAGCATGTTTCCTATTTTTTAGGGTAGTTTCCATTTAGGTTATCATTAAGTGATGTTTACACTAGTGCGTGAATTAATTTGCTTTGTAATTGAATTTTGGGCATTGATTGAACCTCTAACTCTTATGGATTCATGTTGTAGACATATTGAAGTGAGTGTAGGTTCAATTATAGGTTATAATTTGGTTTATAACTTGTTGAAGCATGCTTGTCTTTTAGGCCTTACATTAGGGTTTCTAATTGTGAATATATGTGAATGTTCTCAATCTTTTACATGCTTTTGTTTGCATTCCCTTATGTGTTTCTCTTCATTTACTTTGAGCACATTCTATCCTCATCTATACCTCTGTCCTATGACTTAAGGATCCTGTTTATGAAGGCTTAGTCCCTCCTTTGGAGGAACTTGAAGCATGTCATAAATAGTGAGCCTTTGAGGGCCCTTTGTTTGATTTGCTGGCATATTGAATGTGGTATGTTTGGTTGAGTGCCCTTATGAGTTCCTTAGGTTCTCATTTTTCCTCCCACCTTCTCATTCAATTATCTCCCTCTTTCCTTTTCACTTGGTGTGCTTTTATGCATTAGGATTGATGTTTGAATGTTGTAAGATTCATACTTTCTTTCTCTTATTTTTGCATTGTTTTCTTGCATTAATAAAGGTTGAGATGTGCTTGTGGAGGTATTTACCCCACACTTTTTCTTCCCTTTGCTTGTGTGTTGCATTGCATATGCATATTTGCATCTTTCATATTTTATGCTTTGATTATGCTTTCTTCTTTTGCTTTCTTTGCCATGTTCCTTTAGGATCTCTAATCTCTTGAGATTATGATAGACCTTAGGACTTAAACCATGCATGATAACATTAGGTAGTATCCCCCTAACCTCAATCTTAGGACCATTTTGCATGACAACTACTAGGTTTGAGTTAGTCTCCCTTTAGTGTGTCCTTTCTCTTCTCACCTTCAAATTCTCTCAAAACACTTAATAAAGGTTAAGGATTATTGTGCGTTACGAGCCTTAAGTACATGGGAATTGGTGATTGGGGGGCTTCCTCTCAATTACCTAGAGTGTTTAGCGTATGTCCTTTGGATGATATGTGACACATTCGCTCCTAGGTCATAGTCTTTAGTGCAACATGAATTACAAACCCTAATCAATGCACTTCTTCTCTTAAAAGACATCTAAACAAACTTCAAATCTTTTTTTTTTCCTTCGGGATCTTAATTTGGAAAACCATTTTCATAAGGAGAGTTTTTTTAACTCTTGGTTCTACCGCAAACAGGTAACGCCTAAGTCTCCAATGGTCGAGCTGCATACACCTAACTTCTAGAACTAAGTTTTAACCCTACTCGGGCCTAAAACTTTTGAACCAACCAGTGTTCTGGTTAGTCCGAACTACGTTTGCTCTGATTTCTCATACCAAATGAGAATATGTAGGCACGAGACGCGATGTCTTGGCGAGAAACCTTCCCCACTTTCACCCGTAGTTAGCCGAACTACGTTGACTCTGACTTTCCCATTGCACGAGGGAATACGTAGGCACGGAGTGGTGATGCTCTTCTGAGTCACTTTTATTTTCTTGTGTCCCTGATACCTTTAGCTAGATAGATAAACACCCTTTTAGATAGACAACAAGTGTGGATCCCGTCGAGTACGATGGACGTGAAGGGTGCTAATACCTTCCCCTTGCGTAACCGACTCCCGAACCCGAGACATGGTTGCGATGACCTGTCTTCTCCCGTTTTCGTCAGGTTTTCTCTGATCGTTTCCTTTCCCTCGTTGGGATAAATAACGAACGGTGGCGACTCTTCTGTCATTGCCGGCAACTTTTTTCGCAGTAGCGACAACTGTCACCCTCAATATTGACGACTCGTTCAATGTATTAGTGCATAAAAATCGGCATCTCGTTGATGAATTGGATTTTTGGTAAAGGTGGTGAAGGAGGTGTTTTGCTAATTCAAGTTTCTTTGAAAACATTTTTTTGAGATTTGAAGTTGGAGAATCTAAAAAAAGTTTGTCAACATGTTCAAAATATGAAGGAGACCGCATCGTTGAATTGTCACTCGGTGTTGGTTTAACCTCTTTAGGAGGACCTTTTGTTTTTACCTATTGAGATGGTGGTTTCAAATATGTGGTTTCTGGATAAGTAATATTCATCATTTACTCTTTGATTTAGAGTTTCATGTTATCCCTGACTTTCAAATAGATTTCTTGTATCGCTTCCCATTCGGTCAAGATAGAGATAGTTGATTTATAATCCTTCATCACACCATCATCATCAAACTTGAACCTTTACCAGTGAGTACAAACTTTATCAATTTGTATTGGGCTATCATGTTTCACCTTCTTTGAAATTATACAAACACATGGGAGAGCATACGTTTTCCTAAGCGTGCAACCACACTTTGAGCTATTGGAACCTAAATTATCAGCTCGTTTGGCTTCATGAAAAATAAAATTAAATCCTACTCAAGATATGTTAACAACCAACCGTGAATAGAGATTATTGTCTTTTAATATGTGTTTCAACACTATGATGTTGCGACCAAACGATGTTTATATCTCATTATACTGATTCAAAACTATTTGGTTCATAGAGTTCCAATCTCTACACAAATCACCATCACTACTTCCCAATCAATTCTTTAGTGTAGCATGAGCATACTAAACTTGGTTAGTTATTGTATTTATAAGGTGTCTAGCCTGATCAGTCTAAGCACAAACGATAGTCTCCTAATTTTTATTTATTTTGATTGGTATGATTGTGGTTTCCAGATAACATAGATAAGTTGTATATGTTCTTTAATTTTACTAGTGCTTAAGGTATAAAGGCTAGTCCTAGTGGCCAGGCTGTGATGCCTTCTCCTAATACTACTGCTTATATTTCGACAATTCCTTTTACCTCGGCCACTGATATCGTTGTTGCTTCCCCCGGAGTCGACCATCTTGTCAATGCCACAACCATTTTGACTATGTGGGATACGCCCCAACCCTAATATCAACAAAGAGGGGTCGGGATGTTGATGCTCATTCCCTTTAGAAGAGGGATCTCCCAACCGGACCTACTTGACCGGAGATACTTTTTCTTTGAGAGATAACTCACTTCCTACAGATGCCTCCCATTCTTCCTTCTCGGATTGCTCCTACTCTTAAGGAAGTTGTTGTTGTTGTATCAGTAGAAGATTTGTCCTTTGTCCAGAACCTCTCTGAAGCAGAGAAGATGAAACTCCTCTCCGAGGTAACCTACGACATGTATTAGCATTCTTCTCTATTCCCTTTGGATTCATTCAATTGAAGGGTGTCACACCCTCATTTTCGCCTTTAGCCTTTATACCCTACATTTGCCATACCATACATCATTTTATTGCATATCGAGCATGTGGGTACGGATTGGGTCGATTTGTCATTTTTCCATTTCAAATGAGATAATTTGTCTACCTTGGACTACATGGAAGGAAATGTTCATCATTTAAGGTTTGATCTAAATTGGAAAGTCTATTCTTGTAGATTTCTTCAAAGAGAAGTTACTTGACAAAATGTTAGGATATGCAAGTCCATAATTCAAGACTTCATCCATTTCAAGCATAATGGTTCTAGGGAAATCCATCATTCAAGATTAGAGGCAAGAATATTACCAAGAGAAACTTTATGACATTACAAGAATGTCATTTGTTACAATATATCCAACTCTAAGTAATGATTAGAATTTATTTCTAATCTTCATTCAAGCTTCTAATCAAATTCATGCCACACCAAGTCCACCTTATGCTTACAAACATCCAAGAAATATGTAAGGATTAAATTAACATTGGATTGTTTTAAGACCAAGATTATGCATGTTAATCATAAGCAAAATAGTCCCATGCAAAAGTGACAAATTTCCTCATGTCACAAAATCTACATGTCACAAGACCAAAGGCATAACATGTGACAATGCTTCTACGCATCAGAATTTTCAAAATGCTGTCAAGAATTGGTAGCATTGATCAAGAGGAGCTGTCCAAGCACAAGCCAACAAAATGGGTGCAAGGCACAAGATGCTGCAGAAAAATAGCATAGGAAAGTAGTGCAGAAAATGCAGCATAGCACCTTGCACGGAAATGGAAAGAAAGAGAGTGACATAAGGAAAGGTGGTAAGAAACATTGCCCCATGAAAAAATCTGAAGTGTGGGAAGGAGTGAAAACCCTAGAGGGAAGAGATAAGAGGGGGGGGGGGGGGGGGGGGCTGTAAAGAAGAGAAAAAAGATTCATTCACTACAGATTTCATCCATTCTACACACTTGCAAAACCAGAAAATAGAGAGAGCGAACAATACCCTAAAAACCAGAAAAATAGGAAGCTTTGCAAACTAGAAAAAGAGAGTGATATAAAACCAAGAGGATCATTGAGAAACAAAGCCTTCACAACATAGAGTGAAGAGGAGTGAAGTACTTTCAACTAAGACCAAGGAGGACTTGCAAGAAGGATAGAAAGCTCTTGGGTATCCATTTCCTCCAACCTTTCTCTCTTTATTTTTTGCTATTTACATTCATTTTGTTTACTCTTTTATGAGTTGTTGTATTGTATGTATCATGTAAAGGTTCCAAAGGGACCAAGGAACCGTTCTTAAGAAACCCAAAAACGAAAGAAAAACATAGAAAAGTTAGGTTTTTTCACTCTGGTAGCACGACACGGGCCGTGTCACACAACACGACCACCCGTGTCATGCAACACGGGCCGTGTCACACAACACGGCCACCCGTGTTGCACTTCAGTTTGACATTTTAACATCCAAAAAACCCCAGACATTACAACACGGGCCGTGTCACACAACACGGCCACCCGTGTTGCACCCCTGTTTGCCCTAAAAATCATTTTTTACAGACTTTACAACACGGGCCGTGCCACACAACACGGCCACCCGTGTTGCACCTCTGTCACACTCCAAAACCCACATTGCATGCACCCTATGACATGGGCCGTGTCACACAACACGGCCACCCGTGTTACACCACTGTTTTGCTACTTTTTTCGATATTTTACCTCCAAAAAATTTTTTCTCAAGGAGTTCGCACGGCGAACTCCTTGATGGCAGTTTTTATTGCATGTCTCGATTTTTTTAATGCGACTAACCCGATATATTTGTATGTTTTTCGTATGTGAAAGTTGTTGTGGTCCTTGTTGGCTTTTGATTCCAAAAACCATTTTCAAAAACAAACTCTCGATTTTATCGAGCCATTTTCAACCCTTGTAAGTCGGCCGCCTTGTGCGTCCACCATCGACCTTGTTCATATCACCTCAAATACTTTTACAAACAATAAACCTTGATCCAACATCAAGTGGTTCTCTTTTCTCATAAAAAAATCCAAAACACAATAACATAAACAATTAGAATTATGCACCACGAACTTTAAAGTGGTAGAAAAGGAATGAGAATGGAGTCCTCCTACACTCGTTCCGAATGTTTTGGATACAAGGCGCTCGACTTGGTTATTCGAAACATTCATTTCTGTCCAAAGTCTTTTGTGTACAATCCTAATCAAGAACAATTTCTCTTAAGAAACTTAAAAATAACATCAACTCATCAAACCTATTTTCGCCTTAGGGCATCAATTCAAAAAACCCTTTTTCAAGGTATAAAATCAACCAACAAACAACAATTTCACAAGCCTCCGAACTACGAAGCTCTGATTCTTCACTTCTTTTAGTTGAGGATACGTAGGCACAAGGGCCACAATCCTTGGCGAGCATTAAAATAACTAAACCAACCCCTCTTTTCCGTAAGCAAGCAAACTCTTAATAAAAACACCCATTTACGTTAAATAACCTAGGAGGTTCCCATCGAGTACGATGGATGCGAGGGGGTGCTAACACCTTCCCCTCGCATAACCGACTCCCGAACACTAAGACTTGGTTGCGATGACCATGCTCTTTTCCCAAAGGTTTTATCGCTATTTCCCTTTCCCTCCGTGGGATAAATAAAATCCGGTGGCGACTCGGTGTCATTTTTCGCGTAGCGACAAAGGGATGTCTTGGTTGCTGGTAACCCTTCTAAGGATAAGGATACTTAGAAGGTGAAGTGTGAAGAGATGGAGCAAACGTGTTTAGCTTTTTAGAAAGAGTTGGTTGAACTGCGGAAGAAGGCTAGGCTTATTGACTCTTTGTAAGAGGATGAAAAAATCCATGACTTTCCCTTTATTCTTTCTTCCAGGATAATTGTGTTGGAGGGTGTTATAGATACAAAGAAGAAACGGTGTCAAGAGGCTTTCGAGACTATAATTAATATGAGCCGTTGCATGGAGGAAGATCGAGAAACTCTTTGATGGAAGGCTAAGGCTAATGCCACAGCTCTGGCGGCCCTTGAGAGTGACGTTGTCTATTTGAAGACGATATTCCAGGATTCCTTTCAGCGGATGATGTGTGAGTCTATTCTTTAACTTAGTCATGTTTTAAATGATGTTAAAACTAGAAGTGAGACTTAGCGTTTTTTACATTCGATGGTATCAACCTAAATTTAGATGTGCATCTGTCATTTTAGCCTTAGGATGCATACAAATAGTCTTTGAACAAGTTTGCTCGATCTTAGGCATGTCATACACATCAAAAACCAAGTTTTGTGTGTCAACATAACTGCACAGGCCGACCTATACGTGATCAGGTCGACCTATGGAAGCTTTTGCTTCAGTACAGGTCGACACTTCCAAGTTTCAGGTCGGCTCTTAGGTCGCCTCACAGGTCACCTCATATGCCGACCTGAGCACCTTCATAGATTGACCTATTGCTTTCATAGGCCGACCTAAACGAAAGAAGATTACAAAGTTGTCCATCATCTTCATCCCTTCTTCCATGTATACACACAATTGAAATACACATAATAATTTTTCGATTGGGTGACCATATAGATTAGGATTGATAACGTCAAATTAGGTTTAGTGTAACCGAGAATATTGGGTAGGAACATTATGTGTTTCAAGTAAGAAAACCAAGGTGGGGTTTTCCTTCAAGATTGGTGCGATTTGAAGGTTTTGGACAATATCACATCAACACTGATTCGACAGAGTGAATGCCTTGGGACAAGGTAGTTTTCTTGCAAGGGAGTAGTGCGAGAAGGTGAATTGTGTTTGGGAATCTGTGGTTTTAACAACTTGCATGCTCGGGAAAATTGGTGGATTAGAGTCGCATTGTTGGTCATTTGATCAAAGATTTAGAGGTGGAAGAATCAACACAAGACAATAGAGTTTTTGGGGTTTGCATTCTTCATCTCTAGTATAAACAATTTTGCAAAGAAAAGGTTAATTACAATTATCTCAATTCGATTTGAATTGAGGGTAGACACATCCATAACGAAGCCGATTGGGGAACTTCCTAAGCAAATCTTAGTCTCTCTCTCTCTCTCTCTCTCTCTCTCTCTCTCTCTCTCTCTCTCTCTCTCTTATCTCTTTATCACTTTAATCGTTGATTTCACAATTTATCGAGTTCATCGTTATTTGATTAGTTTGATTGGAAATTGTTTTTCAATTATATTTTAAATTTATTGTTGTTGATATAATCATAATCACTTTGATAGTGATTGACTTTTAACATTAACAAAATGTATTGAATTTCAAATTTCTATTGATTTCACACTAAGTGTTCGATAAATTATTTGTGCATATTTTTAATTGGTTTTTTGATTCATTGGAAATACGAGTTACAAATAGCTTTTCATTTAATTGATTCGTAGCTTGATCGTTGTTGAACATTTACATTCATTATTATTGCACCCCAAAATTTGCCCAACTTTTCTTTACCTAGCTTGTGTTTCATTTCATTCACATTAGCATTATCATTTGCATTTCATTCACATGTGTGCAGGAGATCAAGAGGTATGATTACCAATAAAGAGATATACAAGACTGTTAAGCTAGCTAAGAAGGTTATTAAGATGTTCAAGGGTTGATATCCTTGTCAAAGAAGTTAAAAGATCCTCATAGAGAGTGATTGAAGCCAAGTGTGTAGGTCTCCTAACTTGAGAGTTGTGGAAAGCCAACAGATGATTCTGAGGCCATGAAGTTGGACTTGAGGTCTTGAGAGAGCTCATGAGAAGTTTTGAGGATCACTTTGAGGCCTAGACAGGTCATTGTGCAAGAATAAGAAGCCTCAACCATGATTGGTGCAATTAGGGTTTGACTGGGTCAACCCTAAGTCAACTGAGGGTTTGAAGAAGGTTGAAACTTAATTCAAGAGCCATGTGATCATGGATTGATAAATTGAGAGGTTCTAAGGATGAATCCAAGGTTAACTCATCATGATTGAAGAGTTTGAGAAGTTTCAGGCTAGGGTTTCTAAGACTTGACAGTGTAAAATCCCCTAGCTTGACCCCTGACTTCCAGGCCATTTAACTCAAGATATGATCTTCATATCATCTTGACCCTAACATGATTGTTTTAGGGCATGATCTTAGCTTTAATTTGAGTACTAGAAGTCCTTTATAGGGTTTATAGAACTCAAGTTATGAGCCAGACAAGTTACAAGTCATCTGAGGCATGTGAATTTGGAGCTTGAAAGTTACCCAACTTGCATGGAACGTTTTCCCTAGAAGGATGATTCCTATGAACTTTTGGTCAACATGAATATTGTTCCTTATCCCCGTAGCTTTCCATAGAGTACTAGAAGTCCATGATTGGATTTGTAGAACTCAAGTTATGGCTTTGACAAGTCAAGGGTATTTTGGGTATTTGGGCATTACAGGTCATTTTGAATTATAGGACAATTTCACTATCTTGCAAGCTTCAAATGGAGTTTTGTTCAACATGAAAGTTGCTCAAAATGATGTTTTTAGCTTAGCCATGTATCAAGAGTCCATTCATATGGATTGAAACAAGCATTGGTTGAAGAAAATTCACAAAAAGACCATTTTAATGAATTAAAATGGAAAAAAATTCAAAACAATTGGTAATGGAATGTTTTCAGGCCAAATTTGTGCTCATTTTGATTGGAATTGATATTCTAAATACTTTGGCATCATCACATTTTTGAATTGAGGTTCATAACATGCCCATTTGGAGGATTGCTTCATGATGAAGAAACATATCAAATGCATCCCTTTGATTGAAATCAAGGAGGGAAAACTATTCAATTATACTCCACAACTGTCAAGCAAGTGAATTGGAGTGAGTTGAAGGCAAAAGCAAGCCAAAATCGTGTAGACCATAATTGAATTTTTGAGGGAAAATTGAAAATGGGAAATCACAAATTGGGCTTTGTTTGGGCCTCCAAAGATGTTAAACAGAATATAAATTGGATTTAGATCATTCTCAAAAGCTTCTAGTGGCAAATTCTGTTAAGAATCTGTTGGAGCAAGTTTGTGAAGGAGCTTGGAACTTGATTTTCGGATTTGGAGATTGGGAGAGTTTCAGCAGAAATTGGATTGCAAGAAGTGTTCATCATTATTCACTGAAGTGATCTGCACTCTTTGGAGAGAAATTGAGGCCTGAAAGCTACCTTGCTCGAAGCTCAAACTCAGGTTCTTACTTCTCAAATTTGCTCTTAATTTACACGCATTTAGCATGTTAGATTCATGTGGTTAAGTTAGAATTAAGTCATAGATGGATTCTATATAGTTTTTAGGGTGAATCGTGGAAGTTTAGGTTATGGTGATCCAAGTTGTGATTCGTGTATCTCCTTGAATCTTGGTTAAAAACAAAAACGAAGGCTGGATTAGTGATCTAGGGAGAGAGGCGAGTAGATTGATGTAAAGAATTTGAGTTTTCATCAAGGTTGGATTTCTAGTATTCTTCCCGTCGTGAGGTAGGGGATGACCGGCGCTAGGCCGGCCACCGTGCTTAGTTTCCCTCCGTTTTGAGTTTGAAAGATCAGTTTTCATCGTGTCCATTAGATCTTGCTTGAGAGTTGAATTGGTAGGCTGATCTGACGATCATGAGCGTGGCCACGTGTGTTTCCATTTCCTTTTAATGAAACGCAGAGTTTCATGAGTTGAAACTCTGGGCTTTGGATTCAGATGCTATCCACACCCCCTAGTTAGGCCCACTCTGTGTTAACACGTAGAAACCCTTACTCAGTGCACCCCCTGGCGTTTATTAGTTAGGAAATAATTTGCTGAATTGAGATTTAAACTGGGCCCAGTTCCCACACACTCTTCGCACCTCCACCTTGTTGGGCCCAGGCGAGATTACACTAGGATGGCCTGCTGGTTACACCCCCTCCCCTTATTGCTTTTATTTATTTTTCTTTATTTCTTTTGTTTTAATGATTGTTTGTTTAATTCATAAAAAATAATGAATGTTGTTAATAAATCCTGAAAAATTTATGGATATAGATTGGGATGTCTAGAATTTCATCATGTTTTTTTATTTTAATTTTCCATTTCTTTTGCAATTAATTTCATATTTTCTAGTGCAATATGTTTTTAATAATAGAATAATTGTGTACTGAATTTGTTGATTTTATTTCTCACTCATGGCATGGAATTAGGACTTGAGATTTTGTGTGCTGGTTATATATATGTTGATGATGTTGTGTAATTTTTGTTATGATTTTTTAGATGATTTTAAATAGGATTTTAGGATAGTTGTTTAGGAGTGTTCATGGATGAATCCCTTAGTGTACCCTTGAAGTTTTAGATTTAGTTTGAACCTTTTGACTTAGGTTCTGTCGCGGTGAAAATCGGATACCAATCTATTGATTAGTTTGAATCTTTATTTCATTTTGCAACCGAACTTTGATTTGTCCAAAGGAAGGGATAAAAGATCGAAATTCCCACAATGCAATGCAAATGCAAGCTAGAGAGTTATAGGTTCGGGGGTCGGTTAAACTTAGGGAAGGTACTAGCATCCTAAGTTTCTGTAGTACTCTACAAGAACCTCTTGTTTTATGTTTGTTTATTGCTAAGTGTTCATCTGCTTAAGGTTGAAAGACCCTAGGGGTTTATTTCTAAGTATACTCGATAAGATGTCGCATCTTATGCCTACATATCCTTACGAGAGTGGAATCAGAGTATCTGTAGTTCCCCTAAAGGGTTAGAGGAGTTCTTTGACTGTGGTCAAAGTTCCTATAGGTTTAGGGTAGTTGGTTGATTGATTTTAGGAGAAGAAATGCTTTATCATTTTAGGGGAGATATAACCGCCACAGGTTGTAGGAAAATAGTCTTTGCATCGTCTTAAGAAAATGGCTCAAGTACTCGGATTGTTTGACGAGTACGCCTCTATCTCTCTTAAGGCAAAGTCCCTACATGTCGATTGTATTGTTGTGGGGTGGAGATTTTATCTCACTTAAGATGATTAACATCTTTCTCTAATGTGTTGGAGTAAATTGTATTGTATTGTTTGAATTGTTTTCCTATGTTGTAAAAGATAAAAGGACAAGGTCCTTCCTACAGGTAGGTCCTAAACTTAAGAAGATCGACTTGAATGGGATTAAGGATCAAAGGGGAGAATGATGCAAATGTAAATGCATACGCACGATTGTTGGGATTATGCACAGATTCTTCCTTTGGACGAAATGTGATGCGTGAATATAAATTGATAATGATGTAGATTACTGTAATGTAAATTGCTGAAAATAAATTGCGAAAAAATAAAGCCATACACACGCATGAAAGCGCTAAGTGTGTGAAAGTGTGAATTGTGACTGCTCGAGTGGAGACGCAAGTGCACGATTTGATTGAATTACAATGTTGATTTTATTTTAAGGGGTGTCTGATTTGTTTTGAGAAAAGTTGAATTAGTTAATAAAAGGGGTGATATTGATTTTAGAAAAGGTTATATTTGAGAATAGTTGATTTAATTTTAGGTGAATTTGATTAACTTGAGGAAGGTTATCTCTAAGGAGAGTATTGACTTATTTGATAAAAGTTTGACTTTAATAATAATTTTATAAAAAGTTTGGTTGTGATTTGATTTTGAGGAAACTAATAATTAATTTATTAATAAAAGATTAATTTAGATAATAAAGGTTTGTTATAATTTGTTGTAAAAGGTTGTTTTAAACGTGAAATGGTTTAGTTCCTAATTTTAAAGAGAAGATTTCTTAAATAAAAAGAAAAAAAGGTTTTACTTAAATTATGAAATAGATTTAGTTGAATAATTTATAGATTGTCATGAAGTGAATTTTTAATAAAAATAGTTTTATTATTATGAAATGGTTTTTTATTATTGCAAGGGTTTATTATAAAAAAACTAGGAGTTGAAAAGGGTTTTTATTATTATATAAAAAAAGTTGTGGATAATTTTATTATAAAAGGATTAAATTAGCTAAGGGAGTTACTAATAGGCTAATTAGAAAAGAAGACAGATTTTTATGTTTTTTCAGAAAAAATATTAATTTAAAAAAGTTATTATTTTAATTAAAAGGTTGATTTGAAGTTAAATTAATTAGAAAAAAGGTTTTAATTATCTCAAAAAAACAAGCTAATTATAAAATAGTTTTGGTTTTCATTTGTTTTAACGAGCTAGTTATTATGAAATAGATTAATTAGAAATGCAAATGGTTTAGTTATTAATAAGATAAGTTGATTTAAGAAAAGTTTTGCTGAATAATAATTATTATAAAAAAAGATATTATAAAGGTTGATTATTAAATTGGTTAATGAAAATATAAACAGGTTAA
Source organism: Lathyrus sativus (assembly GCA_963859935.3). Classification (NCBI taxonomy): domain Eukaryota; kingdom Viridiplantae; phylum Streptophyta; class Magnoliopsida; order Fabales; family Fabaceae; genus Lathyrus; species Lathyrus sativus. The sequence goes on along the minus strand of OZ012740.1, from coordinate 140,240,451 downwards.
TTAAGTAAACAGAGGATTAAGAGACTAAACAAGGTTAGTGGGTGGATGGATCCTGTGTGTGCGAGGGTGTACGAGTTATGGTGGTCAAGCGCAATACTGGCCGTGTGATGGCGTCAGACGTTGGATCTGACAGGTGTATGTGAGGTGCATGGTAATTAGTGTGTGTGCGTTACCATATGATTACAACAATAAGAGACAAAATTAAAATACACGGGAAAACCCTAATCCCAATTGCTCCGTCTCATTGCGACCTTCTTCGATCTTCTTCCTCTCTCAACGCCCTTCTTTCATTTCGTTCCTCCTCCATCTCTCTGTCTTCTTCTGATTCCTTCTCCTCTTCAATCTCTTCTCGAACTCTCATCTTTTCCATTATTCCTTCTCCGCTTCCTTGCTCTTTACGGCCTCGCTACACAAAATCAAACAAAGAAACATCATAAAGCGTTAGCAGAAAAATCTCACATTTGAACAATGGGTCTTCGCAGGTCTCCCAATGGTGATTGAGGGGTGAGCGGAAGGAGGTTCGAGACAACGTGACTTTAAAGGTCTGGGTGCGATCCGGCGGTGTGGCGATTTCCGGTGATGGTTTGTGGACGGAGATGTGAGGGTTTCGAAGGTGACGATGACGGAAAGGGGAATGGCGATAAGGGGTTTCGTGGTAATAGTGGTGTGGGGGTTTGAGGTCACGATACCGCGGCGGAGATTGTAACAAGATAAGTGTTTATTACTTTTCTCTTTACTGATTTTAGGGTTTTGAAAAGGTTTTTGTGGCTCGATTGTGTCTGTGAATCCTGTGTGTATTTTTTTTCTTTCTTTGAATTCCTCTCAATTCTTCTCTTTATAGGTCTCAAACGACTCTTGAGTTTAATGGTGATGATTGAGCTGTCGGTTCTAATTTAGGAAGGAGGTAATGCTTGTAAAGTTATTTCTATTCCGGTATGGACACGTTCTGAACTTGTTCCAATTCAAATTGGTTGTCCTTGAATGCATTGAATTAAAATCCCTGAATATTTGGAAAGAGTTTGAATTGGCCTTATTTGAGTCGAAGTCAACATTCTAATGTCCTTTTCCTCTTTTTCAGGCTCAGACAGTTTGAAAATCTTGGTGTTTATGACCTCTTAGTTAACTTTTGTCTTGGAAACTTTCTTTAAATTTCTTTATTTCAGGTGTACCAAGATCATTGATACATAACTTTGTATCATTCCACACATTTGATATCGTGAGAGGAAAAAAAAACCTTCAGCTGGTTTGATTCTTGCATTCTGCAGCAAAACAATCACATGATCTTCAACAAGGTTGGAGTGTAACGTAAGCGGCCGTAATTTGATGAAGATAGTGAGCCTCTCTAGCAAGGTTAGATTTGACTTCCTTTGATTTCAGTCTTGTTTTCCTTGCTAGTATTTTGTATTTTAGAAACGGATCATGGCCCGAGAACTTTAATATTTTTCATCTTTTGAAGCGAGAACATTTTATTAATTCTTTGTGTCCATTTGTGCAGGTTGGATGTACTCATCGATTGGAGTGGTAAAGTTGTCGTATTCCTCCAAGTCACCAGACCACTCCACGTATATGTTATAGATGAAAGTGAAATAAGCTGGAAACCATCCGCTTGACACTTCTCTGTTTCCGAAAGGATTGTCGTAACTCTGCTCCCTCAACCTCGCAACTGTATGCATAACTTTCAGACTTCCATGGGTTTGAAACCTATCACATGATTGCGGTATGATGGAATTGCGCTATTGCTGCTGCTTATACTTATTTTTTAATCATAATTAATTGTGTATGTTGGTTTGGTTCACGCAATTCAATTGGTAACCTTGTGTTGTTTTTCAGTCCTAGAGATAGAAGCACGGAACAACTTCAAATGAGTGCAATCAATCAGATTTACTTCTCATGCATCCTGAAGTTTCACCAAGTACACCCTTGATTGCGAGCCTCTATGTCCGGTGTTAAACGAGAGTACCAAAGATCTGAAACCAAATGTCTATTGAAGTGATCAATTGCATCCTCAACAACAGGTGAAATCACTTTTGCTCGCCACTCAAATTTTGCAACTGCTTTAGGATTTTCGGTATACTTCTTTGAAGACTGAATGTTGGTGGAGCTTGCTGTTCTTAAATTATCATGTCTGGAACTTAATGCGTTTTCAAGAAGGTCTCCTTGTTCATTAACTTGTCTTGAATCAAATCCTAAATATGAGATAATTAATTTGCAGGTGTTATTCTTGCAATCCCTATTTTCTGCAGCATAACAGTTATAATGTGGCGTGAAGTTGTGGAAGCTAGTAACTTATGCGGACGACGACAACTTGTGAAGTGGGGAGTCAATGCAGTGCTATTAGTGGCTGCTGTCTGTAACCGGGTTTTGGTATCCTATATGAGACCAGAACTTGAAGCTCCAATGTTAACATTTGTTGTTGGTGGGTTTGTGAATGCCCTGTGGTCATGAGATGCCAAATGGTCTAGAACTTCTGTGTTATAGTTGGTTGCTGTGAAGAACTGGTGATATGAGATACTCCTGGCTGGTATTGAATGGTGGGTCCATCCTTGGTGGTGCCGGGATCCATTTTGAGTTGTCGATACTGCAACCTCGGTATGTTATCTCTTGACGTGTATTTTTTGCATCGAGTTTTCTTCGCCGTCAACAGCTTTTTTTCAAGATGAATTAAGAGTCTCTGATATAGGTCACCGCAACCATTTTCTTCGCCACCTTTCGTTATTTATCCCTCAGAACGGGAAAGGAAACGATCGGAAAAACCTGACGAAAAGGTATAAGACAAGGTCACCGCAACCATTGTCTGGGTTCGGGAGTCGGTTACGCAAGGGGAAGGTATTAGCACCCCTCACGTCCATCGTACTCGATGGGATCCATGCTTGTTGTGTTTATCTGACGGGTTGGTTTTATCTATCTACCTATCAAGGCTGGCTTAAAAAGAAAAGAAAATGACTCGACAAAGCGTCGCGCTTTATGCCTACGTATTCTCATCAGAGAATGAGAAATCAGAGTCAACATAGTTCGGCTAACTACGGGTTACGGGGAAGATGGCTCGCCAATACGTCAGTATTGTGCCTACGTACTCTCAACAGGTATGAGAGATCAGAGCTTACGTAGTTCGGGATAATACGGATTACGGGGATTCAGATTCATCTGTTTTATCGAGTAGGGTTAACAAACAGTTCTAGCAGTTTGGCGTACGCAGCTCGACCCTGGGAGACTTAGGCGTTACCGTTTGCAGTAGAACTGGGAGTTAACGACACTCTTTTCTTCAGAAAAGCTTCCTTTGAATTACGAGCCCACGGGGCAAAAGGTTTGAAGTTTGTTTTCTGTCTTTTACGGAAGAACTGTTTTTTATGGATGTTTGCAACCAATATCGCACTAGAGATTATGATCTGAGAGTGAATGCGTCGCATGTCACCCAAAGGGTACCATACTAAACATCCAGACTATTGAAAAGAAACTCTCCAACAATCCTTTCTCAGATAGCTTAAGGCTCGTAACGTACGACGTCAATTAACCTTTATTATCGTATTTTAATTTGTTTTGAGATGAGAAGAGAGAACGGGCTCAACTAAGGGGGAGACTATCAAGTCCTAATGTTGTCATGCCAAGGATTCATCCTATGGTTGAGGTTTGAATTAGGGAACTCCTAGAAGTTATCATGCATAGGTTTCAACCTAAAGTTCTAATCATCACTTCCTTATCAAAGGAAATGAGATTCCTATGGGATCATGTCAATGATAAACAGAAACAGATAAAGCATCAGCTTAAACCGTAAACAGTAAACGACTGTAAAATGCATGCAATGCAAGTGAGGGAGGAAATGTGTGTGGGGCATCAGCCTCCACAAGCTCATCTCAACCTCAAGCCAGATATGAATAACTGCAATCATACAGAGAAATAAAATGCCATCAAGCAAAACACAAACCACATGGGCAAGGGAGCAGGGCTCTACCGAATACCCGCAAGTAAAGCCATACAGTAACAATACAAGCAGGGGGAGCAATTCAACCTCTAGTGCAATCATGCTCCTAACTTAAATCAGTCTAAACATGAACTTATTCTAATGCATCAAGCAAATCAAACAAGTCACATCAATACAGTTGCACAGAAAGCAAACAGACAGGAAAGAAAGCAGATCAACAGCTTCCACAGCTTCTCAGCAAGGTTCTCCTCTGACAGCAGTTCAGTCCTCAGTCTCCAACTGCTCTTCAAGGCCATCACCTTCAATAGCAAGTGTCAACTTGCTTCCTCAAGCTTCTAATACATCAAACATAAGTATCAACTTATCCTTTCTTCTTCAAGCCTCAGCTCCAAAGTAGACTCCACCTTCAGGCTTCAATCCCAATTGCAAGTATCAACTTGTTCCTTTAGAGACTCAATGCATTAATCACACAAGTGTCAGCTTGCTTTCCAATCTCAAGCTTCAGCTTCTTCATTCAATCTCAAATGGATTCCTCTCACAAGTATCAACTTGTTCTTTACCTTCTTCAAGCTTCAGCTCTTTCTTCAATCTCAGCTTGATCTTCTTCCCACAAGTATCAACTTGTTCCTCTTGATCTTCAAGCTTCAGCTCCAATGGCAGTCTTCAAACACAAAGAAGTAGCAACCTCTAGCATCTTCAATCTTCTAACAAGGAACTCCATCCTCTAGCAAGGGGGAAAGATTCATCTAAAAAGAGCAAGGTTTGGATGATTGACAGCAGAGTGAAGACCAAAGGTCACCACTAAGCCTCCTATCATCAGAGAAAGGGACCCTCAAAGGTTCTACCAACTTGTAAAGAGCCACACATCCTACCAAAGGAGGGATGAGGCCTTTACAAGGGGACCTTACATCATAGGGAAGAATGGAAGTGATCAACACCTTCCATGTTTATTAAAGAAGAGATTCTATATAGAAGCTCTGCCTACAAACCCTAATCTTAACACCTAATCAACACTACACCAAAAGAAGGGAAATATTCACATCCAAGCTTCTTCATTCAATCCATGGTAGCCCAAGCTTGTCTTCAACACCATCCAAGAGCAAGAGAGGCAAAACCCTAATCTAAGGGAACTAAAGAAGTCAATCTAATTGAATTGGCAAGTTAGGATCACCTAAAACTTAGCACTAAAGTTAGTCCTAACTAAAATACTAAAACCAATTGTAAAATCCTACAAAAATAACTATGGGACCCTAATTTAATCATGAATCTACCATACAAATTTCAGAGGTTGAACCATCCACCAAGTCCTAGAAATAAAACCTAAATCACAAGGTACTAAACATAAACCCTAAAAGTGGAGCTCCTAAAGTTTCAACTTAAAACTACCACCTACATTCATCACAAAAATGTGAGAAAAATCTAAGGGGATCATGCATATCTATGCTAGCTACACATAAAAAATCAAGGCAAGAATCATCACCAAATGCTCAAACCAAATTCATCAAAACAAGGTATCAACCATGGTTATTCTACTATCAATTAATATTCAAAAATGCAAATAAAAATAAAAAATGCATGAATTATTAATATTTTTTATCTAAAAAATTCTAGATTCAATCATGAATCAATGGAAAAAAATTTGGAATTAATTTCTCAATTTTCCTATTTTTTATGAATTATTTCCTAAGTCACATGAAATGAAGAAAATTAAAAGAAGTTAAAAGAAATTAACAAGTGCGCGTGGCAAATAGTAAAAATAATCAGTTCATTTCAATGTTTGGGCCAGAAAGGGGGTGTGAAGAGCATCTGTATACTAAAGCCCAACGCCTTGAATTAATGGAATTCAGCTCACAAATTAATAGAAAGATGCACACGCGAGGACTTGAACTCGTTTCTTCTTGGTATATGCAGCGAAGAAACAAGCCTGGGATTTTCATTAAGCCAAAACGGTGCGCATAGGGGAGGGGGTATGTGGCGCAATCACTGCCGTTGGATGGACGCCTGAGTCAAAGTCTCCCTCACAAATGGACGTCCTAGATTACGTCTTCTTCAATTCAAATTTCTGCAACTTCCCAACCTGCGCGCGCGAAGGCCACCGCCGATGGCTTTTCCGGCCACCATCACGCAACCCTAACTCCCTCTACAGACCACCAATTGCCACGAGTTCTACATGAATCTTGTCCTAAATTTCACCAGGAATCCAACCATACCACTCGTTTATTCTAAAAACGCAAGGTTCGTAAAAACACAATCTCAACCGAAAATGGAATCAACCCTAAATTATCACTAATCTTCAAATTAATTATCCAGAAAGCTTCTAGCAATGATCTACATTGAATCTAACCTATCAAAACCTAAAGAAACTACATGAATCAAGCCATAGGATGAGAATTGCATACCTACAAATTTTGAATGCACAGAGCACTGAAACCTTCAAATCAACCTTCAAGAATCTCCAGATACCTTCACCAACACCAAATGAAACTTCTGTATGTAACAAATTGGATTGAAACTCTCTGAATCCTTGAATGCGATATTGACTTGCAAGCTATGAACTCAAAGTGCTTTCTCACGATTTTGCAATGATCTTGGTTTGAATTCTATCTGGAATCGCTCATACACTCAAGAGGAAGATGTTGAAAGCAAGAATTTGGATGGAAATGGATCAAAAGTGTGTAACCGAATTTGATTTGCAAAAAGAAAATTCAGAATGCAATCTCTCTATTCTCTCTCAATTTCCACCAACCCTGGCCTTGATTTAGTTTTAATGCATATATAGAACCAGTAGGAATGATCTAGAAGTTTCTGGAACCATCTATATGAGATATCCAATATCTCTTGCTCTTGAATTTTTCATCTCATACTCATCCATGACAGTTCTACTTTGGCTTGTTGCAGCACCTCATTCTTATCCAAATTCTCCTCAAATGACATTTTGAAATGACCTGAATTGATTGGAACCTTGGTTTTGATCTTGTGCATAGTTTGACATATGTAACATACATCATAAGCTACCAAATGCAAATATTTGAATTGGGCCTCAAATGAAAAAACTACTATTGCCATTGTCTCTAAAATGTATTTTCCAATCAAAATGACCTATAAGTTTGTATCATTTGGACATAAATCAATTTATTTGAATTTCTTGCCTTTTATGCCTTTTAATTCTTTCTTTTTTCAAAATTTCTTGAACCAAGCCTCTCCTTGAGCCATTTCAATGCCTCTTTGATGCATGATAAAGGTTAAAACCCCATTTTGAGCAACTTTCTAGTTGGACAAAATTTCATTTGAAGCCCCTAAGTTGGTGAAAATGGCCTATGATCACAAATGACCTATAATCACCAATTGTCCAAAATACCCTTGACTTGTCAAAGCCATAACTTGAGTTCTACAAATCCTATCAAGGACTTCTAGTACTCTCTAGAAAGCTAAGCGGGTAAGGAACAACATTCATGTTGACCAAAATTTCATAGGAATCATCCTTCTAGGGAAAACGTTTCATGCAAGTTGGGTAACTTTCAAGCTCCAAATTCACATTCCTAAGATGACATGTAACTTGTTAAAGCCATAACTTGGGTTCTACAAATCCTATCAAGGACTTCTAGAACTCAAATTAAATCTAAGATCATGCCCTACAACAATCATGTTGGGGGTAAGATGAGATGACAATCACATCTTGAGCTAAATTTCCTTGAAGATAGGGGTCAAACTAGGGGATTTTACACTGTCAAGCCTTAGAAACCCTAGCTTGAAACTTCTCAAACTCTTCAATCATGATGAGTTAACCTTGAAATCATTCCTGGGACATCTCAATGTATCAATCCATGATCACATGGCTCTTGAATTGAGTCTCAACCTTTTTCAAATCATCAGTTGACTTAGGGTTGACCCAGTCAAACCCTAGCTGCACCACTCATGGCTGAGCCTTCTTAATCTTGTACAATGACCTGTCTAGGCCTCAAAGTGGTCTCCAACACTTCTCATGAGCTCTCTCAAGACCTCAAGTCCAACTTCATGGCTTCAGAATCATCTGATGGCTTTCCACAACTTTCAAGTTAGGAGACATACACACTTGGTTTCAACCACTCTTTCTGAGGCTCTCTCAACTTCTCTGACAAGGATATCAACCCTTGAACACTTGAATAACCTGCTTAGCTAGCTTCAAAGTCTTGTGTAGCCCTTTATTGGTAATCATACTTCTTGATCTCCTACACACATGTCAATGAAATGCAAATGATAATGCTAATGTGAATGAAATGAAACATAAGCTAGGTAAAGAAATGTTGGGCAAATTTTGGGGTGCAACAGCTGTCCCTATTCAAACGGCTTGGACCTGACTGGGTGAGAAGCGAACGGTTCTCAAACAATCAAGGTACGAGACGGCTGAATACCAACAAAACCAAAAATTTGCCAACTGCACAAGTACACGGTACTCTGATGGGAACAAATCTTCGGAAACTGAAATAATAATTGTACGGCAATTAGTTGGAGAAATACTGATCTGAACCTCCGTCAGGATGATTCTCTAATTTATCTGATATCATTGCGTCCTCAAATCATCGAGGGATCACTGGTTACACGGCAACAGACGATCTGCAACCGCACAGGTAAACGATACTTTGATTGGTAGGAACATCTTCGAAACTGAGCATGACAGTTGCACGACAACTTGCTGGGGAATTGGTCACACGGTAATTGGTGAAGTATAATCTCAAATCTCCGTCAGGATGATCATCTGATTTTGTTGTAGATCTTCATCCTCAAGTCATCAAGGGGTCACCGGTTACACGGTAACTGGTAATGGATGGTTGATCATGCCGTCAGGCATTCTGCGTCATAGCAGAAGAATTCCTTATCGTCGCCTATGGACTCATCATGTCGCTAGGAACGTCGACAGTATCTTTGCCTGGCTTCATCAGTAAGTCAATAAGGGGTCACCGGTTGCTCGGTAACTGGTGAATGTTGGCTGATTATGCCGTCGGGAGTTCTACGTCACTGCGGCAGAAGGATTCCTCGGGACTCATCAGGTCATTATGAACTTTTTAACAATCAAGTTAATTATGCCGTCGGGAATTCAAAGAAATTTTCGGGCGTCAGCCGGACTTCGTCAGTAAGTTTGAAAATAGGATTCTTGGTCAATCATGAACCAAATAAGGATATACAATCTTTTGCCATCAGGAACTCCGCATCAGCTGAGAGGGCTACTTTGACATCGCAGCTGGACTTCATCAGGAAGCCAGGCGATTCGGTACTACTGCCGGACTTCAATCATCAAGTCTTTAAGGGAACTTCAGCTTCTCTGCTCAACAACCTACTAGGGATGACACATCTCCGCTGGGGATTCTGGAGAACTATCAAGTAACTCTGCTTCGGGGCTTCAGAAATCATTCTGGATGAATCAACTCTGTTGAGGACTTCAAGAATCATCTTGGACAAATAAACCCCTCGGGAACTTCAAGAATCATCCTGAACCAATAACTCTGCTGGAGATTTTAGGAATCGTCCTGAGCAAACACTCTGTCGGGGACTCTAAGCATCAACTTGAGCAGCCCTCTCTGGTGACCTCACCGGGGATTTTAAGAATCATCTTAAGCAAACCACTTCGCTGGAGAATTCAAGAATCATCTTGGGCAAACGACATTGCTGGGGAATACCTGCAAAACAAGAACGGTAACAACCTAGCCCATGTTTCATATGCATATGTTTGACAATGGCGCAATGCTCCACACGGTGGAAATGCTACGCGTTTTTAGGATAAATGCTATGCAATCACGCAAGATGCTACGACCCCATCAGCAAAATAAATTCTGAAAGGAGAACCCTCCTGTCAAGGAGAAGGAACCACTCTGGTGGAGAGGAGGAATCATCCTGCCAAGGAGAAGAAGTTACACCAATCTCAATTGGATTCCTCCTGGGGAAACGAACTTCAGTCGACTGCTGCAGGGGAATAAAGTTCTACGAGAGCCTGGATCTACTCATCTGGGTATACGAACCACAACTGTTGAGGAACACGATGTCAATCGCAGAAATAAACTGCACGGCCTTCGCAGCTAAACTTCCCTGGAGATAACGACTCCGGTGGGGGAAATGTAGCCTCAACTATTCAACACTCTACTGGGGAAAACCAATCATTGCCTGAACACTTCTAAGGACTCGGCTCTCTTGGGGAGCTGCCAGCTCGGCTGGGGAAGAAGGAATCATCCTGCTTACTGGGGAGAGTATAACTCTGTGGGGAATTTCAATTCCGCTGAAGACTTCAGTCTGCACTATCGAGCGCTGCGTACTTCAGTATATGACTCAGCTGGGGAAGCGATGATCCTTCAGGATACATCTGATTGGGGAGAGAATCTTCTCTTCTTGGGGAAACATATCAATGCTTACGATCCCATGTTCAAACTCCACGGGGAGGTGCTACTGAACTTGCTGGAGAGGAGGGAATCATCCTGCTTGGGAATGCATACGGCGTACTGTCTGGAATATGCCCTACCTGTAACAACACAAACAAACAGGCAAGATACCCTTCTCAAAGGGACCTATCAAGGTTATCATCTTGTGACAATGTTCAAGTAATTCATTGTTTCAACAATCAGTGGCCTAGGCCAGTAAGTTTATGTATGCGCATTTTATCAAAAACATCGGCGTTCTTTTTCGCAAACAAAGCAGATGAATGCTAAACAAACAAACAGAATTGCTGAATAGTATACATTTTATTGATAATGGGTAAAAACGTTTTACAACAGATGTAAGCTCCTGGAATAAGGAAACTGTACAAATATAAACATAAATATACATCAGTATATACACCAATGTCGGCAATGAGGCGTAGACGAACACCATGAGTTGATCCCTCTATGACCCACTCGACTTCGATACTTCTCCGACGCTTCAGCTTCAGAAGTGATTGATTCAGATAAACGGCCCTCAGGTCCTCCAAACCACTAAACAATGAGAGTCCATACGCGGAACGCAGTCATTTGCTTTTTCAAATCCCTAACTTTTGCCTGAATCGCCCTTCCGGGTTTTTGATTCACCGGGATACCCTTTTTTGCCAAAGTTGCCCTTCCGGGTTTTCGACTTTGCGGGTGTACATTTTTTCATTATATCCCTAATTTTTGCCCGAACCTTTTTTCCTTTTTTATGGTTCGCCAGAATGCCCCATTTTTGCCTGGATATTCTTTTTCTTTCCAGCGGGTCATTTTTTAAGCAAAGTATTTTTTAACTGCGTCCGCGTTCACCGGGGATGCAAAGTCTTCGCCATCCATCGGGGATAATAACAAGGCTCCTCCCGAGAAGACCCTGCTGACAACGTACGGACCTTCGTAATTAGGAGTCGACTTGCCCCGGTGATCGTAGTGTGGAGGAAGAATCTTCTTCAAGACGAGATCACTCGCCTGAAAGCTTCTAGGACGCACCTTCTTATCATAAGCTTTCTTCATTCGGCTTTGGTACAGACGACCATATGCAATCGATGCTAACCTCTTCTCGTCCATCAGGCTGAGTTGGTTTAGTCGGTTCGTAATCCATTCTGCCTCATCGAGTTTCACATCATCCAAAACTCGCAAAGAAGGAATCTCAACTTCTAACGGTAGGACAACTTCCATACCGTACACTAAGGAGAAAGGGGTTGCCTCGGTTGATGTATGTACCGTGGTACGATAACCGTGCAAAGCAAACGACAACATCTCGTGCCAATCCTTATAGGTCACAACCATCTTCTGTACAATCTTCTTAATGTTTTTGTTGGCCGCTTCAACGGCGCCATTCATCTTCGGCCGGTAAGGAGATGAGTTGTGGTGTTCAATCTTGAAACTTTGGCACAACTCCTTCATCATCTTGTTATTCAGATTCGAACCATTATCAGTAATGATCTGCTCGGGAATTCCGTAACGACAGATGATGTCCCTCTTTATGAATTTAGCCACCACCTTCTTGGTCACATTAGCGTATGAGGCTGCCTCCACCCACTTGGTGAAGTAGTCGATAGCTACTAGAATAAAGCGATGACCGTTAGATGCAGTGGGCTCGATCTTGCCTATCATGTCGATGCCCCACATGGAGAACGGCCACGGGGAGGACATGACATTTAACGGGCACGGCGGCACATGAATCTTATCAGCATAAATCTGGCATTTATGACATCTCTTCGCAAATTTAAAGCAATCCGACTCCATCATCAGCCAGTAGTATCCTGCTCTCAAGATCTTTCTTGTCATAGCATGCCCGCCGGCGTGCGTACCGAATGTGCCTTCATGGACTTCTTCCATGAGCATGCTCGCTTCTTTCTCATCTACACATCTGAGTAGCACGAGATCGTGGTTTCTCTTGTACAAAACTCCATCAGGATTGAGGTAAAAATTCCCAGACAGCCTCCTCAGAGTCTTCTTATCCTGGGTTGACGCTCCCGCAGGATATTCCTTAGTCATAAGGAAAGTCTGGATATCATGGAACCATGGCTTGCCATCGGAGGCTTCCTCTATTGTAAAGACGAATGCATGTCTATCAAGACGAGAAAGGACAATTCTTGGAGCTTCATTCCAAAAATTGACTTTATACATTGAAGCCAACGTGGCTAAGGCATCAGCCATCTGGTTTGCGGCCCTGGGCACATGATGGAGTTCCACTCGATCAAAGAACGGAAGCAGCCTTCTGGCATAGTTCGTGTACGGCACCAAATTCGATTGACGGGTCTCCCACTCCCCTTTGATCTGGTTAATCACAAGTGCCGAGTTGCCATATACATCTAGGTTCTTGATTCTCAAATCAATTGCTTCTTCTAGACCCATGATGCATGCTTCGTACTCTGCTTCGTTATTGGTGACCGGAAACGCCAGTCTCGCAGTGAACGGGATGTGGGATCCATGGGGAGTTGTAATGATTGCCCCTATACCACTTCCGTAAGAATTAACCGCCCCGTCAAATATCAATTTCCACTGGGATTTCCTGTCTGGACCCTCGTCGGGCAACGGTTCATCGCAATCCTTTGCTTTGAGGAACATGATATCCTCATCGGGGAATTCAAATTTCATCGGCTGATAATCCTCGATCGGCTGTTCGGCCAGGTATTCAGACAATACGCTGCCCTTGATGGCCTTCTGGGAAACGTACTGAATGTCATATTCCGTCAACACCATTTGCCATCTTGCAATCCTGCCCGAAAGCGCTTGCTTCTCGAAGACGTACTTGATCGGATCCATCTTTGAAATTAGCATGGTTGTGTGATTGAGCATGTACTATCGTAAACGTTTGGTAGCCCAGGCTAGTGCACAACACGTTTTCTCCAGCATCGAGTAACGAGATTCACAATCTGTGAACTTTTTACTCAAATAATAGATGGCATGCTCCTTTCTGCCCGTCTCGTCGTGCTGACCGAGAACACACCCCATACTATTCTCAAGAACTGTCAAGTACATGATTAAGGGTCGTCCGGCCACTGGGGGTATCAAGATCGGAGGTTCCTGCAGATACTGTTTTATCTTATCAAATGCCTTTTGGCAATCCTCGTTCTAGATAATCGCCTGATTTTTCTTTAGTAGTTTGAACATCGGTTCACACGTGGCCGTGAGCTGAGAAATAAACCTTGCAATGTAGTTTATTCTGCCCAAGAAACCACGAACTTCTTTTTCTGTTCTTGGCGCTGACATTTCTTGTATTGCTTTTATCTTCGCAGGATCAACCTCGATGCCTCTTTCACTCACGATAAACCCCAGTAGTTTTCCGGACCGTACTCCGAAAGTACACTTGTTAGGATTCAGCCTCAACCTGAACTTCCTAAGCCTCTCAAAAAGCTTCAGCAAATTGACCAGATGTCCCTCCTCCGTTTGGGACTTCGCAATCATGTCATCAACATAGACTTCAATCTCATGATGAATCATATCATGAAACAAAGTAACCATTGCTCGTTGGTAAGTGGCCCCTGCGTTCTTCAGACCGAAAGGCATTACCTTGTAGCAAAATGTTCCCCAAGGCGTGATAAACATAGTTTTCTCCATGTCCTCCGGCGCCATTTTGATCTGATTGTAGCCGGAGAAGCCATCCATGAACGAAAATACGGAAAACTGGGTTGTATTGTCGACCAACACATCAATATGGGGAAGCGGGAAATCATCTTTAGGGCTCGCCCTATTCAAATCCCGATAATCGACGCACATTCGTACCTTACCGTCCTTCTTCGGTACAGGCACGATGTTGGCGACCCACGGAGGGTAAGTAGTGACCGTTAAAAAGCCAGCATCAAGCTGCTTCTGCACTTCTTCTTTGATCTTAACGGCCATATCTGGTCGTGTCCTCCTAAGCTTCTGCTTAACGGGAGGACAATCTTCTCGCAGCGGCAAGTGGTGGACCACAATGTCAGTATCAAGTCCGGGCATATCTTCATATGACCAAGCAAAGATGTCACTATACTCTCTTAGCATCTCAACCAATCTCTGCTTGACATCCCTCTGCAATGCGGCCCCTATCCTGACGTTCCTGACCAGTTCTTCAGAACCCAGATTCACAATCTCAATCTCTTCCTCGTGAGGCAGAATAACTTTCTCTTCTTGTTTCAACAAGCGGGCCAACTCTTCGGGAAGGTCCTCGTCTTCATCCATCTCTTCCTCGGCTTGATAGATTGGGCAATCAAAGTTGAAGTGAGTCGTAAAAGGTCCAGAGTCGATGTCATCTGCTATGTGGATCCTGCAATAACAAGGGTTAAGCTTAAAACAAGGATATGCAGGTTAGCACAAACCCCATTGCCGTTTTGTTGTTTTTCAAAACAAATATAAAATAGGAATAACAGAGATCACAACATTTGAATACGAAGAAAAACGCCTTTTGATTTATTGGTAAAATGCATGTTCATAACCAAACAAGGCCCTGACAATAAAACCACTATGCCCCGGGTAGGAGATAGGGTTGTACAATGATTGGAGAAAGTAAATCATTACTCTTTGCCTGTCACTTGGATGGTATCCCTAATGGACCAGTTGTTGAGGCTCTCGCCTGGTTTGCTTGGCTGGATCCAAGAGTCTAGGTCGCAATCATTGTCTTCGCCGTCTTCAGACACTGCGTTGACACTTTCAAATATTACTCCGCCGCTGGTAAACTGGATCGGCCCTTTATCTCGTGACGCACTGCGAGAAGAGGAGGCTTCAGCCGTAGGAGAGTATCCTAACCCAAACTTGTCTTGCTTGTTAGGTATCTCTAGAATTTGCCCCCAGCCAGGGGTAGATCCGACTTGAACAATGGCTCGGGCTTCCTTGAAGGAAGAGAGAGTCATCTCTGGTTTCTCAGTGATTACAAGAGTTATGTTCTTGACTTTAACAGCTTCGAACGCCTGACATAGGTTTTCGTGGATTTCCCCATCCATCTCAACATACTTGAAGGACGACAAATGGCTCACCATTATGTCTTCCTCGCCACACACGGTCATGATGCTACCTCCGACAGCATACTTGAGCTTCTGGTGCAACGTGGAGGTCACGGCGCCAGCAGAGTGGATCCATGGCCGGCCTAGTAGACAGCTGTAGGCTGGCATGATGTCCATAATGTAGAAGACTGCGTCGAAAGTTTCCGGCCCAACTTGGATTGGTAGCGTCACCTCCCCAAAAACATGACGTTTGGTTCCATCGAACGCTTTCACAACCAGATCACTGGGTGTGCAAATCAATCCTCGAGTATCTAACTTCATTAATGCCTTCTTCGGAAGAACATTGAGCGATGACCCTGTGTCCACCAACACATGAGACATAACCGCTCCCCTACACTCTATCGAGATGTGCAGGGCACTGTTGTGGTTTCTTCCCTTCGGCGTCAGCTCCAGGTCAGTGAACCCTAACCCGTTCCTGGCATTCACGTGGGCTACGACCCCTTCCAATTGGTTGACCGATATTTCCTGTGGTACATACGTGGCATTCAAAACCTTTAGCAGCGCGTTGCTATGTGCCTCAGAATACAGCAACAAATTCAGGATGGAAATTTTCGAGGGTGTTTGATGGAGATGATCCACGATCCTGTAATCGCTCTTTTTAATCAACCTCATGAACCCTTCCGCGTCCTTGACAAGTAAGTCCTTCTCTACCCCACGAGGGGTTTCCTTAATGACTTTACCCTTTCCCTTATCGGTTACTTCGACTTTGTCCGCTTTGTCCGCCACAACCTCAGGTGGAGCAAACACTCTTCCGCTGCGAGTGATTCCGCCAATCCCCACTAGGTTATCCACAGATCGCCCAGATGGTTCTAGTTCCAACTTCTGCCCGTTGCAGTAGACGTCCGCCCCATAATGCCATGGGACAGCATTGGTGCTTTCAAAAGGTATCGGCCCATCCTTGGTGATGGTAATGGTGGGCGGCCTGGGTGCAGAAATGGTGATCGTCCGGCGAGGGATGGTGATGGTGGCAACCTCATCGTCTTGCTTCACCATTACCTCTCCAGATCCATATTTGGCCCTTCGGCTAAACTGCAAGATTCCTTTGGTCATCAGACTCTGAATCCCCTCTATCAACTGTTCACATCCATCAGGACGAACCGCACAGCCCATACACAGTTCTCCACAGCCTGGAAAGAAGCCTCTCTTCATCAGCTTGGCTTTGACGAAGCTAAGCGGTGTCTTCAGATCCTTGACATCAGTCAACAAATCTAAGTTTTCTTTCTCAATAATGGCATTCACCCCACCTCCCCTATGATTCAGCATAGGGTTCTTTGTGACATTTGGCACATTATCTGAGAAGTTGATGATCTTAGCATCCACCATATCCTGTACCTTGTGCTTGAAGGCTTTGCAGTTTTCTATCGTGTGGCCTGGTGCCCCCGAGTGAAACTCACAAGTTGCATTCGCATCATAACCTGGCGGAGGTGCCCCTGTCAAGGGAGCCAGGGTTCTCTTCTGGATTAGCTGTAACTGAAGCAGAGTCTGTAACAGTTGAGCATAAGACATGGGTGGTGTTTCAAGGTGACAACTTGATAGAGGTGCCCTGTTCTGATACATTCTGTACCCTTGCTGATTTGGTTGCTGCTGTGGCTGGGGTTGTTGGACAGCGGGGATGGTTATACTGGCCACCTGCTGGTGCTGGCCTTTACCTTTCCTTCGAGCGTTGGACACGACGCTCGTCTCCCCTTCCCGCCTTTTGCCACCATACGGTTTCTTTCCTCCTCCAGCTGAGGATAGATCACCTTGAATTTTCCCCAGTTTGATCCCGTTTTCAACATGCTCGCCGGTGATGATGAGATCTGAGAAACTTCCAGACATACTGCTGACCAATTTCTCGTAATAAACCCCTAGGAGGGTGGCAACAAACATCTCAACGAGCTCTTGTTCAACCATCGACAGCTGAACTCTAGCTGCCAATTCACGCCACCTCTGGGCGTATTCCTTGAACCCTTCGTTGTTCCCCTGTGACAAATTCTGCAGTTGGACCCGGTTCGGAGCCAAGTCACTGTTATATTGGTAATGGTGCACGAATGCCTCAACAAGTTCCTTCCATGTGCACACACTGGTAGGCTCCAGACTCATGTACCATTCCAAGGATGGCCTGGACAAGTTATCCTGAAAGAAGTGCATCAGCAGCTTCTCGTCTTCAGAGTGAGCGGACATTTTCCGGTAGTATAATCTCAGGTGGACGCGAGGGCAAGTGGTGCCCTTGTACTTCTCAAAGTCGGGTACCTTGAATTTAGGAGGCACCTTGAAATCAGAAATCAATCCCAATTTAGACATGTCGACACCCATAGTGTTCAGGTTCTCAAAATTCCTCATTTTGTCCTCGAGTGCCTTAAATCTCGACGTGCTTCAGCAGTCAGCTCTCCCTCAGCACCCTTCTGTGAGAACAAATCTTCTTGACGGTCTTCTAACCACGGCTGAGGCCCATACAGATTTCCAACACCCGCGTTTCCATTGCCCAGTCCAACATTGACATTAGCCTCAAAATTCCCATTACCGACGCCAGTCGTATTACCATTGAGCCCCATGTTGGCGATCACGTTTTCGTTACCACTGCCATTCCCCCCGGTCACTGGGATGCCATTCTGAGGAGTTTCAACAGGTGGAGGGGTTGGAATAGTCCCACCATGGAGTACACCATTACTGTCAACCCTTGAAATCAGAGGCTGGACCAATGTTCTGAGCTGGTCCTGGCCGTTGGCAACCACTTGCATGAGCTCCATGAAGCGGTCCATCCTTTCTCGGAGTTCTTGAACGTCAGTCTGCACTTGTTCCATTGCTCTAGCTTGATTTGCTCTGGTCGGGTAGCGGTGGATTGGTCTTTGATCAATCCTGGAACAACCTGAAACAACCTCCAAATACAAAAGGGTTAGAAAAAACGACAAAGTGCTCGTTATGCAGATGCTTCATGCAAATGCAAACGTGTGTCTGTGCGTTAGGGAGATTTCCCCCCGATCCTAGTGCCTGAGTGCCAGTGCTGATAATAAGAAGTCCGAGTCCAGTCATGGAAATAACGTCTCATATATAAAGAAAGCCCATCAAGGCGGTACACAACGTCACTGAGTACAAGCAGAATCAATAGTATGACCTCGACCAATAAGCCTGGTGATGGTCAGCATACAACAATGGTCAAAACAAAAGGATTACAAATACAGTCAAGTACGACCTCGAGCTCGAAACTCTTTCAACAGATTCCTCGTTTCTGGATGATCAGGCCAAGTAAGTAACCCTTCGACGAGTAACTCCCTTTGCGTAATAGTGTACTGAAGACCTTCAACTGAGTCTTCCCATGCTCCTTCGCCAAAACAATCTTCTAGCTTCCGCTTCTTGGATTCAAACATCAGTTTGCGCTCCTCCAGGTTAGCAAGAGCTTTGTTGAGCAGTCCTTCAGCGGCATATCTGCGAGTGGTTTCTTCATCAAACCTTTTCTCACTAGCCTTCACCTGGGCTTTCAACTTGGAGATCTGCTGCTTCAGTTTATCATCCCGTTCCTTGTCGTTGGCTAGGGTGGCCTTCCAATGCTGATTAAACTTGGATATTCTCCGGTACACTTCATCCAAGTACTGCTTCTTAGTGGCCAGTACGTCATTGACAGCTTTGAAATCCCGACCCAAACGCTCACGCTCAGCCATCTGCTTAGTCAAATCCGTCCCTAACTGGTTCACCAGCTCTGCTTGCCTCTTAGAGGAATGGAGGACTTCATTTCTCTCGCTTCTGAGCCGAGCCAACTCTTTCTCCAGTTCTTCATTTGCCTTCTTCAGCTCATCTCACTCAACTAACACCTGATTGTGATGCTGAATAGGCACGGTGGTCGGCTCTTCGATCACTAGAGGGCTTTCTAGTTTGGCAGGAGGAAACAACATTCCTATGATATCTGCTCTGGCTCTGATCCAGGTCACATATGGAGCGTAAGCTTGGCTATTACTTTTCCCCAGCAACGGCTTTCCCCGCTTACTGATACCATTCCAAGCGTGTTGAAGCTTAGATAACATATCCCCCTCTAGGAGTCCAGTGAGGTATAGAGATTCCTGCACCTCTTCATCCTTCGGCAGAGCTCTCAAAGCATAAGCAAACTGTCGGACCAGCAGAGATGGATTATAGTTGATACAACCCTTCCTGCCTATCAAAGGCACATTCGGAAACCCGCTGCAGCTGAAGATAATCTTAGTACCCAACCTATCTCTATCAAACCAGGCAATATCCTCCGCCGACAGACTCATCAAATGCTCAGACCACTCAGCTGTGGCTGCAGACGAGGCAAAGGGACCCTTCTTGGGTAGGTGACTATCAAGCCATCTATAGAGCAGGGGCACACAGCACAAGACATTCTTACCCCTTCTGTTCTCGTTCTTGTAGTGGACGGAATGATAGACATCTCCTATCAGGGTAGGGACTGGATTCCCTGATGCAAAGATGTGAAACGCGTCGAAGTCTACAAAGTCGGGCATGTTGGGGAACAGAATGATGCCATATATGCATAGAGCAAGGATGGCGTTGAACACGACCCGACATCCGTCTTTGGCGCACTGCTGAGCCTTTCCCACTAAGAACTGCAAGGAGAAACCGGGAACCCTGTTCCAACTAGACAAGACCAACTCGGAAGCATCCAGATGAAGTGAAGGAGCTAGACTAGCCAAATTAGGCTCAACATCCATATGAACAAAAGGCATCTGACTCTTGATAGGCACACCTAACAAATCAGCATACTCTTCCAGTGTAGGTGCGAGAACAAAATATGGGAAAGTAAAGCATCTCAAAGGAGGGTCGTAGAACTGCAGCAAGGCGTGCAACCCATTCAACTCAAACACAGAGGGTTTACGAACCAGGCTGAGCAGTTTCCCATAAGACTTTCTGAATTCACTTCTCACAGAATCATCTGCCAAAGCAATCAAACCAGTCAGCTGAACAACATCAGGAGTAGGGAGCTTGTAGGCCACAGTCTTCCTCAGAGAACCCATGACAGCATAATAGAAGGCAAGAAAACCTGAACCGGGGGAAACAGTACCTGCAACACAGACACACGTTAATGAAATGCAAATGAGTATGCAAAGCAATGCAAAATGCAATCATGCAGCAGGAGATCAAGACGACTATGCTGTTGAAGAGATGAAGGTTATGTATCAACAAAACCACAATACTGCTCTGTCAAGAACAACCACTATCAAGAAGAAAACCACGGTATCGGACCATAAATCTGCTCTGTCAAGAACACACATATCTGAAGACAAGGGCCTCTGATACAGGACCACAAATATGCTCTGTCAAGAACACATATACATCTGATGATGAGAAACTCTGATACCAACAAAACTGATTCACTATCAAGAAAACCAGGTAGTCTGAAGGTTATGGCTTCCTGCAACAAACCCAACCCTGCTCACAGGTATGGACCTATACTGACACAAGTTCGGCATCCTATGTGGTCATCAGCGTCACAGACATTCAAGAGGGGTGATACGATACCCAGCAGGTGTGGCATCACTGTCTCCTGAAGCGGCCTCACTTAGCTGAATCCCAAATGATCGGTCCCCAGAGTCGACAATCCTCCAAACCAACAACCCCTCAGGACCAAAGGGCCGAAAAAGAAGTCAACCGGGAGAACCTCGTCTGAGCGTGGATTTCATGAGACACTAGTGCCTGCAAAGCAAGCACGCACCCACTAATTTCCACAACTAATGCTAAGTACACTCAAGCCTGGGTCTGGCTTCTCACTCATCAGAATGCCCCTCCCACGATAGCACAGATAATCATATCATACTGAAAATAAAATGCAGGAAATAAATGCGATAAATAAACATAACCCAACAAGTAATCATACAAGCGCTAGGATTGAATCTCGAAGGGGATGTTGGATCCCCAAGCTGACTCGCATAAGGGACGTTGGATCCCCAGGAAACTATCAAGTCCCCAGCAGAGTCGCCAGCTGTCGCTACCGCGAAAATAAGGTGCCGGCAAAACAGAAGAGTCGCCACCTTTCGTTATTTATCCCTCAGAACGGGAAAGGAAACAATCGGAAAAACCTGACAAAAAGGTATAAGACAAGGTCACCGCAACCATTGTCTGGGTTCGGGAGTCGGTTACGCAAGGGGAAGGTATTAGCACCCTTCACATCCATCGTACTCGATGGGATCCATGCTTTTTGTGTTTATCTGACGGGTTGGGTTTATCTATCTACCTATCAAGGCTGGCTTAAAAAAGAAAAGAAAATGACTCGGCAAAGCGTCGCGCTTTATGCCTACGTATTCTCATCAGAGAATGAGAAATCAGAGTCAACGTAGTTCGGCTAACTACGGGTTACGGGGAAGATGGCTCGCCAATACGTCAGTATTGTGCCTACGTACTCTCAACAGGTATGAGAGATCAGAGCTTACGTAGTTCGGGATAATACGGATTACGGGGATTCAGATTCATCTGTTTTATCGAGTAGGGTTAACAAACAGTTCCAGCAGTTTGGCGTACGCAGCTCGACCCTGGGAGACTTAGGCGTTACCGTTTGCAGTAGAACTGGGAGTTAACGACACTCTTTTCTTCAAAAAAGCTTCCTTTGAATTACGGGCCCACGGGGCAAAAGGTTTGAAGTTTGTTTTCTGTCTTTTACGGAAGAACTTTTTTTTATGGATGTTTGCAACCAATATCGCACTAGAGACTATGATCTGAGAGTGAATGCGTCGCATGTCACCCAAAGGGTACCATACTAAACATCCAGACTGTTGAAAAGAAACTCTCCAACAATCTTTTCTCAGATAGCTTAAGGCTCGTAACGTACGATGTCAGTTAACCTTTATTATCGTATTTTAATTTGTTTTGAGATGAGAAGAGAGAACGGGCTCAACTAAGGGGGAGACTATCAAGTCCTAATGTTGTCATGCCAAGGATTCATCCTATGGTTGAGGTTTGAATTAGGGAACTCCTAGAAGTTATCATGCATAGGTTTCAACCTAAAGTTCTAATCATCACTTCCTTATCAAAGGAAATGAGATTCCTATGGGATCATGTCAATGATAAACAGAAACAGATAAAGCATCAGCTTAAACCGTAAACAGTAAACGACTGTAAAATGCATGCAATACAAGTGAGGGAGGAAATGTGTGTGGGGCATCAGCCTCCACAAGCTCATCTCAACCTCAAGCCAGATATGAATAACTGCAATCATACAGAGAAATAAAATGCCATCAAGCAAAACACAAACCACATGGGCAAGGGAGCAGGGCTCTACCGAATACCCGCAAGCAAAGCCGTACAGTAACAATACAAGCAGGGAGAGCAATTCTACCTCTAGTGAAATCATGCTCCTAGCTTAAATCAGTCTAAATATGAACTTATTCTAATGAATCAAGCAAATCAAACAAGTCACATCAATACAGTTGCACAGAAAGCAAACAGACAGGAAAGAAAGCAGATCAACAGCTTCCACAGCTTCTCAGCAAGGTTCTCCTCTGACAGCAGTTCAGTCCTCAGTCTCCAACTGCTCTTCAAGGCCATCACCTTCAATAGCAAGTGTCAACTTGCTTACTCAAGCTTCTAATACATCAAACATAAGTATCAACTTATCCTTTCTTCTTCAAGCCTCAGCTCCAAAGTAGACTCCACCTTTAGGCTTCAATCCCAATTGCAAGTATAAACTTGTTCCTTCAGGGACTCAATGCATTAATCACACAAGTGTCAGCTTGCTTTCCAATCTCAAGCTTCAGCTTCTTCATTCAATCTCAAATGGATTCCTCTCACAAGTATCAACTTGTTCTTTACCTTCTTCAAGCTTCAGCTCTTTCTTCAATCTCAACTTGATCTTCTTCCCACAAGTATCAACTTGTTCCTCTTGATCTTCAAGCTTCAGCTCCAATGGCAGTCTTCAAACACAAAGAAGTAGCAACCTCTAGCATCTTCAATCTTCTAACAAGGAACTCCATCCTCTAGCAAGGGGGAAAGATTCATCTAAAAAGAGCAAGGTTTGGATGATTGACAGCAGAGTGAAGACCAAAGGTCACCACTAAGCCTCCTATCATCAGAGAAAGGGACCCTCAAAGGTTCTACCAACTTGTAAAGAGCCACACATCCTACCAAAGGAGGGATGAGGCCTTTACAAGGGGACCTTACATCATAGGGAAGAATGGAAGTGATCAACACCTTCCATGTTTATGAAAGAAGAGATTCTATCTAGAAGCTCTGCCTACAAACCCTAATCTTAACACCTAATCAACACTACACCAAAAGAAGGGAAATCTTCACATCCAAGCTTCTTCATTCAATCCATGGTAGCCCAAGCTTGTCTTCAACACCATCCAAGAGCAAGAGAGGCAAAACCCTAATCTAAGGGAACTAAAGAAGTCAATCTAATTGAATTGGCAAGTTAGGATCACCTAAAACTTAGCACTAAAGTTAGTCCTAACTAAAATACTAAAACCAATTGTAAAATCCTACAAAAATAACTATGGGACCCTAATTCAATCATGAATCTACCATACAAAATTTAGAGGTTGAATCATCTACCAAGTCCTAGAAATAAAACCTAAATCACAAGGTACTAAACATAAACCCTAAAAATGGAGCTCCTAAAGTTTCAACTTAAAACTACCACCTACATTCATCACAAAAATGTGAGAAAATTCTAAGGGGATCATGCATATCTATGCTAGCTACACACAAAAAATCAAGGCAAGAATCATCACCAAATGCTCAAACCAAATTCATCAAAACAAGGTATCAACCATGGTTATTCTACTATCAATTAATATTCAAAAATGCAAATAAAAATAAAAAATGTATGCATTATTAATATTTTTTATCTAAACAATTCTAGATTCAATCATGAATCAATGGAAAAAATTTTGGAATTAATTGCTCAATTTTCCTATTTTTTATGAATTATTTCCTAAGTCACATGTGTCGCTACTGCGAAAATCGGCGCCGGCTGAACAGAAGAGTCGCCACCGCGCGTTATTTATCCCACGGGAGGGAAAGGAAACGCTCAGAGTAAACCTCGCACAACACGGGAAAGGTATGGTCATCGCAACCAAAACCTGGGTTCGGGAGTCGGTTACGCAAGGGGAAGGTATTAGCACCCCTCACGTCCATCGTACTCGATGGGATCCACGCTTGTTTTCGGGTATGGATTGTTATTCTATCTACGCTAAAGGTCAAGGGTTAAAAGGAAAAAAAATGAAAACAAAATGACTCGGCAAAGTATCGCACTTTATGCCTACGTATTCCCGTCTGGAACGAGAAATCAGAGTCAACGTAGTTCGCCTACCTACGGGAAAGGAGGGGAAGGTTGCTCGCTAGGATATCGCATCCTATGCCTACGTACTTCCACACAACATGGAAGATCAGAGCAAACGTAGTTCGGGCCACGTACGACACAAGTCTGTCTTGATTGATTTTATTCCTTCTGAAAAAGGTTTTTCTGATTAGCGGTCCAAGCGGACAAAAATGACGTTTTGATGAGTTCACATTCTTTTACGAAAGAAGTGTCTTTTATTGTGTTTGAAATCTTTATGTGTTTTTCTGTTTGTTTTGAGAAAGAAAGAGACAGAACTCTAGCCTACGGTTGCGAAGGGAAACAAACTATCCTAATGTTATCATGCATGGGTTAAGACCTAGTGTCTATCATGCTCCTCTCTTGCACAGAGAGAAACAGAGATCCTACGGGATAGGCATAAACAGAAACAATATCAGATATATACAGTAAAACAGTAAAATGCATGGATGCAACAGCACAAGCGAGGCAAGGGAGTCCCACTCAACCTCGAACCTAGAAAACAATAGGCAAAAGTGAACAGGCTTCACCTTCAACCCAGCAGGGTAAACAACAAACAATACAGTCAGGAAAACCACTCAATACATCAAGAAATGGAATACAGCAACAAAATAAACAGCTTCAGCAGCTCTGAGTTAACATCTGGCTTCAAGCAATCTCCAATCAGCTACAGACTTCAACAAGCATCAATCTCCATCTCCATGACCTTCAGGCAAGGGCTTTGATCACCATTCTTCTATCTGCAATGGCTTTTCTTCAAGCTCAAACCTCCAGGATGAGGGATTAGTCACAAGAGTGAAGAGAATGAATGTTATACAGTTAATTACCTACCAAGGGTGGTTCATCAACTGTTAACATTAAACAGAAAGTTTCCTCTCAAAAGTTCTATCTTTCAAATATATTCACTGATCCTTCCAAAGGAAGGAGGTGGATATTTGAAAGAGACTTTGAATCATAGAGAAAGGATGGATGCAGCCAAGGCATTCCATGTTTGAGAAACAATCTTTCTAATCTAGAGCTCTGCCTAGCTCCTAAACCCTAGTCTCCTCAGCATCTGCTAGCAAGAACCTCCTCTCCAACTCTGGCAGTTGATCTTCAATCTTTGAATCTCCAATGGTCTTTATCTCCACAAGTCTTCAGCTTCCACAGGGCCCCAGACAAACTAAATACCCAAGCAAGCAAGCAATAATCCCCAGAGGGCACACCACACCAGTCAATCAGATACACAGACAGTATAATAGCAGTAGGGGAATCCTTACTTTTCTCTAAGGGAACTAATAGCTACCCATAACCCCTATAGTCCCATAACTAATCTAGTTAAACCCTAAGTCCTAAGGGAAATGAAATCAAACTTCCTAAGTCATCACCTAAAACCCTAATTTTGTTCATGATGTTCAAACCTATTTTAATCACCTAAAATTAACCTCTAAAAATTGGAATTAAAATATTTCTACAAGTTGAATATCTCATCTAAACAATATAAAAAGAATGACCAAAAAATATTAAAGCATGTAATAGAACAAAAATTATTAAAATGATGCATGAAATGAATCTAATTAAAATGACATTTATTTAGAAAATATGGAAAAAATAGGGAATAAAAATAAAAATGCAATTTTATTTAATGAAAATTTTCTAGACATTTTAATGAAAATGATGTAAAAAGAATGGACTGAAATGCATTTTTTATGAATTTATTATGAATTAATGAAAATTGGTAAAATTAAAATGAATTAAGAAATAAAATTGAATTAAAATGAGGGAGGGGGTATGAATAGCAGGCGTGCTAGTTATGAATCCATTGGGCCAGGCAGACAGGGGGTGTAGGTAGCGTTTTGGTTAAGGCCCAGAACAATTCAGAAATATTAAAAATAACAAACGCGCAGGGGGTGAGGAAAGTATCAGATTCACGTTGAAAATGCAATGGGCCTAATAGCTGGGGGTGGGAATAACAACATAAACTCACGCTCCAAGTCAAAAGTCTTACGCCCTATAAACGGCCACGATTGTATCTTCCCCAATGGTTCTGTTAGAAACTAGGGTTTGGACTCCATGGCCACCATGCACGAGCAAACTTCCATCCCTCTGTTCTCCATCTCCAGTCCATGAATCAACATGCCATAAACATGAAAGTTACTCAGAATTCTTCCCTCTACAATCCTATGGCACTAGATCAATTTGAAACTCAACAATTCATTCAACCCGATCGATGCAAATTCTGATCACCATGGATATACACTGAGGTGCACCATCACAATTCTCCCTCAAACTTGCACTAATCTAACCTACAACTAATGGTTATTAATCTGCGCTATCAATCTAACATTCTAATGCACTAACCTAAGAGATTTAAACCCTAACAGTTTATTGCACCTGCTAACAACCATCACCAAATCACTCCAAACTCAACCTAATTGCTCTACTAACCTCCTACATTACGTCTAAACTAACAAAGCTATGCCTAACTAACTGAATCAAGCAATTTGAATGAAAACATACCTGGTGTAAAAGCTTGAAAACAGCTATGGAAGATTGAGGATTTGAGGCTTCCAAGGCTTGGATCTTGATCTATCAACTCAGTAATGGATTCTGTATGCAATGTTGTGATGATTCTTGGCTTGAATTATGCTGTCCACTTGAAACTCCAATTTTGATGTTGATGATGGAAGTGCTCGAAAATGGATGATTCACACTTGATTCTTGATTGAATTATGATCTATGATGATGATTGAACAAGATTGAATTGATGTGGATGAGAATTGGTGAAGAATTTGTGAGATTGGAATGAAACTTCAAAGAGAAAGAATGAGAAAGTTTGTGAAATTCTTGGTGAAAAATGAAGCCAACCCTTGATCAATGCTCATTTCATGAATATATAGACCCCAAATGAACATTCTAGATCCATCTTGCACATTCCCTTGCCTTCCAACTTTGATCCATTTTGGTTATGTTTCTTCAATTACAAGTAACCAAAGATAACTTTCTTTTTTCCTTCTAAACTCAAAAAAGTGTTTGAACCATTGTTCTTAGAATTGTTTTTCCATTCAAAATCATATATTGGAAGTCTCCATTTGGACTCATAAATCTCCCAAACCATTTTCCATCTTGAATTTATTCACTTTATAAGCCATTTTAGTTCATATTTTGACCAATTATGCAACTTCATGTTATGAGCTTCTCCAATAACTTGTGACCTTCTTTCTAGACTTAAAATCCCATTTGGAGCAAGTTTGATGTTGTAAGTTTTTCCATTTGAGGCCTCCTTGTATGAGTTTTGGACATAGGTTAAAATGACCTGTAATTCACAAATGCCCAAAATACCCTTTGCTTGTCAAGACCATAAGTTGAGTTCTCCACATCATATGAAGGAATGCTATACCATTCTAGAAAGATAAGACAATGAGGAACAATTCTTATGTTGACCAAGAATTCATTTGCAATCTCCTTGAGGGGCAAAACTAGCTTGGAAGTCAAGTCACTTTCACAGACAAAAATTCAGATACCTCAGATGACCTGTAACTTGCAAGGACCATAACTTGAGTTCTATAAATCTCCTTGAGGTCTTCCACCACTCAAATTAAAGGTCTTGAGATCCTCTACAAGTTTCATGTTGGCCAAGAAGCCATTTGAAGCTAGCATTTTGACTTATCTTGCTTGGAAATTTGACCTAAACTAGGGGATTTTACAGAGAAACCCTAATTTAGTAACTCCTCTTCTCCTTGATTTCTCTTGAATTCTCCTTGGCATATCTCCATATCCTTCTTCATAGGTTCAATGATGAACCCCACATCTCTCCAATAGACTTGAACACCCCTTAAATCAGTCAATTGACCTAGGGTTGACCTGGGGTTGACCCAGATGAAACCCTAGTTGACTGCCTTCAACTATAGCTCTTGTGCTTTCATCAATGACTTGTCTCCTTCTCCAAATGACTTTCTAAACCTCTCATAATGTCTAGATGCTCTCCATGCCTTCACTTCACAGCTCACAACCCTCTTGTTGATCCTCAGATACCCTCAGCTAGGAGATGGACTCAATGCTTGATCTGCTGAACTCTTTGCTTTCAAATTCTTTCCTGATGACTTGAATGAGATTGAATCAGGATAATAACCTCTTGATAGGCCTCTAGAGATGAGAATAATGATTGGTCCCCTGTTGAATGACTTGCTATGCTTATGCTATGCAGATGGTTAGTCTATGTACATGACTCTATATGCAAATGCTAATGATAATGAAACATAAACCAAGGAGAATAAGGTTGGGCAAATTTTAGGGTGCAACAGCTGCCCCTATTCAAGCGACTTGGACCCGATTGGGTGAAGAGCCCGGAGCCTTCAGACATTCGCGGTACGAGACGGTTGAATACTAGTGAAACCAGAAATTTGCCAACCGCAAAACTAAATTGCGCTCCTGCTTGAGGAACAACATTCATCAGCTGAATCTGACTGTTACAGTAACCCACTGATCTCGCGCGACCGTGCTGGGGATCGTCTTCATCGTTCTGAAGAGGATTCTGTCATAACAGATTGCTTGCTTGTCCCCGTCAGGACTCTGTCCGTCATCGATACGAAGAAATCTCAACTAAAACCTGTCCCCGTTAGGACTCCATTTGCTGTTTAACCCAGGAAAATCTCGGCAACTCCGCTGGGGATAATTCGTCTGCATTTCCATAAACTGAATCGTCCACGTTAGGAATAATATTCTTCCACGTTAGGAGTAACACCTGTCCACGTTAGGAATTATTTCTTCTGTATCTGTCCACGTTAGGACTAACCCTTTCATCTTTCCACGTCAGGAATCAATCTTCTTTCCGCGTAAGGAGAACTATATCGATCTGTCCATGTTAGGACTCCAGTATCATTTGACATGTCCGCGTCAGGACTCCAATCTTTCCACGTAAGGAATTCAACTTTGGTTCTGAACCTGTCCACGTCAGGACTCAACTTTCCACGTAAGGAGTACATCATTCTTCCACGTCAGGAATCAACTTTTCTTGAATCTGTCCACGTAAGGACCCCAATTTTTCCACGTCAGGAATAATCCATTTCTTTCCACGTTAGGAATCCATTTTTCTTCCACGTAAGGAATGCTCTTGATATGTCCGCGTGAGGACTCAATCTTTCCACGTTAGGAATCAAACCTTGATCTGTCCACGTCAGGACTAAACTTTTCCACGTAAGGAAACACCTTCTCTTTCCACGTCAGGAATCACTTCTTTTCCATCTGTCCGCGTCAGGACTAAACTTTTCCACGTTAGGAATGCACTTATCTCCCCGTAAGGAATCTATCTCAATATGTCCGCGTAAGGACTCAATCTTTCCACGTAAGGAATACCACCTTCTTTCCGATTTGTCCGCGTCAGGACTACATTTTTCCACGTAAGGAATGCCATCTTAATCTGTCCACGTAAGGACTACAACCTTTCCACGTTAGGAATCACCTCTTTCCACGTAAGGAATCCTCTTCTGATACGTCCGCGTAAGGACTACATCGTCCACGTTAGGACCCATTTCTCCTCATTAGGAATAATAATTTCTTTGATTTGTCCACGTCAGGACACTGATCTCGTCTTGATTTGTCCACGTTAGGACTCAGGCGTCTTCGACCCGCTGGGGAAATAAGACTTGTCCACGTAAGGACTCACACCCTGGTCTGATCTGTCCACGTCAGGACACCAACACAAAGAGTAATCACTTTTGTCAACGTCATGACCTCCCATTCCACTAATTTCGAGAAACCGAATCTGTCCACGGTAGGACTAACACACCTCACCAATCCAGGGAAATAAACCTGTCCACGTTAGGACGCCCACTTCTGAAGAAAACCCGCCATTCTAGGAGTAAATTGTCCGCGTTAGGACTTAGTCCTTCAATGATCCTCACCCACAAAACTCCTTAGCACTGACGTAACAGCGACTTTGAGACGAACTCTACTGGGGATGTCTGGAAACCAACTATCGGACGCCTGTTCTGATAACCGGCGGTGGCCTCTGAAATTCTGACTCATGGAACCTGATGATAACTAATTCTGCTTGGGGATAAGGAGACACTTATCCTGGCAACTCTGGTGGGAAAATAAGAGACATCTGCATAAATGACTCTGCTAGAGACAAAGAGAATCTCATCATGCTAACTCTGTGGGGGAATACCGCCGAAACTGACATTATCATTGAATATCTCCTGCCGAGATCTTGACTGTTTGATTGTTTATTTGAGCAAGAGCTCTCTTCACCTGAACTGCTAGAGTACAGAAACTGCTTCAGCAAAATAAATGCTGGAAGGATAATGCCGACTCCGCCGGGGATAGCCAGATGCTACAGAATTATTCCAGCAAAATAAATGCTGGAAAAGTGAAGTCGACTCAGCTGGGGAATTGGGAACCCACCAAACACCTTGTTGAGGTAACCCCCTGCTGGGGAATATAACTTTGCTGGGGAATAGCAGATGTGCACAGTACGACCGGACTTTCTGCTGGAACGTGAACTGATATCACCAGTATCTCTGACAAAATAAATGACAGGACCCCCCATCAACTCTGCTTTGGAGAGCCTTGATCTTCGAGTTCCACTGGAAGGAAAGAACACTTGCAAAGAGAATTCCGCTGGGGATGGGATGATTCTCTTGGGGAAAATCAACTGACTCCACTGGGGGAGAGTACCTGACCCTGCAGGGAAAGATAAACCTGTCTGAATACAGCCTTTCGATCTTAGAATCGCCAAACTCTGCTGAGTACGAATAACTTTTCTGGAGCACGTCCTTTGGATAAGCTACGGCTAGCTGGGAAATTCTATCTTTCTTCAGAAAGAACATGCATGACCTGCGTGGGATCAAGTCTTTCGTTATCGCGATCTTTTGATCATCTTCCTCGTATGGTTATGAAACCTGCAACAACACAAACAAGACAAGACAAGCCTATGCAATCAAATCAATTCAGGTTAGTGACGTTACACTCAGTTAATTCAAGGCTTTAGCAATTGTTGGCAAGGGCCAGTGATGTTATACTCATGCTAGTTTCATCAAACTTAGGCGTTTTATCATGCGCCAAAACAGTAAAGAACAGGCATCAAGTACTGAATAACACATTTTCATTGATCGGGCCCCTGAATGGGCGGAGTTTTTGTACACGGGATATAACTCCTGAAAAGAGGAAGCTACACAAAGCAAATACATAAGTATGCACAAGAAGCATGAATATTTTGACAAATTAAATTTTGTACACATGTCGGCAACTGGATGCAGATGAACACCACGAACTGATCCTCCCATGACTCGTCCGACTCTAACGCTTTCCCGGTATCCCCACTTCTGAAGAGGTTGTATCCGATAACCGACTCCTCAAATGTATTCTCCCGCATTGATGCTCATTGCAATATCAAATTCGGACCGCAGTCATTTGCTTTTCACATCCCTAACTTTTGCGTGAACCGCCCTTTACGGGTTTTCAGTTCACCGGGATACCCTTTTTTGCCGAAGCCGCCCAGTGTAGGTTTTCAACTTCGCGGGTGTACATTTTTTCAATTTTATCCCTAATTTTTGCCCGAACCTTTTTATTCTGTTTTTTGGTTCGCCAGGATGCCCCATTTTTGCCTGGACTCTCTTTTTTTTTTTTTTGTCCAGCGGGTCTATTTCAAGCAAAGTATTTTTTAACTGCGTCCGAATTCACAGGTGACGCAAAGTCTTCTCCGTCCATGGTGGACAACAACAACGCTCCTCCTGAAAAGACCTTACTGACAACGTACGGCCCTTCGTAGTTGGGGGTCCACTTGCCCCTGTGATCTGCTTGCGGCGGGAGAATCCTTTTCAGCACAAGGTCGCCCGTCTGAAAGCTTCGCGGAAGTATCTTCTTGTCGTACGCTTTCTTCATTCGTCTTTGGTACAAACGACCGTATGCCAGAGAAGCTAGCCTCTTCTCATCCATCAAACTCAGTTGATTCAATCTATTCGTCACCCATTCTGCCTCGTCCAGCTGAACGTCCCGCAATACCCTCAGAGAAGGGATCTCAACTTCCAATGGTAGTACCGCTTCCATTCCGTATACCAACGAGAACGGAGTTGCCCCGGTTGATGTGCGTACCGTCGTACGATAACCGTGCAAAGCGAAAGGTAGCATTTCATGCCAATCTTTATAAGTCACCACCATTTTCTGAACGATCTTCTTGATATTCTTATTGGCCGCTTCGACAGCGCCATTCATCTTGGGTCGGTAAGGGGAGGAGTTGTGATGTTCGATCTTGAAATTCTGACAGAGCTCCTTCATCATTTTGTTGTTCAGGTTTGAACCGTTGTCCGTGATTATCCGCTCGGGAATCCCATATCGGCAAATGATATCTCTCTTGATGAATCTAGCCACCACTTGCTTCGTTACATTCGCGTAAGACGCCGCTTCCACCCACTTGGTGAAATAATCGATTGCTACTAGGATGAACCGATGCCCGTTAGAAGCCGTCGGCTCGATCTTTCCGATCATATCGATTCCCCACATCGAAAATGGCCATGGAGATGACATCACATTCAGAGGACTCGGAGGCACGTGTATCTTGTCAGCATATATTTGGCACTTGTGGCACTTCCTTGCGAACTTGAAACAATCCGTTTCCATCGTCAGCCAAAAGTAACCTGCCCTCAGCAGCTTTCTCGTCATAGCATGCCCGCCATCATGTGTACCAAAGGCACCTTCGTGAATTTCCTCCATGAGAAGCTTTGTCTCTTTCTCGTCTACACAACGCAACAACACCAAATCGTGGTTCCTTCTATATAAGACGCCATCCGGGTTCAAATAGAAATTGCCTGCTAATCTCCTGAGAGTCTTCTGATCTTGACTGGATGCCCCAGCCGGATACTCTTTATTCTTCAGGAAATTAAGGATATCAAAATACCACGGTTTGTCATCGGATGCTTCATCGATAGCAAATACATAAGCTGGCCTGTCCAACCGAGAGATAGTGATTTGGGGAGCTTCGTTCCAGAAATTGACCTTGTACATGGAAGACAAAGTAGCAAGGGCGTCAGCCATTTGATTTTCTGCCCGCGGCACGTGATGCAATTCAACTTTGTCGAAGAAAGGCAACAATCTCCTTGCATAATTCATGTAATGTATCAAATTAGGCTGCCGTGTCTCCCATTCCCCTTTGATCTGATTCACCACCAGAGCTGAGTCTCCGTATACGTCTAGATGTTTGATTCGCAAATCAATGGCTT
Source organism: Lathyrus sativus (assembly GCA_963859935.3). NCBI lineage: Eukaryota > Viridiplantae > Streptophyta > Magnoliopsida > Fabales > Fabaceae > Lathyrus > Lathyrus sativus. The sequence continues at coordinate 140,206,669 of OZ012740.1, read as the reverse complement.
CTTCAAGCCCCATTATACAAGCTTCGTATTCGGCCTCATTGTTGGTAACGACAAAGGTCAATCGGGCAGTAAACGGGATGTGCGACCCGTGCGGCGTGGTGATAATTGCCCCTATTCCGCTACCGTAAGCATTCACAGCTCCGTCAAATATCATCTTCCACTGGGACCCCGGCTCTGGTCCTTCGTCTGGCAACGGCTCTTCGCAATCCTTCATCTTTAAGTACATGATATCCTCGTCAGGAAAATCAAATCTCATCGATTGGTACTCTTCAATAGGCTGCTCCGCCAGATACTCAGACAGCACACTCCCCTTTATTGCCTTTTGCGAGACGTATTGAATATCGTATTCAGTCAAGACCATCTGCCACCGGGCAATTCTACCTGACAACGCCTGCTTTTCGAATATATATTTGATTGGATCCATCTTCGAGATGAGCATGGTTGTATGATTCAGCATGTACTGCCTCAAACGCTTGGCGGCCCAGGCTAGCGCGCAACAAGTTTTCTCCAGCATTGTGTATCGAGATTCACAGTCTGTAAATTTCTTACTCAAGTAATAGATCGCATGCTCTTTTCTCCCCGTCTCGTCGTGTTGACCGAGAACACAACCCATGCTTCCCTCAAGAACCGTCAAATACATTATCAAGGGTCTACCTGCCACCGGGGGTATCAAGATAGGAGGCTCCTGCAAATACTTCTTTATTTTATCGAACGCCTTTTGACAATTTTCGTTCCACGTTACAGCTTGATCTTTCTTTAACAGCTTGAATAATGGTTCACACGTGGCCGTTAGGTGAGATATGAACCGGGCAATGTAGTTCAATCTTCCTAAAAACCCGCGCACCTCTTTCTCTGTTTTAGGCGTCGGCATTTCTTGAATCGCTTTTATTTTAGCAGGATCGACCTCTATTCCTCTTTCGCTTACGATAAACCCCAGCAGTTTACCCGATCTCACCCCGAAGGTGCATTTGTTAGGGTTCAGCCTCAGCCTGAACTTCCTAAGTCTTTTAAACAACTTCAACAGATTCACCAGATGCTCTTCCTCCGTCTGGGATTTGGCAATCATATCGTCAACATAAACTTCGATCTCTTTATGCATCATGTCATGAAAGAGAGTCGTCATCGCACGCTGATATGTTGCCCCAGTATTTTTCAAACCAAAGGGCATCACTTTGTAGCAAAATGTTCCCCAAGGCGTTATGAAGGTAGTCTTCTCCATATCCTCTGGCGCCATTTTAATTTGATTATAGCCTGAAAAGCCATCCATGAAGGAGAATACAGAGTATTGAGCGGTATTATCAACTAACACGTCAATGTGAGGAAGTGGAAAATCGTCTTTTGGGCTTGCTTTATTCAAATCTCTATAATCCACGCACATCCGAACCTTGCCGTCTTTCTTTGGCACTGGTACGATGTTAGCAACCCATGAGGGATACTTCGTCACAGCCAGGAAACCAGCGTCCCACTGTTTCTGAACCTCCTCTTTGATCTTCATTGCCATATCTGGTCGCGTTCTGCGAAGCTTTTGTTTGACCGGTGGGCAATCTTCTTTCAGTGGCAGGCGATGCACAACCATATCTGTATCGAGCCCTGGCATATCTTGATACGACCAAGCGAATACATCATTATACTCCCGGAGCATTTCAACCAGTTTTCGCTTGATATCACTCTGCAATGCGGCTCCAATACGAATATTCTTCTCAACCCCTTCCGACCCCAAATTGATAATTTCGATGACCTCATCGTGAGGCAGAATGGCTCTTTCCTCTTGCTTCACTAACCAAGACAGTTCCTCAGGAACATCACTATCTTCGACAACCTCTTCTTCGGTCTGGAATACCGGGTGCTCGAAGTCGGGACGAGTCATAGGTGGTTCAAGGATGTCATCTGAAAATGTTATCCTGCAAAAGGAATGGTTAAGTGCTTCAAAATGCGTATAAAGCGAATAACCACGTTGCCATTTTATTGAAAAATACAAAACAGGAAAGACAGGGATTACAGTATTTGCACATGAAAAAAAACGCCATTTATTTAATGATTAACGCGCAATGTTTATAACAACACAACCCTAAGCAAATCCTGATGCCCCGGGCAAGACATCAGATTATTCAACAATTAATAAAGCAAAGCATTACTGTTTAAAAGTCACAGGAACAAGCTCCTGAATAGACCAGTTGCACAGTCCTTGTCCTGGCGTGCTTGGCTGAATCCAGGCATCCATATCACAGTCGCTGTCTCCTTCATCAGACTCTGAAGCAGCATTGACAGTTTCATGACATACTCCACTGGCAGAGATGGTGATTGATTTTCTGAAATGAGGGGCCCCCACGGAAGGAGTTGATGACGACGGTCGGTACCCCAGTCCAAACCGGTCCATTTTCACAGGAATGTCCAGCACTTTGCCCCAGCCCTTGGCTTCTCCTGCTTCCACTAGCGCTTGGGCTTCTTTATACGATGAGACAGCTATCTCTGGCGCTTTGCTTGGCCCGGGACCCTTGTCCTTGATGCGCAAACCTTCGAATGCCTGGCATGGCGTCTCGTGGATCTCCCCGTCGACTTCCACATATTTAAACGAAGATAGATGGCTGACTAGGATGTCTTCTTCTCCGCACACGGTGACTACACTGTCTCCGACCATATACTTTAACTTCTGATGCAGGGTAGACGTGACAGCCCCTGCTCCATGAATCCAAGGTCTTCCCAGCAAGCAGCTGTACGCAGGCTGTATATCCATGATATAAAACTCCGTTGCAAACACTTCCGGCCCCACTTGCAGAGGCAAAGTAATCGATCCGAAGACTGTTCTCCGCGTGCCGTCAAACGCTCTGACTACCAAATCGCTGGGTGTACACAAAATCCCTCGAACATCCAGCTTCATCATCGCCTTCTTAGGCAGCACATTCAAAGATGACCCGGTGTCAACCAATACGTGCGACATTGTCGATCCCCTACACTCCACAGACACGTGTAATGCCATATTATGATCTCTACCTTTCGGAGTCAAGTCAAAATCGGTAAAGCCCAGACTGTGGCCTGCATTTACATGTGTCAATACTCCTTCGAGCTGATTTACGGAGACATCCTGTGGTACAAAAGAAGCGTCCAGGACTTTCAGCAAAGCGTTTCTGTGAGCTTCCGAACATAACAGCAATGACAAGATAGATATTTTGGACGGCGTCTGCTGCAGATGCTCCACAATTTTATAATCACTTTTTCGAATCAAGCGCATGAATTCTTCTACATCCTTAGATGCTGCTTCTTTTTCATTTGCTTGTACCGGAACATTCTCAACCGCCTTCCCTTTTCCTTTCGCTAGTCTTTCAGCCTCCACTTCAGGAGATATAAAGATCCTGCCACTCCTCGTCATGCCTCCTGAGCCAACAACATTATCCACTATCTCCACTGGCTGCTTGTTAACGTCGATCTTAATCCCATCACAATACACCTCTAGCCCATATGACCATGGGACTGCTTTCGTGTTCTCATACGGGATTGGCCCGGCTTTAGTTATGGTAATCGGTGGTCGCTGAGCTGGTGCTGCAATAGTGATCGTCTTCCGAGGAATCGTCACCGTGGCCACATCATTCCGATTATCCACTACTGCCCCTGCAGGCTCATCAGTTGCCGCTCGATCAAACTGCAATATACCTTCATCAATTAAGGCCTGAATGCCTTTCTTCAAATCCTCACACCCCCCAGCTAGGGTCCAACAGTCTAAACAGTACTCATTACATCCTGGGTAAACACCCCCTTGCAACAGTCGGCTCTTTATCTCGCTCAGCGGCGTCTTTAAATCCTCAACATTCATGATAAGATTCAGACCTTCCTCAGTCAACACGGCGTTCGCCCCATGATTAGGCATGGGTTTCTGGACTATATTCGGACCTGCCGTTCCGAAGTTGATAGACTTGTTGTCCAAAAGATCCTGCACAACGTGCTTAAAAGCATGACAACCTTCTATATCGTGGCCCGGGGCCCCAGAATGAAACTCACAGTGCCTGCTCGCATCGTAGCCGAACGGGGGAGTTCCCGTTATCGGTGCCAGGGTTCTTTTCTCTACCAGATTCAATCCCAACAATGTCTGCAATAAATCAGCATAGTTAGAGGGAGGCTTCTCAAACACCCTTCTCGGTTTATTACCCTGGAATCTTCGCTGAGCCTGCTGTGCCCCCTGCTGAGGCTGCTGCTGCTGTGGCATTGGTTGCTGCTGAACCGGTTGTTGTTGCTGGATTGGTTGTTGCTGATATGGGATAGTAACACTCGACACCTGCTGCGGCTGACGATATTGACTTCTTCCCCTGCCTCGGCCTCGGCCTCGGCCTCCAAATACCGCGCTAGCTTCGCCCTGACGGCGCCCACCATAAGCTTTCCTATTACTGCCAGATGCAGCTGATTCCTCGACTTGGAACTTTCCTTGCTTGATATTACGCTCAATCTTTTCACCCATCAGAATCAGGTCTGAAAAACTAGCCAAAGACGTATGAAACAGCATATCATGAAACAGCCCTGTGAATGTACCAACAAACATATCATTCATTTCTTTATCTTCTACAGGAGGACGGACCCTGGCAGCCATATCGCGCCACCTTTGCGCGTACTCTTTAAAACTCTCCCCCTTCTTCTGCGAAAGCCCGGCCAACTGGACCCGATTGGGTGCCAGGTCGCTGTTATACTTGTAATGGGCTACGAACGCCTCCGCCAATTGCTTCCAAGTCTTGATATCAGTTGGCTCCAACCCCATGTACCACTCTAGGGAAGGGCCCGATAGACTATCCTGAAAGAAATGCATTAGCATTCTTTCATCAGTGGAGTATGCAGACATCTTTCTGTAATAAGCTCGTACATGCACTTTCGGACATGTGTCTCCTTTGTACTTATCGAACGCAGGCGCCTTGAATTTAATTGGCACCCTCAAGCCAGGTACCAAGCCCATTGTTGCCATGTCCAGTCCCACAGCACTCTGGTTTAAGACTCCCTTCATCTGCTCTTCCAGCATTCTAATCTTTTGGGAATCATCCATCGGCCCTTCAAAACCTCCTCCGGAGAAGGCGTCATCCTGCTGATCCTCTTGCCACATACCGTTTCCAGCCCCGTACCCATCGTACGCATTATTACGTCCAGCTCTGTTCTGATTCATTCCCGGACCTCGGCCTCTGTTGCCGTACCCTTGAACTCCTCCAGCAGGACCAACAGCCATAAATCCAGCACCGTTTCCGTTTCCAAAGCCTCCGTAACCCTGATTGACCATACCATAACCATCTTGCCCAAAGCCTTGAGCATTAAAGCCATACTTGCCAGTGTTATCGAATCCCTGATCGTTGAATCCGAACCCAGTATTGACAAAGCCATTGCCTCCGAGATTATCTCTCAAATTGACATCACCCAGCCCAGCATTATGGACAGCAGTTTCATTCCCCACTCCGACGTTACCATTTACAGCAGCGGCAGCGTTGTTGACGTTAGCGGCAGGTATATTGACCACGGGCGGAGCCACTGGCGTGGGAGTGCCGTCTCCATGAGCAGTATCAACCCGGACAGACTGATGATCGTCATTACCATGACCAACGTTGCGAGCCAACAGAGGCTGGACCATGGCCTGCAAATTCTCCTGCCCTTTTGCTATAGCTTCCATGGTCTGCATGAAGAGGGCGAGCTTCTCGCGCACATCCTGCATCTCGTTCTGAATTTGGTCCATGACTTTTCGACAGTTGGAGCGTGTAGAATAGCGGTGCGGATGTTGATCTGGAATCCTGTTAAGTACCTGATACAGAGCAGGAGATAAGACACCATTCAAAGATTACCTGTCATGCAATATGAATATGAATGCAATGCAATGTGTCTATGCATTAGGGAAGTTCGTTCCCCCAGTTCTAGTGCGAAGGTGCCGGTGCAGTGACAGTGCTGATAATAGGAATATCGGAGCTGAATCATAGAAAGCCTCATATATTGCTGAGAGAATCAATAAGCCGAGAGTACAATATCACTGAGAATACAATAAGAAGGCATGACCTCAACCAACAATCCTGGTGATGGTCAGCACTATGCAAATAAAGCATACAAGTTACTACGTGAAATGATCAAATCCTCCCATAAGTCTGGTACTCCTCTATCAACTTCTTGGTCTCCGGATGGCTTGGTCGATCAAGCAGCCCTTCAACAAGCTGGTTTCTCCTCTTAAGGACACGGCGTACATCTTCAGCAGTTTCTTCCCATGTTGCTTCTCCGAAGCAATCTTCTAGCTTTCGCTTCTGAAACACTGCTTCATCTCTGGATTTGATTGCCTTGTTCAGTGCATGCTGGACACTATACCGGTTCATCACTTCCTCCTCACACTTCTTGATGCTAGACTTCAACTTCTCTTCGAGGTCGGAAATTTGCTGCTTCAGCTTATCTTCCCTCTTCTTGTTGTTAGTGAGTGTAGCATTCCAAGTCTTATTGCAAGAGGATATCTCTCGGTGTGCTGCGTCGAGCGCTTTCTTCTTGGCTTCCAGCATGTCATGGGAGCTTCTGAACTCTTGCCCCAGACGTTCACGCTTTTTCTTTTCCTCGGTCAACTCAGCTCCTAACCTGTTTACCAGCTCGATCTGTTGTTGGAAAGCATATACGGCCTTGTTTTTCTCGCTGCGTGCCTGGGCTAGCTCTTGCTCTAACCCTTCATTAATCTTCATCAAGGCTTCTTTCTCCTTCACAACCTGCTCATAGGCTTCTCTAGAAACAGTAGTCGGCTCTGCTATCGGAACGGGAACAAGAATTGGTGCATCTGGAAACGGCATCTTCAACTGACTAGCCCTCTCCTGAATCCAAACTCTATAAGGTGCATAGGCCTGGCAATCGTTCTTTCCTAACAGTGGCTTCCCTTTGCGGTTAATACGCGTCCAGGCATGTTGCAACTTGGCTAATAACTCCCCCTTCACGTCTCCGGTGAAGTACAGAGATTCCTGTACTTCTTCCTCCTGAGGTGGATTCTTCAGTGCATATCCGAACTGGCGAATGAATAGAGATGGGTTGTAATTGATACACCCTTTTCTTCCTATCAGCGGCACATTAGGGTACCCAGAACAGCTGAAGATGAGCTCGGATCCCAACAAATCTCGATCAAACCACACAACGTCTTCGGAAGATAGCCTCATCAGGCGTTCTGACCAACTGGCTGAGGTTGCACTATCTACAAATGGTCCCTTCGTGGGAAGGTGACTCTTGAACCACATATTCAACAGAGGAGTACAGCAGTAAACAACTTTTCCTCTTCGGTTCTCATTCTTATAGTGCAATGAGTGGTAGAAGTCTCCGATCAAAGTTGGCACTGGGTTGCCTGCAGCAAACAAATAGAAAGCATCCAAATCCACAAAGTTGGGCAAGTTAGGAAACAGCACAATTCCATAGATGCATAAAGCCAGAATAGCATTGAAAACCACCCAACAACCGTTCTTGGCGTACTCTCGAGCTTTGGCGACTAAGAAATCCAGAGAGAAACCTGACACCCCAAGCCAAGAAGTCAATAACAGATCTGCAGCGTTCATATGCAAGGCTTTGGCTAAGTCCTCCAGCTTGGGCTCAGCAGCAGAGTGAATAAAGGGAATCTTGTTCTGCACAGGAAGCTCAGTAAACTCCACATACTCCTCAATGGTAGGCCCTAGAATGAAGTCAGCAAAGGTAAAGCATCTCAATGCAGGGTCATAGAACTGCATCAAGGTGTATAGCCCGTTTATCTCGTCAGCAGTGGGCTTACAGACCAATCTCAGTAATCTCCCATGGCTCATTCTGAAGCTTCTCCTAACCTCCTCATCAGCAAGAGATATCAGACCGAGTAAAGGGGTAATGTCAGGTGCAGGCAGCTTATACGCAACTGTTTTCCTCAAACCAGCCATAATCAATACTCAGAAGTCCGGGCACTAGAACTAGGGAAATGCAAATGCACCTGCAGCACAGACACACGTTAGTGAAATGCAAATGGTAATGGATATGCAGGCAATGCAATGCAAGTAACATGCAACAGGGACCAAAGCTGTAGCTGAATAGCCTGAACCCAATCAAGAAATCTCAGATAGACCCTCCAGAAGTCCTCAAACCCTGGTCTCAGATAGACCTAACACAAAGCTCCATTACTGGTCTTTGATGGACCTCAAACCATAACTCCCACTGGTCTCTGGTAGACCTCAAATCACATCTCTAATTGGTCTCTGACAAACCTCAGAACACATCTCCAAATGGTCTCTGACATACCTCATAACTCTCCATAAATACCCAGGATCTCTGATCGAGAACAAACCGGTATCTGAAGGTCTGGTTACCTGCATAACCCCAAATCCCCTCACAGGTGGGTGGCCCTATAACTGGCACAAGGTACGGCATCCTATGCGGTCGTCGGCGTCACAGACTTTCAGGGTTGATGATACGATTCCCAGAAGGAGTGGCATCATCAATTCCTGAAGAGGCCTCACTTAGCCAACTTCCAAGTGATCGGTCCCCGGAGTCGACAATTCAGCTGACCAACAACCCCTTCGACCCAAAGGGTAGAAAAAGAAGCCAACCAGAAGAACCTCGTCCGAGTGTAGATTTCATGAGACACTAATGCAAGCAAAGCCGGCACGCGCCCACTACTTTCTACGCTAATTCTAGGTGCACTCAAGCCCAGGTCCGGCTTATCTCTCAATATCAGAACACCCGTCACACCCCAAATACAGCAATAATAATCAATATACAAAGCTGAAAATACAAGGTTAGAAATATACAATAACTCCATACAAAATCCTCGACGGGAAAACAAGCGCTAGGATTGACTCGCTCAAAGGGACGTTGGATCCCAAATGCATAAGAACCATCGCAGTTCTTAGCAGCCAGGGGACGTTGGATCCCCAGCAGAGTCGCCAGCTGTCGCTACTGCGAAAATCGGCGCCGGCTGAACAGAAGAGTCGCCACCGCGCGTTATTTATCCCACGGGAGGGAAAGGAAACGCTCAGAGTAAACCTCGCACAACACGGGAAAGGTATGGTCATCGCAACCAAAACCTGGGTTCGGGAGTCGGTTACGCAAGGGGAAGGTATTAGCACCCCTCACGTCCATCGTACTCGATGGGATCCACGCTTGTTTTCGGGTATGGATTGTTATTCTATCTACGCTAAAGGTCAAGGGTTAAAAGGAAAAAAAATGAAAACAAAATGACTCGGCAAAGTATCGCACTTTATGCCTACGTATTCCCGTCTGGAACGAGAAATCAGAGTCAACGTAGTTCGCCTACCTACGGGAAAGGAGGGGAAGGTTGCTCGCTAGGATATCGCATCCTATGCCTACGTACTTCCACACAGCATGGAAGATCAGAGCAAACGTAGTTCGGGCCACGTACGACACAAGTCTGTCTTGATTGATTTTATTCCTTCTGAAAAAGGTTTTTCTGATTAGCGGTCCAAGCGGACAAAAATGACGTTTTGATGAGTTCACATTCTTTTACGAAAGAAGTGTCTTTTATTGTGTTTGAAATCTTTATGTGTTTTTCTGTTTGTTTTGAGAAAGAAAGAGACAGAACTCTAGCCTACGGTTGCGAAGGGAAACAAACTATCCTAATGTTATCATGCATGGGTTAAGACCTAGTGTCTATCATGCTCCTCTCTTGCACAGAGAGAAACAGAGATCCTACGGGATAGGCATAAACAGAAACAATATCAGATATATACAGTAAAACAGTAAAATGCATGGATGCAACAGCACAAGCGAGGCAAGGGAGTCCCACTCAACCTCGAACCTAGAAAACAATAGGCAAAAGTGAACAGGCTTCACCTTCAACCCAGCAGGGTAAACAGCAAACAATACAGTCAGGAAAACCACTCAATACATCAAGAAATGGAATACAGCAACAAAATAAACAGCTTCAGCAGCTCTGAGTTAACATCTGGCTTCAAGCAATCTCCAATCAGCTACAGACTTCAACAAGCATCAATCTCCATCTCCATGACCTTCAGGCAAGGGCTTTGATCACCATTCTTCTATCTGCAATGGCTTTTCTTCAAGCTCAAACCTCCAGGATGAGGGATTAGTCACAAGAGTGAAGAGAATGAATGTTATACAGTTAATTACCTACCAAGGGTGGTTCATCAACTGTTAACATTAAACAGAAAGTTTCCTCTCAAAAGTTCTATCTTTCAAATATATTCACTGATCCTTCCAAAGGAAGGAGGTGGATATTTGAAAGAGACTTTGAATCATAGAGAAAGGATGGATGCAGCCAAGTCATTCCATGTTTGAGAAACAATCTTTCTAATCTAGAGCTCTGCCTAGCTCCTAAACCCTAGTCTCCTCAGCATCTGCTAGCAAGAACCTCCTCTCCAACTCTGGCAGTTGATCTTCAATCTTTGAATCTCCAATGGTCTTTATCTCCACAAGTCTTCAGCTTCCACAGGGCCCCAGACAAACTAAATACCCAAGCAAGCAAGCAATAATCCCCAGAGGGCACACCACACCAGTCAATCAGATACACAGACAGTATAATAGTAGTAGGGGAATCCTTACTTTTCTCTAAGGGAACTAATAGCTACCCATAACCCCTATAGTCCCATAACTAATCTAGTTAAACCCTAAGTCCTAAGGGAAATGAAATCAAACTTCCTAAGTCATCACCTAAAACCCTAATTTTGTTCATGATGTTCAAACCTATTTTAATCACCTAAAATTAACCTCTAAAAATTGGAATTAAAATATTTCTACAAGTTGAATATCTCATCTAAACAATATAAAAAGAATGACCAAAAAATATTAAAGCATGTAATAGAACAAAAATTATTAAAATGATGCATGAAATGAATCTAATTAAAATGACATTTATTTAGAAAATATGGAAAAAATAGGGAATAAAAATAAAAATGCAATTTTATTTAATGAAAATTTTCTAGACATTTTAATGAAAATGATGTAAAAAGAATGGACTGAAATGCATTTTTTATGAATTTATTATGAATTAATGAAAATTGGTAAAATTAAAATGAATTAAGAAATAAAATTGAATTAAAATGAGGGAGGGGGTATGAATAGCAGGCGTGCTAGTTATGAATCCATTGGGCCAGGCAGACAGGGGGTGTAGGTAGCGTTTTGGTTAAGGCCCAGAACAATTCAGAAATATTAAAAATAACAAACGCGCAGGGGGTGAGGAAAGTATCAGATTCACGTTGAAAATGCAATGGGCCTAATAGCTGGGGGTGGGAATAACAACATAAACTCAGGCCCGCCCGTTTCAATTAATGAAACGGCGCGTTTTGGCCAACTCATTTCCCTCCAGATTCTGAATCAAATAATAGCCATAGGATCACGCTCCAAGTCAAAAGTCTTACGCCCTATAAACGGCCACGATTGTATCTTCCCCAATGGTTCTGTTAGAAACTAGGGTTTGGACTCCATGGCCACCATGCACGAGCAAACTTCCATCCCTCTGTTCTCCATCTCCAGTCCATGAATCAACATGCCATAAACATGAAAGTTACTCAGAATTCTTCCCTCTACAATCCTATGGCACTAGATCAATTTGAAACTCAACAATTCATTCAACCCGATCGATGCAAATTCTGATCACCATGGATATACACTGAGGTGCACCATCACAATTCTCCCTCAAACTTGCACTAATCTAACCTACAACTAATGGTTATTAATCTGCGCTATCAATCTAACATTCTAATGCACTAACCTAAGAGATTTAAACCCTAACAGTTTATTGCACCTGCTAACAACCATCACCAAATCACTCCAAACTCAACCTAATTGCTCTACTAACCTCCTACATTACGTCTAAACTAACAAAGCTATGCCTAACTAACTGAATCAAGCAATTTGAATGAAAACATACCTGGTGTAAAAGCTTGAAAACAGCTATGGAAGATTGAGGATCTGAGGCTTCCAAGGCTTGGATCTTGATCTATCAACTCAGTAATGGATTCTGTATGCAATGTTGTGATGATTCTTGGCTTGAATTATGCTGTCCACTTGAAACTCCAATTTTGATGTTGATGATGGAAGTGCTCGAAAATGGATGATTCACACTTGATTCTTGATTGAATTATGATCTATGATGATGATTGAACAAGATTGAATTGATGTGGATGAGAATTGGTGAAGAATTTGTGAGATTGGAATGAAACTTCAAAGAGAAAGAATGAGAAAGTTTGTGAAATTCTTGGTGAAAAATGAAGCCAACCCTTGATCAATGCTCATTTCATGAATATATAGACCCCAAATGAACATTCTAGATCCATCTTGCACATTCCCTTGCCTTCCAACTTTGATCCATTTTGGTTATGTTTCTTCAATTACAAGTAACCAAAGATAACTTTCTTTTTTCCTTCTAAACTCAAAAAAGTGTTTGAACCATTGTTCTTAGAATTGTTTTTCCATTCAAAATCATATATTGGAAGTCTCCATTTGGACTCATAAATCTCCCAAACCATTTTCCATCTTGAATTTATTCACTTTATAAGCCATTTTAGTTCATATTTTGACCAATTATGCAACTTCATGTTATGAGCTTCTCCAATAACTTGTGACCTTCTTTCTAGACTTAAAATCCCATTTGGAGCAAGTTTGATGTTGTAAGTTTTTCCATTTGAGGCCTCCTTGTATGAGTTTTGGACATAGGTTAAAATGACCTGTAATTCACAAATGCCCAAAATACCCTTTGCTTGTCAAGACCATAAGTTGAGTTCTCCACATCATATGAAGGCATGCTATACCATTCTAGAAAGCTAAGACAATGAGGAACAATTCTTATGTTGACCAAGAATTCATTTGCAATCTCCTTGAGGGGCAAAACTAGCTTGGAAGTCAAGTCACTTTCACAGACAAAAATTCAGATACCTCAGATGACCTGTAACTTGCAAGGACCATAACTTGAGTTCTATAAATCTCCTTGAGGTCTTCCACCACTCAAATTAAAGGTCTTGAGATCCTCTACAAGTTTCATGTTGGCCAAGAAGCCATTTGAAGCTAGCATTTTGACTTATCTTGCTTGGAAATTTGACCTAAACTAGGGGATTTTACAGAGAAACCCTAATTTAGTAACTCCTCTTCTCCTTGATTTCTCTTGAATTCTCCTTGGCATATCTCCATATCCTTCTTCATAGGTTCAATGATGAACCCCACATCTCTCCAATAGACTTGAACACCCCTTAAATCAGTCAATTGACCTAGGGTTGACCTGGGGTTGACCCAGATGAAACCCTAGTTGACTGCCTTCAACTATAGCTCTTGTGCTTTCATCAATGACTTGTCTCCTTCTCCAAATGACTTTCTAAACCTCTCATAATGTCTAGATGCTCTCCATGCCTTCACTTCACAGCTCACAACCCTCTTGTTGATCCTCAGATACCCTCAGCTAGGAGATGGACTCAATGCTTGATCTGCTGAACTCTTTGCTTTCAAATTCTTTCCTGATGACTTGAATGAGATTGAATCAGGATAATAACCTCTTGATAGGCCTCTAGAGATGAGAATAATGATTGGTCCCCTGTTGAATGACTTGCTATGCTTATGCTATGCAGATGGTTAGTCTATGTACATGACTCTATATGCAAATGCTAATGATAATGAAACATAAACCAAGGAGAATAAGGTTGGGCAAATTTTAGGGTGCAACAACATGAAATGAAGAAAATTAAAAGAAATTAACAAGCGCGCGTGGCAAATAGTAAAAATAATCAGTTCATTTCAATGTTTGGGCCAGAAAGGGGGTGTGAAGAGCATCTGTATACTAAAGCCCAATGCCTTGAATTAATGGAATTCATCTCACAAATTAATAGAAAGATGCACACGCGAGGACTTGAACTCGCTTCTTCTTGGTATATGCAGCGAAGAAACAAGCCTGGGATTTTCATTAAGCCAAAACGGTGCGCATAGGGGAGGGGGTATGTGGCGCAATCACTGCCGTTGGATGGACGCCTGAGTCAAAGTCTCCCTCACAAATGGACGTCCTAGATTACGTCTTCTTCAATTCAAATTTCTGTAACTTTCCAACCTGCGCGCGCGAAGGCCACCACCAGTGGCTTTTCCGGCCACCATCACGCAACCCTAACTCCCTCTACAGACCACCAATTTCCACGAGTTCTACATGAATCTTGTCCTAAATTTCACCAGGGATCCAACCATACCACTCGTTCATTCTAAAAACACAAGGTTCGTAAAAACACAATCTCAACCGAAAATGGCATCAACCCTAAATTGTCACTAATCTTCAAATTAATTATCCAGAAAGCTTCTAGCAATGATCTACATTGAATCTAACCTATCAAAACCTAAAGAAACTACATGAATAAAGCCATAGGATGAGAATTACATGCCTGCAAATTTTGAATGCACAAAGCACTGAAACCTTCAAATCAACCTTCAAGAATCTCCAGATACCTTCACCAACACCAAATGAAACTTCTGTATGCAACAAATTGGATTGAAACTCTCTGAATCCTTGAATGCGATTTTGACTTGCAAGCTTTGAACTTAAAGTGCTCTCTCACGATTTTGCAATGATCTTGGCTTGAATTCTATCTGGAATCACTCATACACTCAAGAGGAAGATGTTGAAAGCAAGAATTTGGATGGAAATGGATCAAAAGTGTGTAACCGAATTTGATTTGCAAAAAGAAAATTCAGAATGCAATCTCTCTATTCTCTCTCAATTTCCACCAACCCTGGCCTTGATTCAGTTCTAATGCATATATGGAACCAGTAGGAATGATCTAGAAGTTTCTGGAACCATCTATATGAGATATCCAATATCTCTTGCTCTTGAATTTTTCATCTCATGCTCATCCATGACAGTTCTGCTTTGGCTTGTTACAGCACCTCATTCTCATCCAAATTCTCCTCAAATGACATTTTGAAATGACCTGAATTGATTGGAACCTTGGTTTTGATCTTGTGCATAGTTTGGCATATGTAACTTACATCATAAGCTACCAAATGCAAATCTTTGAATTGGGCCTCAAATGAAAAAACTACTATTTCCATTGTCTCTAAAATGTATTTTCCAATCAAAATGACCTATAAGTTTGTATCATTTGGACATAAATCAATTTATTTGAATTTCTTGCCTTTTATGCCTTTTAATTCTTTCTTTTTTCAAAATTTCTTGAACCAAGCCTCTCCTTGAGCCATTTCAATGCCTCCTTGATGCATGGTCAAGGTTAAAACCCCATTTTGAGCAACTTTCTAGTTGGACAAAATTTCATTTGAAGCCCCTAAGTTGGTGAAAATGGCCTATGATCACAAATGACCTATAATCACCAAATGTCCAAAATACCCTTGACTTGTCAAAGCCATAACTTGAGTTCTAAAAATACTATCAAGGACTTCTAGTACTCTATAGAAATCTAAGAGGATAAGGAACAACATTCATGTTGACCAAAAGTTCATAGGAATCATCCTTCTAGGGAAAAAGTTTCACGCAAGTTGGTTAACTTTCAAGCTCCAAATTCACATTCCTCAGATGACATGTAACTTGTTAAAGCCATAACTTGGGTTCTAAAAATCCTATCAAGGACTTCTAGAACTCAAATTAAAGCTAAGATCATGCCCTAAAACAATCATGTTGGGGGTAAGATGATATGAAAATCACATCTTGAGCTAAATTGCCTTGAAGATAGGGGTCAAACTAGGGGATTTTACACTGTCAAGCCTTAGAAACCCTAGCTTGAAACTTCTCAAACTCTTCAATCATGATGAGTTAACCTTGAAATAATTCTTGGGACATCTCAATGTATCAATCCATGATCACATGGCTCTTGAATTGATTCTCAAACTTTTTCAAATCATCAGTTGACTTAGGGTTGACCCAGTCATACCCTAGCTGCACCACTCATGGCTAAGCCTTCTTAATCTTGCACAATGACCTGTCTAGACCTCAAAGTGGTCTCCAACACTTCTCATAAGCTCTCTCAAGACCTCAAGTCCAACTTCATGGCTTCAGAATCATCTGATGGCTTTCCACAACTTTCAAGTTAGGAGACATACACACTTGGTTTCAACCACTCTTTCTGAGGCTCTCTCAACTTCTCTGACAAGGATATCAACCCTTGAACACTTGAATAACCTGCTTAGCTAGCTTCAAAGTCTTGTGTAGCCCTTGATTGGTAATAATACTTCTTGATCTCCTGCACACATGTCAATGAAATGCAAATGATAATGCTAATGTGAATGAAATGAAACATAAGCTAGGTAAAGAAATGTTGGGCAAATTTTGGGGTGCAACACAGTGCACCATCAATTCGTCGTTGTCAATATAAGCAGCCATCTTTCGACAAAACATCGTCAAATGGTATCTTGGACAACTAACAACCTTGTAAACTTCAAAGACAGGAATCTTGAACTTCGGAGGAATGATTACACCTGGAACCAGACATAGGTCACGAGCATCAAGGTCAGATGCATTCACTTCTTTCACTATTTTCAATTGTTCTTTGAAATCACGAAATTCTTTCTCCATTGCTATAAATCTAGGATCATCCATCTTTTTATCAATACGGATATTCTGAAGATTAGGTACAGGCTGTAGAGGTTGGGAAGCTCCTTGGACAGGCTGAAGTTGGGTAGGAGCATCCACTTGTTGAACATTGTTGTCAGAGGGAAGATCAAATAACGGATTGTTCATAATTCTGAAGCTAGTCATGGAATCCATATCCTTCGTCCTCTTTACTATCCTTTGGTATTACTTCAAGCTTGGTCAAATGGTCGAGATGTCAACTGACAGACAAAGACAGAGGACCGGATAAGCCACAGAAGAGTAGAGATATATGCAAAATGCTAAATGCATAATGCAATTGCAAAAATGAAAGGTTCCATGGAACTCAAGTTCTTATAAACGTTACAGAATACCATATAAAATTCATTTGGTTATCTTTTGATAATGTATTACAGGGAAACATTCTTATAAGAGTCCTTACTTAATAGCTAATTAAAAGCTAATACAGCCCTAAGGAAGTCCTTCATCATGCTATACTTCTCTAACTGGATCTTCTTGAAGATAAATTTTCCATGATCAACGTCTAAAGATTAGTTTGATGGAGGAAAATAAATCCTCCATCTCTTCTTTTGTTTTTGTTGGAAGTAAGAAATGAATCCCTTGTTTATTTGGATCTTCAATGATAATGAGAGTCCCTTGAACTTCTAAAGATCCTCCATGATAAGGGAGCTTCTTGTATTTGTCTTTTTGAGTTTTTTTTCAATCGGTGCCCTTAACTTCCTTAGGACATCCAAGTCAGGACTCTTAGAAGAATGTTTCAAAAATATTTCTTTTGTAATCCTTATTGGTTTCTATAATATTTATAAATAAACTAAGAATCCCACGAAACCTAATGTATTGTGATGCCATATGAATGCAGCAAACATAGGTACGCACATAAGGACACACAAAAGATAAACAAACAAAAGGGAGACCCTAGGTTTGCAACAAGCATGGAGCAAAGGTATACCCATTCCCAAAGGACATGGACTAAAGATTGATTGTACCTGCGAAACAAGGTTCTAATAAGGTTCCCAGAGTCATTAGCTCATCTTTCGGATATTATCAACTTCCCAAGTACTCGGGGGTTAATAATATTCTCAAGAGAACTTCTTTTGAGCGTAGTATCGCGTAGCACTATTTCGGGGGTATCCCCTCATAGTCCCGCACTACATCCTAATAAAGGCCAAAGTAGGGTTAAGGTAACTACGGTCCTCAATATCATAGGCTCCAACATCGAATATAGTGCATGTTTTCACGATTAAAGACTCGTTCAACAATACATCTTTTGAGAGGGCCTCAATTGAGCGTGATTTTCAAGTCAGCTTGGTCGGGATTCCACCCCATATAAGCCTCTTTGAACATATCACTATCCTATCTCAAGTTCACTCAAGTCCGGGTGTAGGACTTTGTCTCACCACTCAAAGGTATCAATCCAAAGGCAATAAGTAAACAAGTAAACAATTATACAAATAACAAAGCAATAAACAAGTAGAAAGAAGATAGGGAAACCCCACTGAAGGGTCCCCAACAGAGTCGCCATTTCTGTCGCGGTGAAAATCGGATACCAAACTATTGATTAGTTTGAATCTTTATTTCATTTTGCAACCGAACTTTGATTTGTCCAAAGGAAGGGATAAAAGATCGAAATTCCCACAATGCAATGCAAATGCAAGCTAGAGAGTTATAGGTTCAGGGGTCGGTTAAACTTAGGGAAGGTACTAGCATCCTAAGTTTCTGTAGTACTCTACATGAACCTCTTGTTTTATGTTTGTTTATTGCTAAGTGTTCATCTGCTTAAGGTTGAAAGACCCTAGGGGTTTATTTCTAAGTATACTCGATAAGATGTCGTATCTTATGGCTACATATCCTTACGGGAGTGGAATCAGAGTATCTGTAGTTCCCCTAAAGGGTTAGAGGAGTTCTTTGACTGTGGTCAAAGTTCCTACGGGTTTAGGGTAGTTGGTTGATTGATTTTAGGAGAAGAGATGCTTTATCATTTTAGGGGAGATATAACCGCCACAGGTTGTAGGAAAATAGTCTTTGTGTCGTCTTAAGAAAAGGGCTCAAGTACTCGGATTGTTTGACGAGTACGCCTCTATCTCTCTTAAGAAAAAGTCCCTACATGTCGATTGTATTGTTGTGGGGTGGAGATTTTATCTCACTTAAGATGATTAACATCTTTCTCAAATGTGTTGGAGTAAATTGTATTGTATTGTTTGAATTGTTTTCCTATGTTGTAAAAGATAAAAGGACAAGGTCCTTCCTATAGGTAGATCCTAAACTTAAGAAAATCGACTTGAATGGGATCAAGGATCAAAGGGGAGAATGATGTAAACGTGAATGCATACGCACGATTGTTGGGATCATGCGCAGATTCTTCCTTTGGACGGAATGTGATGCGTGAATATAAATTGATAATGATGTAGATTACTGTAATGTAAATTGCTGAAAATAAATTGCGAAAAAATAAAGCCATACACACGCATGAAAGCGCTAAGTGTGTGAAAGTGTGAATTGTGACTGCTCGAGTGGAGACGCAAGTGCACGATTTGATTGAATTACAATGTTGATTTTATTTTAAGGGGTGTCTGATTTGTTTTGAGAAAAGTTGAATTAGTTAATAAAAGGGGTGATATTGATTTTAGAAAAGGTTATATTTGAGAATAGTTGATTTAATTTTAGGTGAATTTGATTAACTTGAGGAAGGTTATCTCTAAGGAGAGTATTGACTTATTTGATAAAAGTTTGACTTTAATAATAATTTTATAAAAATGTTTGGTTGTGATTTGATTTTGAGGAAACTAATAATTAATTTATTAATAAAAGATTAATTTAGATAATAAAGGTTTGTTATAATTTGTTGTAAAAGGTTGTTTTAAACGTGAAATGGTTTAGTTCCTAATTTTAAAGAGAAGATTTCTTAAATAAAAAGAAAAAAAGGTTTTACTTAAGTTATGAAATAGATTTAGTTGAATAATTTATAGATTGTCATGAAGTAAATTTTTAATAAAAATAGTTTTATTATTATGAAATGGTTTTTTATTATTGCAAGGGTTTATTATAAAAAAACTAGGAGTTGAAAAGGGTTTTTATTATTATATAAAAAAAGTTGTGGATAATTTTATTATAAAAGGATTAAATTAGATAAGGGAGTTCCTAATAGGCTAATTAGAAAAAAAGACAGATTTTTATGTTTTTTTAGAAAAAATATTAATTTAAAAAAGTTATTATTTTAATTAAAAGATTGATTTGAAGTTAAATTAATTAGAAAAAAGGTTTTAATTATCTCAAAAAAACAAGCTAATTATAAAATAGTTTTGGTTTTCATTTGTTTTAACGAGCTAGTTATTATGAAATAGATTAATTAGAAATGCAAATGGTTTAGTTATTAATAAGATAAGTTGATTTAAGAAAAGTTTTGCTGAATAATTATTGTTATAAAAAAAGATATTATAAAGGTTCATTATTAAATTGGTTAATGAAAATATAAACAGGTTAATTAAGTAAACAGAGAATTAAGAAACTAAACAAGGTTAGTGGGCGGATGGATCCTGTGTGTGCGAGGGTGTACAAGTTATGGTGGTCAAGCGCGATACTAGCCGTGTGATGACGTCAGACGTTGGATCTGACAGGTGTATGTGAGGTGCATGGTAATTAGTGTGTGTGCGTTACCATATAATTACAACAATAAGAGACAAAATTAAAATACACGGGAAAACCCTAATCCCAATTGCTCCGTCTCATCGCGACATTCTTCGATCTTCTTCCTCTCTCAACGCTCTTCTTTCACTTCGTTCCTCCTCCATCTCTCTGTCTTCTTCTGATTTCTTCTCCTCTTCAATCTCTTCTCGAACTCTCATCTTTTCCATTATACCTTCTCCGCTTCCTTGCTCTTTACAGCCTCGCTACACAAAATCAAACAAAGAAACATCATAAAGCGTTAGCAGAAAAATCTCACATTTGAACAATGGGTCTTCGCAGGTCTCCCAATGGCGATTGAGGGGTGAGCGGAAGGAGGTTCGAGACAGCGTGACTTTGAAGGTCTGGGTGCAAATCTGGCGGTGTGGCGATTTCCGGCGGTGGTTTGTGGACGGAGATGTGAGGGTTTCGAAGGTGACGATGACAGAAAGGGGAATGGCGATAAGGGGTTTCGTGGTAATAGTGGTGTGGGGGTTTGAGGTCGCGATACCGCGGCGGAGATTGTAACAAGATAAGTGTTTATTACTTTTCTCTTTACTGATTTTAGGGTTTTGAAAAGGTTTCTGTGGCTCGATTGTGTCTGTGAATCCTGTGTGTATTTTTTTTCTTTCTTTGAATTCCTCTCAATTCTTCTCTTTATAAGTCTCAAACGACTCTTGAGTTTAATGGTGATGATTGAGCTGTCGGTTCTAATTGGGGAAGGAGATAATGCTTGTAAAGTTATTTCTATTCCGGTCTGGATACGTTCTGAACTTGTTCCAATTCAAATTGGTTGTCCTTGAATGCATTGAATTAAAATCCCTGAATATTTGGAAAGAGTTTGAATTGGCCTTATTTGAGTCGAAGTCAACATTCTAATGTCCTTTTCCTCTTTTTCAGGCTCAGACAGTTTGAAAATTTTGGTGTTTATGACCTCTTAGTTAACTTTTGTCTTGGAAACTTTAAATTTCTTTATTTCAGGTGTACCAAGATCATTGATACATAACTTTGTATCATTCCACACATTTGATATCGTGAGAGGAAAAAAAAACCTTCAGCTGGTTTGATTCTTGCATTCTGCAGCAAAACAATCACATGATCTTCAACAAGGTTGGAGTGTAACGTAAGCGGCCGCAATTTGATGAAGATAGTGAGCCTCTCTAGCAAGGTTAGATTTGGCTTCCTTTGATTTCAGTCTTGTTTTCCTTGCTAGTATTTTGTATTTTAGAAACGGATCATGGCCCAAGAACTTTAATATTTTTCATCTTTTGAAGCGAGAACATTTCATTAATTCTTTGTTTCCATTTGTGCAGGTTGAATGTACTCATCGATTGGAGTGGTAAAGTTGTCGTATTCCTCCAAGTCACCAGACCACTCCATGTATATGTTATAGATGAAAGTGAAATAAGCTGGAAACCATCCGCTTGACACTTCTCTGTTTCCGAAAGGATTGTCGTAGCTCTGCTCCCTCAACCTCGCAGCTGTATGCATAACTTTCAGACTTCCATGGGTTTGAAACCTATCACATGATTGCGGTATGATGGAATTGCGCTATTGCTGCTGCTTATACTTCTTTTTTAATCATAATTAATTGTGTATGTTGGTTTGGTTCGCGCAATTCAATTGGTAACCTTGTGTTGTTTTTCAGTCCTAGAGATAGAAGCACGGGACAACTTCAAATGAGTGCAATCAATCAGATTTACTTCTCATGCATCCTGAAGTTTCACCAAGTACACCCTTGATTGCGAGCCTCTTTGTCCGGTGTTAAAACGAGAGTACCAAAGATCTGAAACAAATGTCTATTGAAGTGATCAATTGCATCCTCAACAACAGGTGAAATCACTTTTGCTCGCCACTCAAATTTTGCAACTGCTTTAGGATTTTCGGTATACTTCTTTGAAGACTGAATGTTGGTGGAGCTTGCTGTTCTCAAATTATCATGTCTGGAACTTAATGCATTTTCAAGAAGGTCTCCTTGTTCATTAACTTGTCTTGAATCAAATCCTAAATATGAGATAATTAATTTGCAGGTGTTATTCTTGCAATCCTTATTTTCCGCAGCATAACAGTTATAATGTGGCGTGAAGTTGTGGAAGCTAGTAACTTATACGGACGACGACAGCTTGTGAAGTGGGGAGTCAATGCAGTGCTATTAGTGGCTGTTGTCTGTAACCGGGTTCTGGTATCCTATATGAGACCAGAACTTGAAGCTCCCATGTTAACATTTGTTGTTGGTGGGTTTGTGAATGCCCTGTGGTCATGAGATGCCAAATGGTCTAGAACTTCTGTGTTGGTTAGTTGCTGTGAAGAACTGGTGATATGAGATACTCCCGGCTGGTATTGAATGGTGGGTCCATCCTTGGTGGTGCCGGGATCCATTCTGAGTTGTCAATACTGCAACCTCGGTATGTTATCTCTTGACGTGTATTTTTTGCATCGAGTTTTCTTTGCTGTCAACGACTTTTTTTCAAGATGAATTAAGAGTCTCTGATATAGTTTTGATACCCCTGCAGTTGGTGTTAAACACTCATTGATCCCACCACTTCCGAAGTAATCAATACCATGTGAAAGCTGTGGATTTCTTGTGTCGGTAGCTGGTCGGCTTGTCACGTCCAAAATGCTAGCGTTACGCTCGCAAGAATGGTCTTAATTATTACAAATATCCCTTCGAACAAAAATCGCTTGCATCATGGGAGTTGCTGTTGTTTATTTAGGGCATTCTGGGTTTTCTGGTAAGGGGTGTGCTTGCAAACAACACCTTTTGGGAACATGGGAAAGATACATTGTAATGCTAGCCTTTTAAATTTCACTTT
The DNA here is from genome assembly GCA_963859935.3 of Lathyrus sativus. Lineage (NCBI taxonomy): Eukaryota > Viridiplantae > Streptophyta > Magnoliopsida > Fabales > Fabaceae > Lathyrus > Lathyrus sativus. The sequence goes on along the minus strand of OZ012740.1, from coordinate 140,183,707 downwards.
CCATGTGAGCCGCTGTTGTTTACTAAGATGTAACAGTAGGCGTGGTGACAAGTTTGATAAACATGGTTATGATATGAATTAATCCTTTGTTTTAATCGCAGCAGGTTTACAATTTTCCTTAATTGAGTTAATCTAAATTCAGTCAAATATTATATTGATAAAACGAGTGAAACATGTGACTCTAAATGATACGCCCCTGAGTAGGGTATTCTGAAGGGATGATTGTCGCTTGTGCGAAAATAAGGTGCCGGCATGACAGAAGAGTCGCCACCTTTCGTTATTTATCCCTCAGAGCGGGAAAGGAAACGATCGGAAAAACCTGACGAAAAAGGGTAAGACAAGGTCATCGCAACCATTGTCTGGGTTCGGGAGTCGGTTACGCAAGGGGAAGGTATTAGCACCCCTCACGTCCGTCGTACTCGACGGGATCCACGCTTGTTTGTTTACTTGGACGGGTTGGTTCTAATCTATCTACCTATCAAGGCTGGCTGAAAAAGAGAAGAAAAATGACTCGGCAAAGTGTCGCACTTTATGCCTACGTATTCTCATCAGAGAATGAGAAATCAGAGTCAACGTAGTTCGGCCTACGAAGGGTTGCGGGGGAAAGGTTGCTCGCTAGGATATCGCATCCTATGCCTACGTACTTCCACACGGCATGGAAGATCAGAGCAAACGTAGTTCGGGAAACTACGGTTTATTTCCTGTTTTGAAAGAAGTGTTTTTTATTGTGTTTGCGATTTCAACCGCACTAGAGACTATGACCTGAGAGTGAATGCGTCGCATGTCACCCAAAGGGTACCATACTAAACATCCAGACTGTGGAAACGAAACTCTCCCACAATCCTTTCTCAGATAGCTTAAGGCTCGTAACGTACGAAAGAAATCATTCATGATTACTGTATCTTAAACTGTTTTGAGATGAGAAGAGAACAGGCCCAACTAGGAGGGAGACTATCAAGTCCTACTGTTATCATGCCATGGATTCATCCTATGGTTGAGGTTTGAACAGGGAACTCCTAGATGTTGTCATGCATAGGTTTCAACCTAAAAGTCTATCATCAAATCCTTATCAAAGGAAATGAGAGTCCTAAGGGATCATGTCAATGATACACCAAAACAGACAAAGCATCAGCTTAACAGTAAAATGCATGCAATGCAAGTGAGGGAGGAAATGTGTGTGGGGCTTCAGCCTCCACAAGCTCGTCTCGACCTCAAGCCAGTCATGAAATAACAGTAATCATACTGAAAAATAAACAACATGCCATCAAGCAATATACAGATAAAAGAAATGAAGTGCCATCAGGCAAACAAACCACATGCTCGAGAAAGAAACTCTAAGCTCTAATCCTAACCCTAAAACAAAACCCTAATCAAAAGAAACCAATCCCAGTCTTCAAGCTTCAAAACAAGCTTACCAAAGAGAGGGAGCTAAGTAGGCAGACTCATAGTGTCTTCCTCAAGAAAGCACTAGGAGGCTTATACTCAGGAATCATATCCTATATGGCTCAACAACTGTGATCAGTTTACATTCCTCCTCAGGAGACTCATAGCTGTCGCTTGCGCGAAAATAAGGTGCCGGCATGACAATGATAATGAAGAATCTATCTTTAATGTCAATCTTCATTTCACTGTTGCCTGTAACCCAAATTGTAAATTCCGGGCTTTGTCAATTGGAAGGGATCTGGCTTGCAATGAATTCAGAACAAAATGCACTTGAAATCAAATCTAGTACATTCTCGCGAAACAGGACTAAAACCTTGTATGGAACGGTTTGATGAGCCTTGATCTCCTTCAAAAAGAAAAGATTCGTATAATCAAATATTTTGGTAATGAAGAGCCAGGTACATAAAAAGGATGTAACTTTGTAATATATGTTGCCACGGAAATCAAGACCGCCCTTAATGCCCAATCCTCTCCCACGTTCAAACTGAAATAGCTGTTTCTGTACGAAATGGTCAGTCGTAAAACATAAATATTAAATAAAGTCAAAACACACAAGAAAAGAAACAAAGAGGTGGGGTCTTAAGGTCAAAAATTAGGGTGCAACAGGTTCAACCCCTGATTTTTGGACCATAGAATGTTGATACATGTAGGATAATATAGTATTTTTCTTGGAATTGTTAGAAGTGATTTTCTATTAAGTTCCCATTTTACAAATTGGCCTCAGTATAGGTGATCCTAACTAGGTTAAGTATATAGATTAGGCTTGTAAATGACCTCTAGATGATTCTAGGTCCCATTTCCTCTCTTGATAGATTGGTAAGTAGATAGGAGGCCTCTTTTAGAACCCTTGAATCTTTAGGATAGATGTCCTTAAAAGGTATCATTTGTGGTTTCTTTAGAAGCTTAAATAGGTGGATGATTCTTCCTATAGGGGTAGTTTCCTCTTCAATTTTTCCTTGCTTGATTGGAATCCCCCTTGTGAGCAATGTTTTCTCCTGTGGAGGAATACATTGCACTATCATAAAGGGGTTGAGTCCATGAAAGCTCCCTCTCTCTAAAGGAAATGGAGTTGGTTGAGTGTCTGTGGTAAGTTCCTGTGGAACTTACCTTGCTTCTCATCTCCATTCTCCTAAATTTCTCTCATTCATTTCCTTCTTTTAGGAAACTTCTTGAGGTAGCATAGTCTCTCCTGTGGGGGAATGTTGCTCATCTCTTGAAGTAGCAAAACCCCTAAGATCCCCCAAAATCTCTTAGTTGGTTGAGTTCCTGGGATAAGTTCCTGTGGACCTTACCCTTGCCTCTCAACACCCAATTTCTTTCCTTAGGATAGATGCTTGTATGATTACTTGTGGATTGAATCCATTATTTGTCATAAGTCCTTCCCCTCATTCATTGATTGAATTGCTTGTTGCATTAGGATAATGCATGAGTAGAATAGTTTAAGCTAGGAGCATGACTGCTTAGAGGTTGAGTGAGTCTCCCTCTGCTTGTTTGAATTAAGGGTTGAGGTGATCCTCCCCTTGCTTGTGTGTTGTTTTTATTTTTCTACTTGACGTATTTGCATAATAGAGGTTGAGTGAGCTCCCTCTGCTTGTCTGTTTTGTCTGTTTTTCTTTTGCTTGATGGCTAAGAGGTTGAGTGGGTCTCCCTCTGCTTGTATTGTTGCATAGCATGTGCATCTTTACTGTTTACTGTTTACTGTTTAAGCTGATGCTTTATCTGTTTCTGTATCCCCTTGGTACGATCCCCTAGGAATCTCACTTCCTTTGATAAGGAAGTGATGATTAGAACTTTAGGTTGAAACCTATGCATGATAACTTCTAGGAGTTCCCTATTTCAAACCTCAACCGTAGGATGAATCCTTGGCATGACAACATTAGGACTTGATAGTCTCCCCGTAGAGTTTGTTCTCTTCTCATCTCGAAACAACAGTAAAAACGTAATAAAGGCAAGTTAGTACAAGCGCGTTACGAGCCTTAAGCTACTTGGGAAATGATAATTGAGCGGTCTCCTCTCAATCATCTAGGATGTTTAGTATAAGTCCTTTGGACGCTATACAACACATTCGCTCCTAAGTCATAGTCTCTAGTGCTGTACAAACTACAGACAACCATAAAAAACAGTTCTTCCGTAAAAGACAGAAAACAAACTTCAAACCTTTTGCCCCGTGGGCCCATAATTCAAAGGAAGCTTTTATGAAGAAAAGAGTGTCGTTAACTCCCAGTTCTACCGCAAACGGTAACGCCTAAGTCTCCAAGGGTCGAGCTGCGTACGCCAAACTGCTGGAACTGTTTGTTAACCCTACTTGAAAACAGATGAATCTGAACCCCCCGTAATCCGTATTATCCCGAACTACGTAAGCTCTGATCTCTCAAGGCTGTTGAGAGTACGTAGGCACAATGATGATGTATTGGCGAGCCACCTTCCCTGTAACCTGTAGTTAGCCGAACTACGTAGACTCTGATTTCTCATTCTCTGATGAGAATACGTAGGCATAAAGTGCGACGCTTTGCCGAGTCATTTTCTTTTCTTTTCAGACCAGCCTTGATAGATAGATAGTTTAAATCAACCCGTCAGATAAATACAACAAGCGTGGATCCCATCGAGTACGATGGACGTGAGGGGTGCTAATACCTTCCCCTTGCGTAACCGACTCCCGAATCCAGACATGGTTGCGATGACCTTGTCTTATACCCTTTTCGTCAGGTTTTTCCGATCGTTTCCTTTCCTGTTCTGAGGGATAAATAACGAAAGGTGGCGAATCTTCTGTTTTGCGGGCACCTCATTTTCGCGGTAGCGACAGCTGGCGACTCTGCTGGGGACTCCAACGGTTCCCTGTGTGAGTCAATCCTAGCGCTTGCATGTGTACTTGTTGGGTTATGTTTATTTATCGCATTTTACTTCCCGCATTTTATTTTTCAGTATGATATGATTATCTGTGCTGTTGTGGGAGGGACTCTGATGAGTGATAAGCCAGACCCAGGCTTGAGAGCTACATAGTATTAGAGCAGATTAGTGGTGAACCTGCATGTTAGGCATGCACTAGTTCCCATGCAATCTGCACTCAGACGAGATTCTCTGAGATGATTTCCATTTCCAGCCCAGTGGGCCGTCGAAAGGATTTCAGATCTAAGGATTGTCAACTCTGGGAACCGATCACTTGTTATTCAGCTGAGTGAGGCCACTTCAAGAGATGATGATGCCACACCTTCTGGGTATCGTATCATCGTTTCTTGAAAGTCTGTGACGCTGATGAACGCATAGGATGCCGTACCTTGTCAGTGATTAGGTTCATACTTGTGAGCGGGGTCGGGTTATTGCAGGAAACCATAACCTTCAGACAACCTGGTTTTCTTGACAGTGAATCAGTATTGTGGTTTCAGTAGACCTTTATTATCAGATTGTGGTATTTTCTTGCTGAAGCAAAATTATGACCTGTCACTTCACAGCACAGCACAACACAACACCCTTGATCTCCTGCTGCATTTTGCATTCACATTTACATTTTCATATTGCATTGCATCTAACACGTATTTGTGTTGCAGGTGTGTAGTCCTCTCTCGATTCTAGCTATCTTGTCCGTTCTTTGTCCATCATGGAGCCCAATGTGAGAAGAACTCTGGCCTACAAATTCCCTACTCCAAATATTACTACTCTGAGGAGTTTGATTTCTTTGCCTGGTAAGGAAGCGATGAGAGACTTCAGAGGAACCTATGGGAAGCTACTCAGTGTTGTGTGCAAGCCATCTGTGTATGAATTGAATGGACTCTAGACTCTGCTTCAGTTTTATGATCCACCGTTGCGTTGCTTCACATTTCCAAGCTATGTGTTGGCCCCTACTCTAGAAGAGTTTTCTGTCATATTGGAGATACTCATTCTTGCTCAGGTACCCTTTTGGCCTATTGATTAGGAGCCAGATCTGGCTAAGATTGCTACAGCTCTGCATATTGATGTTTCTGAGTTGAAAGGAAAGACCGTCAAGAGAAATGGAGCCTAGGGGTTCCCATTACCTTTTCTAGCTGAGAGAGCCCGACACTTCGCCAAGAAGGAATGCTGGGTGGCATTCAAAGCTATTTTGGAGCTGTGCATATACGGTATCATGTTGTTCCCCAATATTCCGGATTTTGTGGATGTGGATGCTCTTCGTATCTTCGTCTCAAGGAACCCAATCCTTACCTTACTCGAAGACGTGTACCATTTGGTGCACTACAAGAACGAGAATAGAAGAGGTAAAAGTGTATCCTGTTGTGCTTCACTATTCTACAGATGGTTTGTCACTCATCTACCCAAGGATGGTCCTTTTATAAAGACTGCAGAGACGAAAGAGTGGTCTTAGCGTCTGATGAGCTTGTCTGCCGAAGACATTGATTGGTTTGATAGAGATCGCCTGGGGAGTGAAATCATCTACAGTTGTGGGAATTTTCCTAATGACCCTCTTATGGGTAGGAAGGGTTGTATCAAATACAATCCGTCTATCGCTATCAGGCAATTCGGGCATGCCTTGAGGGGCCCTCCTAAAGATGAAGAGGTACAGGAATCTCTGTACCTCACTGGTGCATTAGAAGGAGATGATCTGGTCAGATTTGAACAGGCCTGGAATAACGTTCACCGCAAAGGAAAGAACTCGTTGGGGAAGAGCAACAATCAGGCTTACCCTCCTTACGTGGACTGGATTCATAACAGAGCAGAAAAAGTGTTGATGCCTTTTCCTCCTGTCAAGCAGGACCGTCCTCCAGAGCCTACCATGATTGAAATCCAGAAGTATGAGTAGCTTCAGGCTAAGAATGAAGAGTTAGTCAAAGCCAACGAAGAGCTGGAAAACGAGATCGCTCAACTCCGAAGAGAAAAGAACAAAGCCGTACACACCTGCAAGAAGCACACAGAGTTGATCAACCACCTGGGCGCTAATCTGACCAAGGAGACTGATTCCAGAGAGCGTCTTGGGTTGGACCTGAAGGTCGTACACGGGGTATTGACCACCAAAAAGCAGGAGCTGGATAAGGCATACCGGAAGTTGACCCAGTACGAGAAGTTGTGGAACAACACTCTGACTAGCCACAAGGAGCGGGAAGAAAAACTGAAGTAGCAGATAGCCCAGTTGGAAGCTCAGATGGAGGCCAAAGACAAGAAGATAGAGGATGAAGCCTCACTGCGACGAGATGTCCAGTATAAGTTGGTTGAGACCAAGGCAAACCTGATGGATTGCCAACTCCGGGCTGATGCTAAGAGGAGTCGGTTGGAGAACCGTTCTGAAGAAGGTGTTTCTAGGAGTGTTGCCGAGAACCTCCCAGAGTCCATTAGGCAGAGGGATTTGTTGATCCAGGGCCTGCTCACCCAGCCTGATCATCCCGCTACGAAGAAGTTACTAGAGGATTTCCGTGCCCGTGGCCGCACCTGAGTTCTTTGTATTTCTTTTGTACATTTTATGCATTGATATGCTGATCACCACGAGGCCTGTTGGTTGGGATCACGATGATCGCTTTAGTTGTATTCAGTTGCTGTTGTACGCTACCCGCGTGGGTTTTCTTTGATATATATATATATATATATATATATATATATATATATATATATATATATATATATATATATATATATATATATATATATATATATATATATATATATATATATATATATATATATATATATATATATATATATATATATATATATATATATATATATATATATATATATATATATATATATATATATATATATATATATATATATATATATATATATATATATATATATATATATATATATATATATATATATATATATATATATATATATATATATATATATATATATATATATATATATATATATATATATATATATATATATATATATATATATATATATATATATATATATATATATATATATATATATATATATATATATATATATATATATATATATATATATATATATATATATATGAGGGTTTTTCTTTCCATGATTGGACGGTAGACTTTATTTGTCTCGGAAGCTAGAATCGAGGGGGACTTCCTCCTAATGCATGGATACGTGTTTGCATTTGCATGAATCATTTGCATGACAGGTACCTGGCCATTTTTCTAACCCTTTGTATGTGCAGGTTGTTTCAGGATTGACCGAAGACCGATCCACCGATACTCGACCAGAGCGAATCAAGCGAGAGCAATGGAACAAGTGTAGACAAACATCCAGGAACTCCGAGAGAGGATGGACCTCTTCATGGAGCTCATGCAAGTGGTTGCTAACGGCAAGGACCAACTTAGGACTCTGGTCCAGCCTCTGATCTCAAGAGTTGACAGCAATGGTGTGCTTCATGGTGGGAGCACTCCAATCCCTCCACTTGTTGAGACCCTGCAGAATGGCATCCCTGTGACTGGAGGGAGTGGAAGTGGTAACAGCAATGTGGTCACTAACATCGGGCTTAATGGAAATACGACTGGCGTCGGTAACGGTAACTTTGTAGCCAATGGAAATGCTGGGATAGGCCATGGCAACACTAGAGGAACTGGAAATGCAGGGAATGTTGGTGCTGGGAATCTATATGGTATTGAGAATGCTGGGTTTGCTGCTGGCAATGGCAATCAGCCATGGCTAGAAGATTGCCAAGAAGACTTGTTCTCACAGAAGGGAGCTGAGGGCGAATTGAATGCTGAAGCCCGTCTGAGGTTTAAAGCACTTGAGGACAAAATGAAGAGTTTTGAGAACTTGAATACTTTGGGTGTTGACATGACTAAACTGGGATTGATTTCTGATTTCAAGGTGCCTCCCAAATTTAAGGTACCCGACTTTGAGAAGTACAAGGGCACTACTTGCCCTCGTGTCCATTTAAGGTCATACTACCGAAAGATGTCCGCTCACTCTGAAGATGAGAAGTTGCTGATGCACTTCTTCCAGGATAGCTTGTCCGGCCCATCCTTGGAATGGTATATGGGTTTGGAACCCACCAGTGTGCGTACATGGAAAGAACTTGCTGAGGCCTTTGTACACCATTATCAGTATAACAATGACTTGGCTCCTAATCGGGTTCAACTGCAGAACTTGTCTCAGAAGAACAATGAGGGGTTCAAAGAGTACGCCCAGAGATGGCGTGAATTAGCAGCTAGAGTTCAGCCGCCGATGGTTGAACGAGAGCTTGTTGAGATGTTTGTAGCCACTCTTCCGGGGGTCTGTTATGAGAAACTGGTCATTGGTATGTCAGGAAGTTTCTCTGATCTCATCATTACTGGAGAGCATGTTGAAAATGGGATCAAGCTGGGAAAAATTCAGGGTGTTGATCTATCCTCAGCTGGAGGAGGAAAGAAACCATACAGTAGCAAGAGGCGTGAAGGAGAGTCGAGCGCAGTATCTAATGCTCGGAGGAAAGGTAAGGGCCAGCACCAGCAGGTTGCTAGCATAACCATCCCCGCTGTCCAACAACCTCAACAGCAGCAGCAGTAGCAAAATTAGCAAGGGTACAGAAGGTATCCGAACAAGACACCTTTGGCAAACCGTCATCTTGAGACACTGCCCATGTCATATGCTTAACTCCTACAAACTTTGCTTCAGTTACAAATAGTGCAGAAGAGAACCCTGACTCCCTTGACAGGGACACCTCCACAGGGTTATGATGACGAATGCAAGATGTGATTTCCACTCGGGGGCACCTGGCCACACGATAGAAAACTGTAAGGCATTCAAGCACAAGGTGCAAGACATGGTGGACGCTAAAATCATCAATTTTTCTGATAATGTGTCGAACGTCACAAAGAACCCTATGCCGAACCATGGAGGAAATGGGGTGAATGCCATTAGTGAAGAAGAAGACTCAAATTTGCTGACTGATGTCAAGGATCTAAAGACACCGTTTAGCTTCGTTAAAGCTAAGCTGATGAAGAGAGGCATCTTTCCAGGCTGTGGAGAATTGTGTATGGGTTGTGCGATTCGTTCAGACGGCTGTGAACAGTTGATAATGGGGATTCAGAGTCTGATGACAAAAGGAATCTTGCAGTTTAGCCGGAGGGCTGAATACAGATCTAGAGAGGTAATGCTGAAACAGGATGATGAAGTTGCCACTATCACCATCCCTCGCAAGACGATAACCATTTCTACGTCCAGGCCGCCCACAATTACCATCACCAAGGCTAGGCCGATACCTTTTGAAAGTACCAACGTTGTTCCATGGCATTATGGGGCAGACGTCTACTGTAACAGACAGAAGTTGGAATTGGAACCATCTGGGCAGTCTGTGGACAACTTAGTGGGAACCGGAGGAATAACACGTAGCGGAAGAGTATTTGCTCCACCTGAGGTTGTGGCTGATAAAACTGACAAAGTTGAGAAATCTGATAAGGGAAAGAGTAAGGTCGTTGAGGAAACCCCTCGTGGGGTAGAGAAGGACTTACTTGTAAAGGATGCTGAAGAGTTCATGAGGTTGATCAAGAAGAGTGATTACAAGATCGTTGATCATCTTCATCAAACACCGTCGAAAATCTCTATTTTGAACTTGTTGCTGTGTTCTGAGGCACATCGTAATGCGCTGTTAAAGGTCCTGAATGCCGCGTATGTACCGTAGGAGATCTCGGTCAACCAGCTGGAGGGGGTGGTAGCCCATGTGAACGCTGGGAACGGGTTAGGGTTCATTGACCTAGAGCTGACGTCGAAGGGAAGAAACCACAACAACGCCCTACATATCTCGATAGAGTGTAGGGGAACAGTTATGTCCCATGTGTTAGTGGACACCGGATCATCTCTCAATGTTCTCCCGAAGAAGGCACTGATGAAGTTGGATACGAGAGGATAGATTTGCACACCTAGTGATCTGGTTGTGAAAGCGTTTGATGGAACCAAGTGTCATGTCTTTGGAGAGGTAACTCTGCCAATCCAAGCTGGGCCGGAAACTTTCGACGCAGTCTTCTACATCATGGATATCATGCCAGCCTATAGCTATCTGTTAGGCCGTCCATGGATCCATTCTGCTAGCGCAGTGACCTCCACATTGCACTAGAAGCTGAAGTATGCTGTGGGGGGCAACATTGTAACTGTCTGTGGCGAAGAAGACATAATGGTGAGCCATTTGTCGTCTTTCAAATATGTTGAGGTGGATGGCGAGATCCACGAAACCTTATGTCAGGCATTCGAAGCTGTTAAGGTCAAAGATGTGACTCCAGTGATGATTGAGAAACCGGAGATGACTCTCTCTTCCTTCAAGGAAGCTCGGGCTGTTGTTCAAGCTGGCTCTGCCCTAGGCTGGGGGCAAGTTCTTGAAATACCTAACAAACAGGATAAGCTTGGGTTAGGGTACTCGCCTGCTGCTGATGCTTCCTCCTCTCACAGTGCACCACGATTCAAAGGGCCGATCCAATTTACAAGCGGTGGGGTGATATTCAAAAATGTCAACGCAGTGTCTGAAGACGACGAAGACAGCGATTGCGACCTGGATTCCTGGATTCAACCCAGCAAACCAGGCCAGAGCCTCAACAACGGGTCCATCGGGGATATCATCCAAGTGACAGGCAAAAAGTAATGATTTACTTTCTCCAATTATTGTACAACCCTATGTCCTACCCGGGGCATAGTGGTTTTATTGTCAGGGCCTTGTTTGGTTATGTACATACAATTTATCAATAAATCAAAGGGCGTTTTTCTTCGCATTCAAATGTTGTGATCTCTGTTGTTCCTGTTTTATATTTGTTTTGAAAAACAATAAAATGGCAATATGGTTTGTGCTAACCTGCATATCATTGTTTTAAGCTTAACTCTTGTTATTACAGGGTTCACATCACAGATGACATCGACTCTGGACCTTCTATGACTCACTTCGACTTCGATTGCCCGATCTATCAAGCTGAAGAAGAGATTGATGAAGATGAAGACCTCCCCGAAGAGTTGGCCCGTTTGTTGAAACAAGAAGAGAAGGTCATTCTGCCTCACGAGGAAGAGATTGAGATTGTGAATCTGGGTTCTGAGGAACTTGTCAGGAATGTCAGGATAGGGGCTGCATTGCAGAGTGATGTCAAGCAGAGATTGGTCGAGATGCTTCGAGAGTATAGTGACATCTTTGCTTGGTCATACGAAGATATTCCCGGACTTGATACTGACATCATGGTCCATCACTTGCCACTGCGAGAAGATTGTCCTCCCGTTAAGCAGAAGCTTAGAAGGACACAACCAGATATGACCGTTAAGATCAAAGAAGAAGTGCAAAAGCAGCTCGATGCTGGCTTCTTAGCGGTCACTACTTACCTTCCGTGGGTCGCAAACATAGTACCTGTACCGAAGAAAGACGGTAAGGTGCGAATGTGCGTCGATTATCGGGATCTGAATAGGGCAAGCCCAAAAAATGATTTCCCGCTCCCTCATATTGATGTGTTATCGACAATACAACTCAGTTCTCCGTGTTTTCGTTCATGGATGGCTTCTCCGGCTATAATCAGATCAAGATGCCACCGGAGGACATGGAGAAAACTACGTCTATTACCCCTTGGGGAACGTTTTGCTACAAGGTAATGCCTTTCGGTCTGAAGAACGCAGGGGTCACTTACCAATGAGCAATGGTCACTTTGTTTCATGACATGATTCACCATGAGATTGAAGTCTATGTTGATGACATGATTGCGAAGTCCCAAACGGAGGAGGGACATCTGGTCAATTTACTGAAGCTTTTTGAGAGGCTTAGGAAGTTCAGGTTGAGGCTGAATCCTAACAAGTGTACTTTCGGAGTACGGTCTGGAAAACTACTGGGGTTTATTGTGAGTGAAAAAGGCATTGAGTTTGATCCTGCGAACATAAAAGCAATACAAGAGATGCCAGCGCCAAAAACTAAAAAAGAAGTTCGTGGTTTCTTGGGCAGAATAAACTACATTGCAAGGTTTATCTCTCAGCTCACGGCCACGTGTGAACCGATGTTCAAGCTACTGAAAAAAGATCAGGCGATTATCTGGAATGAGGACTGCCAGAAGGCATTTGATAAGATAAAATAGTATCTGCAGGAACCTCCAATCTTGATACCCCCAGTGGCCGGAAGACCCTTAATCATGTACTTGACAGTTCTTGAGAATAGTATGGGGTGTGTTCTCGGTCAACACGACGAGACTGGAAGAAAGGAGCATGCCATTTATTACTTGAGTAAAAAGTTCACAGATTGTGAATCCCGTTACTCAATGATCATGAACCAGACATCCTTTCCATTGAGGCTCCGCCAAAGGAAACTGTTACTCTTGAATGCAAGATTTCATAAACATTTAGAAGGATTTTTCCGACAGTTCATTTGTTTATTTATACGTATTTCTCTTTGATTAAGCATATTTAGCATGTACGAACTTGTTTATCTTTGATTAATTAATGCAACGCATATATTTGTCTTGAATAAATCCATTCGTTTCACTCATTCAAAAAACGTTTTCATAAATCATAATGCCAACTTTACCCGATCTCTTGTTCTGATGGAGAATTGGGGGGAGGATGACGAACCCAAAACGTCAGATTTCTTGTCGTATGCTTTCGATTGAAACCCGCTGATGATGTAAGGCATTGTTTCAAATCCCAAACACTGGAGATATAAGGATGTTAATCCCTAGTCAACCCTTTGAGCCTTGAAGTAGGAGTTTTCTTTTTTAAGAACCTTCATCCTAACCTGGGGCAGGGTAGGTTTCAGTTAAACCGATCGAGCGCTTAGATCCTCAAAAAGGAAGAGCAAACCGTCGAGAATTTATCCTTAGCATCTTAAGAACTCCAATACAATGATCATCCCTCAGTTATCTAAGCAGTGGGGCAGTCACGAGCCTTTCAAGAGATTTACACGACTTGTGCATAAAAGAATATTAAAAAAAAAATAAGAGCCCGCTAAGTCAAAACCTATGAAGGAGACTTAGGCAGAACTGGGGCATCCCATTGGACTCCAAAGGCAAATCAAAAGATGTTGTCCAGGAAAAAAGTTAGGGAATAAGAACAACAAACCAGTGGTTTTTTTTAGAATCCCTATGAAGAACAAGGTCGTGTGATCGAATTGCCATTAGAAATAGGTAAGTGACTGCCATGTCCAAAGCCTTGATGAGTTCTCGACCATAGCAAATCCGCTTGAGATATGAGCGTTCGTATCCGATTAACTGAATTAGGATTGGAGAACATCACGAAGAATGGGTGGGTACAAATATAACTTTGAGCCTATATCCTTTGTTTCTTAAACCGTGAACCAAGCCACGATACAACCTTTAAAAGACCTAATTGAAGTAGGACCTTGGTTGAAAGCATATTCGACAAGATCACGTTTCCTGACTCCTACGAGCTATGCTCAGAAAAAATTCATGTTGGCATTATAATTAAAACTTATGTCCCGACTAGTGATTTCGGTCACAAGTTATTGCGATATCTTTTTTCAAAAACAAAAATTCAAGACAAATATATGTGTGCATTGACAAGCTCAGGATAGGCATTTCAGACATGACGACTTTGCTTGATATCTTAGAGATTTACATATAGACATAACCCTTAGAACTTGAAGATCCTGCTAAACAGGGGCAGGCAGTTTCCCAGTTCGCTTACCAACGCGAGTCTGACATTCGTAAGAGCTATTTCTCGAAGATTTCGTCGTGACACGATTAATTTGTGCCAGTTACGTCGAGACCTGACAAATCTCTCAAAGAGTTTGAAAACAGTGGGGCAACCAGACTCCGTGTTCTCTATAAAATCCTCTTGAGATGACCATACCTCACAACACAAATATCCTGGGGCACCGTGTTTTTGAAGAAAAACAAATGGCGACTACTACAAGATCCTTCAAGATCAAAACCATGTGTTTTCACAACGTTTCTTCATACACCCGATGGATTTTACTCCCGGCGGCCTTCATTCCCCGGTAAATCTCAGTGTTGCAACAGGCTTCTAAACTATTGCCTCATCACAGTCCCCAGAGAGACTATAAGCTGACAACTTTTTCTTGGGTAACTCGAAAGTGTCCCTCAGGTTTTCTTCTCCCCATGTGAAGACGTGATACTGTACACCCAAGCATATTGCCTTCTCCCCAGAGAATTCAGAACTTTAGAACCAGATTTGGTTCTACCATTGATCCGTCTCACCCATGATTGACGTATTGGTTGCAGAGAATGCAGGGTATCTCCGTCGAGATGTTTATTTCATCTCTCGTCCCGTCTCTAGTCTGTTTCGTCAGCATACGCAGGGGCATAAGCATCACATGCCTATTTCATATATTTATTTCACATACTCATTACATATTCATTCCATTACATCCTGCATATTTAACTACATAGACATTAACATACATTCACATTAACATACGCATTAACATATGCATTAGCATTCACAGGTTCATTGTGTTTCACCATCATTGATTGTTACCGCCGAGTAACTGGGCTGGTTCATTCTCTCCAAATAGATCGTCAGCCCTAAGCATAAAATACATATGTGTTTCCAGTTTCCCCACAGAGCTCGATCCTCGTGGATGACGGTTACTTCAGCTATCTTTCCTCGCCAGGATAAGATATTTACCCTTCGAGATCATTCCCTCGATGGAATCTTGATCGCCATTTTTTTTCTTTCTAGATCGATCCTAGATTGAATCCCGGTCTTGTCGGTCGCCGAGCCCAACCGGACGTGCATTTATGTTGCACCATCTAAAAAATTTTCGCCATACCTTGGCAGATACGCGACTGTTCTCGCCTGAGAAGCTTATCACTGTACCCAGATGTGCATTTATTTTGCACTATCTTTCAAGAAGATTAATCACCAATCCTTTACAGATACACGCCAGTTCACGCCTGGAAAATCTATCAGTACATCTTGCAGCATCGGTATGCAACTGTTCTCGCCTGAGAAGCCTATCGGTACAACACTTTACAATCCTACAACATCGGTATGCAACTGTTCTCGCCTGAGAAGCCTATCGATATTTACAAACCTACATCCTACAGCATCGGTATGCAACTGTTCTCGCCTGAGAAGCCTATCGATATAACAATCCTACATCTTACAGCATCGGTATGCGACTGTTCTCACCTGAGAAGCCTATCATCGATCAGCAACAGTTCTCGCCAAGAGAAGCTTATCACAAAATTTTACAATCAATCAGCACCTGTTCTCACCTGAGAAGCTTATCATTGATCAACACCTGTTCTCACCTGAAAAGCTTATCATCGATCAGCACCTGTTCTCACCTGAGAAGCTTATCATCGATCAACACCTGTTCTCACCTGAGAAGCTTATCATCGATCAGCACCTGTTCTCACCTGAGAAGCTTATCATCGATCAACACCTGTTCTCACCTGAGAAGCTTATCATCGATCAGCACCTGTTCTCATAAGAGAAGCTTATCACAATCGATCAGCAACAGTTCTCGGTTAAGAAGCTTATCATAACGGTATGCAACAGTTCTCCGCCGAGAAGCTTATCATCATTATCTGTTATCACCTCTACAAGCAGTTCTTACATGAAAAGCTTATTATTGCCACTCTTGCAAATAAGCGACATTTCTCGCGTGAGAAGCTGATCCTATCTTCGTTATGACTCGCAGCAAATGGCCATCTCCATCGAGCAGTTGGGCTTCCATTTTCCTTGTCGTCTTGAAGTATGGGGAGGTTTGAACCGAATCATATTCAGGAGAGCACAGATCTTGAAGTATGAAGAAGTTCAATTTACCCTTTAGTAAAAGAAGGAACCGAATCATATTCAGGAGAGCACAGATCTTGAAGTATGAAGAAGTTCATTTACCCTTTAGTAAAAGAAGGAGCAGAATCATGTTCAGGAGAGCACAGATCTTGAAGTATGAAGAAGTTCATTTACCCTTTAGTAAAAGAAGGAGCGGAATCATATTCAGGAGAGCACAGATCTTGAAGTATGAAGAAGTTCATTTATCCTTTAGCAAAAGAAGAAGCGGAATCATACCCGACGCGCTGTCCTCGGAAGTATGAAGAAGTTTATTTTATCCTTTAGTAAAAGAAGAATCTGAAACGTATTCCAGGCACTGACCTTAAATACGATAAGATTTGTATATCAGATAAGCAGCAGCCTCTTTATTTGAGTGCTTATCCGTTTTGGCATGTAAGTCCCTTCCAACGATAAGTGACAGTTCTCCCCCGAGAAGCTTATCAGGGCATTTCCCATCAAAGCCCATTTATTTTGGCATACAACCGGTTTTTACCCTGTATATGTAATATGGATTTCCGAAAAGTCCATTCGATCCCATCACGAAGGATAGTTTATAGAAGCTTGGATGTTATTCTTTGCTCAATGCTCCAACATTCTGTAATCAATCTGGCAGTCGTGTAGATCCAGTTTTATTGTTAGATATTCCCAAGTGGAGGCCGTCTCATAGGCGCCATCTCCATTTAGGATCATGTTATAACCACTTTAAGTCCATTTAATTTGGCATACAACCGGTTCTTTGCACCCTGTATATTTGCTACGGATTCCCGAAAAGTCCGTTTGATCCTGTCACGAGGGATAGTTTACAGAAGCTTGGATGTTATTCTTTGCTCAATGCTCCAGCATTCTGTAATCGATCTTGCAGTCGTACATGATCCAGTTTTACTTTTAGATTCCTCAGTGGAGGCCGTCTCATAGGTGCCATCTCCATTTGAGAATCTCGTTCCCGTTCTAAAATGACAATTGGTCGTGTTCGCACCAGTTGACCATCATTTTAGAATTCCCCAGTGTTGTACTGTGTTCCAGCACGTCGTTTTCCCCAGTGTGTTCTTCTCGTAGCGTCTGTCCCTGTGTCGTCGTATTCGTCAGCATTTTCGCACTCATCATTCCAGCATACATATCATATTCATATTCATGGCATCGTCTGCATTAGTCTGTTCTCGTTTTGTCTACAGCATTGCATATCGCCACATATAAGGGCAAAATTTTCGGTTATCTATATTTAAATCCCTCCACCATGATTCCTCGAGTCTCCGTCACTCAAATCATCCGGTGTAGCTATTTAAATAGGGGCAACTGTAATACCCCAAATTTTACCCTTACATTTAGTCAGTCATTGCGCATAGCATTTCATTTTGCATCCATTAATCACTAACCAATCATTGAGGGCGATTTGTTTTGCAGGAATTACCCCTAGGGGCGTTTTGGTCATTTTAAGCAGAATTCGTAATTTTGGGACAAATGAGGCATTATTCCTGAGTATTTGGACTCAGGGCCGTTTCGGTGTTTTGTTTTGAATGATAGGAGCTTGGGTTGAAAAGAAAGTGGATAGTGTTAAGGCTGTTCAGAGAAGTTATGTGATCAACGGGATTGTAGTTTGAATTTGTTCGGATATAATCATGTCGCGGGATACTAGTTATAAAATTGATCACGGCAAAGGAGAAGGGAGTTTTAAATATTTTTGAGACTTTTATCCATAAGTATTCATAAGTTACAACTCAAAGGTGGATTTAAATAATTTGTGAATTATTATTCATGGATATTTGAATTTATAATTGAGAAAATAAACATGAGTATTTGTTGGATTTTATTTCATAAATATTAAAGTACAATAGAATTGAAAGAACACTTTCGAATTTTATTCAAGATGTTCATTTGCTTACAAGAGGATGGCATCTACAATAAGTATCTACTCTAAAAAAGGTCCTAAGTCCTAAAGATCCTATTGTGTCTTCATGATGTTCATCCACTGGACATTACTTCATGCTTCTCCGATTAACCTGCACAAAGACAAGACAAACATAATAGGAAAGATTATAATTTATGTTCGACACTCTCAGAACATCATCATCATCGAGTGCCGGGAGTGGCACGACCAAAGCCGCATCCTACCCCCGTTACCAATCTGAACCATCGGCGTCAGATCAAGTGGCTACTGTTTCTTATCTAAGGGGCAACCGAGAGAGATGAAGAGTAAAATGAAGTAGAGACTGAATAATTTGCCGAAAGGGATCATATGCCGAAATTGGATTCGTTTTCAAAACCAAACAGAATGCCGTTCATCAAGTAAAACATGGTGACATTATCAAGTAAATTTCAAGATTGCTTCCAAACTGATACAAGGGTAAAACAGCACAGCCAATTCGGACTCAGACCCGGATGCCGGCAGGTCTGAATCGCTTTGTTTTCGAAGTTTTCCAACACCTGAAATTCACCACAACAGCATCAGTACAAAGTTTATAACAGAACTCCAAACCAAAACAATTCATAAACTGCACCAAATTTGAACAAACATTATAAGTGCAAAACTGGCCCATATTTAGGAGGGAAAAGAGGGACCAATAAGTCGTAAGTAGCAAACTCAATGCACGAGTGGAAGAGCAATTCAGGGAGCTGGGTTCAGTTCATGCGCAAGAGGAATAAAGGGATTTGGTTCAAGAGCAAGAAAAATATCCAACACAGAGGCTCAGTTAAGGACAACATCATAGCCTCTTATCGCACAACAAACAGCACAAGTAATCCCGCCCTGTCATCATACAACAGCCAAACTACAAACCCAGTTGGTAACAATAATCGAATGTCAGCTTATCAGAAGAAACAAGTTCATGTCCAAAACTGTATCAGGACCTAAGATAAACTGGATATCCACATCTGAAAAGAAGATTAAAACAAATCCAATTATTAAAAGAAGACCAAAACGAATCCAGTTACCAGATGAATCTGTATCCAGCAAGCCAACAAATCAAAGCTCAGTTCATATCAGTAAGATCTCACGACCAAACTACCTCACACTGCTAGGGGCATCGTGGAACAAGGAACCGAACGCAGAGGCTCAGCTATGCATCACAGCCCAGTCAAAGAGACCAAAAGGAACCAGTTCAGACCCGAAGGTCGTTACCACTAGGGCATCAAAACAATTGGCTCAGACCCTAAGGTCATCATCGCCAATAACCTTCACTTGGCCACCTTGACTCAATCGAAGCATCAGCATCAGTTCACTGGAAAAAAGAAGAGGAAAGTGAGTATATGTCCCAAATCGATGTTCATCAGAAAAATCCATATCCAAGTGAATCTGAAAAGGGAAAGGAAATCCAATCAAATCACATCAGATAAAATCACCAAATCGTATCAATAACGGAAACGCCACAGTCCAAGCCCACAAGTGAAATCCAAGGGAATATAAAAGAGACGAAGCGTAAACGAAAAGTGGGCGGTGAAACCCTAATGATAAATAGATAAAAAACACCCCAACCCTAACATCAAGAAGATAGAACGTTCTCACCAAAAAAGCGACCGCGAGATCGAAACGAAGAAGAGGGTCGTGAAACCCCAGACGACCACCATCAAATCAAATCACACGATCGCCTTCGTCTCTCGACGGGCAATCGTACCTTGGAGCTCAGCTACGAACATCATCGCCCTCATAATCGTCCCATAAATTGTGAACGATCGAACGCCGTAAACCTCTGTGAAAATCACCGTCAAAAACGATGTAAGCTCATGATTCATGGTTACTATGTGGTTGTTTTTTCTTTTCAGGTTTGGAATGAGAGAAATCAGAGAGGACAAGAGCATGAGAGATGAGGAAGACGAAGGGAAACGAGCCACAACGGCGCCGCGGGGAAGAGAATAGGGTTGTGAAACCCTAAAATCTTCTTTTGTTACATTCTCATCAACCGGGTTGGGTCCGGAAGTGATTACCGGCCCAACCCCTTTTATTTTTCATTTTTATTTTTTTTGTTTTTTTTAAATATTAAAATTGTTTTTTAAAATAAATAAAATTAAAAACCTTTTTTATAATAATAAACAAAAAACTTTTTTTTATAAATAACTTAAAATCCTTTTTTTAAAAAATAAATAAAAGTTAAAAACTTTTTCTTAATACAAGTTGAAACCTTTTTTTTAAGATTAAAATTAAAGTATTTTTTTAAAAAAACTAACCTTATCCTTTCTTTTTATAAACTAAGTTAAAATCTCTTTTTTTTCAAAACAATAAAAACTCTAAATTTACATCTTTTTCTGCACTGTCTCATTATCCACTGTATTTATGCCTAACCTTACTAACATCCTCTTGTTTTGTGTTGTTCAAACTGTTTGTTTTAAATTCGTTTATCATTGATTAAATTTTTCATTATCATATTGTATCTGCTCCTCTCATGTAACCTCGCGAATCCTAACAATCGCGCTTTAATTTCTGCCTTTAAATCTCTGCCTTTAAATTTCTGCCTGCATGGTTAAATTAGGACATTATCTCTCTGTTTGCATGATTCAATTATCTCACACTTCCACCAATATTTTTGTCACCTTGCACACCTCCGAAGGAATTAGGTCTAGCTGTTTGGTCGCCGCGCCAATAGTCCTCAACTTCAAACCCTCAAGACTACAACCTCACAAACCCTAATTTTCACAAATGCCTCGCCGCATGCAAGATTACAATTTTACCCCTAGCATTAGGTCAAAGAGCCGCCGCGCTCATTTTAGGGTTTCCCGTCGTGGAATCCCTAACCTAATTTAACCCTAATTATAACTTAACAATTCAACGTAGAGATTTGGAGTTTCTACACTCCACGTAAGCATGTCCTTAAGATGCGTTTATTCCCCTTGAGACCTTGACCACAGTCAAGAAGTCTCTAATCTCCCTTTTGAAGGGAACTACGATTACTCTGATTCCACTCCCGTAAGGATACGTAGGCACAAGATGCGATGTCTTGCCGAGTAAACTTAGAATTAACCCCTTAGGTCTTTTTTTAACTTTTAATCCTTTGTACATATACCTTAAGCAAATAATAAAGCAAATAGTAAACATCTGAACAAAAGGTTCCTGTAGAGTACTACAGAAGTTTAGGGTGCTAATACCTTCCCTAAATTTAACCAACCCCCGAACCCTAGATCTTTCCCCGCATTGTGTTTACGATGCAAAAATAGGTTTTCCCTCTTTTGACCTTTTCCTTCGGATAAATCAAAGAGCGGTTGTGAATCAAGAATTGTGATTCAAACTAATTAATAGTTTGATATCCTATTTCCACCGCAACAGGAAATGGCGACTTCACTGGGGATGTCTTAACTTTTGAGGGTTATCCCTAATTTGTTCATATTTATTACTATTTGTTTTACTATTCATTTGCATGTATATATTTGTGCTCTGATTTGGGACTGTTCCTCGTGTTGTGAGATAAGTCCTACGCCCGGACTAGTGACATTATTATAGGATGGGGATATATTCGATGAGGCTTATAGGGAGTGAGTCCCGACCAAGCTGATTCGAGAATCACCGCTCAGTTGAGACCTTTTCGAAAATGGTTCGGTTGAACGAGTAATCGTGAAAACTTTTGCCATGGTCGATTGGAGTCTGTGATATTGGGAACCGTAGTACCTTTACACCACCTCGGCCTTATTTAGGACGTAGTGCGGGAACTATGTGGGAGTAGTCCTACAATGGTTGCTACGCGATACTACACTCAAAAGAGGTTCTCTTGAGAATATTATTAACCCCCGAGTCAGTCGGAAGGTTGATAATATCCGAAAGATGGACTGATGACTTTGGGCACCTTTTAGAACCTTGTTCTGCAGGTACAACTAACCTATAGTACACTCCTTTTGGGGATGGGTAGACCTTAACTCCGCTCACGTTCCTTTAACCTAGGACCTTGTTTGTTTTCATGCATTGCATCCATAAAGCATCATATTACATTAAGACTTCATGGAATTCAAACTCTATTTATGAACATTGCAGGATACCATGGATCACTCTAGGAAGCATACTTTGAAATTTACTTTTAAGGGTTTTAATTTGGAAGTCCTAGAGAAGCTAAGGGATTTGGTTCAAGATCAAGAAAAGTTCCAAAACAGATATGGAAGGCTATTGTCTTTGTTGAAGGTTCAAGTAAACGAAGGACTTCTTGCGACTTTGCTACAGTTTTATGATCCAGATTATCACTGCTTCACCTTTCCAGATTATCAGCTTTTACCTACCTTAGAAGAGTACTCTCAGTTGGTGGGATTACCTATCTTGGATAAGTCTCCATTCCCTTTCTTGGAGGAAGACCCTAAAGAACGAGATATTGCTAAAGCCATTTGTCTAAGGATATCCGATGTCTAAAACAACATGATCACAAAAGGGGGGACCTCCGGTTTTCTCAGGGACTTCCTAATTAAGAAGGCCCAATTTTATGCCGATCATAAAGACATGTTTGCCTTTGTGGAGATTCTCAATAGCTTTAATTTGAGTACTATAAGTCTTCAAGAAGATTTGTAGAACTCAAGTTATGGTTCTTGCAAGTTATGGGTCATCAGAGGACATTGAAATTTATCTGTGAAAGTCACTTCACTTCCAAGCAACATTTTCCCATGAAGGAGTTTTCAAATGGATTCTTGGCCAACATAAGAGTTGTAGATCTTGATCTTAGCTTTAATTTGAGTACTAGAAGTCCTCAAGGGGATTTGTAGAACTCAAGTTATGGTCTTGGCAACCCAGGGGTATTTTGGGAAAGTTGAATTACAGGTCATTTTCCAACATAGGTCCAAATAACCATTTTCCACTCCTCAAATGAAAAAATGTTCAAAATGAGATGTGGTCAAAATGATGTTTTTAGGCTAGATAAGAGGTCATGAGAGCTTGGAATGGCTTGCTTCACAAATTCACCAAAATGGCCTAAAATGAAGGTGAATTTTAAGTAAACCAAAGTTGAAAATTAGGGTTTTTGATCTACACATCCAAACCAAGCCATATGACATACTAATTTGATTGTAAAATGCATTTTGAGAACATTGACATTGCCACAATTTTGAATTGAGGGTTATTTCAATGACTTGCTTTGTAAATTGGTTGCTTGCATCATAAGGCACAATTGCAAAACCACACTTCAAGGTATAACCAAGGCTACTTCCAATCCAAACACATCCAATATCTTATTAGAAGACAATTTGGATCAGAATTGAGTGCTAATACAAGCTAAAGCATGAGCTGATATGAACCAAGCATGAGATGAGATTTTCATGACATGAGAAGTTGATTTTCTCATTGGATCAATCTAGAACTTTCTAGGGTCTTCAAACACATTCTATATATACTTGTGAAGTGATCCAAAGCTTGAGTTGGAGAGAATTGAGAGAGATTTGTGAGATTGCATTTTCAACTTTCCATTTGCAAACAGAATTATGTTACACAGTTTCAGCCAAGTTCAATCCATTCTTTTGATCTCAGAAGCTTGCTCTAGCATTGGTGGATGATTTCAGATAGAATCCATAGCAAGAACATTGAAGAATTGAGTGTTAGCATTTGAATTTCATCATCTGCAACTCAAGATCGAATTCAAGAATCCAAGCCATTTCAATCTCTTTCTTTGCATACAGAAGCATCCTTTGGTGTTGGTGAAGGTGTCTGGAACTTATTGAAGCTTATCTCTAAGCTTTGATCACTCTGTGCATCTCAAATTTTGCAGGTATGAAAACTTCACTCCATGGCTTGATTTAGGCAGTTTCAATAGGCTTTGAATGGTTAGATCCAATGTAGATGATCATAGGGAACTTTCTGGTAGCATTAGGGTTGATTTAGAGACAATTAGTTGAATGACACAAATTATGTTCATGCAATTATCTTGGTGTTCTTGAGGATAGAATCTTAGTTTGATAGCTAGAATTGATCAGGGTGAAGTGGTGAAGAGTTTAGGCCACTCAATTTTAGGTTTGGTGAGATTCCATTCTTGAGTGATTTCTGATGATTCAATCGTGTTTTGAAGAGGATGATATTTCAATGTGTTTAGATACCATGGTTGAATTGCTGGTGAAAATTGGAGTAAGTTAGGGTTTTTAATTTTGAGTTTTGATGAAGATTTGATGGAATATGAATTGGAGAAGATGAAGTTCATACCTCTGTTCAATCCATGGCGTTTCCCTCCTTTCAGAGTTTGAAGGTTGAAGATAACCTCTGCACCCTTAGATTAGAATAAGACCTTTGACCAAAACAGGATCTATTGGCTGTGGTTGCATTTCAGTCTGTGAAGGGGACTCTGAAGATCAAAACGCCCCGTTTCACTTAATGGAAATTGGGTGGGCTTAGGTTAATTTGATATCCACACCCTTTCCCAGGCCCAGTTGAGAATTACACTGATTTTATTTGCTGTTCACCACACGTTTTTTCTTCTTTTTTCTTTGTTTTTTTCATTTTAATTTCTGATTAATAACTGGGCCTACCGCGCGCTACTACCCGCATCCCCTTTTGGGCCCAGATGATTGTTTACACTGCCTTGGATTGCTATTGGGCACGCTCATTTTTCATTTTTCTCATATTTTCTTTTATTCTCACGTTTATTTTAAGTTCTTTGAAAATTCATTCTAAATTTAAAAATCAACATTTTTGCATGGTATGTTTCCCTCATTTTCATCAAGACCTCAAGAAAATAATAAAAGAATAAAAAGATCAATTCATGCATTTTTCTTTTTTATGGCATTTTTACAAGTTTAAGTGCTTTTTATTTCATTTTCATTTGATATTGCAATTTTCTGAATTTTGTATGATCATTTACTTTTGTATTTTGATGCCATTCTTTTTTCTATAGTTAGATTATAGAATTAGGTTCCCCCTGGAATTTCATCACATTTTTTTAATTTAATTTTAGTTAGTTTTGAACATCAAACTTTAGTATGCTAGAATTAGGGTTTCAACTTGACATAGGTGCATTTCAACACCTAGTTTTTGGATTTTTAGTTTGATATAGGCCTTGGGGTTTATGTGGGGTATAGGGTACATAGTTAGGGTCCCTTAGAAATTAATCTAGGATTTTGTGATGAGTATTTCCATTTTATTTGATTTTTGCAAGTTGGTTGATATTGGTGTGTTCCCTCTTGGGATATTGTGTTGTTTGATGGGTTTTGGGCCTTTTCTTTGGGTGTTGGGGATTGTGCTTGGCTTGAGGAGTATGTGAAGACCTTGGAGATGATTGTAGACAAATAATGATTCTTGGAGCTTGAAGTTGCTTGTGCTTGAAGATGCTTGATGAAGACTTAGGAGATAGGAGATATAGGGAGAGCTCTAGAGTAGACTGATTTCTTCTGTCAAACATAGAGAGCTTCTTGTGCCTCTATTCCATCCTATGACATAAGGTCCCCCAAAGAAGTTCCATCTCTCCTTAGGAGGGATGTAGAGCATGCTTTGATTGGGTAGAACCTTGAGGATACCTTTCACTTGATGTGTTAAGATCTTAGTGATTTCCCTGGGTTATCATTAAGCATCTTAACATTCTAATTTCCTCTTTTAGTTGATTCTCTCATGTGAGTGCATTGAAGATTGGGAGCCTATTGACATGAGAAGTTCATGGATGACTAGAGAAGATAAAGCTTGTACATGTCAAAGCTGGGTATCTTTTGAAGATTAGGGTCTTGCTGCTGACTGAAGCTGTCCACTTACTGGGGTTCAGTGCTTGCTAAAGCTGAAGATTATTGGAGATAAGAGCTTACGTGGAGTTTGAATATCATTGAAGAATGAAGATGGGATTTTGCCTGAAGATGTTACTGTCAACCTTGTGCTGTTAATCAACTGTAGCTGCCAGAGCTGGTGCTGTTTGAACTGCTTGCTGTAGAAGCTGGTGTTGCTGTCAGAGCTGGTGTTGGGTTTCTCTTTTGCTGTTTTGATTGTTGTTTGTTCAGTTTTCCCTTAGGTTTGAAGTGAAGCTATTTCACTTTGCCTATTGTTTTCCTGGGTTCGAGGTTGAGTGGGACTCTCTGGCCTCGCTTGTTTTGCTACATCTCATGCATTTTATGGCTTTACTGTATCTGCTGTTTCTTTTCCGTTTATCCCCTAGGATCTCTGATTTCTTCTTCACAGGAGGGAATTATGACAGACATTAGGTTGTAATCCATGCATGACAACATTAAGGTAGTTTTGATTCCCTTCTCAAACCCTAGTGTTGCACCCTAAAATTTGCTCAACCTTATTCACTTGGTTTATGTTTCAATATCATTAGCATTTGCATATAGATTCATGTACATAGTCTACTCATATGCATAGCAAGTCATCCAACAGGGACCAATCATTATTCTCATCTCTATGAGCCTATCAAGAGGTTATTAGCCTAATTCAATCTCATTCAAGTCATCAGAAAGAATGGGAAAGCTAAAGAAGTCAATGGATCAAGCAGTTCATCTATCTCCTAACTGAGGGTATTTGAGGATCAACAAAGAAATTGTGAGCTGGGGGCTGAGCATGGAGAGTATCTGGACATCATGGGAGACTTAGAAAGTCATTTGAAGAAGAAGACAAGTCCTTGATATGATCACAAGTATTGCAGTTGAAGACAGTCAACTAGGGTTTCATATGGGGTCAACTCTAGGTCAACTCTAGGTCAATTGACTAATTGAAAGGCATTAAGGGCTATGGGAGAGATGTGGGGTTCATCATTTGGCATGTAAAGAAGAATATGGTGATATGTCAAGAAGAATTCAAGATAAATCAAGGAGAAGAGGAGTTTCTAAATTAGGGTTTCTGTGTAAAATCCCCTATTTTAGGTCAAATTTCCAAGCAAGATAAGTCAAAATGCAAGCTTCAAATGGATCCTTGGCCAACATGAAACTTGTATAGGATCTCAATACCTTTAATTTGAGTGGTGGAAGACATCAAGGATATTTATAGAACTCAAGTTATGGTCCTTGCAAGTTACAGGTCATCTAAGGTATCTGAAATTTTGTCTGTGAAAGTGGCTTGACTTCCAAGCAATTTTTACCCATCAAGGAGATTTCAAATGAATTTCTGGTCAACATAAGAGTTGTTCCTCATTGTCTTAGCTTTCTATAATGGTATAGTATTCCTTCATATGATTTGTGTAACTCTACTTATGGTCTTGGAAAGCAAAGGGTATTTTGGTCATCTGAGAATTACAGGTCATTTCAAGCCTATGCCCAAAACTCATACAAGGAAGCTTCAAATGGAAAACTTTACAACATCAAACTTGTTCCAAATGACATTTTAAGTCTATAAAAGAAACCATGGAAGATTGGAAAGATTCATAGCACAAGGTTTCAAAATTGGTGGATTTAATGAATAAAAATGACCTAAAAAATGAGATTTTTCATATTTTGACCAAATGGGACAAAATTATAGGTCATTTTGAATGGAAAAGGCATTTTGAGAACATTGGCTAAAGTGGAATTTTGAGGTTAGTTCAAATTTTGGGAGTTATTCAAGGTTGCTTACAAAGGAAGAAACATAAGCCAAATCCAAGGGAAATTACACATGGGAAGTTTCTCCAAGCTTCTAGGAGGTTCTAAGGTCATGTATATATTGACATGAGAAGGTTCATGCAAGGGTTGGTGATCATATTTGCTCATAAACACAAGTTTCACACACTTTCTTCAAATTGCAAAATCAATCCAAACTCTCTCAAACTATCATCAATTTCCACCATTCTTGATTTGTTCTTCATCATCATCATCCAAGGATCAGAATTCACACATTCATTTGGCAAATTGAAGGAGGATTCGTGCCATTCATCATCATCATTCAAAGTGCAAGAATCTTGGAATTAGGAGGTTCAAAGCCTTGGAGCATCATTGGTTGCATACAGAACTCATCACCAAGTTCATTGATCAGTTTCCACTCACTTCAAGCCTTGGATCAAGAGGATTTGATACCTGTTTTCATCAATTACACCAGGTATGTTTCTCATTCGAATTGCATGTTTAGGTGAGAATTATTAGGTTTTATTAGCATAGAAGGGTTAAGGTAGGATAGAGGATGGAATTTGGTGAGTTTGGAGAGCTTTCATGGAGTTTGCCATAAGTGTACCATAACTGTTAGGGTTTGTAACTCATGATTTAATGCACGAAAATCTTGGATATATGGCTTGTTATGATCAGCATGAGATGTAGATGAGTTTAGGACAAGAATTGGTGAGCTTTGGATAAGTTGATCACAGGTGAAAATGGTGGATTCCAACTGTTGTACCTATCGGGTTCCATTGTTGCTTGAGTTTTAGGAGGAGTTATGGTTATGGCTGTGTAGAGGGGAGTTTCTAGAGCAACTTTGCTCTTTGGATCGAAGGCATCCATGAAGAATGGAGAGAGAACAGGGAGCTCGAAGATTGCATGCATGGAAGGTGATTTCAGAGTTAGGGTTTGTCCAAGGTTGAAGATGACCTTTGGACCGTTTGATATGGCTTTGACCATTGACTTATCCACCAATCCAACGGACGCGATTGCACAGAAAAACGGAGGGAAGTTCAAACCTCAAAACGCCCCGTTTCATTAATTCTTTCTGATGGGCTCCAAAATTTGTTGCTATACACACCCTACCCAAACCAGGCCCAATGCAAATGAACTGGAAATATTGCTAGTTGCACCGCTTCCTCGTTTTTATTTTTTGTTGGTTTTCTGATTGCATGCTGGGCCTAGCGCCATTTGATACTAACACCCCCTGTCTGGCCCAGTTCTCTTTTTTAACTGATTTTACTTACTTTCTGCACCCCTTTCATATTAATTCATTTCATTTTATTTCAAAAAAACATTAAATCTTTAAAAAATCAAAACAAATCATAAAATGCTTATTTTCCATTGGTTCTTTTTGCATTATTTTCTTAATTTGGTCAAGAAAATTATCATACAGAAAAATTAATAGTTCATTTCATTTTCTTATTTTTGGCATATTTTTCTTTTAATTAGGTGTAAATAATATTTTGTTTAGTACATGAATTTGATAATTTTAGTTTGAATAGATGCTTTAGCATTTTTAATCCCTTCTTTTTAGGTTGATTAGTTTAGACATTTATCTTGTATATACAATTTAGTTCCCATTTTTAGAACTTAATTTTAGGTGTTTAGTTTAGGTGTGGATAACATGAACAAAATTAGGGTTTAAGTGATGACTTAGGAGAATTGAATCATTTCCCTTAGGACTTAGAGATTGAATATTTTATATATATGGGACTATAGGGACTATGGGTAGTTATTAGATCCCTTAGAAATCACTAGGATTCCCCTACTGCTATTAGTATTACTATCTGTATTTGTTTGACTGGTGTGGTGTGCCCTCTGGGGATTATTGATTTGTCTGTGTGGGTATTGGGATTGCTTGGGGATTGGGGGAGTTGAAGACTTGTGATGATGAAGCCATTGGAGATCCAGAGACTGAATTCCAACTTCCAAAGTTGAAGAGGAGATTATTGCTAGCAGTTGTTGAGGAGACTAGGGTTTAGGAGCTAGGCAGAGCTCTAGATTAGAAAGCTTGTTTCTCAAACATGGAATGCCTTGTTTGCATCCATCCTTTCCCCATGATTCAAAGTCTCTTTCAAATATCCACCTCCTTCCTTTTGAAGGATCAGTGAATGTATTTGAAAGATAGAACTTTTGAGGGAAAATTGTCCATATAATGTTAACAGTTGATGAACCACCCTTGGTAGGTAATTGACTGTCTAACATTCTTTTCACTTTATCTTGTTGATTGATGTTCATCCTGGAGATTGGGACTTGAAGAAAAGCCATTGCAGATGAAAGATTGATGATCAAGACCTTGCTGGAAAGCTGTGTAGATGGAGATTGATGCTTGCTGAAGCTTGTAGCTGTTTGGAGATTACTTGAAGCCAGATGTTGATGCAGAGCTGCTGTGGATGTTTATTTTTCTGCTGTTATTCATTTCTGATGTATTGATTGGTTTTCTGGACTGTATTGTTTGTTGTTTAACCTGTTGGGTTGAAAGTGAATCCTGTTCACTTTTGCCTATTGTTTTCTAGGTTCGAGGTTGAGTGGGACTCCCTTGCCTCGCTTGTATTGCTGCATCCATGCATTTTACTGCTTTACTGTATATATCTGCTATTCTTTCTGTTTCCGTCTATTCCCTTAGGATCTCTGTTTCTCTCTGTGCAAGAGAGGAACATGATAGACACTAGGTCTTAATCCATGCATGATAACATTAGGTTAGTTTGATTCCCTTCGCAACCGTAGGTTAGAGTTCTGTCTCTTCTTTCTCAAAACAAACAGAAAAATACAATAAAATTTCAAACACAATAAAAGACACTTCTTCCGTAAAAGAATGTGAACTCATCAAAACGTCATTTTTGTCCGCTTGGACTGTTAATCAGAAAAACCTTTTTCAGAAGGACTAAAAACAATCAAGACAGACCTGTGTCGTACGTGGCCCGAACTACGTTTGCTCTGATCTTTCATGCTGTATGAAAGTACGTAGGCATAGGATGCGATATCCTAGCGAACAACCTTCCCCTCCTTTCCCGTAGGTAGGCGAACTACGTTGACTCTGATTTCTCGTTCCAGACGGGAATATGTAGGCATAAAGTGCGATACTTTGCCGAGTCATTTTATTTTCTTTTAACCCCTAACCCTTAGTTTAGATAGAATAACAATCCATACCCGAAAACAAGCGTGGATCCCGTCGAGTACAACGGACGTGAGGGGTGCTAATACCTTCCCCTTGCGTAACCGACTCCCGAATCCAGGATTTGGTTGCGATGACCATTCCTTTCCCGTCTTTGCGGTAGGTTTACTCTGAGCGTTTCCTTTCCCTCCGTTGGGATAAATAACGCACGGTGGCGACTCTTCTGTTTAGCCGGCGCCGATTTTCGCAGTAGCGACAGCTGGCGACTCTGTTGGGGATCCAACGTCCCCTGGCTGCTAAGGACTGCGATAGTTCTTATGCATTTGGGATCCAACGTCCCTTAAGAGAGTCAATCCTAACGCTTGTTTTCCCGTCGAGGATTTTGTATGGATTTATATTTCTGACCTTTTATTTTCAGCTTTATATTATTGATTATTATTGCTGTATTGGGGTGTGATGGGTGGTTCTATGATTGAGAGATAAGTCGGACCTGGGCTTGAGTGCACCTAGAATTAGAGTAGAAAGTAGTGGGCGCGTGCCGACTTTGCTTGCATTAGTGTCTCATGAAATCTACACTCGGATGAGGTTCTTCTGGTTGGCTTCTTTTTCTACCCTTTGGGTCGAAGGGGTTGTTGGTCAGCTGAATTGTCGACTCCGGGAACCGATCATTTGGAAGTTGGCTAAGTGAGGCCTCTTCAGGGATTGATGATGCCACTCCTCCTGGGAATCGTATCATCAACCCTGAAAGTCTGTGACGCCGACGACCGCATAGGATGCCATGCCTTTGTCAGTTACTAGGACATCCACCTGTGAGAGGGTTTGGGGTTATGCAGGTAACTAGACCTTCAGACCATCGGTTTGTTTCTTGATCTGAGATCCTGGGCATTTATGGAGAGTTCTGAGGTCTGTCAGAGACCAGTTGGAGATGTGATTTGAGGTCTACCAGAGACCAGTTGGAGTTATGGTTTGAGGTTTGTCAGAGACCATTGTTGGAGCTTTGTTTTAGGTCTATTTGAGACCAGGGTTTGAGGACTTCTATAGAGTCTATTTGAGACCTCTTGATATGGTTCAGGCTATTCAGCTACGACATTTGGTCCCTGTTGCATGTTACTTGCATTGCATTGTTTGCATACTCATTATCATTGCATCCCATTAACGTGTGTCTGTGCTGCAGGTGCATTTGCATATCCTCCGATTCTAGTGCCCAGACTTCTGAGTATTGATTATGGCTGGTTTGAGGAAAACAGTTGCGTATAAGCTGCCGACACCTGATATTACTCCTTTGCTCGGTCTGATATCTCTTGCTGATGAGGAGGTTAGGAGAAGCTTCAGAATGAGTCATGGGAGATTACTGAGATTAGTCTGCAAGCCCACTGCTGATGAGATGAACGGGCTGTACACCTTGATGCAGTTCTATGACCCCGCATTGAGATGTTTTACATTTGCTGACTTCATTCTAGGGCCTACCATTGAGGAGTACATGGAGTTTACTGAGCTACCAGTGCAGAACAAGGTTCCCTTTATCCACTCTCCTGTTGAGCCCAAGTTGGAGAACTTAGCCAAGGCTTTGCATATGGACGCTGCAGAACTGTTAGTGACTTCTTGGCTTGGGGTTTCAGGTTTCTCTCTTGACTTCCTGGTTGGCAAAGCTCAGGAGTATGCCAAGAACGGATGTTGGGTGGTTTTCAATGCTATTTTGGCTCTATGCATTTATGGAATTGTGTTGTTCCCTAACTTGCCCAATTTCGTAGACTTGGACGCTTTCCACCTATTTGCTGCCGGCAATCCAGTGCCAACGTTGATCGGAGACTTCTACCACTCCTTGCACTACAAGAATGAAAACAGAAGGGGAAAGGTTGTTTACTGCTGCGCGCCTTTGTTGAATATGTGGTTCAAGAGTCATCTTCCCATGAAGGGATCTTTTGTGGAGAGTGCAACCACAGCTAGCTGGTCAGAGCGCCTGATGAGGCTATCTTCCGAAGACGTTGAATGGTTTGATAGAGATCTGCTGGGATCTGAGCTTATCTTCAGTTGTTCTGGGTACCCTAATGTCCCGCTGATAGGAAGAAAAAGGTGTATCAACTACAACCCATCCTTGTTGGTCCGTCAGTTCGGATATGCGCTGAAGAACCCGCCAAGGGAGGAAGAAGTACAGGAATCTCTGTACTTCACCGGTGATTTGAAGGGGGAGTTATTAGCCAAGCTGCAGCATGCCTGGACGCGTATTAACCGAAGAGGGAAGCCGTTGTTAGGGAAGAATGACTGTCAGGCTTATGCACCTTACAGAGTTTGGATCCAGGAGAGAGCAAGTCAGTTGCGGATGCCATTTCCAGATGCACCAGCCCTTGTTCCTATGCCGGTAGCAGAGCCAACTACTGTTTCTAGGGAGGCCTATGAGCAAGTTGTGAAAGAAAAAGAAGCCTTGATGAAGATCAACGAAGGGTTAGAGCAGGAGCTAGCCCAGATACGCAGCGAGAAAAACAAGGTCGTGCATGCTTTCCAACAGCAGATTGAGCTAATGAACAGATTAGGGGCTGAGTTGACTGAGGAGAGAAAGAAGCGCGAACGCCTGGGGCAAGAGTTCAGAAGCTCCCATGACATGCTGGAATCTAAAAAGAAAGCACTTGACATCGCCCACCGAGAGATCTCTTCTTGCAATAAGACCTGGAATGCCACACTCACCAACAATAAGAAGAGGGAAGATGAGTTGAAGCAGCAAATTTCCGACCTCGAAGAGCAGTTGAAGTCCAGCGTCAAGAAGTGTGAAGAGGAAGTGATGACCCGATACAGTCTCCAGAATGCACTGAACAAGGCCATCAAAGGCAGAGATGAAGCTGTGTCTCAGAAGCGTAAACTAGAGGATCGCTTCGGAGAAGGGGCATGGGAGGAAACTGCTGAAGACGTGTGACGTGTTCTTAAGAAAAGAAACCAACTTGTTGAAGGGCTGCTTACCAGACCAAGTCATTCGGAGACCAAGAAGTTGCTAGACGAGTATCAGGCTTATGGGAGTGTTTGATCATTTCATGTATTAGCTTGTATGCCTTATTTGCATAAGTGCTGACCATCACCAGGATTGTTGGTTGAGGTCTTGCCTTCTTATTGTACTCTCAGTGATATTGTATTCTTGGCTCATTGGACTTTTTCTGCAATATATGAGGCTTTCTGTGATTCAGCTCCGATCTTGATATTGTTAGCACTGCCACTGCACTGGCACCTTCACACTAGAATCGGGGAATGAATTTCCCTAATGCAAAGACACGCACATTGCATTGCATTCATATTCATACTACATTACAGGTAATCATTGGATGGCATCTTATTTCCTGTTTTGAAGCAGGTACTTTCAGGATTGCAGATCAGCACCCGCACCGCTATTCCACTCGCACCAACTGTCGAAGAATTATGGATCAAATGCAGAACGAGATGCAAGATGTGCGCGAGAAGATAGCTTTCTTTATGCAGACCATGGAAGCTATTGCAAAAGGTCAGGAGAATTTGCAAGCCATGGTGCAACCTCTGTTGGTCAGAAGCGCCGGTCACGGTAACGAGGATCATCAGTCTGTGTGAGTCGATACTGTTCATGGAGATGGCACTCCCACGCCAGTGGCTCCACCTGCAGTCAATATACCTGCTGCTAATGTCAACAACGCTACCGCTGCTGGGAACGGTAACGTCGGAGTTGGGAACGAGACTGCTGTCCATAACGTTGGGCTCGGTGATATCAACTTGGGTGATAATATGGGAGGCAACGGCTTCGGCAATGTTTGATTCGGGTTCAACGATCAGGGATTCGATAACGCTGGGAAATATGGTTTCAATGCTCAAGGCTTTGGGCAAGATGGTTATGGTGTGGCCAATCAGGGTTACGGAGGTTTCGGAAATGGAAACGGCACTGGGTTAATGGCTTTTGGGCCTGCTGGAGGTGTTCAGGGATACGGCAACAGAGGTCGAGGCCCGGTGATGAATCAGATTAGAGCTGGCCGCAATAATGGATATGATGGGTATGGAGCTGGGAATGGTATGTGGCAAGAAGATCAGCAGGAGGACGCTTTCTCCGGCGGAGGTTTCGAAGGGCCGATGGATGACTCCCAGAAGATCAGAATGCTAGAAGAGCAGATGAGGGGGGTCCTGAACCAAAGTGCCGTGGGCTTAGACATGGCAACAATGGGTCTAGTACCTGGTTTGAGGGTGCCAATCAAATTCAAAGCTCCTACGTTTGATAAGTATAAAGGGGACACCTGTCCGAAAGTGCACGTGCGGGCTTATTATCGAAAGATGTCTGCGTATTCAACTGATGAGAGAATGCTAATGCATTTCTTTCAAGATAGCCTATCAGGCCCTTCCCTAGAGTGGTACATTGGGTTGGAGCCAACCAATATAAAGACATGGAAGCAATTGGCAGAGGCATTTGTAGCTCACTACAAGTATAACATCGACTTGGCGCCCAATCGGGTCCAATTGACAGGGCTGTCTCAGAAGAAGGGTGAGAGCTTCAAAGAGTACGCGCAAAGGTGGCGCGATATGGCTGCCAGGGTCCGTCCTCCTTTAGAAGACAAGGAAATGAATGACATGTTCGTCGGCACATTCACAGGCTTGTTTCATGACATGTTGTTTCATACATCTCTGGTCAGTTTCTCAGACTTAATTCTGATGGGAGAAAAGATTGAACGTAACAATTAGCAAGGAAAATTCCAGGCTGAGGAATCAACTGCATCTGGCAGTAATAGGAAGGCTTTTGGTGGCCGCCGTCAGGGCGAGGCAAGCGCAGTGTTTGGGGGCCGAGGCAGAGGCCGAGGCAGAGGTCGGCACCAATACCATCAGCCGCAGCAGGTGGCGAGTGTTACTATCCCATATCAGCAACAACCATTTCAACAACAACAACCGTTTCAGCAGCAGCCAATGCAACAACAACAGCAGCAGCAGCCACAGCAAGGGGCACAGCCTGCTCAGCGAAGATTCCAGGGTGGTAAGCCAAGAAGAGTTTTTGAGAAGCCTCCCTCAACGTACGCAGACTTGTTGCAGACCTTGTTGGGTTTGAACCTGGTAGAGAAGAGAACTCTGGCACCGATAACGGGAACTCTTCCGTATGGTTATGATGCAAGCAGGCACTGCGAGTTCCATTCTGGGGCTCCGGGCCACGATATAGAGGGTTGCCATGCTTTTAAGCACGTGGTGCAGGATCTTTTGGACAATAGGACTATCAATTTCGGAACGGCAGGTCCGAATATAGTGCAGAAGCCCATGCCTAATCATGGGGCAAACGCCATTCTGACTAAGGAAGGGTTGAATCTGATTATGAATATCGACGATTTAAAAACGCCGCTGAGCGAGATAAAAAGCAGATTGTTGCAAGGGGGTGTTCATCCCGGATGTGACGAGTATTGCTTAGAATGCTGGACCCTAGCTGGGGGGTGTGATGATTTGAAGAAAGGCATCCGGGCTTTAATTGACGGCGGCACGTTACAGTTTGACCGAGCAGCAACTGAAGAGCCTGCAGGGGCAGTAGCAGATGATCAGAGTGATGTGGCCACTGTAACGATCCCTCGAAAGACAATCACTATTGCAGCACCGGTCCAGCGACTACCGATCACCATAACTAAGGCCGGACCGATCCCGTACGAGAATACAAAAGCAGTCCCATGGTCATATGGGTTGGAGGTGTATTGTGACGGGATAAAGATTGATGTTAATAAGCCACCAGCCGAGACTGTAGAGAATGTGGTTGGTTCAGGAGGTATGACAAGGAGTGGTAGGATCTTTATATCACCTGAAGTGGAGGCCGAAAGACTAGCGAAAGGAAAGGGGAAGATGGTTGAGAATGGACCAGTGCAGGCAAACGAAAAAGCATCAGTATTGAAGGATGTAGAAGAGTTCATGCGCTTGATTCGAAAAAGTGATTATAAGATTGTGGAGCATCTGCAACAGACGCCGTCCAAGATATCCATCTTGTCATTGCTCTTGTGTTCTGAAGCCCACAGAAATGCATTGCTGAAAGTCTTGGATACTTCCTTCGTACCCCAAGACGTCTCCGTGAATCAGCTGGAAGGAGTGTTGGCACATGTAAATGCAGGCCACAACTTGGGCTTTACCGACTTCGATTTGACCCCGAAAGGGAGATATCATAATATGGCGCTGCACGTATCTGTCGAGTGTAGAGGATCAGTCATGTCGCACGTACTGGTCGATACCGGGTCGTCTTTGAATGTGCTGCCCAAGAAGGCGATGATGAAGCTAGATGTCAGAGGAATCTTGTGCACGCCCAGTGACTTGGTGGTTAGAGCGTTTGATGGCACGCGAAGAACAGTCTTTGGATCGATAACATTGCCTCTACAGGTGGGGCCGGAGGTGTTTGCAACTGAGTTTTATATCATGGACATCCATCCTGCATATAGTTGCCTGCTCGGACGACCATGGATTCATGGGGCTGGGGCAGTCACGTCTACCCTGCATCAGAAGTTGAAATATATGGTCGGAGACAGCGTAGTCACCGTATGCGGAGAAGAGGACATCCTGGTCAGCCATCTGTCGTCATTTAAATATGTGGAGGTCGATGGAGAGATCCACGAAACACCCTGCCAGGCATTTGAAGGGTTGCGTATCAAGGACAAAGGTCCCGGGCCGGGCAAAGTGCCGGAGATAGCCGTCTCGTCATATAAAGAAGCTCGAGCTCTGGTGGAGGCAGGAGAAGCAAAGGGCTGGGGCAAAGTGCTGGATATTCCTGTAAAGATGGACCGGTTCGGGCTGGGATACCAACCGTCATCGTCAACACCTGCTGTGGGGGCACCCCGTTTCAGAGGGCCAATAACCATCTCTGCCAGTGGAGTATGTCATGAAACCATCAATGCCGCTTCGGAGTCTGACGAAGGAGACAGCGACTGTGATATGGATGCCTGGATTCAGCCAAACACGCCAGGGCAGGGACTGTGCAACTGGTCTATTCAGGAGTTTGTTCCTGTGACTCTTAAACAGTAATGCTTTGTTTTATTAATTGTTGAACAATCTGATGTCTTGCCCGGGGCATGATTTGCTTAGGGCTGTGTTGTTATGAACATTGTGTGTTAATCATTAAATAAATGGCGTTTTCTCATGTGCAAATATTTCGATCTCTGTCTTTCTTATTTTGTATTTTTTCAATAAAATGGCAACGCGGTTATTTGCTTTATACGCATTTTGAAGCACTTAACCATTCCTTTTGCAGGATAACATCTTCAGATGACATCCTTGAACCATCTATGACTCGTCCCGACTTTGAGCACCCGGTATTTCAGGCCGAAGAAGAGGTTGTCGAAGATAGCGATGTTCCTGAAGAACTGTCTTGGTTGGTGAAACAAGAAGAGCGTGTCATTCTGCCTCATGAAGAGGTCATCGAAATTATCAACTTGGGGTCGGAAGGGGTTGAGAAGAATATTCGTATTGGAGCCGCACTGCAGAGCGATATCAAGCGAAGACTGGTTGAAATGCTTCGAGAGTATAGTGATGTATTCGCTTGGTCGTTTGAAGATATGCCAGGGCTCGATACAGATATGGTTGTGCATCGTCTGCCATTGAAAGAAGAATGCCCACCAGTCAAACAAAAGCTTCGCAAAACTAGACCGGACATGGCAGTAAAGATCAAAGAGGAAGTTCAAAAACAGTGGGACGCTGGTTTCTTGGCTGTGACAAAATATCCCTCATGGGTTGCTAACATCGTACCAGTGCCAAAGAAAGATGGCAAGGTTCGAATGTGCGTGGATTATAGGGATCTGAATAAAGCAAGCCCAAAAGACGATTTTCCACTTCCTCATATCGACGTGCTAGTTGATAATACTGCTCAATACTCCGTATTCTCCTTCATGGACGGCTTCTCAGGCTATAATCAGATTAAAATGGCGCCAGAGGATATGGAGAAGACGACTTTCATAACGCCTTAGGGAACATTTTGCTACAAAGTGATGCCCTTTGGTTTGAAAAATGCTGGGGCAACATATCAGCGCGCGATGACGACTCTTTTCCATGATATGATGCATAAAGAGATCGAAGTTTATGTTGACGATATGATTGCCAAATCCCAGACGGAGGAAGAGCATCTGGTGAATCTGCTGAAGTTATTTAAAAGGCTTAGGAAGTTCAGGCTGAGACTGAACCCTAACAAATGCACCTTCGGGGTGAGATCGGGTAAACTGCTGGGGTTTATCGTAAGCGAAAAAGGAATAGAGGTCGATCCTGCTAAAATAAAAGCGATCCAAGAAATGCCGACGCCTAAAACAGAGAAAGAGGTGCGCGGGTTTTTAGGGAGGTTGAACTACATTGCCCGGTTCATATCTCGCCTAACAGCTACGTGTGAACCGTTATTCAAGCTGTTGAAGAAAGATCAAGCTGTAACGTGGAACGAAAATTGTCAAAAGGCGTTCGACAAAATAAAGCAGTATTTGCAGGAGCCTCCTATTTTGATACCCCCAGTGGCAGGTAGACCCTTGATTATGTATTTGACGGTTCTTGAGGGAAGCATGGGTTGTGTTCTCGGTCAGCACGACGAGACAGGGAGAAAAGAGCATGCGATCTATTACTTGAGTAAGAAATTTACAGACTGTGAATCTCGATACTCAATGCTCGAGAAAACTTATTGCGCGCTAGCCTGGGCAACCAAGCGTTTGAGGCAATACATGCTGAATCATACAACCATGCTCATCTCGAAGATGGATCCTATCAAATATGTATTCGAAAAGCAGGCGTTGTCAGGGAGAATTGCCCGTTGGCAGATGGTCTTGACTGAATATGACATCCAATACGTCTCGCAAAAGGCTATAAAGGGGAGCGTGCTGTCTGAGTATCTGGCGGAGCAGCCTATTGAAGATTACCAATCGATGAGGTTTGATTTTCCTGACGAGGATATCATGTACCTAAAGATGAAAGATTGTGAAGAACCGTTGCCAGACGAAGGACCAGAGTTGGGTTCCAAATGGAAGATGATATTTGATGGAGCTGTGAACGCTTACGGTAGCAGAATAGGGGCAATCATCACTACGCCACACGGGTCGCACATCCCGTTTATTGCCCGATTGACCTTTGCCGTTACCAATAATGAAGCCGAATACGAAGCTTGTATAATGGGGCTTGAAGAAGCCATTGATCTGCGAATCAAACATCTGGACGTATACGGAGACTCAGCTCTGGTGGTGAATCAGATTAAAGGGGAATGGGAGACACGTCAGCCCAATTTGATACATTACATGAATTAGGCAAGGAGATTGTTGCCTTTCTTCGACAAGGTTGAATTGCATCATGTACCGAGAGCAGAAAATCAGATGGCTGACGCCCTAGCCACTTTGTCTTCCATGTACAAAGTCAACTTCTGGAATGAGGCTCCCAGAATCATTATCTCTCGGCTTGACAGACCAGCCTTCGTATTTGCTATTGATGAGGCATCCGATGATAAACCGTGGTATTTCGATATCCTTAATTTCCTGAAGAACAAAGAATACCCGGCTGGGGCATCCAGCCAAGATCAGAAGACTCTCAGGAGGTTAGCGGGTAATTTCTATTTGAATTCTGATGGTGTCTTGTACAGAAGAAACCACGACTTGGTGCTGTTGCGTTGTGTAGACAAAAGAGAGGCAAGGCTGCTCATGGAGGAAATACACGAAGGTACCTTTGGTACGCATGCTGGTGGGCATGCTATGACGAGAAAGCTGCTGCGGGCAGGTTATTTTTGGCTGACTATGGAAACTGATTGTTTCAAGTTTGCGAGGAAGTGCCATAAGTGCCAAATCTATGCTGATAAGATCCATGTGCCTCCGAGTCCTCTAAACGTGATGTCATCGCCATGGCCATTCTCGATGTGGGGAATCGATATGATTGGAAAGATCGAGCCGACAGCTTCTAATGGGCACAGGTTCATTCTAGTAGCAATCGATTATTTCACCAAGTGGGTGGAAGCGGCATCTTACGCAAACGTAACTAAGCAAGTGGTGGCCAGATTCATCAAGAGAGATATCATTTGCCGATATGGGATCCCCGAGCGGATAATCACGGACAACGGTTCAAACCTGAACAACAAAATGATGAAGGAGCTCTGTCAGAATTTCAAGATCGAACATCACAACTCCTCCCCTTACCGACCCAAGATGAATGGCGCTGTCGAAGCGGCCAACAAGAATATAAAGAAGATCGTTCAAAAGATGGTGGTGACCTATAAGGATTGGCACGAGATGCTACCTTTTGCTTTGCACGGCTATCGTACGACGGTACGCACATCAACCGGGGCAACCCCGTTCTCGTTAGTGTACGGAATGGAAGCAGTGCTGCCATTAGAAGTTGAGATCCCTTCTCTGAGGATATTGCGAGACGTTCAGCTAGACGAGGCAGAATGGGTGAAAGACAGGTTGAACCAACTGAGTTTGATGGATGAGAAGAGGCTAGCTTCTCTAGCATACGGTCGTTTATACCAGAGCCGAATGAAGAAAGCATATGATAAGAAGATACATCCGCGGAGCTTTCAGACGGGCGACCTTGTACTGAAAAGGATTCTCCCGCCGCAGGCAGATCACAGGGGCAAGTGGACCCCCAACTACGAAGGGCCATACATTGTCAGGAAAGTCTTTTCAGGAGGAGCTTTATTGTTGTCCACCATGGACGGTGAAGACTTTACGTCGCCTGTGAATTCGGACGCAGTTAAAAAATACTTTGCTTAAAATTGACCCGCTGGACAAAAAAAGAGAGTCCAGGCAAAAATGGGGCATCCTGGCGAACCAAAAACAGAATGAAAGGTTCAGGCAAAAGTTAGGGATAAAATGGAAAAATGTACACCCGCGAAGTTGAAAACCTACACTGGGCGGCTTCGACAAAAAGGGGTATCCCGGTGAACTGAAAACCCGCAAAGGGCGGTTCACGCAAAAGTTAGGGATTTGAAAAGCAAATGACTGCGGTCCGAATTCGATATTACAATGAGCATCAGCGCGGGAGAATACGCTCGAGGGGTCGATTATCAGATACAATCTTTTCGGAAGTGGGGATACCGGGAAAAGCATTAGAGTCGGGCGTGTCACAGGAGGATCAGTTCGTGATGATCATCTGCATCCCGTTGCCGACATGTGTACAAATCTAATTTGTAAATAAATTTATGCTTCTTGTGCATACTTGTATATATGCTTTGCGTAGCTTCCTCTTTTCAGGAGCTACGTCCCGTGTACAGAAATTCCGCCCATTCAGGGGCCCAATCAATAAAATATGTTGTTCAGTACTTGATGTTGGTTCTTTACTGTTTTGTGCATGATAAAGCGCCTAAGTTTACTGAAACTAGCATGTGTATAACATCACTGGCCCTTGCCAACAATTGCTAAAGCTTTGAATTAACTGAAAACAACGTCACTAACCTGAATTGATTTGGTTGCATAGGCTTGTCTTGTCTTGTTTGTGTTGTTACAGGTTTCATAGCCGTACGAGGAAGATGATCAAAAGATTGCAATAATGAAGGACTCGACCCCCACGCAGGTCATGCATGTTCTTCCAGAAGAAGGATCGAACTCCCCAGCTAGCCGTAGCTTATCCAAAGAGCATGTTCCAGCAAAGGCGTCTATCCTCAGTAGAGTTTGGCGATTCCCAGAATATAAGGCTGTATTCAGACAGTGCCTCTTAAGCAGAGTGGTTTAGCCACAGAAGATTAATATTTGTGAGCTGTATTCAGGCAGCTTACCTTTCCCCGCAGGGTCATCTTCTCCCCCAGCGGAATCCTCTTCTCGGCAAGTATTTTCATTCCTCCCAGTGGAAATCGAAGATTAAGACTCTCCCCGGCATAGTTGGTCGTGGGTCTTGGCATTTATTTTGTCAGAATACCGTGTGATATCTGGTCACTCTCCAGCAGAAGTTCAAGCATACCAAGCCCATCCACTATTCTCCAGCAGAGTTATACTCCCCGGCAGGGGTTTACTTCGAAGAGATGTTCAGTTCAAGTTCCCAATTTCCCAACTGAGTCGACGTCGCTTTTCCAGCGTTTATTTTGTTGGAATAATTCCATAGCATCTGGCTATCCCCAGCGGAGTTGGCATTATCTTCAGCATTTATTTTGCTGAAGCAGTTCCTGTATCTCAACAGTTCAAGTCTGCATGAGCATCGGCATATAGTGTCATACTCGCATCCATCAAATAAAAGCGTAGCATTTCCATGTCGAATGGAGCATTGCATCGTTGTCAAACATACGCATTTTTGAGACATAAACCAGGTTGGCTAACCGTTTGCTTCAAGTATTGTTTCTCTTGCAGGTAGAGAGAGCTTTTGATCAGAGGAATCACCAAACAGTCGAGGTCTCGACGTGAGACATTCGATGAAGTGTCAGCTTCGGCATTATTCCCCACAAGGTTATTTGTGAGTTTCTCGTGTTTTCCCCCGCCAGAGTGGGTAGGCCAGATTTCTCCTCATTCTCAAGCAGAGTTATTTGTCATTGAAGGGTTTCCCGAACCAGAAATTCAGAGGCTGCAGCCGGGTATCAGGACAGGCGTCCGGAAGTCTGGTTCCCAAATATCCCCAGTAGAGTCAGCTGCAAAGTTGCTGTAACGTCAGTGATAAGAAGTTTGCGGACCAATGGAAGGATGAGTCCTGACGAGGACAATTTTATTAACAGGTTTTCTTTGTGTTAGAGAAGAGGTGGGTCCTAACGTGGACAGATTTATTTCCTCATAGCTGATAAAGGTGGTAGTCCTGACGTGGACAGGTTCGATTTTTCAGAATTGTTGGTGTGTGGAGTCCTGACGTGGACATTTCTTTCAGTTTGATGATATGTGTCAGTCCTAACATGGACGGATTTGATTTCTTGGTATTGATCGAAGGTGAAGTCCTGACGTGGACAAAAGTGGGTTACTCTTCGTGTTGGTGTCCTGACGTGGACAATTTATTTCCAGCAGCTAGCCTTATCCGTGATGGTGAAATGTGCGTCCTGACGTGGACAAGTTTATAGTTCTTCGTGT
Source organism: Lathyrus sativus (assembly GCA_963859935.3). Taxonomy (NCBI): domain Eukaryota; kingdom Viridiplantae; phylum Streptophyta; class Magnoliopsida; order Fabales; family Fabaceae; genus Lathyrus; species Lathyrus sativus. The sequence continues at coordinate 140,140,144 of OZ012740.1, read as the reverse complement.
CGTCAAGATTGCGAGAGTCCTGACGTGGACGAATTTACCCTTCTTCGTGTTGTTGGCAAAGTGTGTGTCCTGACGTGGACGAGTTTTCTTTCCCCAGCAAGTCGAAGACGCGCATGTCCTGACATGGACATGTTCTATTATTTCAGCAGGTTGAGATGTGAGTCCTGACATGGACAAGTCTCGCTTCCCCAGTGGTTCAAAGGTGCATGAGTCCGGACGCGGACAAGTTTTATTTCCTCAGCGAGTCAAGAGGCGAGTCCTGACGTAGACAAATCAAGACGAAACATGGGTCCCGATGTGGACGAATTTATTCCTTACGTGGAAAGAGAGGTTTCAGTTCCTTACGTGGAAGAGTGAGTTTATTCCTTACGTGGAAAGATTGAGTCCTTACGTGGACGTATCAGTTTGGTTTCCTTATGTGGAAAAAGAAGTATTCCTTACGTGGAAAGAGATGCATTCCTTACATGGAAAGAGAAGTTGTTTCCTTACGTGGAAAAGTGCAGTCCTGACGCGGACAGATCCAGAATTTTATTCCTTACGTGGAAAGGTTGAGTCCTTACGTGGACATATCAAGTTGGAGTCCTTACGTGGACAGATCGGGCAAAAATGTGATTCCTTACGTGGAAAGAAGTTGATTCCTTACGTGGAAGAAAAGTGGTTTCCTTATGCGGAAAGATTGTATTCCCGACAGGGAAGATTGGAGTCCTTACGTGGATAGATAAAGGAGTTTATTCCTTACATGGAAAAGTTGAGTCCTTACGTGGACGAATCAAGACGATAGATGGTTTCCTTACGTGGAAAAGCGATGTATTCCTAACGTGGAAGGGTGAGTCCTAACGTGGACGGAGTATTCGTAACCCAGAGAGTTTAATCCTGACGTGGACAGTTCTATACGAAGTCTTAGCCCTGACGTGGACAGTGTTATTCCTAACGTGGAATGGTGTTATTCCTAACGTGGAAGAGTTTGTTCCTAACGTGGACGATGCATTGAAATGCGGACGAATTATCCCCAGCGAAGTTGCCGAGATTCTTCTGGAGTCCTAACGTGGACGGGTTAGTGGAAATTTCTTCGTGTTGATGGCAGATGGAGTCCTAACGTGGACAAACAAAATTTTATCTCTGGTATGATAGAATCTTTTTCAGAACGATGAAAATAATCCCCAGCACGGTCGCTACGAGATCAGTGGGTTGCTGTAAACAGTCAGATCCAGGCAGTGGATGTCGTTCCCCCAGGCAGTGGTGTAGTTCATTTCTGCGGTTGGCAAATTTCCGGGTTCTTAGTATTCAACCGTCTCACACCGCGAATGTCTGAAGGCTCCGGGCTCTTCACCCAATCGGGTCCAAGTCGCTTGAATAGGGGCAGCTGTTGCACCCTAAAATTTTCTCAACCTTATTCACTTGGTTTATGTTTCAATATCATTAGCATTTGCATATAGATTCATGTACATAGTCTACTCATATGCATAGCATAAGCATAGCAAGTCATCCAACAGGGACCAATCATTATTCTCATCTCTATGAGCCTATCAAGAGGTTATTAGCCTAATTCAATCTCATTCAAGTCATCAGAAAGAATGGGAAAGCTAAAGAAGCCAATGGATCAAGCAGTTCATCTATCTCCTAACTGAGGGTATTTGAGGATCAACAAAGAAATTGTGAGTTGGGGGCTGAGCATGGAGAGTATCTGGACATCATGGGAGACTTAGAAAGTCATTTGAAGAAGAAGACAAGTCCTTGATATGATCACAAGTATTGCAGTTGAAGACAGTCAACTAGGGTTTCATATGGGGTCAACTCTAGGTCAACTCTAGGTCAATTGACTGATTGAAAGGCATTAAGGGCTATGGGAGAGATGTGAGGTTCATCATTTGGCATGTAAAGAAGGATATGGTGATATGTCAAGAAGAATTCAAGAGAAATCAAGGAGAAGAGGAGTTTCTAAATTAGGGTTTCTGTGTAAAATCCCCTATTTTAGGTCAAATTTCCAAGCAAGATAAGTCAAAAGGCAAGCTTCAAATGGATCCTTGGCCAACATGAAACTTGTATAGGATCTCAATACCTTTAATTTGAGTGGTGGAAGACATCAAGGAGATTTATAGAACTAAAGTTATGGTCCTTGCAAGTTACAGGTCATCTAAGGTATCTGAAATTTTGTCTGTGAAAGTGACTTGACTTCCAAGCAATTTTTACCCCTCAAGGAAATTTCAAATGAATTTCTGTTTAACATAAGAGTTGTTCCTCATTGTCTTAGCTTTCTATAATGGTATAGTATGCCTTCATATTATTTGTGGAACTCTACTTATGGTCTTGGAAAGCAAAGGGTATTTTGGTCATCTGAGAATTACAGGTCATTTCAAGCCTATGCCCAAAACTCATACAAGGAAGCTTCAAATGGAAAACTTTACAACATAAAACTTGTTCCAAATGACATTTTGAGTCTAGAAAAGTGACCATGGAAGATTGGAAAGATTCATAGCACAAGGTTTCAAAATTGGTGGATTTAATGAATAAAAATGACCTAAAAAATGAGATTTTTCATATTTTGACCAAATGGGACAAAATTATAGGTCATTTTGAATGGAAAAGGCATTTTGAGAACATTGGCTAAAGTGGAATTTTGAGGTTAGTTCAAATTTTGGGAGTTATTCAAGGTTGCTTACAAAGGAAGAAACATAAGCCAAATCCAAGGGAAATTACACATGGGAAGTTTCTCCAAGCTTCTAGGAGGTTCTAAGGTCATGTATATATTGACATGAGAAGGTTCATGCAAGGGTTGGTGATCATATTTGCTCATAAACACAAGTTTCACACACTTTCTTCAAATTGCAAAATCAATCCAAACTCTCTCAAACTATCATCAATTTCCACCATTCTTGATCTGTTCTTCTTCATCATCATCCAAGGATCAGAATTCACACATTCATTTGGCAAATTGAAGGAGGATTCGTGCCATTCATCATCATCATTCAAAGTGCAAGAATCTTGGAATTAGGAGGTTCAAAGCCTTGGAGCATCATTGGTTGCATACAGAACTCATCACCAAGTTCATTGATCAGTTTCCACTCACTTCAAGCCTTGGATCAAGAGGATTTGATACCTGTTTTCATCAATTACACCAGGTATGTTTCTCATTTGAATTGCATGTTTAGGTGAGAATTATTAGGTTTTATTAGCATAGAAGGGTTAAGGTAGGATAGAGGATGGAATTTGGTGAGTTTGGAGAGCTTTCATGGAGTTTGCCATAAGTGTACCATAACTGTTAGGGTTTGTAACTCATGATTTAATGCACGAAAATCTTGGATATATGGCTTGTTATGATCAGCATGAGATGTAGATGAGTTTAGGACAAGAATTGGTGAGCTTTGGATAAGTTGATCACAGGTGAAAATGGTGGATTCCAACTGTTGTACCTATCGGGTTCCATTGTTGCTTGAGTTTTAGGAGGAGTTATGGTTATGGCTGTGTAGAGGGGAGTTTCTAGAGCAACTTTGCTCTTTGGATCGAAGGCATCCATGAAGAATGGAGAGAGAACAGGGAGCTCGAAGATTGCATGCATGGAAGGTGATTTCAGAGTTAGGGTTTGTCCAAGGTTGAAGATGACCTTTGGACCGTTTGATATGGCTTTGACCATTGACTTATCCACCAATCCAACGGACGCGATTGCACAGAAAAACGGAGGGAAGTTCAAACCTCAAAACGCCCCGTTTCATTAATTCTTTCTGATGGGCTCCAAAATTTGTTGCTATACACACCCTACCCAAACCAGGCCCAATGCAAATGAACTGGAAATATTGCTAGTTGCACCGCTTCCTCGTTTTTATTTTTTGTTGGTTTTCTGATTGCATGCTGGGCCTAGCGCCATTTGATACTAACACCCCCCTGTCTGGCCCAGTTCTCTTTTTTAACTGATTTTACTTACTTTCTGCACCCCTTTCATATTAATTCATTTCATTTTATTTCAAAAAAACATTAAATCTTTAAAAAATCAAAACAAATCATAAAATGCTTATTTTCCATTGGTTCTTTTTGCATTATTTTCTTAATTTGGTCAAGAAAATTATCATACAGAAAAATTAATAGTTCATTTCATTTTCTTATTTTTGGCATATTTTTCTTTTAATTAGGTGTAAATAATATTTTGTTTAGTACATGAATTTGATAATTTTAGTTTGAATAGATGCTTTAGCATTTTTAATCCCTTCTTTTTAGGTTGATTAGTTTAGACATTTATCTTGTATATACAATTTAGTTCCCATTTTTAGAACTTAATTTTAGGTGTTTAGTTTAGGTGTGGATAACATGAACAAAATTAGGGTTTAAGTGATGACTTAGGAGAATTGAATCATTTCCCTTAGGACTTAGAGATTGAATATTTTATATATATGGGACTATAGGGACTATGGGTAGTTATTAGATCCCTTATAAATCACTAGGATTCCCCTACTGCTATTAGTATTACTATCTGTATTTGTTTGACTGGTGTGGTGTGCCCTCTGGGGATTATTGATTTGTCTGTGTGGGTATTGGGATTGCTTGGGGATTGGGGGAGTTGAAGACTTGTGATGATGAAGCCATTGGAGATCCAGAGACTGAAGTCCAACTTCCAAAGTTGAAGAGGAGATTATTGCTAGCAGCTGTTGAGGAGACTAGGGTTTAGGAGCTAGGCAGAGCTCTAGATTAGAAAGCTTGTTTCTCAAACATGGAATGCCTTGTTTGCATCCATCCTTTCCCCATGATTCAAAGTCTCTTTCAAATATCCACCTCCTTCCTTTTGAAGGATCAGTGAATGTATTTGAAAGATAGAACTTTTGAGGGAAAATTGTCCATATAATGTTAACAGTTGATGAACCACCCTTGGTAGGTAATTGACTGTCTAACATTCTTTTCACTTTATCTTGTTGATTGATGTTCATCCTGGAGATTGGGACTTGAAGAAAAGCCATTGCAGATGAAAGATTGATGATCAAGACCTTGCTGGAAAGCTGTGTAGATGGAGATTGATGCTTGCTGAAGCTTGTAGCTGTTTGGAGATTACTTGAAGCCAGATGTTGATGCAGAGCTGCTGTGGCTGTTTATTTTTCTGCTGTTATTCATTTCTGATGTATTGATTGGTTTTCTGGACTGTATTGTTTGCTGTTTAACCTGTTGGGTTGAAAGTGAATCCTGTTCACTTTTGCCTATTGTTTTCTAGGTTCGAGGTTGAGTGGGACTCCCTTGCCTCGCTTGTATTGCTGCATCCATGCATTTTACTGCTTTACTGTATATATCTGCTATTGTTTCTGTTTCCGTCTATTCCCTTAGGATCTCTGTTTCTCTCTGTGCAAGAGAGGAACATGATAGACACTAGGTCTTAATCCATGCATGATAACATTAGGTTAGTTTGATTCCCTTCGCAACCGTAGGTTAGAGTTCTGTCTCTTCTTTCTCAAAACAAACAGAAAAATACAATAAAATTTCAAACACAATAAAAGACACTTCTTCCGTAAAAGAATGTGAACTCATCAAAACGTCATTTTTGTCCGCTTGGACTGCTAATCAGAAAAACCTTTTTCAGAAGGACTAAAAACAATCAAGACAGACCTGTGTCGTACGTGGCCCGAACTACGTTTGCTCTGATCTTTCATGCTGTATGAAAGTACGTAGGCATAGGATGCGATATCCTAGTGAGCAACCTTCCCCTCCTTTCCCGTAGGTAGGTGAACTACGTTGACTCTGATTTCTCGTTCCAGACGGGAATACGTAGGCATAAAGTGCGATACTTTGCCGAGTCATTTTATTTTCTTTTAACCCCTAACCCTTAGTTTAGATAGAATAACAATCCATACCCGAAAACAAGCGTGGATCCCGTCGAGTACGACGGACGTGAGGGGTGATAATACCTTCCCCTTGCGTAACCGACTCCCGAATCCAGGATTTGGTTGCGATGACCATTCCTTTCCCGTCTTTGAGGTAGGTTTACTCTGAGCGTTTCCTTTCCCTCCGTTGGGATAAATAACGCACGGTGGCGACTCTTCTATTCAGCCGGCGCCGATTTTCGCAGTAGCAACACCTAGGTTTTTAGACTACTTTCTTTTCTATCTCAGAACAATTCAAAACACAGTAATAAGGATTATCGATGTCGTACGCTACGAGCCTTAAGCTATTTGAGAGAGGGTTGCTGGAGGGTCACTCTTCAGTAATCTAATTGCTTAGTGTGTTACCCTTAGGGTGACATACGACGTAGTCACTCTCAAATCATAGTCTCTAGTGCGTCAGAGATTGCAAACATCAGAAAAAACAGTTCTTGCGTAAAAGACTGAAAACAAACATCAACGTGTCATTTTTGTCCGCTTGGACTCTTAATCAGGAAAAACCCTTTCTTAAGGAGATAAAAACATTCAGACAAGCTTGTGTCTTCCGTAGCCCGAACTACGTTTGCTATGATCTTTCATGCTGTATGAAAGTACGTAGGCATAGGATGCGATATCCTAGCGAGCAACCTTCCCCTCCTTTCCCGTAGGTAGGCGAACTACGCTGACTCTGATTTCTCGTTCTAGACGGGAATACGTAGGCATAAAGTGCGATACTTTGCCGAGTCATTTTATTTTCTTTTACCCTTGACCTTTAGTTTAGATAGAATAACAATCCATACTAGAAAACAAGCGTGGATCCCGTCGAGTACAACGGACGTGAGGGGTGCTAATACCTTCCCCTTGCGTAACTGACTCCCGAATCCAGGATTTGGTTGCGATGACCATTCCTTTCCCGTCTTTGCGGTAGGTTTACTTCGGGCGTTTCCTTTCCCTTCTTTGGGATAAATAACGCACGATGGCGACTCTTCTGTTCAGCCGGCGCCGATTTTCGCAGTAGCGACAGCTGGCGACTCTGTTGGGGACAGGAATATCCCCTATGCGAGTCAATCCTAGCGCTTGTTTCCTGTCGGGGTGTGGTATAGATTTAATTTTCTGTCTCTACTTTCCGCATTTTTATTATCCACTTTATACTGTTATTGCTGCTGTGGGAAGGGGATAATCTGTTGAGAGATAAGCCAGACCAGGGCTTGAGGTTACACATAGACTTATAAGTAAAGAGTAGTGGTTAGCCTGCTTGCTTAGCTCACACCAGCTAGCCGCTGTTAGAACACAGATTGGTTCTTAATAATTACTCTTTGTTTTGATGATAACTGTTAGGAAATTTATATTTAAGAATTATATAATCTAAAATTTGTTTGAGAGTTTTACTGCAGATTAAAATTATATTGACTCTCTAGAAGCAAATCTGTCATTGAATACAAGAAGCTATCCTGACTCTGAAGCGCCAGATGCACCTCACAGAAGAATCTGCTTGCTCCTTACAGAAGATCCTGAGCGTAGTCTCCAGAAGGATCTGAAGAAAGAAGCTCCAGAACATTCTGAGTCAGAAGCATCTGAAGATAATCAGAAGCATCTGAAGATAGTCAGAAGCATCTGAAGCTGAAGCATCAGAAGTATAGAAGAATATTGATTGAAGAGTTTCTCAAAGAATTAGTCTACAGAAGTTTCTGAAAGTACTTACGCTGCCAAGTACTGAAGTTCTGTGTCAAGATGCTCTGATGATAAACACGCTAGAAGCACACACGCTGCAGAAGACTCTGATACAGCTTAGTTCTGAATCTCATCAGAAGACTCTGATCCTTTCAAACTCTGAAGAACTTGCTGAAACTGAAGAAGTGTTTTCAAGAATATATCTGTTGGATCTATTCAACGTCTCTTTCCTTATTTGTGCTAGACACACTTACACAGACAAAAAGGATTTATCTGTGCCATCTATTTCAAGGAAAGGTCAGTGCATGTGAAGACAAAAAGGCTCAGACCTTTTGGACTCTCTTTTCAACGTGCATGATTCAGCTGCCTATAAAAGGAGTTTCTCACTTCATTCTTCAGTAACACACTTGCTGAAAAGAAATCACAATATTCTATAAGCTCTCATTCTTATTCTTCATAGAATCTCATTGTACTTAAAACTTAAGAGAAAAATCACTGTTGTGATTATAGCTTTATAGAAGCATTAAAAACTCTTGTATTTAATTTACATTGTTTGTAAAGGATATTCCTTAAGAGGATTCAGTGTGAATCAGTAGCTCTTGAGAAGACTAAGAACTGTAGTTCTTAGGTGATACTATTGTAATCAGTTTGATTTAATAGTGGATTAAGTCCTTGTTGAGAAAGGCAAATCACTCTGGAAGGGTGGACTGGAGTAGTTGTTTAACGAACCAGGATAAAAATAATTGTGTGATTATTTTCAAGTATTAATTTTCCATACTTATTCAACCCCCCCTTCTAAGTATTATCTCACCTTCAGCCGCGAAATCTACGCTCGGACGAGATTCTCTTTGATGCTTCTTGCCTGGCCCTTAGGGCTCGACAAGTTGTCTGACCCGAGGATTGTCGACTCTGGGAACCTATCAATTAGGATTCAACTAAGTGAGGCCGCTTCAAGGGATGATGATGCCACACCTCCTGGGTATCGTATCATCGCTCTTGAAATTCTGTGACGTTGAACCCGCATAGGATGCCGTACCTCGTTTGCGAGTTAAGTACATACCTGTGAGGGGTAGGTGGGTTTGTTTGCAGGAAACCTTTAACCTCAGAATGCCTGGTTTATCTCAGTCAGTGAGATGTGGTTACAAGGTTCATTGGAGTGGTTGGTTTGGTTTGAGATGAAGATTGGATGGTTCTCAGGCTTCAGTACAGAGCAGCACAGTTCATCAGCATTGCACTTGGTCCCTTGTTTGCATATGCATGTGCATTTTCATGATTGCATTTCATTAACATGTATTTATGTTGCAGGTGATCATTCCCCTCTGATTCTAGTGTATCCTCTAGCCAGACATGAAGTCCCTGAAGAAGACAGTTGCTTACCGGTTGCATTCGCCAGATGTCAGTTCCTTGCTGGGATTAGTTGATCTAGCAGATGAGAGTGTGAGGGCTGAGTTCAGGGTATCTTATGGGAGATTACTCAGTTTGTTATACAGACCATCAGCATTTGAGACGACTGGGGTGTATACTTTGTTGCAATTTATGAGCCGCATCTGAGATGTTTCTTATTTCCTGACTATATTCTAGTACCCACTTTGGAGGAGCATTCTGCGATGTTGGGAGTTCCTGTGCTAGACCAGATGCCCTTTGTTCATGTTGATACTGAGCCTGAGTTGGCTACGCTCGCTGAGATTGTTAGTTTAGACGCTTCTGAGTTTCCGGGAGGCTTGATCAAGCTAAGCGGAGCTTATGGTTTCCACTTGTCTGTCCTAGTTGAGAAGGCTACACAGTGCGCGAAGAGTGGATGTTGGGTTGGCTTCAGTACTATTCTAGTTGTCTACATCTACGGGATTGTCTTGTTTTCTAATGTGCCAGACTTTGTCGACTCAGACGCCTTCCTAATTCTTGCCTCGAAGAATCCTGTTCCTACTCTCTTGGGCGATGTTTATCATTCTATTCACTACAAGAATGAGAAACATCGTGGCAAGAATGTTTCCTGTTGTCTTCCTCTTTTGTACAGGTGGTTCCAAGGGCACCTTCCGAAGACAGGGCCTTTTGTTGATGCTGTTGATACTTTGGATTGGTCTTCCCGGTTGATGGGGCTGTCTGCTGAGAACATCATTTGGTTTGATCGGAGTATGCTTGGTATTGACATTATATATAGTTGCAGTGGCTTTCCGAACGTCCCCCTGATTGGACGAAAAGGCTGTATTAACTATAACCCTTCATTGCTGGTACGACAGTTCGGTTATGCTTTGAGGGACGCTCCTATTGAGAAGGAGATACAGGAATCTCAGTATCTCACAGGCTTATTAGACGCGGTTGTTTTAATTAGATTAAGACATGCATGGGCTAACATCGATAGGAGGGGAAAAACTTTGCTCGGTAAGAGAAATAGCAGAGCTTATGATCCTTATTTGGCTTGGATCCGCGAGAGAACTAGTACTTCTTTGATGCCTTATCCTGCTGTGGAACCCCTGTATCTTCCATTGATTGAGGTACCTCCTTCGGAAGAGAGTGAGAAGTATAACAAATTGTTGGCTGAAAATGAGGAACTGAAGAAAGCCAATGAGGAGTTAGAGAAGGAAATATTCCAGTTACGTCGTGAGAAGAATGAAGCCACCTTCACTGTGAAGGAACAGACTGAATTGATTAACAGGTTGGGAACGGAGCTGACAAAAGAGACCAACAAGAGAGAAAGAGTGGAGATAGCCTTAAACGGTGTTAGCAAGGTGCTTACTTCCAAGAAGGAACTTCTAAGCAAAGCTTATTCCCGTCTCAGCAAGTGGGAAGCTTTGTGGAATGCCACGCTTACCAAGCGGAAGGAGCGCGAAGACGAACTGAAGCTGCAGATTGCCGCGCTAGAGGTGCAGGTTAGAGCCCAAGACGCAAAGATTGTTGAAGAGACATCACTTAGGAGCGCTGTTGAGCTCAGAGTAAGTGACATTGACGAGAAGCCGAGAGGTTATGAAGAGAAGGCCGGTTCCAAAAGGTACAGATTTGATGAGAGTTCTGGCGAAGGAACCTACCAGGACAATGCCAAAAAGCTAAGTTCCACTACCGAGCGACATGCCTTACTGATTAAGGAGATGATCTCCCGACTAGGGCACTCGGAGACGATGAGGATATTGGAGGACGTCAGAGCACGCCATTTGGCCTGATTTATCTTTGCCTTACCTTTGTTATTTGTACTTGTATTTGGACCATTGCCAGGCTTGTTGGCTGAGGTCTCTTCAGTTGTATCCAGTTGTACTTTTGTACTCATCCGCTTGGCATGTGTTTATATATGAGGGTTTTCTGATTCCTTGCTTGCTTGATGGGGACTCCATTGTCGTGATGGCTTTCTCTCCGAAACTAGAATCGGGGGGAATATAACCTGTAGCATATTTACATAATTGCATTTGCATTCATATTGCATAACAGGTATTCTCGAATCTGTATCTTATTTCCTACATCTTCAGGTTTCCAGGATTGACGAACAAAGAGTTCACAGCTACTCAACCCGGAACAACTGCAAGAGAATCATGGATCAAGTCCAAGTGGAGATGTAGGAAATTCGCGAGAAGTTGAACCTGTTCATGCAGGCCATGGAGAGTATTGCTAAAGGCCAGGAGAATCTCCAGACTTTGGTGCAGCCGCTGCTGACGCGGGCTAATGGGAACGGTAACAATGACCACAACTCTGTGCATGTCGAAACTCTTCATGAGGATGGGCCCCCTACGCCTGTGGTTCCTCCGGTGGTGACCCCACCTGTTGTGGTTGTGAACAATGATGCTGACGCTGGCAATGGTAACACTGGGAATGGAAATGAGACTGTTGTTAACAATGTTGGAATTGGAGATGCCAGTCTGGGCGGTGGTAACTTCAATGGCGGTAATGGTTTTCGTAACAATGGGTTCGGCTATAACGACCAGGGGTTTGAGTACGACAATCAGGGCGGAAAGTTCGGCTTCAACACTCAGGGTTTCGGTTATGACGGTTTTGGTAACGCTAACCAGGGTTATGGTAGAAATGGTGCTGGATTGATTCCTGTCAACATTGGTTTCGAGCATGTAGGGGTCAATCAAGGTTATGGTAATGGGGGACGAGGTCCCATGACTAATCATCAAGGGTTTGGTCGCAACACTGGTTATAACGGGTACGGAAATGAAAATGTGAACTGGGGCGAAGACTGTCAAGAGGACGCCTTCTCTGGAAGAGGCATGGGATTTGAGGGACCTGTTGACAATACTCAGAGGATTAAAATGCTCGAAGAACAGGTGAAGGGTATGGCTAATCAGAATTCTACCGGATTAGACATGACTACTATGGGCTTGGTGCCTGGGCTGAGGGTACCGCTGAAATTCAAAGCTCCCACGTTCGACAAATATAAGGGGGACACTTGCCCTAAGGTGCATGTCCGCGCTTATTACAGAAGGATGTCCGCGTATTCAGATGACGAAAGGATGCTTATGCATTTCTTTCAAGACAGCCTATCAGGACCGTCACTCGAGTGGTACATGGGGTTGGAGCCCGCTCAAATCAAAACCTGGAAGCAATTGACGGATGCTTTCGTCCTGCATTATAAGTATAATAGTGATCTGGCACCGAATCGAGTTCAATTGTAAGGATTGTCGTAGAAGAAAGAGGAAAGCTTTAAAGAGTATGCACAGAGATGGCACGATATGGCGGCAAGAGTACATCCTCCGTTAGCTGAAAGAGAAATGAATAGTATGTTCATTGGGACATTTACGGGGATATATTACGAAAAATTGTTTAATGTTTCGTTGAGCAGTTTTCAGATTTAATTCTTATGGGTGAGATGGTCGAAGACGGTATTAAGGTTGGAAGATTCCACGCAGGTGAGTCTACCCCCGCAGGAGGTACCAGGAAAGCATTCGGTGGTAGAAGACAAGGTGATTCTATTGCCGTGTTTGGTGGCAGGGGCCGGGGCAGAGGAAGAAGTCAGTATGCTCAGCATCAACAGGTCGCTAGTGTTACCATCCCTTTTCCACAACAACAACAACAACAACAGCCGCAGCAGCAACAACAACAAAGGCAACACCCCGCCCAACGCAGAATCCTAGAGGGCAAGCCAAGGAGAGTATTTGAAACGCCTCTTTCAACATATGCCGAACTGCTTCAAACACTGCTAGGATTAAAATTGGTCGAGAAAAGGACCATGGCGCCGTTAACGGGAACTTCTCCATTTGGATATGATGCTGGTAAACACTGTGATTTCCACTCCGGGGCGCCCGAACATGATATTGAAGGCTGTCATGCGTTTAAGCATAAAGTCCAAGACTTGTTGGACAACAAAGCTATCAACTTTGAACAGGCGGGTCCAAATATAGTACAACAGCCTATGCCCAATCATGGGGCAAACGCCATCCTGACAGAGGAAAATTTGAATCTAGTGACGGATGTCAATGAGCTGAGGACACCGTTGGGTGAGATCAAAAGCAGGTTGTTAAAAGGGGGTTTATTCCCGGGGTGTGACAAATTTTGCTTGGATTGTTGGATGCAGCCGGAGAGTTGTAATGAGTTGTAATGAGTTGAAATAGGGTATTCAGGCTATGATGGATGAAGGAATATTGCAGTTTTACAGAACCGCGGTTGAAAAGCCTGTAGAGGCGTTGTGTGATGAGCTGAACGATGTTGCCACGGTAACGATTCCAAGGAAAACAATAACAATAATGGCGCCCGCCAGGCGGCCGACGATCACTATTACTGAAGCAGGGCCAGTCCCTTTTGAAAGTACCAAAGCAGTGCCATGGACTTACGGGTTGGAGGTATATTGCGACGGTGAGAAAATTGAAGTAAATAAACAACCAGCTGGGGTTGTAGATAATGTTGTCGGAACAGGGGGTATGACCAGAAGCGGAAGGATCTTCACATCGCCTGAGGTAGAGGCAGAAAGATTGGCAAAGGGGAAAGCCAAGGTAGACGAGAGTGGCCTCTCGCAGATAAAGGAAAAGGAAACATCGCTTAAGGATGTGGAAGAGTTTATGAGGCTCATCTGTAAAAGTGATTACAAAATCGTGGAGCACCTCCAGCAAACGCCATCAAAGATCTCAATCTTGTCACTGCTATTATGTTCCGAGGCCCATCGGAACGCTTTGCTAAAGATCCTAGACACGTCATTCGTTCCTCAAGACGTTTCGGTTAATCAGTTAGAAGGGGTGATGGCGCACGTGAATGCAGGCCATAGTTTGGGATTTACGGATTTTGATTTGGCCCCGAGGGGAAGAAAGCACAATATGGCATTGCATGTGTCAGTAGAATGCCGGAGCACGGTCATGTCCCATGTTTTAGTAGACACTAGAGCTTCCCTGAATGTGCTACCGAAGAAAGCAATGATGAAGTTAGATATCAGGGGGATTATCTGCACGCCTAGTGACTTGGTGGTCAGGGCATTTGATGGTACGCGGAGGTCAATTTTCGGATCGATAACATTACCGTTGCAAGTGGGGCCTGAAATATTTGAAACTGAATTCTATATAATGGACATCCAGCCAGCGTATAGTTGCCTTCTTGGACGCCCATGGATCCATGCTGCCGGGGCAGTCACATCCACGTTGCACCAAAAGTTGAAGTATATGTTGGGGGATAGTGTCGTCACTGTTTGTGGAGAAGAGGATATTCTGGTTAGCCATCTGTCTTCATTCAGATATGTTGAAGTCGACGGCGAAATCCACGAGACAACTTGTCAAGCATTTGAAGTGCTAAAGATTAAAGACAAAGCTCTAGTACCCAAGATATCAGATGTGGCAGTGATATCGTACAAAGAGGCTCAAGCTCTGGTGCAGGCAGGCCAGACTAAGGGCTAGGGTCAGGTGTTGGAGATTCCCGTGAAGAACGACATGTTTGGGCTTGGATATCATCCTTCGTCATCAGCATCCTCTTCAGGAACGCCCAAGTTCAAAGGGCCGATAACCATCACACGAGCGGGGTGAGCTTCGAGACTATCAATGTTGTTTCCGATTCTAAAGAAGGAGATAGCGACTGTGATATGGACGCATGGATCAAGCCAAGCGTGCCAGGACAAAGTTTCTGCAATTGGTCTATCCAGGAAACTGTTCCTGTGACAACTAAACAGTAATGATTTGTTTTCTTAATTGTTGAATAATCCTGTGTCCCACCCGGGGCACAATGATTTTGCTTAGGGCCATTTGGTTATGTACATTACATTGTTTAATCATGAATAAAGGCGTTTTTTCATATACAAATGTTGTGATCCCTGTTTTTCCTGTTTTTATCTTTTACAATAAAATGGTAACGTGGTTACTTGTTTTGTATGCCTTTTGAAGCATTTAACCATTTCCTTTGCAGGATTACTATTTCAGATGACATCTATGAACCGCCTATGACTCATTTCGACTTCGAGCACCCGGTATTTCAGTCTGAGGAAGAGATTGTTGAAGATGGCGACGTACCAGAAGAGCTGACCTGGTTGTTGAAATAAGAAGAAAGAATCATTCTGCCTCACGAGGAAGTCATTGAGATCGTCAATTTGGGGTCGGAAGGGGTTGAAAGGAACATCCGTATAGGGGCTGCACAGCAAAGCGACGTTAAGCAAAGGTTGATTGAGATGCTCAAAGAGTATAATGATATATTCACTTGGTCGTACGAGGATATGCCTGGGTTGGATACGGATATGGTTGTGCACCATCTGCCGCTGCGAGAGGAATGCCCGCCTGTTAAGCAGAAGCTCCGAAGAACTAGACCAGACATGGCAGTAAAAATTAAAGAGGAAGTGCAAAAACAGTGGGATGCTGGTTTCCTAGCTGTTACAAATATCCCTCATGGGTCGCTAATATTGTGCCAGTGCCAAAGAAAGACGGTAAGGTGAGAATGTGCGTGGACTACCGTGACTTGAACAAAGCGAGCCCGAAAGATGACTTTCCACTTCCTCACATCGATGTGCTGGTTGATAACACTGCTCAATTCTCTATATTCTCCTTCATGGATGGCTTCTCAGGCTATAATCAAATCAAAATGGCGCCAGAAGACATGGAGAAGACTACTTTCATTACTCCTTGGGGAACATTTTGCTACAAAGTGATGCCCTTCGGATTGAAGAACGATGGGGCAACATATCAACGTGCTATGATGACTCTCTTTCATGACATGATGCATAAAGAGATCGAGGTTTATGTTGATGATATGATTTCCAAATCCCAGACAGAGGAGGAGCATTTGGTTAATCTGCTGAAATTATTCAAGAGGCTTAGGAAGTTCAGGCTGAGACTGAACCCTAACAAGTGCACCTTCGGGGTGAGATCGGGTAAACTACTAGGGTTTATCGTGAGAGAAAAAGGAATAGAGGTTGATCCTGCGAAAATAAAAGAAATACAAGAAATGCCGACGCCTAAAACAGAAAAAGAAGTGCGTGAATTTTTAGGGAGGTTGAACTACATCGCCCGGTTCATATCTCACTTAACTGCGACGTGCGAGCCATTATTCAAGCTATTGAAAAAGGACCAGGTGGTGACCTGGAATGAAAATTGTCAAAAGGTGTTCGACAAGATAAAAGAATACTTGCAGGAACCTCCTGTTTTGATACCCCCAGTGGTCGGGAGACCTTTGATTATGTATTTGACGGTTCTTGAGGAAAGTATGGGTTGTGTTCTCGGTCAACACGACGAGACGGGACGTAAAGAGCATGCGATCTACTATTTGAGTAAGAAGTTTACTGACTGTGAGTCCAGATACTCAATGCTCGAGAAAACGTGTTACGCGCTAGCCTGGGCCGCCAAACGTTTGAGGCAATACATGCTAAATCATACAACCCTGCTAATTTCAAAAATGGATCCAATCAAATACGTGTTTGAGAAGCAAGCACTCTCCGGAAGGATTGCTCGATGGCAGATGGTGTTAACCGAATATGACATCCAGTATGTCTCTCAGAAGGCTATTAAAGGTAGCGTCTTGTCAGAGTACCTTGCTGAGCAGCCTGTGGAGGACTACCAATCGATGAGGTTTGATTTTCCTGACGAGGATATCATGTACCTGAAGATGAAAGATTGTGAAGAACCGTTGCCGGATGAAGGACCAGAACTGGGTTCCAAATGGCAGTTAATATTTGATGGAGCTGTGCATTCCTATGGTAGCGGAATAGGTGTGATTATTACTACTCCTCATGGGTCGCACATCCCATTTACTGCTCGATTGACCTTTCCGGTTACCAATAATGAAGCTGAATATGAGACTTGCATCATGGGTCTTGAAGAAGCTATTGATTTGCGAATTAAGAATCTGGATGTATACGGAGACTCAGCTCTAGTGGTGAATCAGATAAAAGGAGAATGGGAGACACGGAAGCCCAATTTGATACCATACATGAATTATGCAAGGAGATTGTTGCCTTTCTTTGACAAGGTGGAATTGCATCATGTGCCGCGAGCAGAGAATCAAATGGCTGACGCCCTGGCGACATTGTCTTCCATGTATAAAGTTAACTTCTGGAACGAGGCTCCCCGGATTGTTATCTCTCGGCTTGATAGGCCCGCCTTCATATTTGCTATTGACAAAGCATCTGATGATAAACCCTGGTACTTTGACATCTAGAATTTCCTGAAGAACAAAGAGTATTCGGCTGGGGCATCCAGTCGCGATCAGAAGACTCTCAGGAGATTGGCTGGCAATTTCTATTTGAATCCTGACGGTGTCCTATACAAAAGAAACCACGACTTGGTGTTGCTACGCTGTGTAGATGAGAAAGAAGCAAAGTTGCTCATGGAAGAGGTACATGAAGGTACATTTGGTACACATGCGGGTGGGCATGCTATAACGAGAAAGCTGCTGCGGGCAGGCTATTTCTGGCTAACTATGGAAATAGACTGTTTCAAGTTTGCAAAGAGATGTCATAAATGCCAAGTTTATACGGACACGGTCCATGTACCCCCAAGTCCTCTGAATATGATGTCACCGCCATGGCCGTTCTCGATGTGGGAAATTGATATGATTGGCAAGATTGAGCCTACAACATCCAACGGACACCGGTTCATCTTGGTGGCAATTGATTACTTCACCAAGTGGGTGGAAGCAGCATCATATGCCAATGTCACCAAACAAGTGGTCGCCAGATTTATCAAACGAGATATTATCTGGAGATATGGAATCCCTGAGCGGATTATCACAGACAACGGTTCGAATTTGAATAACAAGATGATGAAAGAGCTGTGTCAGAATTTTAAGATCGAACATCACAACTCTTCTCTGTATCGACCCAAGATGAATGGCGCTGTTGAAGCGGCCAATAAGAACATAAAGAAGATTGTTCAGAAGATGGTTGTAACGTATAAGGATTGGCACGAGATGCTACCTTTCGCTTTGCAATGTTATCGTACAACGGTACGCACATCAACCGGGGCAACCCCTTTTTCATTGGTATACGGAATGGAAGTTGTGTTACCGGTGGAGGTGGAGATTCCTTCCTTGAGGGTTTTACGAGATGTCCAACTTGACGAGGCAGAATGGGTTAAAGATAGACTGAATCAGTTGAGCTTAATGGATGAGAAGAGGCTAGCTTCTCTAGCATACGGTCAGTTGTATCAAAGCCGGATGAAGAAAGCATACGATAAGAAGATATGTCCGCGAAGCTTTCAGACGGGTGACCTTGTGCTGAAGAGGATTCTCCCGCCATAAACAGATCACACGGGCAAGTGGACGCCTAATTACGAAGGGCCATACGTTGTCAAAAAAGTCTTCTCAGGAGGAGCTTTGCTACTATCTACCATGGATGGTGAAGACTTTTCGTCTCCTGTGAATTCGGACGCAGTTAAAAAATACTTTGCTTGAAAGTGACCCGTTGGACAGTAAAAAGAGAGTTCAGGCAAAAATGGGCATCCCGGCGAACCAAAAACAGAATAAAAGGTTCGGGCAAAAGTTAGGGATAAAATTGAAAAGATGTACACCCGCGAAGTCGAAAACCTACATTGGGCGACTTCAGCAAAAAAGGGTATCCCGGTGAATTGAAAACCCGCAAAGGGCGGTTCACGCAAAAGTTAGGGATTTGAAAGCAAATGACTGCGTTCCGAATTTGATACTGTATTGCTTAGTGGTTTGGGAGCACCTGAGGGTTCGTTCATCCAACACAATCTCTTCCAAAAAAAACTGAATACCGGGAAAGCGCCAGAGTCAGGCGAGTCACAGGAGGATCAGCTCACGATGTTTGTCTGCACCACGTGGCCGACATCTGTACAAATTCGAGTTGTATTTTTATGCTTTTTGTGCATATATGTATGTGTGTGTGCGTAACTTCCTCTTTTCAGGAGTTGCATCCGATGTACAACACTTTGCCTATTCAGGGGCCTGTTATTAATAAAACATGTTATTCAGTATTTGATGTTTGTGCTTTACTGTTTTGTATGTGGAAAACACCAATGTTCTGATGAACTTGCATGTGCATAACTTTGCTGGCCCTTGCCAATGATTGATAAAACTTCGAATTGACTGAAGTAATGTCCCAGACACTAACCTGAATAGATTTGGGTGTATAGATTTGTCTTGTCTCGTTTGTGTTTTGCAGGGTTCTCGCCCTTGAAGCGGACAATCAGAACTTGTGGCCCCCAGCCGGAGGCTCGTGGTGAAAGACTTGGCTTTGTGCGATGCTAATCCCCATGCAGGTCGCACATCATCTTCAAAAATTGGGATGATTGTTGTCCCTTACAGAAGAGATCAAATTCCCCAGCTAGTCGCAACTTATCCCCAGAGGATATCCCCAGCCAGTCAAAATCAGTATCCCTTACAGAGGTTGCACTCCCCAGAGAGTCGAGTATGTGAATGATCAATCCCCAGCTTGGAGGATTCCCGCAGAGTTTAGCCAAGTCATATTTGGTTCAGAAAGATTATTCCCATAGAAGATGGTTTTCTTCCCGCAGGTCGTCATGCCTTCGTCAGGATGATTATCCCCAGCGGAGTGGTAGCTCCGAGTTTGTAAATTGGGTTCAGACAGCATCGTTTCCTCCAGAAGGATTTCCTCGTTCCCCAGCTGAGTCGTTTCTTGTTCAGTCAGTTTACTTTCCCCAAGACAGTCGATTCTTCCCCAGCGGAGTTACTCTCCCCAGCAGGTGTTATTCTTTCCTCCCAGTAGAAATCGAAGTTTAATCTCTCCCCGGCAGAATTGTTTATATGTCCGGCATTTATTTTGCCGGAGGACTTTATGATACTAGTTCATCCCCGACATGGTGGTATTTGCTCTCAACAGCCGTGTTGAAGCAAGCTTGTCAGAGTTTCCCCAGCAGCTTGAGCCTGCATTTGCATTTGCATATAGTGTCATATCTGCATCTACCCGAAAACGCGTAGCATATTCGTGCTGTACGGAGCATTACACCATTGTCAAACATGCACATTTTGAAACATAAGCCAGGTTGGTTAACCTTTAGTTTTCAAGTGTTGTTTCCCTTGTAGGTGGAGAGAGCTCTTGCTCAGATCAATTACCAAATATTAAAAGCCTCAGCATGAGACAGGTGATGACAATGTTCGTCTCGTCATTATTCCCCACAGAGTTGCTTGTTTAAGTTTCTCTTACCCCTCCGACGGAGTATTTCTTCAAGATTGTTGTTATGTTAGTGTCAAAAGACTTCATGAATCAATTTTTGGAAGTTGCCGCCTATGTCGCAGTAAGTGTCTGGCAGTGTGATTTCAGAAAATCCCCAGTAGAGTCCTTCTCAGATTTATTGCCGTGTCAACATTAAAGATTGAAAGATTGGACCATTATGTGTTACCCATTTGATTGATGGAGTTAGCTACTGCAAAGATAGGCAGAGGAGCTGTATTCGAGAGTATTACCCGTAACGATGGCGGTGTTATTTTCCCGTAGTGGTGGCGGAGTTATTACCCGAAGCGATGGCGGTGTTATTTTCCCGTAGTGGTGGCGGAGTTATTACCCGTAGCGATGGCGGTATTATTTTTCTCGTAGTGGTGGCGGAGTTATTACCCGTAGTGATGGCGGTGTTATTTTCCCGTAGTGGTGGTGGAGTTATTACCCGTAGCGATGGCGGTGTTATTTTCCCGTAGTGGTGGCAGAGTTATTACCCGTAGCGATGGCGGTGTTATTTTCCTGTAGTGGTGACAGAGTATTACCCGTAGCGATGGCGGTATTATTTTCCCGTAATGGTGGCGGAGTATTACCCGTAGCGATGGCGGTGTTATTTTCCCGTAGTGGTGGTGGAGTTATTACCCGTAGCGATGGCGGTGTTATTTTCCCGTAGTGGTGGGGGAGCTATTACCCGTAGCGATGGCGGTGTTATTTCCCGTAATGGTGGCGGAGTTGTTTCCTGTAGTGATGACAGAGTATTACCCGTAGCGATGGCGGTGTTATTTTCTTGTAGTGATGGCAGAGTATTACCTGTAGCAATGGCGGTGTTGTTTACCCGTAGCAATGGCGGTGTTATTTTCCTGTAGTGATGACAGAGTATTACCCGTAGCGATGGCAGTGTTGTTTACCCGTAGCGATGGTGGTGTTATTTACCCATAGTATTTCCCGTAGTGATGGCGGTGTTATTTCCCGTAGTGATGGCGGAGTTATTTTCCTGTATCGTTGGCAGAGCCATGTTTTGTTAACAGAAGTGCTTCCCCAGTGAAGTCGTCCAGATTATTCCTATATTGACAAGTTTGGTGCCGCGCAGGCAATTAGTGTTGAAATTATATCTGTATCATGTGGTTGATCAGTTGTTACCATAACAATCAAGTTCAATTGATGAATGGTGTTCCCCAAGCAGTGGTGCGGTTTATTTCTGCGGTTGGCAAATTTCCGGGTTCTTAGTATTCAACCGTCTCGTACCTCAAATGTTTGAAGGATGTTCGCTCTTCACCCAGTCGGGTCTAAGTCGCTTGAATAGGGGCAGCTGTTGCACCCTAAAATTTGCTCAACCTATTTCACCTGGTTTATGTTTCAATTGCATTGTCATTTGCATAATAAGTCATGTACATAGTCTAATCATTTGCATAGCATAGCATAAAAAGGCATCTAACAAGGGATCAAGTGCCATTTTTATCAGAAAGAGGCCCATCAAGGGGTTTCATTCAAGCTCAAGACCATCCAAGTAATCAAGAAATGAGTTGAAGCTTTGAAAAGTTTGAGGGTCAACCAGTGGATTTCTCTCCTAATCTTGGGGGGGGGGGGGGGGGTTGAAGATCATCAATGAGTGTGTGAGCCATGGCTGAGGGTATGGAATGTGTACAAAGGTCATGGAAGACCTAGAGGTTCATTTTGAAGATGAGACAAGTCATTGATACAAGTACAAGAGCCAGAGTGGAAGTACAGTCAACTAGGGTTTCATCTGTATCACCCTAGGTCAACCCTAGGTCAACTGACTGATTGAAAAGCATCAAGGCTTAGTTGAAGGATGTGGGATTCATGAATTGATATGTGTATACATGTGTGGTGTTGTGCCAAGGAGAAATCAAAGGAATCAAGAAGAAGAGGAGTTACCAAATTAGGGTTTCAGTGTAAAATCCCCTAATTTAGGCCTATCTTCCTAGCCAGATAAGTCAAAATGCAAGTTTCAAGTGGATTCTTGGTCAACATGAAACTTGTGGAGATTCTCAATAGCTTTAATTTGAGTACTATAAGTCTTCAAGAAGATTTGTAGAACTCAAGTTATGGTTCTTGCAAGTTATGGGTCATCAGAGGACATTGGAATTTATCTGTGAAAGTCACTTGACTTCTAAGCAAATTTTGCCCATGAAGGAGTTTTCAAATGGATTCTTGGTCAACATAAGAGTTGTAGATCTTGATCTTAGCTTTAATTTGAGTACTAGACATCCTCAAGGGGATTTGTAGAACTCATGTTATGGTCTTGGCAACCCAGGGGTATTTTGGGAAAGTTGAATTACAGGTCATTTTCCAACATAGGTCCAAATCTCCATTTTCCACTCCTCAAATGAAAAAATGTTCAACATGAGATGTGGTCAAAATGATGTTTTTAGGCTAGATAAGAGGTCATGAGAGCTTGGAATGGCTTGCTTCACAAAGTCACCAAAATGGCCTAAAATGAAGGTGAATTTTAAGTAAACCAAAGTTGAAAATTAGGGTTTTTGATCTACACATACAAACCAAGCCATATGACATACCAATTTGATTGTAAAATGCATTTTGAGAACATTGAAATTGCCACAATTTTGAATTGAGGGTTATTTCAATGACTTGCTTTGTAAATTGGTTGCTTGCATCATAAGACACAATTGCAAAACCACACTTCAAGGCATAACCAAGGCTACTTCCAATCCAAACACATCCAATATCTCATTAGAAGACAATTTGGATCAGAATTGAGTGCTAATACAAGCTAAAGCATGAGCTGATATGAAAAAAGCATGAGATGAGATTTTCATGACATGAGAAGTTGATTTTCTCATTGGATCAATCTAGAACTTTCTAGGGTCTTCAAACACATTCTATATATACTTGTGAAGTGATCCAAAGCTTGAGTTGGAGAGAATTGAGAGAGATTTGTGAGATTGCATTTTCAACTTTCCATTTGCAAACAGAATTCTGTTACATAGTTTCAGCCAAGTTCAATCCATTCTTTTGATCTCAGAAGCTTGCTCTAGCATTGGTGGATGATTTCAGATAGAATCCATAGCAAGAACACTGAAGAATCGAGTGTTAGCATTTGAATTTCATCATCTACAACTCAAGATCGAATTCAAGAATCCAAGCCATTTCAATCTCTTTCTTTGCATACAGAAGCATCCTTTGGTGTTGGTGAAGGTGTCTGGAACTTATTGAAGCTTATCTTGAAGCTTTGATCACTCTGTGCATCTCAAATTTGCAGGTATGAAAACTTCACTCCATGGCTTGATTTAGGCAGTTTCAATAGGCTTTGAATGGTTAGATCCAATGTAGATGATCATAGGGAACTTTCTGGTAGCATTAGGGTTGATTTAGAGACAATTAGTTGAATGACACAAATTCTGTTCATGCAATTATCTTGGTGTTCTTGAGGATAGAATCCTAGTTTGATAGCTAGAATTGATCAGGGTGAAGTGGTGAAGAGTTTAGGCCACTCAATTTTAGGTTTGGTGAGATTCCATTCTTGAGTGATTTCTGATGATTCAATCGTGTTTTGAAGAGGATAATGTTTCAATGTGTTTAGATACCATGGTTGAATTGCTGGTGAAAATTGGAGTAAGTTAGGATTTTTAATTTTGAGTTTTGATGAAGATTTGATGGAATACGAATTGGAGAAGATGAAGTTCATACCTCTGTTCAATCCATGGCGTTTCCCTCCTTTCAGAGTTTGAAGGTTGAAGATAACATATGCACCCTTAGATTAGAATAAGACCTTTGACCAAAACAGGATCTATTGGTTGTGGTTGCGTTTCAGTTTGTGAAGGGGACTCTGAAGATCAAAACGCCCCGTTTCACTTAATGGCAATTGGGTGGGCTTAGGTTAATTTGATATCCACACCCCTTTCCCAGGCCCAGTTGAGAATTACACTGATTTTGATTGCTATTCACCACACGTTTTTTCTTTTTTCTTTGTTTTTTTCATTTTAATTTCTGATTAATAACTGGGCCTACCGCGCGCTACTACACACACCCCCTTTTGGGCCCAGATGATTGTTCACACTTCCTTGGATTGCTATTGGGCACGCTCATTTTTCATTTTTCTCATATTTTCTTTTATTCTCACATTTATTTTAAGTTCTTTGAAAATTCATAATAAATTCAAAAATCAACATTTTTGCATGGGATTTTTTCCCTCATTTTCATAAAGACCTCAAGAAAATAATAAAAGAATAAAAAGATCAATTCATGCATTTTTCTTTTTTATGGCATTTTTGCAAGTTTAAGTGCTTTTTATTTCATTTTCGTTTGATATTGCAAGTTTCTGAATTTTGTATGATCATTTCCTTTGGTATTTTGATGCCATTCTTTTTTATATAGTTAGATTATAGAATTAGGTTCCCCATGGAATTTTATCACATTTTTGTGATTTAATTTTAGTTAGTTTTGAACATCAAACTTTAGTATGCTAGAATTAGGGTTTCAACTTGACATAGGTGCATTTCAACACATAGTTTTTGGATTTTTAGTTTGATCTAGGCCTTGGGGTTTATGTGTGGTATAGGGTACATATTTAGGGTCCCTTAGAAATTAATCTAGGATTTTGTGATGAGTATTTCCATTTTATTTTATTTTTGCAAGTTGGTTGATATTGGTGTGTTCCCTCTTAGGATATTGTGTTGTTTGATGGGTTTTGGGCCTTTTCTTTGGGTGTTGGGGCTTGTTCTTGGCTTGAGGAGTATGTGAAGACATTGGAGATGATTGTAGACAAATAATGATGCTTGGAGCTTGAAGTTTCTTGTGCTTGAAGATGCTTGATGAAGACTTAGGAGATAGGAGATATAGGGAGAGCTCTAGAGTAGACTGATTTCTTCTGTCAAACATAGAGAGCTTCTTGTGCCTCTATTCCATCCTATGACATAAGGTCCCCCAAAGAAGTTCCATATCTCCTTAGGAGGGATGTAGAGCATGCTTTGATTCAGTAGAACCTTGAGGATACCTTTCACTTGATGTGTTAAAATCTTAGTGATTTCCCTGGGTTATCATTAAGCATCTTAACATTCTAATTTCCTCTTTTAGTTGATTCTCTCCTGTGAGTGCATTGAAGATTGGGAGCCTATTGACATGAGAAGTTCATTGATGACTAGAGAAGATGAAGCTTGTGCATTGTTGCACCCTAATTTTTGACCGTAAGATTCCACCTATTTTTGTCTTCTCTTGTTAATATTTGACTTTATTTTAATATTCAATATTTATGCGACTAGCCAATTTGTGCAGACACAGTAATATCGAGTGGAGATAGCGTTTATTCTCGCGATCAATCATCCACACATAATTAACTTTTCCAACCGTTTTATTTGTTTCATTTTGTGAAGCTAGGTTTGTGGCTCTAAGTCAAAGAAGATATAAAAGCTTTGTGTGTATTCCTTATCTCCTACAAGTGGTGCTGAAGCATTATGGAATCACATATTCTCATCATTACGACATCTTAATCAGTACAAAGCAAATCTCCCTCAAGGTTTCTCAAAGGCTCCGCACCATTGGTTTCCAGAATTATTTATTCATGCAGAGATGTCATTTGAAGATCCATGTTTTGAGCTCCATTTAACTAAGAAACTATATTTCACGCTACATAAGAAAAAGAGTCGTAAAAAGCTCATGCTCAGTATATAAGACTTTTTGATTCTCACAGGATTTTCAAAGGAAACATCCCTCAAAAGTTTCTATAAGAGTTGACCATGATATAAGGAAAGCATCCGTCTTCCAGAAGCTGTTCGTTTTAAATTAAGACAAAGTGGTACCTTTTCTGAGTGTACAAAGGACACAACCACTTGAGGTTCAATCCAAGGCCCCATGTTTTGGATTTATAAATGTACCAGATTAAAAGTGACTGAATCCAAAATTTACAAGTTCATCTCATACAAGGATTCATTACGAAAACTCAAGATACAAAACAAGTTTTGTTATTGATAAAGGGGTTACATCAAGCTTGGCATCTCATAACTCTACGCAATTCTCTATCCAACAATTTATCAAGGTGCTACGTAAAAGAAATGCAATTTGGCTACAAGAGTGTTACAAAGCGCGAAGAGGCATCTTGAATCCGTCATAAAAGCCTCCGGCTGCTGATAATCAGGAACTAGATGATGGTTTTGTTACTTCAGATAGATACAAAGGATAAGAGCATTTGAATATATGCCTATTTGAACGGCGAAAAGCTGACGGCATACCGCATCTTCAATTAATCCCAACTCACGTGATATCATAGGGTCGTGGTTCTGTTCTTCCACAAGGTCGCTGCAAAGGAACCGACACCGTCACATTAAGCCATAGCCTGTGCAAAACAACATCAGAAGATCAATTATTGTCTCCGGGTTACGCAACGCCGACATCACAACCTGTCAAAGAAATACCAATTAATAATCAGAGCAGCCATAACTTCATGCTTCAACTTGTTTTTAGATGCAGACCATTGCAATACATTGAATTATAAAATAAAATCAAAAACTGCAGGTACCTCCACATCATCTGCAAGCATCAGCAGAGCAACAACGTCAGCATTTATCAGAAGCAGCGCATCAGTGTTTCGATATCAGCACAGCGCAAACAGGCCCGCATCAGTACAACATTTCAACAATAGCATTTCATCATTTGCAAGGACCAGCAGAATCACATTTGCAAACATCAACAACTGCAAGTGCATCAGTAGCAACGACCCATGACCTTCTCGAGAAATGAGGAAAATAAGCTTCAAAATGAAATGTAGAACAAGGCAATTCAAAAATGATTAAAACAAAAATGCTTCAAAGATACAAACCACTGCCTGTTATCTTAATGTGACACTAACAGCACATCCATATCAAGCCATTCCCTTTTTCAACTTTGCCTTACTTCAAGTGGGTTTATGAACTGAACTTCATGATGATTGAAGCAGCCATTCCAGAACAACCTGCATAATTCAAACACAATCAAAACCAGGACCGATACATACACATATCTATGCCTAGCTATCACATCATCCATTATCATTCCTGCAACAACACAAATGACATGTTGATACAATTTGAATATGGTCAGGTCAGAATTCAACATTACCCATCAAACCTGTTAAAGATTGAAAACAACAGATATCATTTAAGGAGCAACTGTGCAATATTGATCTGGGAGAAGTGAATATAAGAGCAATTCCCAAACCATCTTGGGAGTATGCGGATACGACAATCTCGCTCAATACTCCACCATTCCATGAGCATCCTGTGCCTTTCCCAATTCCACCTACATGATACGATAAGACAATGAGGTTATCAGCTCAGTACGATACTTGCTACCGAACGAAGAACGAAGAACAAAGAACGAAAGGAGATTACCACCTAGCAGAAGTCGTGGCCAAGTAACCCCTCTTCTTGATTTAAAACCCAGCCAACATCATTTATGTCTTGCACGATAATGGAGCACCGTGTTTACAACTTCGTTTGTTACAACTTTGCGCACAACAGCCTTTGCTTTGAATGATCATGATCGCCTTTCTGAGCAGCTCCAAATGTTGTTGTCAAGAGTAACTGAAACAAGAAACCAAGATGGTTATAAAATTAGAAATCCTCCAACAAAATCTACATAACCAGTGAAATAAACAAGGCCATGGCTGCCACTTCTAGATGCCGAGAAAGCTACGAAATAAATCTAGAGCTTCTGCAAGCCTATAGCAGCAAGAATGAAGCGTATGAAGACATAAGTTCTGCAGTTTTACTGATTGTGGAAATGGTGCTTTAGGAGAGCTTTTAATTGAAAACAAAACCTGTACAGAAGCGTGTTTCTTGCCAAGGAACAACTAAAATATGAACTTAACAAGATTGGTTTGTGGATCATCTTAGGAGTAGCAGAGTTGATTAGTGGATTATTCCATACTTATCGCCCTGGTGTACTTCTTTCATAGACGAAGTCACTTGTTGCTGTCTCTGCATCCCATCATCTGTCAACCTTTTCAACAATAGAACCTACTGCTTATGATGTCCATAGAGGTAGTAACTGAAATGGTAGTCTGGGTTTGTCGGACACAATCACTCAAATTCAAGCTTCCAAAGATTCTGCCAAATCATCAAATCAATATCAATAAACCAAATCATACAGGTCCTAGATGTTTTCAAATATTTCCAAAGCAGAGAGGGGACAATTCCCAGACATGTTTGAACGAAAAAGGAAACAGATTCAACGTTTTATTCACAGTTTATTAAATGCTATTTTTTCCTTCCAAACATGTTCTGAGCACAATCGTAAACTTTCTAAAGCAAGAGTCCAACAACATTACTCCATTCAATTCAAATGTTTCTTGAGATTACTATAAAGGAGAGGATTTGAGATGAAATAAGCAGAACGACACCCACAGATCATAGACAGAATCGCTACACAAGATTGCAACCACAATCCAAATTCATAAAAATCCCAAACCGAAAACCCTAAGAGATCAAAAGAAGAGCTTATCTTTTGGGTTCCACCGTCAACCTTCACCGTGAATCGCCTCTCAACAACTCCTTCACAGACGTCGCCACGAGAAGCCTTCATCTTCATCCACGCCTTCAAAACGCCGTCCATAGCTCGCGGTAATCTCTCTGTTTGAGTCAAATCCGTTGAAGCTTTTGATGTGGTTGTTTATGTTTCAGGTTTGAACGGGAAGCGAAATAAAAGAAGAACAAAGTGATCGAGAAAGAGAGCGATCGAGGGAGATTGAACTGCGATTACAGAAAAGAGGGAGAAGAGAGGAAGATGCGACGACGAAGAAGGGGGAAATTTGGGATTAGGGTTTTCTCTCTGTAATTTTTCTTTTTTTGCTCTGTAACCACTCACACCACGTACACACACACTAAACACATTCACCACACGATTAAACACTACTAATCACGCCTAACAACCCTTAATTAACCTTTTATAAAACTAAACCAATAATCCTTTTTAAAATCAACCGTTTAAATAACTAAATTTTGATTAGTAATTTTTAAATAAATAATAATATATCATTTTTCTTTAAAATTATTTCACACTTAAAACAACTTTTAAATTAAATTAATAATACCCCCTTTATAAAAATTTAATTAAAACAAGTTTAATAACAGAAACCATTTTCATAATTAATAATAAAACCTTTTTAACTACCTAATCTAATGAACCTTTTTTTTAAGTAATATAATTTTATTTACTTAATAGGATCTCTTAAAAATAATAATAAGGTAATAAGTTTAAGAATTAGAAAACTTTTTTTAAAGATCTATTCTACTCATCAAAATTTTATCTATTTAAAAAAAATAATAATAAAAACCATGTCATATTTTAAAATAAATTTTATTCAACAAAACAAATAAAAAAAAACTCAAACTATTTTATAATTAACTTGTTTCTTTAATAATCATTTAAAATCTTTTTCTATTTAAATTTAAACTTTAATAATAAACTTTTTTTCACAAAGAACCAATTTCCTATCAAATCAATAACTAAATTTATGTTCAAAAATAATAGTTATCAAATTTTCTTTATCAAAACTAATTGACTTATAATCAAAGATAATATGTACCATTTTCTTAAATTAACCTCCTAAGGAAAATAATACAACTTCTCGCTTAAAATCAATCCGCCTAAAACAATCAATTTAATCAATTAAAATCAACTCGCAGCGTAAAATTTAATCATCGTGCACATTCACATTCACGACACATTTCACCTACACCTTAGCGCTTTCATGCATGTGTATAGTTTTACTTCTTGCAATTTATCTTCCGCAATTTACATTATCGCATTAATATTATTGCATTACATTCCGTCCAAAGGAAAAACCTACACATAATTCAACGTTGTGTGTAGTGCACATCATTTGCATCATTTTCCCCACATGATCCTTGATCCCATTCAAGTCGATCTCTAAGATAGATCCTACCCATAGGAAGGACCTCGTCTTCTATCTTTTACAACATAGGAAAACAAAACATTCAACAATTCAAAACAGTTATTCAAACACATTAGAGAAAGATGCCAAATCATCTTAAGCGAGATAGAATCTCCACCCCACAACCATACAATCAAGCCGTAGGAACTTTGCCTTAAGAGAAACAAAGGCATACTCGCCAAACAATCCGAGTACCTAAGCCCTTTTCTTAAGACGATGCAAAGACCATTTTCCTACACCTTGTGGCGGTTATATCTCCCTTAACATGAAGACTCATCTCTTCTCCCAAAACCAATCAAAACAACTACCCTAAACCCGTAGGAACTTTGACCACAGTCAAAGAACTCCTCTAACCCTTTAGGGGAACTACAGATACTCTGATTCCACTCCCGTAAGGATATGTAGGCATAAGATGCGACATCTTATCGAGTATACTTAGAAATAAACCCCTAGGTCTTTTCAACCATTAAGCAGATAAACATTTAGCAATAAACAATATAAAACAAGAGGTTCCTGTAGAGTACTGTAACAACCCAATTTTTCAATAAGTGATTAATTGTGCTAATTAATTGGTTTATGTGATTTATCTGATTTAAATAAATTATTGGATTTATTTAAATGAGTTAATGGATTTAATTAATTTATTCTACTTGGTAGAATAATGTGGATTTATTAGATATTCTCTAATTAATGATAAGATGAGATATTTTGTGAGAAATGAATTGATAGATATTTTTGAGAGAAGAATTATGATGGAAAGAAAATAGAAGGATATATAAGGGAAATTGGAGAGAAAAGAAAAGAGATAGAAACATAAGAGAAAGAAAGAAAGAAAAGGAGAGAAAGAATAGAGAAAGAGGAGAAAAGAGAAGAGAAAAGGGAAACTTGGAGAAATCATCAAGAATCAACTTCAAGCTTCAATCCAATCAAGGTAAGAGTGAGAAACATTATTATTTGATCAATGTGTATGATTATGTATGAGTTGTGTTGGATTTGTTAGTAGTTTTCTCTATTTTCCATTTCTAGGGCATAAATGGTTTAATCGGTAGAATCGAGTTTTGAACGGTTAGAATTCAAAATAAATTACGTAGTTTAGTCGGGTAATGTTTATCCGTGATTATTGGATTTCGTTTGATTGAATTTAGTTGAGTTTGTGAGTTTTGACATTTTTGGATAATTGAGGGTTTGAGATTTGAGTGGAAATTGGACGTCGTAGAAATCGTGTTTAATGGTTCTAATTCACTGCTATATGTTAGGTGAGTATGAGTATGTGTTTGTTTCAAGAAAAAAAAGAATTGAATCGGTCGGATTTTCGGGCGAAAATGCAAAATCCCGTAGTCGTGTTTAGGCAAAATTTTGGTTTTTCGGAAAATTTCGAAAATCCATAACTCTTGAACCGTAAGTCGGTTTTGACCCCCGTTCAAAGCGTTGGTAAGTTAACGAGATTGTTTTTCTAGAAAAAATGGCTTTGAGGCCTGTACCTAGTTCAATTATAGCAGAAAATTGAAAATATATTGTTGTGTTGATTTTTACCATCGCGAATGTGTGTGATTGATGTGTTATTGTGCAGAATACTTTTGTTATATAACGTATAGCTTGTGCATGTTGTGATATGATATACTGTGGGTAGTCGTATGGCGTGAATCTTAGATGGTGTAATCGATTATGAAATATAGTCTTTTGACAAATATATGCATATTGTTTGTATGTGAAGAATGCATGAGAACATATTGTGAATATGTGTGCATTGCTTGATAAATGTGGTAATGATATTGAAGTGTAAATGCATATTGATTGTATGCAATATTGTGAATGCATGAGAACATATTGTGAATATGTGTGCATTGCTTGAAAAGGTAATGAGGTTGAATTATGAATTCATATTTGTTGTATCCGATTATTGTGAATTAATGCATGGGAGCATATTGTAAGATATGCGTGCATTGTTTGACAAATATGTTGATGAAAAGTATGAATACTTGATTATATGATATGTTGTATGTGCAATCTTGTTTAATTCTTGAAGGGAGGAATTATGTGAATGCATGGGATTAAGACGTGTGATCGGTCTTAAGTGCATTTTGTTGTTGATTGCATATGCATCATTTAGTTAAGAGGCAATGTTTGCTAGTTTCGTGGAGACTAGTGGCTTGTCCCAAACCTAGAAGGGTGGGTTTGAAAGCTTTGAGAACGGGCTTTTGTTGTTATCGGTCTAGAAGGGTGGACCCGGTTTAAGTGTAAAAACCGAAAAATGATAACAAGTGTTGGTACCACATGGCATGAGTTGCATTGAGTTGCATTGAGTCTCATGGAATGAATATATGATTATTGTATGAAGTTATGCATAGGTGTATGTACATGACTTGTGTAATTGTGAACTATGGATATGTTTGATGATTGTCCATATTTGCCTATATATATATATATATATATATATATATATATATATATATATATATATATATATATATATATATATATATATATATATATATATATATATATATATATATATATATATATATATATATATATATATATATATATATATATATATATATATATATATAT
Organism: Lathyrus sativus; assembly: GCA_963859935.3. Taxonomy (NCBI): domain Eukaryota; kingdom Viridiplantae; phylum Streptophyta; class Magnoliopsida; order Fabales; family Fabaceae; genus Lathyrus; species Lathyrus sativus. The sequence goes on along the minus strand of OZ012740.1, from coordinate 140,107,647 downwards.
ATATATATATATATATATATATATATATATATATATATATATATATATATATATATATATGCTTTGTGAAGTATATGATAAGTTATGGTGAAGTATGGTGAGAATGGTGGAATATGTGTATGTGCATTACTTGTGTAATTGAGAGTTGTGAATATGTGATCATTGTATGAAAGTATGCTTATGAACATGAATTGTTGATTTGAGAATTGTGAATGTGTAATTGTGAATTAGTGAGTAAACATAATATGTGTATGTTCATGTGGAATGTTGAGATTTATGGATACGTGCGTGGTGAATATGCTTGGTGATTATCCATATTTGATTATATATATGTTGTATTGTACATGATGAGTTATAATGAATTGTGGTGAGAAAATGTGGAATATATGTATTTTGTGCTTGTGTATTTGTGTATATATAATTATATGCATTGTTATTATGATAATATTTCTCACCTTTCTGCTGGAACGATGTCCTACATGACATCGTGCAGGTATCAAGGAGTAGTATTGCTCGTAGTTACGAGGTCGCTTTTGGTGTAGCCGTTTAGTGATTTAATTATGTTGGGTCGAATCATGCTCTGGTCATGTAACACTGGGATCGCTTGGGTTGTGTTTAAGATATATATTATGTACTCTATAAACGTATTTATATCCATTGGAATATTATGATGTTGGCCTTAGTGCCTAAGTGATGTTGTTTTATGTGATAAAAATAAATGTTTCTTTTATGAAAATTGTGGTATAATTGAATCCGCTGCTACATGCAAAGTGAAGTTTTGTAAAGCATAATTTTATATTGAAATAGTAATGAGCATGACAGGTGGTTTTGATATTTTGAAAGTTATGTGTAATGCCCTTTTGTAAATGCATGGAAATTTACTCTGATTATTCATATATTATCCGTGGGGTTTAGAAGGGTGTTACATTAGTGGTATCAGAGCAGGTCGGTCCGTCCGGCCAAGTTGTCTAATGTTGTTTGTTCCCTGGTATACGACATGTGTGTGAAAACACTGTCGATACATGTTTGTTGTGTAACCTTTGTCTGCAATTCCATGGGCTTCCAACTTCAAAAATGTGAAAATCCAATTTTATGATCAAGCCACAATTGGGCCCCCAAAACTCCACAAACTTATTCTATAAGTAATCTACATGAACTCCATAGTTTTTTTTGGATAGTTTTGGCGTAGAAACAGAGTGATAGCATATTGAAAAAGTGAAGTTCAAGTAAAATTCGTTTTTTTCATTCCACATCAATTCAAGCTCTGTCAACCATCCAAACACCTCTAGAAATAACTCTTGAGTGATTCTGCACAAAATTCTTGAAAGATTCGTGCCTGAGTGAAGATCACCGTCACCATTTTCAGAGGTATTTAAATTTCATCACAACTCATTATTTAGGAGTCTTTAGGATGCCATTTTCACATATTTGGAATCCCCTTGAAGAGTAGATCGTTTTTGGTACAAATTCATGGCTGTTTGAGAAACTTTTTGATTCTTGATATTTTCTTGGAAGCCTTCGTGTTTGGTGATTTAGTGAGTATTAGTTCAATCCAGTGCCATATTCGCAATCTACATGAAAAAAGAATGAATTTTGGTTCAAGAATCATGGAGATTGGCTCAGTTTTGAGAGTGTTAGGGTTTTGGACCAACGGAAGGGATGACCGGAGCACCGCCCGGCCACGGCACGTGTTACCTCTGCGTTTTCCCACTCTGTCCAATTCAAAACGGAGAAGACGACTTTGTAGCCATTGGATCTTGTTGGAACATTGACTCAGTACACGCATCTCACGCACAGAAACACGCCACGTCCCCCTCCAGTCAAAATGCTGCGCACAACTTAAAGTGCTGAGTGGGCTTTGATTCTGGTTGCTATCCACACCCCATTTCAGGCCCAGTCCAAACTACTAACTGAATCTCTTTGCTAATTGCCACACGGTTTTAACTATTTTCAATGTTGTTCCTCGTTTTCTTTTATTCTTGCTTGTTAGTATTAATTCTAGTAAAAATAGAAATATTGCTTATTTTTTCTTGATATTTTTACATGATAATTATTGACATGTTTAGAAATTTTAGAAATTGAAAAATAATTTTTAGGATTAATTTTCAATTTATTAGGATTTTTTCTATTTTAATAGCCATTAAAAATGTGATATTTGAGCCATATTATTGTGAATTTTCATTGAAGTACCAAAACAAATAATTTTTGCCTAATGTTTTGTCGCATCATTGTAGACATCTTGAGAGGTTTAGATATATTTTTATATGGATTTTATAGTACTATTTGTATAGGTTTTGAACACCATTTTGTGCATGCTCTAGATTGTTTGGTTTTGAGATACCTTTGGATGTTTACTCTCTGTTTGAACACTTCCTGTTGGATTCCTTTTCCATCCTTTTAACCTCTGATTCCTAACACTTTGCAGGTCCTTGGAGATTTTATTTGGCATTTTTAGATGCATTTTACTCTTTTTTTCCTTATTTTGCAAGTTGGCTCATAATTTGGCACTTTCACTTGGACACTTGTATTGTCTTGGCCCCAAAAGCCTTGTATTGCTTGTGTGATGGATATTATAGTGATTGCTTCATGTTGTGGACTCATTATAGGTCATGTGGACCAATTGGTGGCTGTTTATATTGTACATAGCCTGCCCATTTGATGTTATACTTTCATGCTTGTACATTGTGATTCTATATGGTGGTTTATGTACTTTCATTGTAGGTTTCTCTTGATGCCTTACCATTTTATCCTTGATATTCATTTGTGGCATAGGTTGTACGGTTATAATATGCCACTCTCTGTCCCATGACCTTGGTGTGCCATTTAAGGAAGCTTTAGGTCCCTCCTTTGGAGGTCTCTAGGGCATGCCTAAAGTGGTGAATCCTTGAGGACTTCCCTTTGTATGTTTTGTATGAATTGCTCTTGTTGAATTTCCTTCTCCTATTCTCTTGCATTATTTTCATAATTGGCTTGAGGTTGAGATGGGCTTGTGGAAGCTCCTGCCCCACATTATTTTCCTCCCTCACTTGCATTGCATCTTTGCTTTCAATACTTGCATCTCATGTATGCATTCTTATAATTGTTTTCTTCTTCTTATTTTGTCTTCCTTCCCTTAGGATTTCCATTATTTCTTGTTCAAGATGGAATGTGATAGACATTAGGCCTTTAACCATGCATGACAACAACAAATAGTTCCCTCCTAACCTTGACTATAGGATGAACTTTGCATGACAACACTAGGATTGGACTAGTTTCCCCTTAGTTGTGTCTTTTCTCTTCTCTCTTCAAACAAATCAAAATACAATAATAAAGGTTAACTGATGTCGTACGTTACGAGCCTTAAGTTACTTAGGAAATGATTGTTGAAGGGTCACTCTTCAACAGTCAGGATGTTTATCCTGGCACCCTTAGGGTGACATGCGACGCATTCACTCCTAAGTCATAGTCTCTAGTGTGATATTAGTTGCAAAGACCCATAAAAAACGCTTCTTCCGTAAAAAATAGAAAACAAACTTCAAACCTTTTTGCCCCGTGTGCCATAATTCCAAGGAAAACTTTTCTGAAGAAAATAGTATTGTTAACTCTTAGTTCTACCACAAACAATAACACATAAGTCTCCAATGGTCGAGTTGCATACACCAACTGCTGGAACTGTTTGTTAACCGTACTCGGATAAAAAAGACGAACCTGAGTCCCCTTTTATCCCGAACTACATTAGCTCTGATCTCTCAAGCCTGTTGGGAGTACATAGGCACAAGATGCGATATCTTGGCGAGCAACCTTCCCCCATCACCCGTAGTTAGGGGACTCCAACGGTTCCCTATGCGAGTCAATCCTAGCGCTTGCGTGTTTACCCTGGTGGGTTGCATTTATTTATCGCATTTTACTTTCCCGCATTTTATTTTCAGTATGATATGATTATCTGTGCTGTTGTGGGAGGGACATTCTGATGAGTGATGAGCCAAAACCCAGGCTTGAGAGCATATACCTAGCATTAGAATGGAGATTAGTGATGGACTTGTATGCTTAGCATGCACCAGTCCCCATGAAATCCACACTCAGACGAGATTCTCTTTGATGACTTCTCTTCTGGCCCTTAGGGCTCGACGTGAGGTTGGATCCGAGGGTTGTCGACTCTGGGAACCGATCATTTGGGATTCAGCTAAGTGAGGCCGCTTCAAGAGATGATGATGCCACACCTTCTGGGTATCGTATCATCATTCTTGAAAGTCTGTGACGCTGATGAACGCATAGGATGCCATACCTCATCGGCGAATTAAGTCCATACCTGTGAGGGGAATTGGGTTATGCAGGAAACCATAGCTCCATGTCACTCGGTTTTCTCTACAGTGTGAACTTTTGGTTTGATATCAGAGGTCTTCAGTATCAATGATCTATGTTATGCAGTGATCTATGTTATGCAAAGGCAGAGCTCTGATTATCCTCCGACAACAGCACAGCTACCGTGATCCCTTGTAGCATCCTTGCATTTTTGCATTTTTCATCTGCATTGATTACATGACATTGCATTAACATTGCAGGTGCATATTTCCTTTGATTCTAGCTATCTTGCTCTCCATTTCTGACATGGAAACCCTCAAGAATACAGTTGCCTACAAGTTCCCTTCTCCTGACATCCGTCCCCTTTTGAGTTTGATCGCTCTAGCTGATCCAAAAGTAAAAGAAGATTGCTCAGTGTGGTGACCCTCAGTTGAGATGCTTCATCTTTCCTGATTATATCTTGGCAGTTACCCTGGAGGAATACGTTGCGCTGCTAGGAATTCCGATATTGGATCAGATGCCATATGTTCATGATGATGTTGAGCCTAATATGGCTAAGCTTGTTGAAGCTGGTTGTCTAGATGTTTCTGAATTCTCGGGAAGATTGGCTAAGCTGAACGGGGCATACGTGTTTCATTTATCATTCTTGGTTGACAAGGTTGTTGCTTATGTTGTATCAACCATCACCAGTTTTGGCTGAGGTCTTTCCATTATTCGTGCTTAGATACTTGTGCTTGCAACTGCCCGTGTGGTTTTCCATTTGTATACATGAGGAGTTTTCTACTACTGTTGTCTGAGGAGTTTCCATTGTCGTGCGTTTCACCCGGAACCAGAATCAAGGGAAATATTCCATATGCATATATACATTGTTAGCATTTTGCATATTTTTCTCTGTGTTTGCAGGTACCTTCTTAAGCCTCGTTCTTATGTTCTGTTGTCTTTTCAGAGTTGTTTCAGGATTGCTGACCAGAGAATTCACCGGTATTCTACTATAAACAATCTCAAGAAAGCCATGGATCACGTTCAGACTGAGATGCAAGAGATGAGGGAGCGCATGACTCAGTTCATGGAAGTCATGCAAGGTATGGCTCAAGGACAGGAGCAACTGAGAACAATGGTCCAGCCCCTGGTTGCTAGGGTTGATCTTAATGGAGTTCTTCACGGAGGTATTGCTGCTAATACTCCCCGCAACGATACAAAAATTCCTAATGCCACTACTGTGCCTACTGGATGCACCCCAACTACTGCAGGGGCCGGGAATGGTAGTGATATTGGCGTCTGCCATGCTGGTCTGGGTAATGGTGCTGGTAATGCTGGTAATGCAGGTTTTGGTAACACCGTCAACTTGGGTTGTGGTAATGGTGCTCATAATGCTGGGTTTGGACCTGGTGCTGCTAACCATGGTCTTGGTAACGCTGGGTATGGTTACACTGTCAATCGAAATGTCTATGGTTCGGAGGGTGCCTACGCTGGTTATGGCAATGGGGACCAAAGATGGAATGAAGATCGTCAGGATGACGTGTTCTCTATGAGGGATGTAGGCGTTGAGCTGCCTGCTGAAGCTGATTGTAAATTCAGAATGCTGGAGGAACAGATGAGGAATATAACAAATCAGGACTCCATGGGGCTCGACATGGCTAATTTAGGGCTGATCCCTGATTTATGAGTGTCGTACAAGTTCAAAGTTCCTACCTTCGATAAATAAAAAGGTGTCACTTGCCCAAGGGTGCACATACGTTCATACTACAGAAAAATGTCAGCCTATTCAAATGATGAGAAGATGCTCATGCATTTTTTCCAGGATAGCCTGTCAGGGCCGTCGCTCGAGTGGTATATGGGTTTGGAACCCTCTCAGGTTCGCAGTTGGAAGGGTTTGGCTGAAGCGTTTGTGAAGCACTACCAGTATAACAGTGACCTTGCTCCCAACAGGGTCCAGCTTCAGAATGTCGTCCAGAAGAGCGGGGAATCTTTCAAAGAGTACGCCCAGAGGTGGCCTGAGCTTGCAGCCAGGGTGCAACCCCCAATGGTGGAAAGAGAGTTGATTGAATTGTTTGTATCAACGTTATCTGGGATGTACTATGAAAAGCTCGTCAACTGTATGTCCGGAAGTTTCTCTGACCTTGTCATCACTGGTGAGCGTATAGAAAATGGCATTAAGATTGGGAAAATTCAGGCCGTGGAAGTACCTTCGTTAAGTGGAGGAAAGAAAGTGTCTGGAAATAAGAAGCGTGAAGGCGACGCTAATTTTGTATCAGGCTCTTGGGGTAGAGGCAAAGGTAGATATCAAGATCAGTGTCATCATCATCAGGCTGCAAGTGTTATCATTCCGATACCACCACAACAACAACAACCACAACAGCAGCAGAATCAACAGGGCTACAGGAAGTACCAGAATTCGAGGGGAGCAAATAGAGTATTTGATATGCCTCCAATGTCGTACTCCCAAATGCTTCAGACGTTACTACAACTACAGTTAATCCAGAAGAGAACCTTGGCCCCTCTGACAGGCCGACCACCACCTGGCTATGATGCAAATGCCCGCTGCGAATTCCACTCGGGGGCACCGGGCACAACATTAACGATTGTAAGGCTTTTAAGCACAAGCTACAAGATTTGATTGACAGTAAAGCCATAAACTTCTCGCATGAGGCGCCCAACGTTGTGCAAAACCCCATGCCGAATCACGGACCGGCAGAAGTTAGTGCCATTCTGGAAGAGAAAAGCTTGAATCTTGTGATGAGGGTTGAAGAGTTGAAGACTCCGCTGGGTCAAGTGAAGAAAGAATTATTGAAAGAGGGAGTGTTCCCTGGTTGTTATGAAACTTGTGCCGATTGTGTGGACCATCCTGAAGGGTGCGAAGATTTGAAGAGACATATTCAGACTTTGATGGACGAAGGAACGTTACAGTTAGACCGCACTTCACAAGATAGACCTGCTGAGGAAGTGACAGAGGAGCGAGATGAAGTCGTGACAATCTCAATCCCTTATAAAACAACCATGATACCAGTACCTCCCAAGAGGCCAACCGTCATCATAACTAAATCTGGACCAGTCCCGTATGAGAGTACTAAAGCGATTCCGTGGAATTACGGAGCAGAAGTCTATTGTAATAGGGAGAAGGTGGAGTTAACGAGTTCTTCAGCAGACTCAGTGGATAATCTGGTGGGTACAGGTGGCATGACCCGCAGCGGAAGAATCTTTGCGTCACCAGAAGTAGAGGCTGAAAGAGCTGCAAAAGGGAAAAGTAAGGCTACGGAAGAAAGTAATCCTCAGGGGAAAGAGAAAGAGTCTTTGACGAAGGACGTGGAGGAATTCATGAGATTAATCTGGAAAAGCGACTATAAGATAGTCGAGCACTTGCAGTAGACACCGTCTAAAATCACTATATTGTCATTACTACTGTATTCTGAGGCCCACAGGAACGCCTTACTGAAAATCCTTGACACCTCGTATGTACCCCAAGAGATCTCGGTCAATCAACTTGAAGGGGTAATGGCCCATGTGAATGCGTGGCACGGGCTCGGCTTTACGGATCTTGATCTGACACCTAAAGGCCGTAATCATAACAGTGCACTTCATATTTCAGTTGAATATAGGGGCACAATCATGTCCCATGTGTTAGTTGACACTGGATCTTCTCTGAATGTTCTACCCAAGAAGGCCCTAATGAAGCTGGATACTCGAGGTATCATTTGTACACCTAGTGACCTGGTGGTGCGTGCTTTCAATGGGACGCGTCGTTCAGTGTTCGGAGAGCTGACCTTACCCATCCAAGTGGGACCTGAAGTTTTCAATACTATGTTCTATATAATGGATATACAGCCAGCCTACAATTGTTTGCTAGGACGGCCCTGGATTCATGCAGCGGGGGCTGTGACGTCTACACTCCATCAAAAGCTGAAGTATATGGTCGGTGGCAGCATTGTCACCGTGTGCGAAGAGGATGACATATTGGTGAGCCATTTGTCGTCGTTCAAGTATATAGAAGTGGACGGTGAGATCCACGAGACTCTGTGTCAGGCCTTCGAGGAGGTTCGAGTTAAAGATAAGTCTCCAGCTATGAGCAAAGCGCCGGAGGTAGCATTGTCGTCGTTCAAGGGAGCCCAGGCAGTGGTTCAGACTGGGGCAGCGCAAGGTTGGGGCCAAGTTCTGGACATCCCCAACAAGCAAGACAAGTTCGGTTTAGGATACTGTCCTGCATCATCATCATAGAGCGCGCCTCGATTCAAGGGGCCGATTGTGTTCACCCCAGGAGGAGTTGTGTTTGAGCAGATCAATGTTGTGTCTGATGTTGAAGACGGAGACAACGACCGTGACTTGGGTTCATGGGTAAAGCCCAATTCCTAGAAGCTGAAAATTTTCATTTTATTGTGTTATTTCTTTGCATTTGTAGTTTCTTTCCTGTCTATGTGCAATTCTCACTTGTAAAAACTTGTTGTTTCTCAATTGATATTGAAAATGAAATAAATATGCATGTTTTGAATTAATCCATTCGTGTTCACTTTATTGCTATCTTTTATTTCAAACGCTTGTTTAAGTGGAATCCGGGGAGGATGACGAAATCGAAAGACGTGTAAGCTTTCGATTGTATGCTCTTGGATAGAAAAACTTGTTGGCGATATACAGGCATTGTTTCAATTCCATGAACACCGGAGATATAAGGAAGATAATCCCTTGTCAACCCCTTTCAACCTTGTAGTAGGAGTTTCTTTCTGAAAATGAAAAACCCTCAATCTTAACCTGGGGCAGGGTAGGTATCAGTTAATTTGACCAAGCGTTCAATTTGCAAAAGGAGCACCCGTTCAAGGATAAATCACACCTGTATAGGTTGTGCCTAAAGAACCACAATGGTTAAACCTTGCCGATAAGGAGTGAAACAGTCATAATCTCTTTTAACAAGTCAGACAAGCCGGTGTCACATGATTTGTTCAAAAAAAAAAAGAGAGAAAAGAAAAAGCCCAACTAAGTCGAATCTTGTGAGCAAGCGACTTAGGCAAAAATTAGGGTATCCCGCTGGACTTCAAAATCAGAAACTCAAAAGAGTTAGTCCAGGCAAAAATTAGGGAACGGAAAAGCGAAAAAATGAAAAGGATTACAAGAGAAAAATCCTCAAACAAGAACGAAATCGTGTGACTCCAGGCACTATAAAGACGGAAAGTGAATGACTGTCACTCCAAAAAGCAGGTGGTTTCCTGAACCATCACTCCTATCATTCCATCGTTAAGAGGTGAGCGCTTGTGTCGAATTAGCTGGACGTAGGATTGGAGAACATCAAGGAGAATGGGTGGGTTAAAATGAATTTTGAGCCTTATATCCTTCCTTGTTAACCGTGAACCTGGCCACGTTACAATCTGAAAAGTCCTAATTGAAACAGGTTCAGTTCGAGAGCATACTTCGGTAAAGATCACATCGAAACTGACTAAAAAAAGGATTCCTCTTACAGCGTTGTATTAATTTTGACACTTTGATAATTGATTTGTTCATTATATGTCATAAATTTTTCCAGTGAATAGGATTGGGTTTTGAAAAAACTGGCATATGCATTGCATTTAATGTATCTTTTATGCAGAATAACTTGTTTTACTTGCGAGTAAGCGCTCGACCGCAAGAAAGTTTCCACAGTGGAAAGTTTGATCAGGATAAAATGTAGAACGCCTGAATACTCCATAGAGTTATGGCCAGCTATATCAAATAACCCCCGGTAAGGTCAGCCATCCAAGGATTGGTTCACACAGGGCAATCAGGTCAAGATTCGGCAAATCTCTCGCGGCTAGAGGTACTGCTCCATGAATCAGTCAATCAGGGACAAAACCATCTCAAGGCTGGGGCACGCCGCCCTATGAGGAAAAGAATTGTTCCTCTCCATACCTCTAGAGCTTATCCGAACTTTTCAACCAAGGATCCTCTCACGGTCCAGATTCTGGGGTAAGCCATCTCGGGGTCGTCTCATGGCAAGCTATTTTCTTCTCAGCGTAGACCTTCCCAAAAATCAGACTGGGGCAGGGGCATTCCGCTTGGGGAAAATTTTCAGAGAGATTTGGATGAAGCTCGTTTTTCCAACAATCGAAGATCATTCCCTAGCAGATGGAAGTTACGCCTTTACCCCCAGCAGTTGGTCAGGCGTACCCCTAATCCTCACAGAGTACAAGTATGGGTTTGTTCCCCAGCGAGTCGAGATCAGATTTCTCTCCACCAGGCATATGTGGAATATCCTCCAGCAGGTCGCTCGTGACCCCAACAGTGTAAGATGTGTTCCAGGGAGGTCATGCAGGACCTTTACCCCGTCCCTCAGCAAGAGTTGTTCATCACCAGCAGAGACTTGTTCATCTCCAGTAAAATTTGTAACTCCAGATTCGTTAGTATGCCCCTCAGCAGAGTTGGGATTGTATCTTCCAAAGTTGTTCAGAGTTCTTCTCCCCAGCACGGAGTTGTAGTACTCAGACACCAGTTTACGTCGAGCACTCAGGCTCCGGTCAGTATGTTGAGTATTCAGACTCTGATATCGTGAAAAGGTTCTTTCTACCCGGATGGTATCCAGATCACGACGGGTTATGATTGACTCATTGCTCGTAGAAACTAGTGGTTTGTTTTCTTTTTAGTCCGAGTGATATCCAGACCTTGGCTCATGTTATTCTCCGGCAGCATCGTCGAACTTCAGTTGTTTGTGTTAAGTTCAAATGGTATTCAGACCCCGAAGAGTATATTTGTGACGTATTCCTTCATTCGTTGAATGTTCAGACTCCGGCGTTTTTCCAATTCGTGATATGTTTACTTGAGTCGTTGAGTGTTCAGACTCTGGTAAAATCAAGTGAAGGTCCAAACACATATTAGTGTTTGTGGCTATTCCGTCGAGTATCCAGGCTCCGATAATCTCCAGTTTGTATTGATTTTTTCTCTCGTCGACTATCCGGACTCCGGTAAAGACTTCGTGCTGTATTTGTGGTATTCTCTTTCCGTCCGATTTTCTTCGTTGAGTGTCCAGGCTCCGATTTGTTTGCTTCGTCGAGTATCCAGGCTCCGATTTGTCTGCTTCGTCGAGTATCTAGGCTCCGATTTGTTTGCTTCGTCGAGTATCCAGGCTCCGATTTGTTTGCTTCGTCGAGTATCCAGGCTTCGATTTGTTTACTTCGTCGAGTATCCAGGCTCCAATTTGTTTGCTTCGTCGAGTATCCAGGCTCCAGTTTATCGCTTCGTTGAGTGTTCAGACTCCGGTGTGTTTTCGTTGAGTATCCAGGCTCCGGTTTATCGCTTCGTTGAGTGTTCAGACTCTGGTGTGTTTTCGTCAATTATCCAGGCTCTGGTTTATCGCTTTGTTGAGTGTTCAGACTCCGATGTATTTTCGTCGAGTATCCAGGCTCCAGTTTATCGCTTCGTTGAGTGTTCAGACTCTGGTGTGTTTTCGTTGAGTATCCAGGCTCTGGTTTATCGCTTTGTTGAGTTTCCAGGCTCCGGTGTGTTTTCGTTGAGTATTCAGGCTCCGGTTTGTTGCGTTGAGTGTTCAGACTCTGATGTGTTACGTTGAGCGTTCAGGCCCTGGCTCCGCCGTTGAATACCCAAATTCTAGTGAAAATTTCAATTTATAACGTTTTGCTTTGTCAGTTGAGTATTCGGACTCCGATATAGGCTGTTGGATATACGGATCGTAGTAAGTGTTGGTACTCTCTCTCCGTTGAATGTCCAGATTCCGGTGGACGTTCGGTTTGTGATGTAATGCTTTGTCCATCGAGTATCCAGGCTCCGGTAATTCCCCCAGTAAAGTCACCAGTCACGTCGAGCGTCCAGGCTTCGGTCATTACGTCGAGCACCCAGGCTCCGATCAGTGCGTTGAGTATCCAGATTCCGACAGATTTTTGATGCGGTTCTATCGTGGGTTGAGTATCCAGATTCCGACGATTCAAAAGATTAATCTTCGGCCCGTGTGGTGTTCGGACCATGGCCAGGTATGTGTTTCCTGAAGCAGAGTTACTTGATTAAGTTTCTCTTTCCTTGGCGAGATGTTCAAGATGTTCATTATGTTCGGTTTCTCCAGAGATTCTATCCCAATCAGAGTTTGCAGTTTATTTCTGCGGTCGGCAAATTTCCGGGTTCTTTTGGGTATTCAACCGTCTTTTACCTTGATTGATTGAAAGTCGTTCGCTTTTCACTCATTCAGGTCCAAGTTGCTTGAATAGGGGCAGCTATTGCACCCCAACATTTGCCCAACCTTTTCCTTCTTGGTTTTTGGTTCTTTGCATTACATTTAGCATTAGCATTAGCATTGCATTGCCATTTATGCAGGGGATCAAGTGAGATTTATATCAAGAGGAGCCTATCTAGAGGTTTTATTCAAGCTTGAGAAGTCACCAAGGTCACCAGGAGATGGTTCATGCTCTTGAGAAGATCAAAGCTTATTTCTAAGTCATGGTGGTCATGGAATGTTATGTTTAAGCATTGGAGATGTTGTTCCAAGATCAAATCAGAAGAATCAAGAGTGTGAGGAGTTGCTAAACTAGGGTTCTTAGTGTAAAATCCCCTATTTAGTGCCTAACTTCAAGACCACTTATCTCAAGATACAAGTTTCATATCAACTTTTGGCCAAAATGGAACTTGTAGAGCATGCTCTTAGATTTAATTTGAGTACTAGAAGTCCATGATTGGATTAATAGAACTCAAGTTATGATCCAGACAAGTTACAGGTCACCAGAGGAATGTGAAACTTGTCTGCAAAAGTCAACCAACTTCCAAGGAACTTTTGAGCTAGAAGGATGTTTCTCTCCAATTTTAGGCCAATAAGAAAGTTGTAGGTATTGATCTTAGCTTTCCAAATTGTACTATAAGTCTTTCATCTGGTTTGTAGAACTCAAGTTATGAGGTTTACAAGTCAAGGGTATTTTGGGAAAGTTTGATTACAGGTCATAAAATTACAGGTCAAGTTCACCACTTTGCATAACTCAAATGAACTTTTTTCCAACATGAAAGTTGCTCCAAATGGGGTCATTTGGTCAGCTAAACCTCAAGTTTTTAATGGGCTAGCTTGTGGTTGAGGATTGGTGAAAGGAAATTTGGTAAAAGCATGTGAAAATCCAAGTTTGGGGTTTTGCCAAAATTAAATCAAATATAGTCATATTTGTACTCATTTTGAAGGGAAAACATGTTTTAAGAACTTTGGCATTGTTACAATTTCAAATTGACCGATGTTTCATGATGAATTTCAAGATTTCTTAAGGTTTAAGCAACACTTTGGATCACAACCATTAAGATTGAAACAAGGAGGAATTATGAGCCATTGATCTTCCTTACACTACAAGGAAGTGAATTGAAGGAAAAACAAGGGATTTTGGCCATGAATGAGTGCAATTCCATGGGCTTCCAACTTCAAAAATGTGAAAATCCAATTTTATGATCAAGCCACAATTGGGCCCCCAAAACTCCACAAACTTATTCTATAAGTAATCTACTTGAACTCCATAGTTTTTTTTTGGATAGTTTTGGTGTAGAAACAGAGTGATAGCATATTGAAAAAGTGAAGTTCAAGTAAAATTCGTTTTTTTCATTCCACATCAATTCAAGCTCTTTCAACCATCCAAACACCTCTAGAAACAACTCTTGAGTGATTCTGCACAAAATTCTTGAAGGATTCGTGCCTGAGTGAAGATCACCATCACCATTTTCAGAGGTATTTACATTTCATCATAACTCATTATTTAGGAGTCTTTAGGATGCCATTTTCACATATTTGGAATCCCCTTGAAGAGTAGATCGTTTCTGGTACAAATTCATGGTTGTTTGAGAAACTTTTGGATTCTTGATATTTTCTTGGAAGCCTTCGTGTATGGTGATTTAGTGGGTATTAGTTCAATCCAGGGCCATATTCGCAATCTACAAGAAAAAAGAATGAATTTTGGTTCAAGAATCATGGAGATTGGCTCAGTTTTGAGAGTGTTAGGGTTTTGGACCAACGGAAGGGATGACTGGAGCACCGCCCGGCCACCGCACGCGTTACCTCTGTGTTTTCCCACTCTGTCCAATTCAAAACGGAGAAGACGACTTTGTAGCCATTGGATCTTGTTGGAACATTGACTCAGTACACGCATCTCACGCACAGAAACACGCCACGTCCCCCTCTAGTCAAAACGTTGCGCACAACTTAAAGTGCTGAGTGGGCTTTGATTCTGGTTGCTATCCACACCCCATCTCAGGCCCAGTCCAAACTACTAACTGAATCTCTTTGCTAATTGCCACACGGTTTTAATTATTTTCAATGTTTTTCCTCGTTTTCTTTTATTCTTGCTTGTTAGTATTAATTCTAGTAAAAATAGAAATATTGCTTATTTTTTCTTGATATTTTTACATGATAATTATTGACATGTTTAGAAATTTTAGAAATTGAAAAATCATTTTTAGGATTAATTTTCAGTTTATTGGGATTTTTTCTATTTTAATAGCCATTAAAAATGTGATATTTGAGCCATATTATTGTGAATTTTCATTGAAGTACCAAAACAAATAATTTTTGCCTAATATTTTGTGGCATCATTGTAGACATCTTGAGAGGTTTAGATATATTTTTCTCTGGATTTTATAGTACTATTTGTATAGGTTTTGAACACCATTTTGTGCATGCTCTAGATTGTTTGGTTTTGAGATACCTTTGGATCTTTACTCTCTGTTTGAACACTTCCTCTTGGATTCCTTTTCCATCCTATTAACCTCTGATTTATAACACTTTGCAGGGCCTTGGAGATTTTATTTGGAATTTTTAGATGCATTTTACTATTTTTGCCTTATTTTGCAAGTTGGCTCATAATTTGGCACTTTCACTTGGACACTTGTATTGTCTTGGCCCCAAAAGCCTTGTATTGCTTGTGTGATGGATATTATAGTGATTGCTTCATGTTTTGGACTCATTATAGGTCATGTGGACCAATTGGAGGCTGTTTATATTGTACATAGCTTGCCCATTTGATGTTATACTTTCATGCTTGTACATTGTGATTCTATATGGTGGTTTATGTACTTTCATTGTAGGTTTCTCTTGATGCCTTACCATTTTATCCTTGATATTCATTTGTGGCATAGGTTGTAAGGTTATAATATGCCACCCTCTATCCCATGAACTTGGTGTGCCATTTAAGGAAGCTTTAGGTCCCTCCTTTGGAGGTCTCTAGGGCATGCCTAAAGTGGTGAATCCTTGAGGACTTCCCTTTGTATGTTTTGTATGAATTGCTCTTGTTGAATTTCCTTCTCCTATTATCTTGCATTATTTTCATAATTGGCTTGAGGTTGAGATGGGCTTGTGGAAGCTCCTGCCCCACATTATTTTCCTCCCTCACTTGCATTGCATCTTTGCTTTCAATACTTGCATCTCATGTATGCATTCTTATAATTGTTTTCTTCTTCTTATTTTGTCTTCCTTCCCTTAGGATTTCCATTCTTTCTTGTTCAAGATGGAATGTGATAGACATTAGGCCTTTAACCATGCATGACAACAACAAATAGTTCCCTCCTAACCTTGACTATAGGATGAACTTTGCATGACAACACTAGGATTGTACTAGTTTCCCCTTAGTTGTGTCTTTTCTCTTCTCTCTTCAAACAAATCAAAATACAATAATAAAGGTTAACTGATGTCGTACGTTATGAGCCTTAAGTTACTTAGGAAATGATTATTGAAGGGTCACTCTTCAACAGTCAGGATGTTTAGCCTGGCACCCTTAGGGTGACATGCGACGCATTCACTCCTAAGTCATAGTCTCTAGTGTGATATTAGTTGCAAAGAGCCATAAAAAACGCTTCTTCCGTAAAAAACAGAAAACAAACTTCAAACCTTTTTGCCTCGTGGGCCATAATTCCAAGGAAAACGTTTCTGAAGAAAAGAGTATTGTTAACTCTTAGTTCTACCGCAAATGGTAACGCCTAAGTCTCCAATGGTCGAGTTGCATACACCAACTGCTGGAACTGTTTGTTAACCGTAATCGGATAAAAAAGACGAACCTGAGTCCCCTTTTATCCCGAACTACGTTAGCTCTGATCTCTCAAGCGTGTTAAGAGTACGTAGGCACAAGATGCGATATCTTGGTGAGCAACCTTCCCCCATCACCCGTAGTTAGGCGAACTACATTGACTCTGATTTCTCGTTCCAGACGAGAATACGTAGGCATAAAACTGTTGTGTTCTGCCGAGTCACTTTTCTTTTCTTTTGTCCTTAAGCCTTTAGCTAGATAGTATTAATCAACCCTTCGAGATAAACAATTAAGCGTGGATCCCGTCGAGTACGACGGACGTGAGGGGTGCTAATACCTTCCCCTTGCGTAGCCGACTCCCGAACCCAGACATGGTTGCGATGACCTTGTCTTATACCTTTTCGTCAGGTTTTTCCGATCGTTTCCTTTCCCTTTCTGTGGGATAAATAACGAAAGGTGACGACTCTTCTGTTTTGCTGGCACCTTATTTTCACAGTAGCGACACCGGTCACTTTAATCTGAACTATCCTAAAATTAAGAATGAAAAAGTCCATCACAAAACGTCTCAAAAATCTAGAAGAGCTTATGCTGCTTGGGAGGGCGAAAGTGATTCGTCGAGTGATGATAGCTTTACTTCAAGTGATGAATCGACCAAGCTTTGATATATGGAAAACAAAGGAAAGAAAAAGGTTCTAAGTCACTATAAACTTCAAGCTTCTCATGATTTAGCCTTTTCTCAACTTCAAGAGTCTTAAATCTACAAAGACAACCCATAGATGCCTTCAAGATATTAGCTTCAAACAAGGAGAATTATCTCTCATTTGAAAGCTAAGATTGCTGAAAATGAAAAGCATGTGGAAGAACTAAGGAAATCTATGTCAGATATTCTAGAAGATCAAGATGAGGATCCTAAATCTTTGTGGTTTGGTTGTGAAACTTGTCACATTTGGAAAAGAGAGTCAAGGACTCCCAAGGCTAATCTAGATAACGCTTTGCAACCCCAAGGTTAATTTTTCTATAAAAACTTCCAAGTATGACTTACCATCTCATAATCCATATCGAAGGTATAATTACGTTAAAAAGGAACCAAGTAGCAAAATGTTATCTTCTCTTAACTCATATTGTCACATTGTTGCAAAAAGGGACACACCATTGCAAAGTGAAAATTTAGGAAGCTCTTTGTTCCTAAATGTACCTTTGAATGGAGGCTTAGATGCAACCAAAATGTCACTAACCCCCAAGGACCCAATGAAGATTGGGTACCTAGCACCATTTGTTAATCTTGCAAGAAAAATGTCTTAAATCTATGAAGAGAGTATGTGATCTCATTTATGGACCATCAAGGCACAACACAATGACATGTCCTTATTGTTTTGATCTATGTGACTAACAAGGAGGATTGTTTTGATCTATGTGACTAACAAGGCGGACTATGTGACTAAGTGGTAAAAGTGTGTGAATGATTACTAATATGATACCCGAGAAGTTTTAGAAAAGTATTATGTTCAATAATGCAGGTTATCTTCGACTAGACTTTCTCAAGTACATCAAACTAGGAGTGATCAACCAAAGATGATGAAACTTAAGGAGAAGCAAGATTAACATCATAATTGAACAAGATGAAAAGTCCAACTACAACGTAGATCGTCTTTTGAATTGGAGAATCTCCAATATTCATTAAATGATCTTCTTTGATACATTACTAATCTCACTTGCAAATACTTATACAAGAAGAACAATGGTAAGAGCACGTTGGTCTTGTTTATGTTTTGTGGCACGTGTTGTATTAATTTCAACTTTCATTCAAAAGTTCTTCGTGAAATGCAAGTGCATCCTCCGTCTTATGTACGGTGAGGTAATATTGTTTCAACCTTATTTCTTGCTACATGCGTAAGTGTTTCTTTTACCTGTTTATTTCATAAAGATATGTGATGAACTATACGTGTGATATTTATGATATGTGTATACTTCCAAAAAATATCAAGTGTGACTGTTGTGTGTTGCATTTTCACATGTTTATAGTAACTATACATATATGCCATCATATTCATTTTTACCTCAAAACCATGTTATGTTTGCATGATTATATGTCACGTGATTCAAGCAAACAAACCATCAAACCCTATCATATGCATGTGTCTTTAATCAAGTTAGTATGCCTGAGTCTAACTTGAGTCATTGTTTGGTGTCTAGAGGTCCATTTGTGTCATATTATTAAGTTGTGAAGTCTTTAGGTCTACATGTATTTATACAGGTCGGCCTATGTCAAGCAAATTAAATCTCTATGTTGACTAATTCAGTATAGGTCGACCTGGCCTCGTATAGGCCAGCCTATGCGAATTAAATGTTGTACTTTTTTTTTATAAAAAACAACTTACAGTATAGGCCGCACACACACTCGTACAGGTTGGTATATGATAGTGAATGAACAAATTATTGCTTGTTTGACCAAAAAATTTCATCTTCCTGCATTCATGGTTGATTCATGAATCTGTCTCCTTTGATATTCATTTTCCAGTCAACAAATGTAACTCATATTATGTCTTTAATTCTCCACCAATGTTATTCAAGTCCTTCCATTAAACCATTCAACTTTCCACTTTCTTGTAACATAATTTGTCTGCATTTCTCATTCTCTATAAATTGGCATCACCTTCTTTCATGTTCTAACCATCACATTCCTATCAAATATCCTTTACCAATCTAAATGGCTCCCGAGATTGCGAGAAAAAAAGCAATAAGGCTTCTGCATCATCAAATCATTCCGGAAATCGTGTTGTCCCTAGTTTCAGACAACTGTGTGGTAGAATTCGAAGAGAAATTTTAGAATTACCTTGTCATGAAACAACATGTGTGGAGGCCAGCAATAGTTGGAAGTTTGGAAATTTCGACAGTGGCTCGACTCGTTGGACACCAGTAGATAAAATATTTTCTGAAATTGTCACAATACTACAACGAAGATCTTGTCCGGGTGTTCTATTCCAGATTGCATGATCGGAACGGATCCTTTTTCAAATTCACCATTGAAAACAAAGTGTATGGGGTTATTAATACCATTTGGAAGCAATTGTTTAACATCACTATGAATGATCCTGATGTTGAGGATGAACCTGATCTGTTGGTAACGGATGGCCATATTCATAGCGACTTTGATTGGCATACTCATCTAAATGAAATGCTCAAGGCTCCAAGGCCAAAATACTGTCATGAGGCCATAGACGTCAGCGAACTCAAGATGGTTCCAAGAATTCTACTATGGCTAGTCTCTCACATTTTGCGGCTCAAGAAAGGGGATTACTCTAGAGTGGACAATGCAGAAGTTCATCTTGTGTATATCCTTATGTACAAGATTCAAATCAATTGGCCACACTATTTTTTCTCCAGAATGTTCACCATCAAGGAATGCAACAAGGGTACTTCCTTCTGTTGCACATCCACGATCTCAAAAATTTTGAATTTCTTCGACATTGGTGTGTCGAATCTGCTGCTCATCTCGCCTGGCCCAGTTTAGGAATTCTCCTAACGTACCTTAACTAAAATTGGGTACTTTTGGGATGAAGAACGTCAAGCATACTAACTGGGAAAACATGGAAAAAAGGTGTACAATTTTGATGATCCTACGAAATTTATTGATCCCTCTACTGAGCAACATGTTGGAGATGACGAGCCTATGCAAGATGTGGAATATATGGCAATTCAGGGGGATAATAATGCTGCTGAAATTCAACCATCACCTCGATTCTTCAAAGTCTGCTGCAAAAACAAGACGCTAGATGGCACAACTCCGAAATATGCAAGAACATATGAGGACTCAAGATGCAAACTTTGAGGCCTTTTCCTATTTCTTTATAGGGAAGCTAGTCTCCTTGAAGGATGAAATGGATGCTAACACAACCTCTACCATCGCAAGGGCCAACCACATGATTTCTGCCCAAAATGAAGACCATCATCACTACATACAATTCTACCAGGAAATGTGTGATTTCTTGGACCTTCAGTTTGGAAATGATGGTCAAGGATGGTTTCATGGAGTGAGACCTGGAGGTCGTGGAAGGCAGTAATATCAAAAATTTGGATTGCCTCTTTAGTGTGTCTTAGGATTTTCCTGTTAGTCATGCCTTTGGTTCCCATGCGTTTTCATTTGGTTTAGTTTGACGTTTATTACTCTAATTTGTGTAATAATGCGATACTTGTATTATGATTAATCAAAATTAGTATAAGTAGTGTGTTTTTTATTAAGCATGTGTTATTTACATAGTTACTTTATGCGAGTCACCCTTTTTCTTTGCAATTGCCTCTGTGTAAGTATATGATATATGTCAACTGTGCATCTGCGTGATGCTTCTAACATATTTTTTTCTCTTTTTGATGTTGTCAAAGGGGGAAAAGATAATGAAGAGGATAAGCATAAATTTATGGGGAACTATCAAGGATAATGCCCAAATTCAGGGGAGCAATTTAGTGTACCGAATAAAAACACAATGTATTGATTCCAGTTTTGCCATCATAAAAAATGGGGAGTATGTGAGTGAATTCTTCAACTTAGTCATGTTTTGAATGATGTAAAAACTAGGAGTGAGACTTAGTGTTTTGTACATTGAACAATATCAACCTAAATTTAGATGCGCATCTTTCATTTTATCCTTAAGATGCATACAAATAGTCTTTAAACAAGTTTGATCGATCTTAGGCATGTCATACACATCAAAAACTAAGTTTTGTGTGTCAACATAACTGCACAGGCCGACCTATATGTGATCAGGTCGACCTATGTAAGCTTTTGCTTTAGTACAGGTCGATACATCCAAGTTTCAGGTCGGCTCCCACACTCCAAGAATGAAGTCTATAGGCTCTACCCATAGAGCGCCTCATAGGCCGACATGAACACCTCCACAGGTCGATATATTACTTTCATAGGCCGACCTATACGACTTCAAACTTAAAAAAAATCTTCTTGCATCTCATTTTTCTTGCATACTCTTTTCATATTTCCATATACACATATATATACTCATACATGCACCTTTTTCTGTTAAGGTTGTAGAGAGTAAAACCTAAACGAAACCAGACTACAAAGTTTCCCATCATCTTCATCCATTATTCTATGCATACACATAATTGAACTACACATAATCATTTTTTTGATTGGGTGACCATCTAGATTAAGGTTGATAACGTGAAATTAGGTTTGGTGTAACCGAGAATATTAGGTTAGGAATTTTATGTGTTTTAAATAAGAAAACCAAGGTGGGGGGTTTTCCTTCAAGATCAGTGTAATTTGAAGGTTTTGGACAAGATCACGTCAACACAAATTCGACCGAGTGAAGGCCTTGAGACAAGGTGGTTTCCTTGCAAGGGAGTAGCGCGAGACGGTGAATTGAGTTCGGGAATCTTGGGTTTCAACAAGTTGCGTGCACGGGACAATCAATGTAAAGGTGAGAAAAGTACACAAAAAGTGGGGGTGAATTGTGTTTTCCATTTTCTTACTTTGCATCTAATCAGAGTTCAGAAACTAAAGTGGTATTCAGATTCTGGTTAATTCTTAGCAGCAAAATGTTAACAGAAGCAAATAAATAATACCAAAAGACACAAAGATTTATACTGGTTCCTCCCCTAATTAAGAGTAGTTCAGTCCCTTTGCTTCACAAGAGATTTTCATTATAATCAAAATATGATTACAATCGCTTATGCATTCTGCATAAGAATTTTACACATGCTTAGACCTAAGGTCCAAGACTTCTACTCAAGCTCCTCACTCGAGACTTCTTCCTCAGGTTCTATGAACCCAAGACATCCTTGCTCAGGCCCTCATACCCAAGACTTCTGCTTTAATTCCCATGAAACTAACCTCCGCTTGCACCACCCCTGGCCAATACTTACTGCTATGCTTCCATGTACTGAGCATTCCTGCTCAAGCCCCTCAGGCCAAAGTCTTCTGCTCAAGGTTCCATGAAATGAGCATCAGCTTGCAGCACCCCTGGCCAAGACTTACTAGTACACTTTCATGAACCACGCTATCCTGCTCAAGCCACACTTGCTCAATACTTTCCTGCTCAATCAATCTACTTGATTTAGAATTTCACTGCTCAAGCATATAGCAAGAGACTTACGTGGATTAAGCATATTGACTCGAGATTTCGTTGCTTGTATCCTAATGATACAAGACTTTTGCTCAATCAATCCACTTGATTAAGACTTTCACAGCTCAAGCACATAACAAGAGACTTATGTGCCTCAAGTATCTTGGCTCGAGACTTCATTGCTTGTATCCCAATGACATAAAACCTTTATCTAAACTGTTGGATAAGCTCAGCAGAATAAAGAACAAGGCGTACATGATACAAGTATCAGAGGTACGAGAAATCACCATAACAAAGACCTAAAGCTCTTAAAATTTCTAAGATATTCAATGTATAATAAATCTTAAGGCTTTTACAATTACAACCTACATCAGAAAAATTTGCATATACATTGAGTTGATAATTGTTGATCTTGTTACACCTTCTTCTGGTTGATCCTTGTTAAAGGTTTAGTTTGAACCTTCAGCCATATTTATAGGCTTTTTAGAAACTAGTCATTGAAGAGGTAACTTGATCAAGAGTCTTTGCTTTTACTCCATAGTACAAGAGCTGTTGAAGATAGATACACCAGGAGATCTTGATCCAATGTGTAACATGTTTAACCTTTGAGTTTTCAAGAGATTCTGTACTCATAGAGCCGTCGAGAGTAGATATCTATAAAGCATCTTAGCTTTTCATGAACCTTGGAATCTGTAGACTCTAGCTGACAAACTGATTCGACAATACAACTTGCTTTCTACAGTACGAACAACTTCAACTTTATCACCAACTCTGAATAGTACCAGAGGCCAATTCACATTCGCTAAGTGTAGAGACAGTTATGTTTCTTCTTCTGATGATGAGACCTTTAGCTTCAGAGTCTACGTCAGACATCACTTAGCAAGTGTTCTTCAAATTCTGCCACTAGAAGCTAGCAGTTCAACAACTCTCAAAGTATGCTTAATGTAGAACAAATTTTGACTATAGTATTTACAAGTATAAGAACATGCATACATGTAACACACATCAAATAAACCATTATTCTTTTAATACTTTATTATCATCAAAACCCAAAGAAAATATGACATTAACAAATCTAGTGATAAAAATCTTCCCATTACTTTTAATTCTCTTGAACAAATATAAATAAATATAATTAACAGTTGAACTGGACAACAACATGAACAAACTTTGAATTATTAATAAGATAACTTAATACAAAAGTTCTAACAATCACAAGGCATAACTATGTAGAAATCTAACATCAGAATCTTTCATAGATAGCTTCAAGCTTGTCTCCAAATTCTAGACAAATTAGCCTCTGAATTTATGATAACTCCCTAAGTAATTTTGAAAGAACTTGTCCAAAAGGAATGAAGAAAATCTTTCCCTTGTGAAAGGAAGAGAGATTATTCTTCAAATAGTCAAACATAACTTGAGGAAGATCAATATGCAAGTCTGAATTGAGAAGTAGAAGCAAATCTTTTTCAATAAGGTTCACTAGGTCTAAATCCTTATCCTTAGAAAGTGAGTTTGAATTCAGAATCTGACTCCAAACAACAGCATCTGGACAAATATTTAAGGCCACTTATGTATTATATGGATCTACAAAGATACGCCAAGTAGGAAGATAATGTTCCCAAATAAGATTTCCTAGGATTTCTGCAATTTCCTCATAATTGATCACATTAGCAATCTCTTTAGAAGTTACTGTTATAGAAACACCAGCTCCTTTATAAAGAATAGCACGCTTAAAATTCAGCTCAACAATGGAAACATTAATCTAAAACTCTTTGACAAGATTTGGATAAGAGAAACCACCGAGCATCTCAAAGTATCCATTCCATCCTTGTTCACACACAGTCTTCCAGAAGTTAAAGTCTAACTTAAGCAACTCATCAAAATCTACAAACTTTTCATTGATGACTACTAGTTAATTCAAAGAAGAATTGACTAGGAAACTCATCTCAAGTTTGGGTTGATCAGCACACAACCACGAAGGAAATAAAAATAAAGAGAACTGAACAAGATTCCTAAAAGAATAAGAATCTTGTTAGAAGAAGGACAAAATGATGTTTCACAAGACAAGGGATAGTGACAATAAGTATCCAAAAGAAAACATCATTACCCAGAGGTTCTTATCCAACAAATTTCTTGAATCCACAAGATGAATTTCACCTTTATGAAAATTTAAGCATTATAAAAGTCTTGGAAAACCTTTTACTTAAACTGCTTTATCAGAAGTAAAGAATTCTCTTTTGAATCTCAGAATCTGACAACTTTCAGAAGCTATCGTCCATCAGAGTCAAGTAGAGCTAGACTAAGAGAGAGATATATATCTTTTGTCAGTCATAAGTCTTCAAGATTCTATTCAAAACCAATAGTTCCTCTTGAAACAAGAGTCATGAGTGATAGATGAATATTGAATTATTTTCTTTGACAGCTAATAAACAGCAGTAACATCACAAAAAGTGAGGAAACTGTTTCCATAAATATGATCATCATCTGGCTTAATGAAATATTTATAATAGGTAGACCCATATTTTCTTCTTAAATATGTCTGAAGATCCTTTTCTCCAAAAGAGCTTCTCTAGAAATCTAACATAAACTTTGTATTTACATCTATTCAAATATCTCATTGAATCAAGATAAGCCAAGAAAGAACAAGCATATCTTTTTTTGTTATTTTCTCGGTCAAAATCGTATCAATATTCAGACTTGACCATAGAGTCTGAACACCGTTTTGAGTGAATTCTTGAACTAATGACTTCACTTCTCTCACCAAACTCTTTACCTCTAGCACTTAAGTATGGGTTATGGGCTACTCTTCCATCAAATGTTGTGAACAACCTTTGATAATTGCCATGGAAGATGCCTCTACTCCTTTCCTTGATATCTATAACAATTACATTCAGATCATGATATTCATATTTCTATGAGACCATTCACAAATGTTCAGACAGACTTTCCTTCGTCTTATGCCACATTCTAATAGCAGTACCATGATTTATTTCAGAGTATCAGTCTAGAATAAGCCATAATATGAACAAGATCTTCTTAGTAGAATCATCAATTTCATTGTCTTGACACAAGACTTTGAGATCTTTGATAAGCTCAAAACCGGATGATGTTATCTATCAGAGAATGACATAAAACAAATTAAAGCTCATCATCTAATTGCCTGCAGAACACAGAAAAATTAAAGGTTTCTCATAGACTTGTCCTTTAATACAAATTCCATGATGACCCTCAATTAAGGAGCAATGGAGTCTCTTAAGATATCACCTTAAAAAATAGACCCCTTATTATCAAATATTGAAGCAAGATAGATTTAACATAATCTTTTTCTCTTCCATACTAGATTTTTATTTTAGGACTCAGATGCTTCTTCAGAAGCAGTAATGATTAGCAGAGCTAGACTACTCTTTTATCTAAATCTTACACTAATGTCATCTTCAAAAGAATATGTAGTGAATATTAACTGACATTATATTCTGGTAGTGTTTCTTCTTGCTTCCAGATCTAGGAGATCAGTTAAAGTACAAGTACTTTAGAAGCTTCTAAAGTTACTCTTCTATCAACATATATTATAACCCATCTAGCTGATTAAGAAGTACTTCTGACTAGAAATATAAGTTCCTTATCATCAGATACTTCAAGGAATCAAGCTTTAGGAAAGGTGATATGTTAGATAGCTTTTCATCATCTAATTTCATTTCTTTTCTTCGAAGATTTTCAAGATAAATCAACATACCACAATAAGTTGAAGTTGCATACCTTCTTGAATAACTGTGACCTCATGTTTGAATCTAAATCAATATTTTCATAATTTTCTTGAAAGATTAGATGAAGTGTAACTAGACAAGCTTCAAAACTAATTCCCATAAATGTGAGCACAAGAATTTAGATATAGTCGGAGCATCATACATATTAATGATGTTGACATACTCAAAAGTGAGATAGAGCACCTACCAGAATGCAAATACCTCTGAAGATATTCAATAAGTTTCTTATGAGTTGGTGATAAAGACTTTCAAAAAGATTACCTCTACACCATCAACGTATATAGTAATACCTTTTTCAAGGATATTCAATATATCTTCAAAACCTCTTTTGTCAAGACTAATGAGTTAAAAATATGTTTTACTTTTCCATCATTTAAATTCAGAGGAGTCACCCTTTGAATATGGTAGGAAAAGCAGTATAATATTTTTCTTGTGGCACTTGATTTCTTCTTGAAGGAAAGTCTTTAACATAAATACTTTTCTTATTGGATCATTATCTGCGCCATTGTTAAGTGTTAAGCACATACCAGACTCTGATACCAACTGAATGTGAGAAAAGTACA
The DNA here is from genome assembly GCA_963859935.3 of Lathyrus sativus. Classification (NCBI taxonomy): domain Eukaryota; kingdom Viridiplantae; phylum Streptophyta; class Magnoliopsida; order Fabales; family Fabaceae; genus Lathyrus; species Lathyrus sativus. Next base: position 140,081,017 of record OZ012740.1, on the reverse strand, counting down.
CATGAAAGAGGGGTTGAATTGTGTTTTCTATTTTTTTACTTTGCATCTGATCAGAGTTCAGAACCTAAACCGGTATTCATATTCTGGTTAATTCTTAGCAGCGAAATGTTAACAGAAGAAAATAAATAATAGCAAAAGCCACAAAGCTTTATACTGGTTCCTCCCTTAACTGAGAGTAGTCCAGTCCCTTTACTTCATAAGATATTTCCACTATAATTAAAATATGATTAAAATTTCTTATGTATTCTGTATAAGACTTTTACACCTACTCAGACTCAAGGTCCAAGACTTATACTCAAGCTTCTCACTCAAGACTTCTTGCTCAGGTTCCACGAACTCAAGACTTCTACTATACTGGTTCCTCCCTTAACTGAGAGTAGTTCAGTCCCTTTGCTTCACAAGAGATTTTCACTATGATCAAAATATGATTACAATCGCTTATGCATTCTGCATAAGACTTTTACACCTGCTCAGACCCAAGGTCCAAGACTTATGCTCAATCTCCTCACTCGAGACTTCTTGCTCAGGTTCAACAAACTCAAGACTTTCTTGCTCAGGCCCTTAGACCTAAGACTTCTACTCCAAGTCCCATGAAATGAGCCTTCTCTTGTACCACTCTACCCAAGACTTACTGCTATGCTTCCATGTACTGAGCATTCCTGCTCAAGCACCTTAGGCCCAATACTTGTACTCAAGGTTCTATGAAACGGGCCTCCGCTTGCACCACCCCTGGCTAAGACTTAATGCTACAGTTTCATGAACTGAGCTATCCTACTCAAGCCACACTGGCTCAAGACTTTCTTGCTCAATCAATCTACTTGATTAAGACTTTCACCTCTCAAGCATTAGCAAGAGACTTGCATGGATTGAGCATTTTAGATCAAGACTTCCTTGCTTGTATCCCGATGATATAAGACTTCTGCTCAATTAATCCACTTGATTATGACTTACATAGCTCCAGCACGTGGCAAGAGACTTACGTGGCTCAAGCATCTTGACTCGAGACTTCCTTGCGTGTATCCCAATGGCACAAAACTTTCATCAAAACTGCTGAATAAGCTCAGCCGAATAGAGAACATAGTTTACATGATACAAGTATCATAGGTACGAGAAATCACCATAAAAAAGACCTAAAGCTCTTAATATTTCTAAGATATTCAATGCATAAGAAATCTTAAGGATTTTAAAATTACATCCTACATTAGAAAAATCTGCATATACATTGAGTTGATAATTGTTGATCTTGTTACTCCTTCTTCTGGTTGATCCTGGTTAAAGATTTAGTTTGAACCTTCAGCCATATTTATAGCCTTTTTAGAAACTATTCATTGAAGAGGTAACTTGATCAAGAGTCTTTGCTGTTACTCCATAGTACAAGAGCCGTTGAAGATAGATACACCAGAAGATCTTAATACAATGTGTAACATGTTTAACCTTTGAGTCTTCAAGAGATTTTGTATTGATAGATCCATTGTGAGTAGATACCCATAAAGCATCTCAGCTTTTCTTGAGCCTTGAAATCTGTAGACTCTAGCTGACAAACTGATTTGACAATATAACTTGCTTTCTGCAGTATGAACAACTTCAGCTTTATCACCAACTCTGAATGGTACTAGAGGCCGATTCACGTTCACTAAGTGTAGAGACAATTATGTTGCTTCTTCTGATGTTGAGACCTTTAGCTTCAAAGGCTACGCCAGACATCACTTAGCAAATTTTCTTCAGATTCTGCCACCAGAAGCTAACAATTCATCAACTCTCAAAGTGTTCTTAATGTAGAACAGATTCTGACCATATTATTTATAAGTATAAGAACCTGCACACATGTAACACACATCAAATAAACTATTGTTCTTTCAATACTTTGTTATCCTCAAAACCCAAAGAAAATATGGCATAAACAAATCTTGCTCTAACACGATGGATTGGAGTTGCATTGTTGGGCACTTGATCAAGCTTTGATCAAGGGTTTGGAGGTGGAATAATCAACACAAAACAATAGAGTTTTGAGGGTTTGTATTCTTCATTTCTTGTATAAATGATTTTGCAAAGAAAAAGGTTAATTGCAATTATCTCAATTTGATTTGAATTGAGGGAACACATACCCATAGCGAGGACAATTGGGGAACTTCCTAAACAAATCTTGGTCTCTCTCTCTCTCTCTCTCTCTCTCTCTCTCTCTCTCTCTCTCTCTCTCTCTCTCTCTTATCTTTTTATCTCTTTAAGTGTTGATTTCGTAATTTATCGAGTTCATCATTGTTTGATCAATTCGATTGGAAATTGTTTTTCAATTATCTTTTAAAAGTGTTGTTTTTGATATAGTCATAATCACATTGATTATGATTGGCTTTTAACATCAATAAAATGAATTGAATTTCCAGTTGTTGTCGATTGCACACCTAGTGTTCAATAAATTGTTTATGCATATTTTTAATTGGTTTTTTTGGTTCATTGGAAATACGAGATACAAATAGCTTTGCATTTAATTGATTCGTAGCTTGGTCGTTGTTGAACATTTACATTCATTATCATTCCGTTTGGTTTGCATTACGTCTATAGCTTTCCGATAGTAGGTTTGGTTAGACGATTTGATCTGGGTCGTTTTTCTGATGTGCCATATTTTTTAAAACAAATTTTAGCCAAAGTTTTTTGTCGTAAAATTTTTGATTTATTCATCCCCTCTAGATCGAAGCCTATTGTCTAACAAGATAAAAGTTGTGTATAGGGTCCACGATAAAGTCGTGGAACATGAGAAGGGGTTCTGCCCCACCTCTCCTATACTTGTAGAGAGGTTGGACCCCTTCAAGGCTGATCTCGCGAGGACTTCAAAGGGTGAATCAAGTACTTTGACCCAGGGCGATGATGCTTGAGTGCTTCTTTTTTTCTTTTGCATTGTTTTTTATTCTTTTTACTACAATGTTTTCCAGCCCATTGTGCCTTGGATATAATGAAAATATTTATATATAAAATATATTTACCTCGATGGGTTGTGCATTATTCAACCTTGAGTCATGTATTTGTCTTTACTTATTATTGTTGTGCTGCACTTCTGGATATTTGCATGTTGTTCTAGTGTCAAGGTTTGCTCGTCACCCCGACAATGTAAAGTTTGCATTCTTTAAGGGCACCGATGGGCGCCAGTAGGCCTTGAGTCTGCACCTTGGAATCTATTAAGTGTTGTCTCCTTATGGTGTGAGAACCCTTAAGATGCGCCTTAAGAAGGAGAAAATGTGCTTCGTTGCAGTTTTGGGCATTAAATGTTGTTTTCTACCAAGTTTGTTTGTTATGTTTGTTTGCTGTCATGAGCGTCTACTGATTCAATATGAATTTTTGGTGTAGTTAGCAATCATTGAATTTGTGTATTTTCGTATGTTATAGTTAGCATTCACTAGATCAATGTGTATTTGTACGTTATAGTTAGCATTTCCTGAAGTAGTGTGTATTTGTTTTCCCTAAGAAGAGGTTGGAACTCGGAAAGGCCTGGTCACATATTTGTGTTGTGCTCTACTTAACAGAGGATCATTCCCTAACCAAAGGTAGAATCCCCATCTATGCCCATGATTTATGACTCGGATTAAGATGGGCGTCTCCAAGATCTACCACCTAACGCCTTTGGATTGAATAGATCTAGTGGGTGTGTGATAGTTACGCCGAGGAAAGTGCTCCTTGGATGTGAAGTCAATACTCAACGAGAGACTCGCTCCTTCCTGCATGGAATACATAATATTATTTTTAATTTCATCAAGAGGGAGACCGTGTATTCTTGAAAGTCACTCTGGAGACCAGTGTTAAACGTGCTTTGAAAGCAAGAAAGCTTACCCCTCGATTTATCGGTCCATATCAGATTTCTAAGAGGACTGGAGTGGTTGGTTATAGGGTGGAGTTGCCACCTAATATTTCAAATTTACATGATGTATTCCATGTCTCAGAGCTTCGAAAGTATGTTCCAGATCCATGTGTAAGTGAGGGATAATCTTATAGTTGAAGCTTTACCTGTAAGGATCAAAGACCATGGGTTGAAAAGGTTGAGAGGAAATGAGATTTCTCTTATGAAGGTAGTTTGGGGAGGAGCTTCCGGAGGGAACATGACGTGGGAGTTGGAGAGTGGGATACGAGAGTCGTACCCAAAGTTGTTTGCATCAGGTAAATTTTCGAGGATGAAAATATTCTAAGTGAGGGAGAGTTGTAACGCCCAATTTGTTTAATTAATTTTATTAAATAATAATGTGTGATTGTATATGTCGATTGATGTTTTGATGTGTCAGAGGAACCCTTGAGTGTATGGTAGTAGCCTTAGAGAGTAAAACTTAAAGTGTTAGGAGTGTGTGAGTAAAAGTGTAGAGACATGAGGATGGTAGGAGAGTGTCATTTGTTATTATTATTTAAATTAGAACTATTTGAATAAATAATAGTAAATAGCAATAATTAAAATAATTATTTTTAATTATTATGGTTCTAGTGACATAATAAAATAAATATTTAATAGGAATAATGATATTTATTTTATTTAGCTGGAATGAATTTTAATTAGAAAAAATATATTAAAATAAGAAGAAAGAGGGGAATAGAGGGAAACTGTCAGTTGTAGCACCCCAAAATTTGCCTCATCATTTCTTGGTTTACTGACTTTTGTTTCTCTGCATTTTTGCATTTTTGCATATCATAGCATTGGTTCTCGAGACATGGGATCAAGGTATTTATGTGGCTCAGGGTTCCCTTTTGTTGCCAGAGTTTAAACAACAAGCATCAAAGGCTCCGACAATTATTTTGCCCACGATCGAGCGGTCAATTTTAGTCTTTTCAACATGTTATTTTCAGCTCAGGATACGGTGTATAGGCTATCTCAAGCATTCTCACAATCATAATATCCAAGGGCAAGTTTCAGACGCTTAATAGAGCTCAAAACAGGTGGCAACGAATGATTACGCAAGTTTCCCTCTATTTGGGGCCAAAATTGGCATTTTTTTTTGATATGGTAACCGGTTACTTCAAGCGCATTTTGCCAAGAAATTCAAATTTTCATCATTGTAATTTTCCAATCATTCTCAACCATTGATTTCACATGATCATCATTGGAAGGATCTAGAATTGTTTCAATTTTCACCATTTCCCTCCAAATTTCAAACACTTCATTCCTAATTCCGCTTCTAATTTCCATTCCAAATGCTAATCCACACTCTAAGCCATATCTTGATTCCAAACCTAGAGCTTATTTAAGTGAATTTACTCCAAACCTCACTCATACACACCATTTCACTCTCATTCTTCATCTCAATCTCAGAATTTTCTCTCAACTTTTTCACTCCCAAAACCTCCATTAAAGCTCTTTCCACTTGAATTCATTGATTCTTCATTGGGATCCTTGAATTCTAGAGATAAACCTCTACCACTCATCTCCATTATCTTCAATTCATCATTCAATTTTCGTTTGGTTTTGGATCTGAATTTAGAAGCTAGATTGGAAGTGCTTTTTTGAGTCGATCTTGCTTGATCTTGCTTGTTCTTCATTTCTACCATAAGGAAGCTCTTGGATCTTGAATATTCTCTGGGTTTCTAGCTTGGATCTATTAATTTCAAGTGTATAAACACTCACCAAAGCAAATCTCAGCTTTGAAGGTTGGTAATTCTAGATCTAATTCTGTTTTGAGCTTATTTGAATAAACACAAGGTAGATTCGTGGCTTTTGTTGCTTTTTGATCCATTTTGATGATTTGGATCTTGATGATTTGTGATTTCAGTGTTTGATTGTGTTTACATGATGTTTGACCACTGATTCTTGATGGTAAATTCATGCTTAATTGATAGCATGTTAGTGATTGGATAAGTTGTTGGATGCTAAAAACTGATTTTTAAAGCTGGTTTTCTGTTTCTAGTGCAGTGGTAACCGGTTACCTTATATAGGGTAACCGATTACTCTTCAAAAATTTCACGTTTCCAGCTGTTTTTACAATGGGTAACCGGTTACCTGATATTGAGTAACCAGTTACCACTGAACAAAATGCCTTGTTTTTGCATTTTCTTGCTTGTTTGAGGTTCCTTCTCACATGTAAACTTCATGATTTGATACGTGTGATACACCATATTTTTCCCTAAGATATAGTCAAGTCATTCGCATTTCATCGCATTTTTGCAGTCGCTAACAAAGTCGTGCAGTGGTTGATATTTGCAGGAAAATATCATGTGGCGCGTTCTTTAGTTCCTGAAGGGCAAAGTGGTCATTTGTCCGCAACCGGCCGTCAAATTATGAATTTTGAGCTGTGGGCAGGAAATTTGGGTTGTTTGTTTTGGTTAATGTAAGTCGGAGACGGTTTAATTAGAAAGCTTATTCGTGAAAGGATTTGGGCTGTTTGGAGAAAATCGAGATTGCATTCGGACAGAGAACACGATCACTTTGAGTTTATTAGACCGTTGGATTTAACTGGATAAATATTCATTTGGGGAATTGCCGGAGGCTTGATCGAAAGTGTACGGATAGGTTGGATTGAATCGAGAATTATTAGTGGTGTTTGGATTTCATTTTAAAAATCAAAAGAACAAAAAATAGTTGCATTTCAATTTTTCATTTGTTATTAGTTTCACTTCATTTTTTTTATCGAGCATCTCTCATGAAATTAATTATTTTTCTTTAAATCAATTATTATATTATTTTTGTCAATCAATTGCATTTCTAATTTTTATTCTCTCTTCATTTTTAAATAGGTAGCTCATCTCTCTCAATAACTTTGATTCTTATGTCTTCATGTTTAAATTAATTTGGTTTTATTCCATTTATTAATAGTATTTTCATTTTCCTATTTTTAATCAAAGCATGTTTTACGGTTTTCATTAAGGCATAAAATAAAAAACAAAAATAATTAACAAATAAATTAAAGGATTATTATTAATAGTAATAATTCTTTACACAAAATAATAATAAATAAATAAATTTTATTAACAAACAATACAAGTTCAAAAAAAATAATAAATAATAAAATTACGAAAAAATAATAATAAGCTTTTCCCTGAACATTTTCTAAGCTTCCGATTTCTTTGACCTGTCCCGAACTTCCGATTTCTTTTCCGTACCTGCAAAATCGAAAAACAGCAAAACATAATCTGTTAGTATTTTCCGACTACCTCAAAACAATGTCATCATTGGGCGTGTCGGGAGGGTAACGAATTTCTTCGTCTCCTAGTCCCGACTTTAGTTTTGCGACCTCGGCACCAGACCGATAATATTCCGTTCTTATTAAAGGTACCGAAAGATGAAGAGGAAAAGTGGTTTCAGAATAAGCTTCGGCCAGAGCGGGATTATACAGAAAAGCGCTTATTTGAAAAGTCGGTTTGAGAAGTGGTTTTTTAGGAAAACGGTTTGCCCAAACAGGGCCTTAATGTCAATCTTCCTGAAAAACCAATTCCAACAAAACCAACAAGTTCAAAGCAAGTTCAAACCAGAGTCAAAATCAATTCAAAGCAAGTTCGAACCAGATTCAAATCAGTTCAAAGCAAGTTCGAACCAGATTCAAATCAGTCCAAACCAGTTCAGAAAAAACCAAGAAAAACTCAGTCAATAAGCAGGTAAAAATTTCTGGAAAAAAACCATAAACGTAACAAGTGGATCCCACGAGCTAACTCGGTCGAACCCAATAGGTTCAAAGAGCTGCAGAACAAGTTCCCAATCACAGAAATTCCACCCGTGAATCCCCAGAAAATCAGCGAGTAAAAACTGAGTCAAACTAGCCACAAAATCCTGCTCAAATGTAGGATTTAAACCTGCACAGCCAAAAAGCCCATAAGTCAGAAAATATATAAAGTATAACATCATCAAAAAGAGGGAGGAGAAAGAGAAGGAACCCTAACGAAATCAAAAACGGCGGCGGCGGATACAAAACCCCAGCGGCGGATTCAAAGTTATAAGCTCATCATCATCCCAATCGAAGAAGAAGGGAAAAACCGACAAAACGACGAGCGACTCAGAGATCCTAAAGAGATCAACATCATCGCTGTTTGAGAGATTCAGAGATTGTTGCCTCATCATCATCCCTCTCGTGAAAGAAGAAAAGATCCGAAAAACGGCAACAACGGCGGATTCCAAAGCCTCGACCTCAGTCGAAGCATCATCAGCGATACAACACATCGTTCATCATCAAAAAGCCACACAACCTCAAAGACGTTCAGCGGCGGCCGTAGCCCGGAGAAGGTCGCTACCACCGTGAAGTCACAGCTCGATCGCCGACCGAAAAGGGTAAGGAGATACTATTTCTTTTATCACTGTTCGTTTTGTGTAGGAAATGCAAGTTAAAAGAGGAGGGAAGAAGATGGTGGAGACATGCAAGCAAGGAGCTCGAAGCTCAGAAGCCGTCAATGGCTTCCGTCACCGGCGGCGCAAAAAAATGAAGAAGAAGAGGGGTTTCACGAAAACTTTAAGAAACATTTTGTTCAGCACACCCACACCAGCCTTTCATTTCCCCTTTTATTTCTCCGGTTCCTTTTTGTTTGTTTATTATTATTATATCATTTTTAGTATTTAATCCTTACTATATTATTTTATAATTTTTACAATCTAGAATAATAAGAATTCTTTTTCGTCAAAACCAGGATTCTTTTTAATGGTTAGTGTTATAACTTAGCTTAATTAGGATTTAAAGCATTAAAAATTAAAACTTTTTGTAATTAAAACATTCCAAATTAAAATCCTTTTGAAATTAAAGCCTTTAAAATCAAAATCCTCTTTTAATCAATTAAAATTAAACTATTTTTAAAATTAAACCTTTTTTTTTAATTAAAATTTCTTTCTAATTAAAACTTATTTTTAAAAAGTTAAAAATCAATTTTAATCAATTAAAACATTTTTAATATTTAACTGAAAACATCTTATTAACTTAAAATCTACATTTTACTAACTTAATAAGAACCCATTTTTAAAGTTAAATTAGAACCCCATTTTTCATTTAATAAAAACTAAAGAATTTAATTGGTAAATCTTTTAGATTATAACATAAAAATTTAAAATAACTTTTCTTAAACTAAAACATTAAAAAAAATTAAAACTGCTTTTTTTGACTTATCATTCACTTTATTTTTCTAACATATTTATCTTTATAACTCATAATTAACTTTTAATAATTGCTAATAAAAAAAAATTTTGATGTATAGTTGGTAACATTTTTTATATAGCTTGTATAAAACAAAAAAAAATTAAAACATTTCTTAAATAAAAACTAAAATCTTTTTTTAAATTAAAACTAAAAAAGACATTTTCAAAATTAACCAAAACATTTTCTTTAAAAAGATTCAAATTAACGTTTTTCAAAATTTAACTAAAACTCTTTTAAGAATAAAATTCTTTTTTTCAAAATTAAAATTAAAGTCTTTTTCGAAAGTATAATAATAACCAATGTCCAAATTCATAATTTTTTTCTTTTTCACTATTTTATTATTTGCCATTGATTTCTGTCTAACTTTTTCACTAATGTTCTCTGTTTTTCTCCTCAGATTATACATAATTTTCGATTCATATTTGTCGCTACCGCGAAAATAAGGTGCCGGTAAAACAGAAGAGTTGCCACCTTTCGTTATTTATCCCACAGAAAGGTAAAGGAAACAATCAGAAAAACCTGACGAAAAGGTATAAGATAGGGTCATTGCAACCATTGTCTGGGTTCGGGAGTCGGTTACGCAAAGGGAAGGTATTAGCACCCCTCACGTCCATCGTATTCGATGGGATCCATGCTTGTTATGTTTATCTAACGGGTTGATTATATCTATCTACGCTAAAAGGTCGGTCTGAAAAGAAAAGAAAATGACTCGGCAGAACACAACAGTTATATGCCTACGTATACCCGTCTGGAACGAGAAATCAGAGTCTACGTAGTTCGCCTAACTACGGGTTACGGGGGAAGGTTGCTCGCCGAAATATCGCATCTCGTGCCTACGTACTTTCACACAGCGTGAAAGATCAGAGCAAACATAGTTTGGGCCACCAAGAGACACAGGTTTGTCTCTTTTATCCGAGTAGGGTTAACAGACAGTTCCAGCAGTTTGGTGTATGCAGCTCGCTCGACGGAGACTTAGGCGTTTACCGTTTGCAATAGAACCGGGAGTTAACAAAACTCTCCTTCTGAAAAGGGTTTCCAAGGGTTAAAGATCCAAGAGGACAAAAATATGTTTGATCTTTTTTTTCTGTCTTTTAGAAGAAGTATCTTTTATGGATGTTCGCAACTAATATCGCACTAGAGACTATGACCTGAGATTGAATGCGTCGCATGCCACCCAAAGGGTGCCATACTAAACATCCAAGCTGTTGAAAAGAAACTCTCCAACAACCCTTTCTCAAGTAGCTTAAGGCTCATAGCGTACGACATCAATTAACCTTTATTACTGTATTTTGATTTGTTTGAAGATGAGAAGAGAAAGGACGCACTAAAGGGGAACTGATCCAATCCTAAAGTTGTCATGCAAAGTTGATCCTATGGTTGAGGTTAGAAGGGAACTACCTAATATTATCATGCATGGTTAGAACCCTAATGTTTGTCATAACATCTCTTGAACAAGAGAAGTCAGAGTTCCTAGGGGAACATGGCAAAGGAAAGCAACAGTAAAAGAAATAAACTGTAAAGAAACAACTGTAAGTAAAATGCATGCAATGCAACAAACAAGCAGAAGGAGTCAAGCTTTACTTCTAGAGCAAACAAGCCTAAAGGCAACCCACAAAGCACAGGCAAGGGAGACAGACTCAACCTTAAGCCCACAAGCAAAGCCAAGCAATAACAGTCAAGCAAAGGGAGACAGACTCAACCTCTAATGCAGACAAGCAAAGGGAGCAAGCTCAACCTTTAGGATGCTCTAAGACCTAGAAACATCTACATGAAAGCCTAGTCTAATGCAACATACCACACAGTCACACAAGCAGCAGTCAAGCAATCAAAAAATACAGCAGACAAAATAACATACAAACAACTCAACAGCAAAGCAGATAAGCAGCAAGACAAACAAACAGTCTGCAATCAACTTCAAGTCCAAGCCATCTTCAAGAGAAGGAAATGAAAGCTCCAACTTCAAGCTCCAACAAGAGAGAAGAAAGTTAACATCAAGATTATTGCATGATGATGGGAAGCATGATGGAAACCAAAGGAATCCATCCTGGCACTCAACCATACATCTGAGATAGGCATCCTCGAAGGTTCTACCTCTTGTGATATACCACACATCCTTCCAAAGGAGGGATGAGGATTCCACATAGGGACCTTGAATCATTGGATGAGAATGAAAAGCAATCAAGGAAACCCATGTTTATTTGAAGAAAGAGAAATCAAACTAGGCTTTTCCTAAGCCCTAATTGATCAAGCTACAAGAAAGCTACTAAAAGAAGGTCTAAACACTAAATCAAGCCTAGGTATTCAAGCTAAAGAAACCTCAAGATGTCTAATGAACCACCAAAAGAGATTTAGAAGCTTATTTGCACTAAAATCCACCTTTGAGATTCAACTAAGGGAAAAGCTACACTAGAAGCAACCTAATCAACACCTTAAATGTTAAATCTACTTAAAATCCTAAAACACCTTCTAAAATTCTACCAAATTTTCTAAGGGGTCTTAAGCATGTTATTGATCTGTGGGCAAAGGATCAGAGCCTTAATCTAAAGGGAAGGCACCTAAAGAAATCCTAAAATCCAAAGAGGTCAAAATAAACCCTATAAATGGGAGGTCAAGGGAACTAGTTCTAAACATAACCTAATGTTATCTAAAAAATATGAAATAATTCCTAAGGGACCATGCATCTCTATACTAGAAACCAGCAAAAAATCTCATCCAAATTCAATACCAATTGATCACACAAAAATCAGCAAGAAAATGAGACAATAAGCCAAAATTAAGGAATTAATGAAAATTCAAAAAATCACATTAAATGGAAAATTGCATGAAAATAACATCTAAGCATGTCAAAAAATCAAGAATAAAATCCAGAGCAAGTACATATTTTTATGGTATTTTTCTGATCAAAATTGAAATTACTAGGAATTTAAAATGAATAAAGCAATTAAAATAAAAAGAAAATGAATAAAAAAAATAAAAGCCAGGAAAATATCAGGCGCGTTGGATCAGGAGACCTAGTATGCTAATCCAAGGGATCTGGTGCTGCCACCTAATAAATAAAATGCAACGTTTAGGAAGTCAAAGTTCAAAGTTCAGATTAGATCTCACACGTTGGATGAGTGGACAAAGTCTTCAAATTAAGCAGATCCAAGGGCCATAGAGTTGTCTTCCTCGTTTGAACTGGAAATGGAGGGAATAATCTCAGGTGAACCAGACGGTGGCTCCGGTGGCTGAGCCACCGTCTTCTCCGGCGAGCCAAAATTACAGGTCATCAAACCTTAACAAAATCTACACAGTTCCACTCCATTTTTCATGCTGATCTCAAATCCAATGTCCTTTTCTCCTAATTCCTCATACATTTTAAGATTCGAACGCAAACAGAAATCACTCCATAATTTTGATCATCATCAAAGCTCAATCTAAAGCCATGGATCAATTCCTTACACTTCATAGATCCTCATAAGCTATCTAAATCATGTTAACTCTCAATAATCAGGCCAATTCGCATCCAAACAGAAAATTGCTCACACCTAGAATTGTCTCTAAACTCCACAATTTTGTTCCAGAATCCATCTATAATCTCTCCTAAACCTTAACCTCATGCTAAAATATGCTAGATCATCATGAATCTACAACAATTTTGAAAGTTGTATACCTGAGTTGCAGCTTCAAATTGGAGCAGTTAGGGCACGATCCTTGGCTTCAAACTGTGCAGATACACTCTATGATTGATGCTGAAGATGATTGGATCCTCAATTTGCCTTGAATCACTCTTGAAATCAAAACACGATTTGCACTTGCTCCTTTGGAATTCAAATTTCACTCTCCGGTTCTAGCACGAAATCAGCACCAACCTTGATCCAAATCACTTTCTGAACTTAAATAGATTGAGTTTGGGTAATTTAGAGGCCCATTGGAGGCCCAATCCAGGATATCCAAGTTTTTAATTTTATTCAAAAACTCAACAATGGGAAACACGGTTCTGAGCTCAAAACTTCTCCAAGAAGCTTCAATTGCATTGCTTATTGGCTGTGGAGAGTGTATGGATCAATTGAGTCCTTAATTCCATCCAAAGGTCAACCTTTGATGTGTTACTTATTTAAGAAGTAACAAAGTGAAATGTCATGAATTATGCCTCAAATGAAATTTCTAATATTGCCATCATGTTCAAAATGATTTTCCTGATTAAAATGAGCACTCATTTGGTCTTGTTTGAACACACATGATTTAATTTGAGTTTTTTTCACATAAATGCCTTGTAATTCCCCTTTTATCAATTTCTTTCAAACCAAGTCTCACTCTAAGCCAAATCAACACATTCTTAATACATGGTTGACCTAAAAATGCCATTTCGAACAAGTTTCATGTTGGACAAAACTTCATTTGAGATGTGTAAGATAGAGAAAATGACCTATAATGCCAAATGACCTATAATCTCACTTTCCCAAAATACCCCTAACTTGTAAACCTCATAACTTGAGTTCTACAAATCAGATGGAAGACTTCTAGTACAATTTGGAACGCTGAGATCAAGACCTACAACTTTCATGTTGGCCAAAAGTTGATGAGAAACACCCTTCTATGTCAAAAGTTCCTTGGAAGTTGGTTGACTTTTGCAGACAAATTTCACAATCATCTGATGACCTGTAACTTGTCTAGATCATAACTTGAGTTCTATAAATCCAATGGAGGACTTATAGTACTCAAATTAAAGCTAAGAACATGATCTACAAGTTTCATGTTGGCTAAAAGTTGAGATGAAACTTGTATCTTGAGATAAGTGATCTTGAAGTTAGGCACCAATTAGGGGATTTTACCCTGAGAACCCTACTTTAGCAACTCCTCACCCTTTGAACTTTTCTTGGATTGATCTTGGAATATCACCTCACGTATCTCAACACAACTCTCCATGACCACAAAGACTTATAATTGAGCTTTGATCCTCTTCAACTGCACAGTTGACTTAGGGTTACTCAGATGAAAACCCTAATTGCAACACCATCAACTGTGGCTCTTCACACTTGGCATAATGACTTGAATGAGCTCTATCATGACCCTCAAGGCACTCCATGAGCTCTATCCACATACCCTATCAATGAACAAGGCTCCACAACCCACTGATGGTCTTCAACTGGTCCTCAGGTTTGGAGATTAACCACATACAAACAACCAAACTACTCAAGAATATAAATCACCTCCTGATGACTTTGGTGACTTCTCAATCTTGAGAAAAACCTCTAGATAGCCTCCTCTTGATGTAAACCACACTTGATCCCCTGCTAAATGAGTAATGCTATGCTATGCAAATGCTAGAACAATGATATGTTAATGCAATGAAACATAAACCCAGTAAGAAAAATGTTAGGCAAATTTTGGGGTGCAACAATATTTATTTGATTTATTTTGTCCATGGATGTAATTTACGCGAGGCCATGGTGTCGCTACTGCGAAAATCGGCGCCGGCTGAACAGAAGAGTCGCCACCGTGTGCTATTTATCCCAACGGAGGGAAAGGAAACGCTCGAAGTAAACCTCGCAAAAAACGGGAAAGGTATGGTCGTCGCAACCAAAACCTGGGTTCGGGAGTCGGTTACGCAAGAGGAAGGTATTAGCACCCCTCACGTCCATCGTACTCGACGGGATCCACGCTTGTTTTCTGGTACGGATTGTTATTTCTATCTAAACTAAGGGTTAAGGGTTAAAAAGAAAGAAAGGGACTCGGCAAAGTATCGCACTTTATGCCTACGTATTCCCGTCTGGAACGAGAAATCAGAGTCAACGTAGTTCGCCTACCTACTGGAAAGGAGGGGAAGGTTGCTCGCTAGGATATCGCATCCTATGCCTACGTACTTTCATACAGCATGAAAGATCAGAGCAAACGTAGTTCGGGCCACGCACGACACCAGTCTGTTTTGATTGTTTTTATTCCTTCTGAAAAAGGGTTTTTCTGATTAACAGTCCCAGCGGACAAAAATTGACGTTTTGATGAGTTCACATTCTTTTACGGAAGAAGTGTCTTTTATTATGTTTGAGATATTTATTGTGTTTTTCTGTTTGTTTTTGAGAAAGAAGAGACAGAACTCTAACCTACGGTTGCAAAGGGAAACAAACTAACCTAATGTTATCATGCATGGGTTAAGACCTAATGTCTATCATGTTCCTCTCTTGCGCAGAGAGAAACAGAGATCCTAAGGGATAAACGGAAACAGAAACAGTAGCATATATACAATAACGCAATAAAATGCATGGATGCAGCAATACAAGCGAGGCAAGGGAGTCCCACTCAACCTCGAACCTAGAAAACAACAGGCAAAAGTGAACAGAATTCACTTTCAACCTAACAGGTTAATGGCAAACAATACAGTCAGGGAAATTCAAACAATACATCAAAAATTAAACGGCAAAAACTAAACAGCAAAAGCAGTCTTCATCAGCATCTGTCTTCAAGCAAGCATCAGTCTTCATCTTCAAGCCTTCAAGCAAGGTCTTTGTCTTCAATCTTTCAATGGCTTTTCTTCAAGTCCAAATCTCCAAGATGAGTAGCAGTTAACAAGATGAATTGGATGTTAAGCAATCAGTTGCCTACCAAGGGTGGCCTACTGACTGTTAACATGGTATAGACAGTTTTCTCTCAAAAGTTCTATCTTTTAAATACATTCACTAATCCTTCCAAAGGAAGGAGGTGGATATTTAAAAGAGACTTTGAATCATAGAGAAGGATGGAGGCAAACAAGACCTTCCATGTTTGTGAATAAAGTTACTATTCTAGAGCTCTGCCTAACTCCTAGATCCTATAACCTTCAACAGCTGCCAGCAAGAGATGCTCTTCATCAACTCTGGAAATGGTCTTCATTCTCTGTCTTCAATGGGCTTCATCAACAAAGTCTTCAGCTCAAACACCAAACCCCAAGCAGGCCCAATACCCCACACAGTCAAATAATAATCCTAGAGAGGGCACACCACACAATCAAACAGACACAAGCAATATACTAATAGCAATAGTAGAATAGGGGAAGCCTAATATTTTCTAAGGGATCTATTAGTTACCCATAATACCCCTATAGTCCCATACCCCAAAATTCAAACTACAACTCCTAAAAGAAATGATTTCTCACACCTATGTTATATCTAAACCCTAGTTTTGATTCTCCTAATCACACCTAAACAAACCATATAAAATTTAGTCCTAAAATCATGAATTAAATCTCATATGAAAATTAAAGTCCTAAGTGAAGTACTCTAAAAAGAATGGGTCCAAAATGTACAAGGATCTAGCTAAACTAAAATCAACAAGATCAAGTATTAAACTAAACATCATTTAAAACCTATTTAAAAGAAAAATATACTAAAAATGCAAAAATAAAATAAAATGCTAATTTTATTATATGACAATTTTCTTAACAGAAATAAGAAAAAGATGCAAAAACAACCACTTAAAAATATGGAATTTTCTATTTGTTATGATTTTTCAAAGAATTAACAAAAATAAAAGAAATTAAAATGATTTTAAATTGGCTAGGGGTGCAATTAGTGATTGTTTGCGTTAAAACATGAATGATGGGCCCAGACTGGGGGTGCGCATAGCAAGGCGCGTCTGGGCCCAGTTTGATCAGAAAACACAAAAGAAAATAAAAAAACAAAAACGGTGCAAGTAGTAAAAATATTAGTTCAATTCATGTTGGGCCTTGAAAGTGGTGGTGCGAATAGAAATGGATCCCTAAGCCCAAGCTGGAACTTTAAGTGAAACGCTGCGTTTCACGCTGCCTGAGTTCCCTCGCGTTTCATCTTTGAATCCTGTCCCTTGGATGCGTGCTTCAGTCAAAGTCTTGTGAGTGATCCAACGGTTGTCATGTTTCTTCTCCAATGAAAAGCTAGGGTTTCAGCCATGATTGCTTCCATGCACGAATCTTCACCATCATCGTACACCTTCGTTTCTCCATGAAACTCAAATCCGTAAAAAGCAAAATTGCTCTATATCTTCTCCTCTACACAACCATGGTTTCAGTTTTCTCTAAAACTCACTCTAGAGCCAAACCCGATAGGTAGAAGACCCTGGTTCCAACACTTTGCACTGAGATCAACCTTGATGATTCTTGCTAACTCTTACACTAATGCGTTCTACATGTTATGCTGATCATTCTAATCTATCTAGCTAAGATTAACATGCCCTAACCTAAGTGTTCTAAGGCTCAACAGTTTTGGTGCTCCAATGGTGAGCTCCATGAAATGCTCTCAAATCCATCAGAATCATTCATCTAACTATTCCTAACAGTTCTAACCTAAGAATTTTACATCATGCTAACTAATTTATGCTAATTCGAAGAAAACACTAACCTGGTGTAATCTTGAAAACAGATGGAGAAATCCTTGGATTCACATCTTGCAATGCTTGGGACTTGATCAATGAACTTGGTTCTTGGTTTTGTATGCAACAACACTTGCTTAAACACCTTGGATTGCCATAACCACTTCCTTTTGCAATTTGGAGGATGAACTTGTATGGCACGAATTCTACTTCAATTCAGTCAGATCTTGATGGAAACTTGCTCTATGATGAATATAGATGATGATAGGATCAAGAATTTTGGAAAATGATGAAGATTTGATAGAGTTAGGAATGAATTTGCAAAATTGAAGAATGAGATGCAACTATGAGTTTCAACCAAAATGAATCACCAACCCATGATTGGATCCACTCTTCTCAATATATAGATGCTCATGGAACACTCTAGAACTTGTTAGAAACTTCTTGTGCACAAATCCCTTGAATTTTGGCATGTGTAACTTCATACATAAGCAACCAATGATATCTCTCAAATTTTGACCTAAACTCAAAAATCTAATATTGTCAATCATCTCAAAACATTCTTTCCAATCAAAATGACCTATAATTTCATCCCATTTGGACATGGTATGAAAAATCTCATTTTTAGGTCACTTTTATTCATTAAATTCACCTTTTAATTGACCAAATTTGGAACCTTGAGCTATGAGCATTTCCAAACTTTCATGATCACTTTTCTAGACTCAAAATGTCATTTGGAGCAAGTTTTATGTTGTGAAGTTTTTCATTTGAAGCTTCCTTGTATGAGTTTTAGGCATAGGCTTGAAATGACCTGTAATTCTCAAATGACCAAAATACCCTTTGCTTGCCAAGGTCATAAGTAGAGTTCCTCAAATCAGATGAAGGCATACCATACCTTTCTAGAAAGCTAAGACAATTAGGAACAACTCTCATGTTGACCCGAAATCCATTTGAAAGCTCCTTGAGGGGTAAAGGTTGCTTGGAAGACAAGTAACTTTCACAGACAAAATTTCAGATACCTCAGATGACCTGTAACTTGCAAGGACCATAACTTGAGTTCTATAAATCTCCTTGATGTCTTCCACCACTCGAATTAAAGGTCTTGAGATCCTCTACAAGTTTCATGTTGGCCACGGATCCATTTGAAGTTTACATTTTGAATTATCTTGCTTGGAAGTTTGACCTAAATCAGGGGATTTTACACAAAAACCCTAATTTAGAAACTCCTCTTCTTCTTGATTTCTCTTGATTTCTCCTTGGAACAACATCACATCCTTATCTAAATGTCAAATGATGAACCCCACATCTCTCAAACAGGCCTTGGTGCCCTTCAATCAATCATTTGACCTAGGGTTGACCTAGGGTTGACCCAGATGAAACCCTAGTTGACTGTCTTCAACTGCAACTCTTGTGATCATATCAATGACTTGTCTCACTTTCAAAATGACTCTCCATGTCTTCCATGATGTCTATATACCCTCCATGCTCAATTCACAGCTCACAACTTCTTTGATGGTCTTCAAATACCCTCAAGATAGGAGATAGATCCACTGCTTGGTCCAATGACTTCTTTAGACTTCAATTTCTTTCTGATGACTTGGATGGCCTGAATTTGAACAATAACCTCTTGATAGGCTCATAGAGATGAGAATAGTACTTGGTCCCTCGTTGAATGACTTGCTATGCTATGCTATGCAAATGATTAGACTATGTACATGACTCTATATGCAAATGCTAATGCAATTGAAACATAAACCAAGTGAAGTAGGTTGAGCAAATTTTAGGGTGCAACACATGGTCGCGGTTTATTTTATTTTTCTTTTTTTTGGGGATTTTTAATTTACGCGAGTGATCGTCGCGACGCTTTCTTTACTTTCCGCACTCTAATTTTGTCGTACGATATTTTGTCCGTTTGCATGATTTTATCGATAATTTCCGTCATCCGAAAGAATTAGGTCTAACCGTTTGACCGCCGAGTCAGTAGTCCTTACCCTTTGAACATTTCAAAACCCTAATAGCTTAGGCGTCCCTTCGTGGACGAAAACGCCTTTTACCCTAGCTTTTAGGTCAAAGAGTCGCCGTACTCTGTTTTAGGGTTTCCCGTCGTGGAACACCTAATTTTAACCCTAATTTCAATTAACAAGTCCAACGTAGAAGTAGGAGTCTCAAGACTCAACGTAAGCGTTTCCTTAAGAAATGCTTACTCCCCATTGAAACCTTGACCACAGTCAAGAAGTTTCTAACCTCCCTTTCGAGGGGAACTATAATTACTCTGATTCCATTCCTGTCAGGATATGTAGGCACAAGATGTGATGTCGTGCCGAGTAAACTTAGGACTAACCCTTAGGTCTTTTAGGTCACTCTATCCCTTAGCTCAGTATATATATTCCAAACAGATAATAATATAAAAAAATCATACAATAAACAAAAGGTTTATGTAGAGTACTACAGAAGTTTAGGGTGCTAGTACCTTCCCTAGACTTAACCAACCCCTTACCTAGGTCTCTCCCCGCATTGTGTTTACGATGCAAAAATAGGTTTTCCCTCTTTTGACCTTTTCCTTTGGATAAATCAAAGAGCGGTTGTGAATTAAGAATTGTGATTCGAACTAATTAATAGTTTGATATCCTATTTCCACTGCAACAGAAAATGGCGACTTCACTAGGGACTCTTGCCATAATGTTTAAGGGTTACCCCTATTTTGTGTATTATATGCCATTTTATTTTATTACTTATATGTATATATTATCTATTGCACCCTGCTTGTGGGGATACCTGTTATTGTGAGATAAGTCCTAACCCGGACTTGAGTTACCTTATTATAGGATGGTGATATATTCAATGAGACTTATAGGGCATGAGTCCCGACCAAGTTGACTTGAGAATCACCGCTCAATTAAGACCCTTCCATAAGATAGTTCGGTTGAACGAGTAGTCGTGAAAACTTTTACTACTTTTGGAAAGGAGTCTATGATATTGAGGACCGTAGTACCTTAACACCACTTTAGCCTTATATAGGACGTAGTGCAAGGATTACGTGGGAGTATTCCTACAATAGTTGCTACGCGATAATACACTCAAAAGAGGTTCTCTTGAGAATATTATCGACCCCCGAGTCAGACGGAAGGTAGGTAATATCCGAAGGAAGGGCTGATGACTTTGGGCACTTCTTTAGAACCTTGTTCGGAAGGTACAACTAACCTTAGTACATACCCTATGGGGATGGGTAGACCCTAACTCCTTGTACATACCTTTAACCTAGGACTTTGTGTATGTGCATTGCATCCATAAAGAATCATATTGCATTACATTTCATGGAATTCAAACATTATTTATGGATATTGCAGGATACTATGGATTATAATAGATGAAAAACTTTGAAATATACTTTTAAAAGTCCTAAGCTAGATGAACTAAGGAAGCTAGGATATTTAGTCCAAGATCGAGCAGAATTCTGTAACCGGTATGGAAGGTTGTTACCTCTATTGGAATATAAAGTGAACAAAGGACTTCTTTCGGGTTTGCTACATTTCTATGATCCCGACTATCATTGCTTGATATTCCTCGATTATCAGCTATTATCTACTTTGGAAGAATATTCTCAGCTTGTAGGGTTGCCTATTTTGGATAAGTCTCCTTTCGCTTTCTTGGAGAAGGACCCTAAAGAGCAGGATATTGCTAAAGCCACATGTTTGAAGGTATCCGGCATTAAGGAGAATATGACTCATACGGGTGAAATTTTTGGGTTACTTACAAAGTTCCTAATGGAGAAAGCCTGATATTATGCCGATCATTTGAGCATGCCTACCTTTGAGACGATATTTACCATGATTATCTATGGAGTGTTGCCTTTCCCTAGTTCTGAAGGATTTGTGGACCTTAATGCCATCAAGATCTTCATGCGAAGGAATCCAGTATCAACCTTATTGGGTAACACTTATCATTCAGTCCATCTCCGAAACCTTCGTGGTGGAGGGATAATTACCTGTTGTGTGTCGTTACTGTACAAGTGGTTTATTTCGCACTTGCCTAAGCCCAGTCTTTTTTCGGAGTCCCACCCAAGGACGTTGGTCACAAAGAGAAGACTCTACGAGGATTTATTTTCCTCTGACTCTCTGCCTGCTCGCCAAAGTTGTAGATGATGCTTCCTTAATATCATTATTTAGCTCTTATTTAGCTTGTCTAGTTTAAAGACTTTATATTTATTTGTAATCCAAATTTTCAATTAATAAAAAATTTCTTTTTATTCCACAATATTCGTAAATGTTTGAATTCCATGAAGTCATGTCATTTGCATTTTAGCATCATATTTTTGCATTTCATGTGTCTCCCAGCTTTCTTATTCTCGTTCTCTCACCTTCCAGTTTTTTCACCCTGGGTCCTCTGCATCAGTACAACACTAGAGCCCAAGCTCAAAAAAGAATGGAAGAACAAGCTCAAGAGATCGACCGTGTCAGCCATGAACTCGAGGATCTTCGAGGAAGTGTGGGGCAGATTATGGAGATGTTGCAAGCCCTTAAGGTGAAGATGGATAATCAACCTACTGTTGTTTCTGAGATTACCAACACTGTTGCGGGTCCTCACCCAGCTGTTACTGTTGAGAATATACCCCCTCAAGGTCGTCAATCCGGTTTGGTGCATCCTACCATTGCGCAACCAGTTCGACGAGTTACTCCTCCGAAGTGCAAAACTCCAAGCTCTGATCACCATAAAAGAGCTACACGTTCGAGGAATCACCCGATGGCTACTCATCAACCTTGGAAACCTCAGCAGAGTTATGTTCAAGGTTATCCAGTTCGGTATGCTCAACAACCCTATGTAGCTACTGCTGCGCCTCCTTTTGTTCAGCAGTTTCCTACATACCAGCCTGTGCAACCAACTTCAGTCTATCAGCACCCGGTTTATCAACAACCTCCTATTTATCAGCCTGCACAAGCTCCTGTCAACTGTCAACGAGTGCCCAACGCTCCTATGTGCCAACCATCAGAGGAGACGATACCTCGTCAAAATAGAAGACCATACAAGCCTTGTCCTCCGATCCCAATGACGTTCACCGAGTTGTATCCTTTCTTAGTGCAATGAGGCCTAGTTGTTACCCGAACTTTGGGTAAACTTCCCAATCCGGTACCTGTCAATTACAACGTCGCCGCTCATTTTTTATTTCATGAGGGTGCGCCTGGTCACGATTTGGAAGGGTGTTACGCGCTTAAGAACATTGTAAGAGATTTGCTAGAAAAGAAGGTCCTGTCTTTTGACGATCCTCAGCCGAAAGTCAAGACTCCTCTCAGGGCGTCCCATGGGCCAGGATCAAGCTCTACAAAGCCCATTTTTCAACATATCCAAGCCAGTGACGCATACGGTGAATTAGCCAAAACCGGTAGTTCTTCAGATGCCTAGTCCTTTTCATTCCAGCAATCCTCAAGATGATACGAACCTGATCAATAGAGAATCTGGGAGAGTTATTCTGAGTGAAGATTTGAAGACTGATAATGAAGTAATGACAGATATAGCTGGCGCAAGCAAGGTGGTTTGCAGTGATCATACTCCCCATGTCATTGAGGCTCCGCCAGAGGAAACCACTACCATGCCGGTCTCAGATGCAAAGACTTCATAAACACATTTTGAAGGACTTTGAGACATTACATTTTGCTTATTTATATGTTTTATTTTCTTTGATTAAGCATAATTAGCATGTACGAACTTGTTATTTTGAATAATTAATGCATAATGTTTGTCTTGAATAAATCCATTCGTTTCACTGGTTAAAAATATTTTTCATAAACTTATAATGCCAACTGTACCCGATCTCTTACTTTGATAGAGAATTGGGAGGAGGAGGATGAACAAAAAACATCAAATCTCTTGTTGTATGCTTTCAACTGAAACCTGCTGATGATGTAAGGCATTGTCTCAAATCCCAAACACTGGAGATATAAGGATGATAATCCCTCTTTAACCCCTTCGAGCCTTGAAGTAGGAGTTTTCTTTGCCAAACATTAAAAAAAACCTTTACTTTAACCCGGGGCAGGGTAGTGTTTCAGTTAAATGGATTGAGCGCTCAGACTCTCAAAAAGGAGGAGCGAACCTTCGAGGATCCATTCTATCCTTAACATCTTAGGAGGTCAAAAATGCAATGACCATCCCTTGACTACTAAAAGAGTGGGGCAGTCACGATCCTTTCCAAAGAGTCACACGACTTATTCAACCAAAATAAAAATATATAGCCCGCTAGGTCAAAACCTATGAAGGAGACTTAGGAAAAACTGGGGCATCCCGCTGGACTCCAAAGTCAAATCCAAAAGACGTTGTCTAGGCAAGAGTTAGGGAATGTAAAAAAAACAAAAAAAATTAAATAAAGGATTACAATAAAGAATTCCCAATAAAAAACAAAGTCGTGTGACCAAACCAAAAGACAATAGGTGAGTGACTGCCATGTCCAAAGCCTCAATAAGTTCTAGACTACGTCAAATCCGATTAAGATATGAGTGCTCGCATCCGGTTAACTGAATAGGATTGGAGAACATCACGAATAGGGGTGGGTACAAATAACTTTGAGCCTTTATCCCTTGTTTCTTAAACCGTGAACCAGGCCACGATACAACCTTTAAAAGACCTAATTGAAGTAGGATTTCTTTTGAAAGCATACTCGACGAGATAACGTTTCCTGACTCCTATGAGCTATGCTAAATTTACCGTTGGCATTACAAACTAAATTCATATCCTAGCTATGTGATTTCGGTCACGAGTTATAGCGATACCCTTTTTCAAAATTCAAAACAAAATTTCAAGACAAATATATTGTTGCATTAATAATTTCAGGATTAGCAGTTCATGCGTGTCGATTTTTGCCAAATATCTTATAAATTTACACATACATCCACAATGGAACTCAAAGATCCTGCTAAACAGGGGCAGGTGGGCTCCACGTTGCTTGTTGATGCGAGCCTGAAGTACTTAAGAGCTATTCTTGCAGACGCAGTCATGACATCATCGATCTGAGCCAGTTACGTCGAGATCTGACGAATCTCTCCAAGAGTTTGAAGACATTGGGGCAATTAGACTCCATGTTCTCTGTAAAATCCTCTCGAGATGACTTTCTCACAAAGCATGTACTTTGGGGCATGATATTTTTCAAAAAATGGCAACTACTACAAAGTCCATTGAGATCAAAATTATCTTTACAGCATTCTTCATGCACCCAATGAATCTTACTCCCGACGGTCTTCATTCCCCAAGTAAAGCTCATCGTTGCAGAATCTACGTCTTAACTTTTGCCTCAACACAGTCCCCAGAGAGACTTTAAACTGACAGTCCCCAGAGTGACTTTAAACTGACAGTTCCCGGAGATACTTTAAGCTGACAACCCTTTGGACCGAGCCGGTAATTTTCTATACTACAGAGGTCATACTAGCATCTTTCTAGTGATAGTCCCCAGTGAGACTTTAAGCTGTCCACACTTTTGGGATCCATCCGATAAATCCCCAGTGACTCTCAAGACCGCAGAGATATCCTGGTATCCTTCAAGTGATATATGTTCTGGAAGACCCGTTCTCAATGGAATTTTTTGTTCCTCAGTGAAATTGCCTTACCTTCCTCAGGAATATTCCCCAGGAGATTGCCATATTCTCCCAAGAAGTCAAGACACTTTCCTTAGGAATGTCTGTTGATTTCTCCCCAGTAGGTCTGATGAACTCTCCGCAGGGAAGTTTGATATATCTTATCCTCAGTCGGATGTACCTTTTCCCCAGGACGCCGAGATATTATTCCCAGGAAGTTGCTACACTATCTCCATGAAGTTGCTTAATTCCACACCTTCCCCACGAAGCGGATATCTATTTTATCCCCGGAAGTCTCTGATCCCAAGAGTTCTTTGGCTGATTACGGTTCATGATAGCAATCCCTCACGTAAAGTCCTGACATCGTATCCTCATGCAGAGATCAAAGATCCCCAGTTGAGGTCATGACATCATACTCTCCGATGAAGTCGTATCGTATCTGTTGCACCCCAAAATTTGACCAACATTTCTTTACCTAGCTTATGTTTCATTTCATTCACATTAGCATTATCATTTGCATTTCATTGACATGTATGCAGGAGATTAAGAGGTATGACTACAAATCAAAGGCTACACAAGAGTTTGAAGCTAGCTAAGAAGGTTATTCAAGTGTTCAAGGGTTGATATCTTTGTCAGAGAAGTCAAAAGATCCTCAGAGAGAGTGGTTGAAACCAAGAGTGTGTGCCTCCTAGCTTGAGAGTTATGGGAAGTCATCAGATGATTCTGAAGCCATGAAGTTAGACTTGAAGCCTTTAGAGAGCTGATGAGATGCCTTGAAAGCCATCATGAAGCCTAGATAGGTCATTGTACAAGATTAAAGAGACTCAGCCATGAGTGGTGTAATTAGGGTTTGACTGGGCAACCCTTAGGTCAACTGATGATTTGAAGAAGGTTGAGACCTAATCCAAAGGCCATGTGATCATGGATTGATGCATTGAGATGTTATAAGGATGATTCCAAGGTTAACTCATCATGATTGAAGAGTTTGAGAAATTTCAAGCTAGGGTTTCTAAGGTTTGACAGTGTAAAATCCCCTAGTTTGATCCCTATCTTCAAGGCAGTTTAGCTCAAGATGTGATTGTCATCTCATCTTGCCCCAAACATGAATGTTGTAGAGCTTGTTCTTAGCTTTAATTTTAGTACTAGAAGTCCTTGATAGGATTTGTAGAGCTCAAGTTATGACTTTGACAAGTTACAGGTCATCTGAGGTATGTGTATCTGGGGCCTTAAAAGTCACCCAACTTGCATCAAACTTTTTCCCAAGAAGGATGATTCCTATGAACTTTTGGTCAACATGAATGTTGTTCCTTATCTTCTTAGATTTCTAGAGAGTACTAGAAGTCCTTGATAGGATTTGTAGAACTCAAGTTATGGCTTTGACAAGTCAAGGGCATTTTGGTCATTTGGAGATTACAGGTCATTTCAACCATAAGGCCATAACTCCTATTTCCAAGCTTCAAATGGAAAAATCTTCAACATCAAACTTGTTCAAAATGATGTATTAAGGCTATTAAGGAGGTCATGAGATGTTGGAAAGGCTTGTAGCTCAAAGTTGCAAAAATGACCTAAAATAAGGGCATAAGTTAAATAAACCAAAGTTGGAAATTGATATTCTCAACCTACACATCCAAACCATGGCATGTAATATATCATTTTGACTCTAGAAAACATTTTGAGAACATTGGTTTAGCCACATTTTTGAGTTGAGATTCAATTTATGGACTTGCTTTGAAAAGCACTTACTTGCATATTAAGCCACATTTGCAAAACTCAAAATCAAGGCATGAGCAAGGCTTTTTGCAAGCTAAACACCTCTAATATCTCACTTGGGGAGATTTTGGGATGAGAACAAGCTGCTGCACCAAGGGAAACAGAATTGTGCATGTCATGATACATGATTGAAAATCCATGACATGAGAAGTGGAAACTCTCATTAGAAGGATCTAGAGGGTTCTAGATCATCCAAACTTCATCTATATATTGAATAGAGTTGATCCAATGCAGAGGTTGGTGATCATTGAAGGAGAGAGCATAGCTTGAGATCGAGTTTTCTTGGATTGCAATTGAAATCGGTTTCACCAAATTCCTCACTTTTCATCCATTTTCTTGACTGACACTTCTTCCATGGATGTCAAGGAATGATTCCAGATCATTTTCAAGAAGAATTCGTGGCTGAATAGTGTATGAGCAACTGATTTTCAGCACCTGCAACTCACCATCGGGTTTCAAGATTCAAGCACTTTCAACTGGTTCTTTTGCATACAAAAGCAATGAGGAGGTTCATTGATCGTGTCTGCAAGATTGTAGAGCTTGAATTGGAGGTTTCGTGCATCTGTTCATCCAAGATTTCCAGGTTGGTAACTTTCTTCCTATAGCATGATTTAGGTAGAATTAAGGTGAATTAAGGTGTTAGATTTATTGTAGAATGGTGTAGGATGAATTTCAGATGATTAATTGGAGAATTAGAGACAAAATAGGTGAACTACCATTTTCGGTTGAGATTGGGATGTGATGAATCTTGAGGTTTCAGAGGAAACTAAGGGTATGATTGAATTCGTGGCAAGATTTGGGATGAGTTTCATGTTTTGACCGTTTGCAATAGAGGCTCCTAGAGAGAACTAGGGTTGAAGGTGATGACCGGAGCTCCACCGGTGGTGGCCGGAGCTGGGCGCGAAGCTCAGAGGTTTGAAAAGGTTGAAGATGACTCTGACACCATTGGATCCTGTTTTGACTTAGACTTTGAGGCTCATCCAACGGCCACGTTTTAAACTTGATTTGTGAAGGATCTGAGTAAGTGAAACGATGCGTTTCACTTACTAGCTGGTTTTGGGCTTAGTGAACTAAGTGTTATCCACACCCCCCTGATGGCCCAACCCATGATTTTAACTGATTCTGATTACTATTTGCACCGTGCGCTTGTCTATTTTAATTGAATTTTCTTTATTTTTTTCATTTTGTTTATGTTTCTTGAAAAATTCATAATAAATTGAAAATTAATCCAATTAAACCCATTCTTTTTGCATTTTACTCATGATTGAGTCTAGTATTGTTTAGAGAAAAAATATTTTCATTTAATGTAATTTCTGATTTAATGGGAATTTTACATTTTAATTGATATTAAAATGGTTATGTTTGATACATATGTTTGTGGAATTTTGTATGATCTCATGGTGATGATTTTGATCCTAATTTTTTTGTGTGTGATTAGGTTAGACATGTATGATCCCATAGAATTTTTCTCACATTTTTGTGATGAAAATAGGTGTGCTTTCTAGATTGAGATTTAGATGCTTCCTTTTTAGGGTTTAGGTTTGATACCTTGTAATGTAGGATTTAGTTCTAGGTCCAATTTGATGGTTTGATCTTTGAAATTAGTGTGGTAGAGTCATGTTTGACATAGGTTCCCATAGTAAGTTTTGTAGGATTTTACAATTGGTTTTAGTATTTTAGTTAGGACTAACTTTAGTACTAGGTTTTAGGTGATCCTAACCTACTAATTCAACTAGTTTAACTTCCTTAGTCCCCTTAGATTAGGGTTTGGGCTTGGTTTTCCTTTGGTTGAGATTGAAGACAAGTTGAAGACAGGATGAGGATGCTTGAAGTTGCTTGGAGCTTTGGATTTGTTTGTGCCTGAAGGTGTCTGATGAAGATTAGGAGATAGGACATAGGGAGAGCCTTGTAGTTAGAATGATTTCTTTCACAAACATGGAAAGCATCTTGTGCTTCCATTCCTCCCAATGACTAAAAGTCCTTCTCAGATATTCACATCCCTCCTTTGGAAGGATGAGTGGCTTTATCTGAGAAGTAGAACTTTGAGGGAACCAGTCTCTCATAATGATGAACCCTTACAGGCTTCCTTTGGTTGTCGGTAAGCTATTTATCATTCCCTCTCATTCTGTTAAATCAATTGTCTTCTGGTTTGAGTATCTTGAAAGATGTTAGACTTGAGTTTGAAGATGAGGACTTCATTGAAGAGTGTGGAAGAGGATGATTCCTGGAGCATTGCCATTGTAGCTGAAGCTTTAAGAGCAAGAAGAACAGGTTGATACTTGAAGACCCAAGGGAGATTGAATGAAGAGCTGAGGCTTGAGAAAGAATTGAAGGATGAAGTTGACACTTCTAAGTGATTAAAGATTACTCTGAGAAGCTGAAGCTTGTAGATGAAGAGAGAAGACCAAGTTGCTACTGGTAAAGCAAAGAGAGCTGAAGCTTGAAGACTAAGTTGATACTTAGGAAGAGGATTCAATTGAGATTGAGTGTAAAGCTGAGGCTTGAGGAATAAAGGATGAGTTGATATTCACATTGATGCTTGAAGATCCTGAAGGAATCAAGTTGCTACTTGTAGTTAAGAGTGAAGCCTGAAGGTGGAATTGACGGAAGAGCTGAAGCTTGGAGAAGAGAGAATAAGTTGACACTTATGTTGATGGGTTGAAACCTGGAGAAGCAAGTTGATACTTGGCATGAAGGGTGATTGAAGTCTGAAGACTAGATTGCTGTTAGAAGAGCTGAAGCTTGGAATTGAGAGAGTTGTTGATCTGCTTTCTTGTCTGTTTTCTTCTATGTGCTGATGTGCCTTGTTTGACTTGCTTGATGCATTAGAATAATTTCATGTCTAGACTGACTTTAATCTAGGAGCATGATTGCACTAGAGGTTGAGTTGCTCCCTCTGCTTGTATTGTTACTGTATGGCTTTGCTTGCGGGTATTCGATAGAGCCCAGCTCCCTTGCCCATGTGGTTTATTTTGCTTGACAGCATTTCATTTCTTCTGTATGATTGCAGTTTACTGTATTCTGCTTAATAGCATGTTATATTTTTGCTGTATGATTGCAGTCATTCATTCTGGCTTGAGGTTGAGATGAGCTTGTGGAGGCTGATGCCCCACACACATTTCCTCCCTCACTTGCATTGCATGCATTTTACAATCGTTTACTGTTTACTGTTTAAGCTGATGCTTTATCTGTTTCTGTGTATCATTAACATGATCCCCTAGGAATCTCACTTCCTTTGATAAGGAAGTGATGATAGAACTCTAGGTTGAAACCTATGCATGATAACTTCTAGGAGTTCCCTGTTTCAAACTTCAACTATAGGATGAATCCTTGGCATGATAACAGTAGGACTTGATAGTCTCCCATTAGTTGAGCCTGTTCTCTTCTCATCTCAAAACAGCTTAAAATACAATAATCATGAATGATTTCTTTCGTACGTTACGAGCCTTAAGCTATCTGAGAAAGGATTGTTGGAGAGCTTCTTTCCAACAGTCTGGATGTTTAGTATGGCACCCTTTGGGTGATATGCGACGCATTCACTCTCAGATCATAGTCTTTAGTGCGATTGAAATTGCAAACACAATAAAAAACAGTTCTTCCGTAAAAGACAGGAAACAAACTTCAAACCTTTTTGCCCCGTGGGCCCATAATTCAAAGGAAGCTTTTCTGAAGAAAAGAGTGTCGTTAAACTTCAGCGCCAACGCAAACAGGCTCTGTCCCTAACTGCTGGAACTGCTGTTTAACCCTACTCGATAAAACAGATGAATCTGAATCCCCGTAATCCGTATTAACCCGAACTACGTAATCTCTGATCTCTCATGCCTGTTGAGAGTACGTAGGCACAATACTGACGTATTGGCGAGCCACCTTCCCCGTAACCCGTCGTAAGTCGAACTACGTTGACTCTGATTTCTCATTCTCTGATGAGAATACGTAGGCATAAAGCGCGACGCTTTGCCGAGTCATTTTTCTTTTCTGTTTAAGCCAGCCTTGATAGGTAGATAGATAAACCAACTCGTCCAATAAACACAACAAGCGTGGATCCCGTCGAGTACGACGGACGTGAGGGGTACTAATACCTTCCCCTTACTTAACCGACTCCCGAACCCAGACAACGGTTGCGATGACCTTGTCTTATACCTTTTCGTCAGGTTTTTCCGATCGTTTCCTTTCCCGCTCCGAGGGATAAATAACGAAAGGTGGCGACTCCTCTGTTTTGCCGGCACCTTATTTTCGCGGAAGCGACAGCTGGCGACTCTGCTGGGGACTTGATAGTTTCCTGGGATCCAACGTCCCGTATGCGAGTCAGTTTGGGGATCCAACGTCCCCTGCGAGAGTCAATCCTAGCGCTTGTATGATTACTTGTTAGGTTGTGTTTATTTATCGCATTTTATTTCCCGCACTTTATTTTCAGTATGATATGATTATCTGTGTTGTTGTGGGAGGGGAATTCTGATGAGTGAGAAGCCAGACCCAGGCTTGAGTGAACATAACATTAGTTGTGGAAATTAGTGGGCGCGTGCTTGCTTGGCAGGCACTAGTGTCTCATGAAATCCACGCTCAGACGAGGTTCTCCCGGTTGGCTTCTCTTTCAACCCTTTGGGTTGAGGGGGTTGTTGGTTTGGAGGATTGTCAACTCTGGGGACCGATCATTTGTGATTCAGCCGAGTGAGGCCGCTTCATGAGTTGGTGATGCCACACCTTCTGGGTATCATATCACCCCTCTTTAATGTATGTGACGCTGATGAATGCATAGGATGCCGAACTTGAGTCAGTTTAGGTCCATACCTGTGAGCAGGGTTGGGTTTATTGCAGGAAACTTTGACCTTCAGACTACCTGGTTTTCTTGATAGTGAATCAGTTTTGTTGGTACCGGAGTTTCTCATCTGCAGATATATGATTGTTCTTGACATAGCAGGTTTTTGATTGGGATCAGAGGATCTTATCATCAGATGTGTATTTGTTCTTGATAGAGCAGGTTTGTGATTGGGATCAGAGGATCCCACCAGCAGATGTATGTTTGTTCTTGACAGAGCAGAGTTTTGGTCCTGTATCAGAGGTCCTTATTATCAGATGTTTGTTCTTGATAGAGCAGGTTGGGATCAGAGGTCCTTATTATCAGATGTTTGTTCTTGACAGAGCAGAGTTTTGGTCCTGTATCAGAGGTCCTTATTATCAGATGTTTGTTCTTGACAGAGCAGATTTATGGTCATCAGATGTGTGTTCTTGACAGAGCAGATTTTCTGGTCCTGTATTAGAGGTCCTTATTATCAGATGTGTGTTCTTGACAGAGCAGATTTGTGGTTCGATACCAGGATTTTCTTCTTATCAGATATAGTGGTTGTTCTTGATAGAACAGGATTATGGTTTTATTGATGCAGAATCTCCACAGCACAGTTGTCTTGATCTCCTGCTGCATGATTGCATTTTACATCGCTTTGCATACTCATTTGCATTTCATTAACGTGTGTCTGTGTTGCAGGTACCGTTTTCCCCGATTCAGGATTTCTTGCCTCCTATTGTATTGTTATGGGTTCTCTGAGGAAGACCGTGCTTACAAGCTCCCTGCCCCCGATGTGGTTCAGCTGACTGGTTTGATTGCTTTAGCAGATGATTCTGTGAGAGATGAGTTCAGAAATTCTTACGGTAAACTGCTCAGTTTGGTTCGTAAACCCTCTGTGTTTGAGTTGAATGGGTTGCACACCCTGCTGCAGTTCTACGATCCTCCGTTGAGATGCTTCACTTTCCAGGATTTTGTTCTCGCACCCACGCTGGAAGAATATGCTGATTTGTTAGGTGTGCCTATCAAGAGGCAGATGCCTTTTGTTCATATGGATGATGAGCCTGATCTGGCTAGTCTAGCTCCTTCACTGCATCTGGATGCCTCCGAGTTGGTTTTGTCTAGTTGGAACAAGGTTCCCGGTTTCTCCTTGCACTTCTTAGTGGGAAAGGCTCAGCAGTGCGCCAAAGACGGATGTTGGGTCGTGTTCAACGCCATCCTCGCTCTGTGCATATATGGCATCATTTTGTTCCCCAACATGCCCGACTTTATAGACTTCGACGCGTTTCGCACCTTTGCATCAGTGAATCCAGTCCCTACCTTGATAGGAGATGTCTACCATTCCATCCACTACAAAAACGAGAACAGGAGGGGTAAGAACGTATCTTGCTGTGTGCCCTTGCTTTATAAATGGCTTGATAGTCATCTGTCCAAGAGGGGTCCCTTTGTTTCGTCTGCAGCCACATTTGAGTGGTCCAAGCGTTTGATGAGTCTATCTGCAGAGGATATTGACTGGTTTGACAGGGATAGGTTGGGTACCGAGATTATCTTCAGCTGCAGCGGGTTTCTGAACGTGCCTTTGATAGGCAGGAAGGGCTGTATAAACTATAATCCGTCTTTGCTGGTCCGACAGTTCGCGTATGCTTTGAGAGCTCCGCCGAAGGATGAAGAGGTGCAGGAATCTCTGTACCTCACTGGTCTTCTAGAGAGGGATCTGTTATCTAAGCTTCAGCGCGCTTGGAATGGCATCAGTAAGAGGGGAAAACCATTGCTGGGGAGAAGTAATAATCAAGCCTACCCTCCATATGTGACATGGATCAGAGCCAGAGCCAATGTTATAGGGATGCCGTTTCTTCCTGCCAAGCCAGAAAGCCCTCCAATGATCGGAGAGCTTACTACCGTGCCCATTCAGCAACATAATCAGGTGTTAGCTGAGAGAGATGAATTGAAGAGGGCAAATGAAGAACTGGAGAAAGAATTGGCTCAACTCCGAAGAGAGAGAAATGAAGTTGTTCATTCCTTCAAAAGGCAGACAGAGCTGGTGAACCAGCTGGGGACAGATTTGACTAAGCAGATAGCCGAGCGTGAACGCATGGGTCAAGACTTCAAAGCTGTCAACGATGTACTGGCCACGAAGAAGCAGCACTTGGACAAAGCGTATCGGAGGATATCCAAGTTCAACCAGCACTGGAAGGCCTCCCTAGCCAACAGGAAAGAGCGGGAGGACAAGCTGATGCAACAGATCTCCAAGCTGAAAGCCCAGGTGAAGGCTAATGAGAAGAGGTTTGGTGAAGAAATCGCTCGCAGATACGCCGCTAAAGGCCAGCTCAACAGGGCTCTCGCTAACCTGAAGGAGCGCAAACTGACGTTTGAGTCCAAGAAGCGGAAGCTAGAAGATTGTTTCGACGAAGGAGCATGGGAAGATTCGGTCGAAGGTCTTCAATACACCATTGTGCAGAGGGAGTTACTCGTCAAAGGGTTGCTCACTCGGCCTGATCATCCAGAAACGAAGGGGTTGTTAGAAGAGTTTCGCGCCCGTGGCCGTACATGACTATATTTGTATTCCTTTTGTTTGATCATCGTTGTATGCTGACCATCACCAGGCTTGTTGGTTGGGGTCATGCTATTGATTCGTCTTGTATTCAGTGACGTGGTGTACTGCCTTGATGGGCTTTCTTCATATATATGAGATGTTATTTCCATGACTGGACTCGGACTTCTTATTATCAGCACTGGCACTCAGGCACTAGGATCGGGGGAGATCTCCCTAACGCACAGACACACGTTTGCATTTGCATGAAGCATTTGCATAGCGAGCACTTTGTCGTTTTTCCTAACCCTTTTGTGTTTTCAGGTTGTTTCAGGTTATTCCAGGATTGATCAGAGACCTATTCACCGCTATCCGACCAGAGCAAATCAAACCAGAATCATGGAGCAAGTGCAAACTGATGTTCAGGAACTCCGCGAAAGAATGGATCGCTTCATGGAGCTCATGCAAGCGGTCGCCAATGGCCAGGATCAGCTCCGAACCTTGGTTCAGCCTCTGATTTCAAGGGTCGATAGCAATGGGATACTCCATGGTGGGACTGTACCTACCCCTCCACCAGTTGAAACTCCTTAGAATGGCGTCCCAGTGACCGGGGGGAACGGCAGTGCCAACGGCAATGTGATAGCTAACATGGGACTCAATGGCAATACGACGGGCGTCGGTAATGGGAGTCTTGAAGCCAATGTCAATGTTGGGCTGGGCAACGGCAATGCAGGTGTCGGGAATCTGTTCGGGCCTCAGCCGTGGTTAGAAGATCGTCAGGATGATGTGTTCTCTCAGAGAGGTGCTGAAGGGGAGCTGACTGCTGAAGCACGTCTAAGGTTCAAGGCACTCGAGGATAAGATGAGAAATATCGAGAACCAGAACACCCTGGGAGTTGATATGTCCAAGTTGGGATTGCTGATTTCAAGGTGCCTCCCAAGTTCAAGGTACCTGACTTTGAAAAGTATAAGGGCACCACTTGCCCTCGCGTCCACCTGAGATCATATTACCGGAAAATGTCTGCTCATTCTGAGGACGAGAAGTTGCTGATGCACTTCTTTCAAGACAGTCTGTCCGGGCCCTCCCTCGAATGGTACATGAGTCTGGAACCTACCCGTGTGCGCACGTGGAAGGACCTTGCTGAAGCATTTGTGCACCACTACCAATATAATAGTGACTTGGCCCCGAACTGAGTCCAACTGCAGAATCTGTCGCAAAGGAACAACAAAGGGTTCAAGGAATACGCCCAGCGATGGCGTGACTTGGCAGCCAGGGTTCAGCCGCCGATGGTTGAACGTGAGCTTGTGCAAATGTTCGTAGCCACCCTCCCAGGGGTTTACTATGAGAAATTGGTCGGCGGTATGTCTGGAACCTTCTCAGATCTCATTATCACGGGTGAGCACATCGAAAATGGGATCAAACTCGGGAAAATTCAAGGTGAGTCATCCTCAGCTGGAGGAGGCGGAAAGAAACCTTATGGTGGCAAAAGACGGGAAGGAGAAACGAGCGCTGTGACCAACGCTCGAAGGAAGGGTAAAGGCCCTCACCAACAGGTGGCCAGCATAACTATCCCGGCAGTTCAACAGCCACAACAGCAGCAGCAGCATCCGAATCAACAAGGGTACAGAAAGTATCAGAATAGGGCACCTCTGTCGAGCCGTCACCTCGAGACACCGCCCATATCGTACGCGCAACTATTACAGACTTTGCTTCAGCTACAGTTGATCCAGAAGAGAACCTTGGCTCCCTTGACAGGGGCACCTCCGCCAGGGTATGATGCGAATGCAACTTGCGAGTTTCACTCAGGGGCACCAGGCCACACGATAGAGAATTGCAAAGCCTTCAAGCACAAGGTGCAGGACATGGTGGACGCTAAGATCATCAACTTCTCCGATAATGTGCCAAATGTCACGAAGAACCCTATGCCAAATCATAGGGGAAGCAGGGTGAACGCCATTATCGAAGACGAGAACTTGGATGTGTTGACTGACGTCAGAGCTCTGAAGACGCCGCTTAGCTTCGTTAAAGCTAAGTTGATGAAAAGAGGTTTCTTTCCAGGTTGCGGAGAACTGTGTATGGGTTGTGCTACTAGTCCTGATGGATGTGAACAGCTGATAGAAGGAATTCAAAGTCTGATGACTGAAGGGATTTTACAGTTTAGCCGAAGGGCCGAAAGTGCATCAGGAGAGGTAGTGCTGAAGCAAGATGATGAGGTCGCCACCATCACCATCCCTCGCCAGACGATAACTATTTCTGCACCCAGGCCGCCTATGATTACCATCACCAAAGCTGGGCCGATACCGTTCGAAAGCACTAATGTTGTCCCATGGCATTATGGGGCTGAAGTCTACTGCAACGGACAGAAGTTGGAGCTAGAACCGTTTGGGTCGTCTGTGGAGAACCTTGCGGGAATCAATGGTATTACTCGCAGCGGAAGAGTGTTTGCACCACCTGAGGTCGTGGCGGACAAGGCGGACAGAGCTGATGCAACTGATAAAGGTAAAAGTAAAGTCGTTGAAGAGATCCCCCGGGGGGTAGATAAAGACTTACTTGTTAAAGATGCCGAGGAATTTATGAGGTTGATTAAAAACAGTGACTACAAGATTGTGGATCATCTCCATCAGACACCCTCGAAGATTTCCATCCTGAATTTGTTGATGTGTTCTGAAGCACACCGCAACGCACTGCTGAAGGTGTTGAACGCCGCATACGTACCGCAGGAAATATTAGTAAACCAGCTAGAAGAGGTCGTAGCCCACGTGAATGTTGGAAATGGGTTAGGGTTCACTGACCTAGAGCTGACGCCGAAGGGGAGGAACCACATTAGCGCCCTTCACATCTTGATAGAGTGTAGGGGAATGATTATGTCGCACATGTTGGTGGACACAGGGTCGTCACTCAATGTTCTTCCGAAGAAGGCATTAATGAAGTTGGATACTCGTGGAGTGATTTGCACACCCAGTGATCTGGTGGTGAAAGCGTTCGATGGAACTAAATGCCATGTTTTCAGGGAGGTGACCCTGCCAATCCAAGTCGGGCCGGAAACATTCGACGCGATCTTTTACATTATGGACATCATGCCTGCCTACAGCTGTCTCTTGGGCCGACCGTGGATCCATGCTGCTGGAGCCGTGACCTCCACGTTGCACCAGAACCTCAAGTATGCTGTCGAAGGTAGCATCGTGATCGTATGTGGCGAGGAAGACATAATGGTGAGCCATTTGTCGTCCTTCAAGTATGTCGAGATGGATGGGGAAATCCATGAAACCCTATGCCAAGCGTTCGAAGCTGTTAAAGTCAAGGACGTAGCTCCTGTGGTCACTGAAAAGCCAGAGATGACTCTCTCCTCCTTCAAGGAAGCTCGGGCCGTTGTCCAAGCCGGATCTACCCCAGGTTGGGGGCGAATTTTGGAGATACCTAACAAGCAAGACAAGTGTGGGTTGGGATACTCTCCTGGAGCTGAAGCCTCTTCTTCTAGCAGTGCGTCTCGAGGTAAAGGGCCGATCCAGTTTACCAGTGGCGGGGTGATATTTGAAAGTGTCAACACGGTGTCTGAAGACAGCTGAGATAGCGACTGTGACCTAGACTCTTGGATCCAGCCAAGCAAGCCAGGCGAGGGCCTTACCAACTGGTCCGTCAAGGATATCGTCCAGATGACAAGCGAAGAGTAATGATTTACTTTTTCCAATCATTATACAACCCTATGTCCTACCCGGGGCATAGTGGTTTTATTGTCAGGGCCTTGTTGGATTATGTACATGCATTTTATCAATAAATCAAAAGGCGTTTTTCTTCGTATTCAAATATTGTGATCTCTGTTATTCCTGTTTTATATTTGTTTTGAAAAACAATAAAATGGCAATGGGGTTTGTGCTAACCTGCATATCCTTGTTTTAAGCTTAACCCTTGTTATTGCAGGATCCACATAGCAGATGACATCGACTCTGGACCTTCTACGACTCACGTCGACTTCGATTGCCCGATCTATCAAGCCGAAGAAGAGATTGATGAAGACGAAGACCTTCCTGAAGAGTTGGCCCGCTTGTTGAAACAAGAAGAGAAAGTTATTCTGCCTCATGAAGAGGAGATCGAGATTGTGAATTTGGGTTCTGAAGAACTAGTCAGGAACGTCAGGATAGGGGCTGCATTGCAGAGTGATGTCAAGCAGAGATTGGTCGAGATGCTAAGAGAGTATAGTGCATGTACCGAAGAAGGATGGTAAGGTACGAATGTGCGTCGATTATCGGGATTTGAATAGGGCAAGCCCTAAAGATGATTTCCCGCTGCCTCATATTGATGTGTTGGTCGACAATACAGCCCAGTTCTCCGTGTTTTCGTTCATGGATGGCTTCTCCGGTTACAATCAGATCAAGATGACGCCGGAGGACATGGAGAAAACTACGTTTATTACTCCTTGGGGAACATTTTGCTACAAGGTAATGCCTTTCGGTCTGAAGAACGCAGGGGCCACTTACCAACGAGCAATGTTAACTTTGTTTCATGACATGATTCATCATGAGATTGAAGTCTATGTTGATGACATGATTGCGAAGTCCCAAACGGAGGAGGGACATCTGGTCAATTTGCTGAAGCTTTTTGAGAGGCTTAGGAAGTTCAGGTTGAGGCTGAATCCTAATAAGTGTACTTTCGGAGTACGGTCCGGAAAGTTACTGTGGTTTATCGTGAGTGAAAGAGGCATCGAGGTTGATCCTGCGAAGATTAAAGCGATACAAGAAATGCCAGTGCCAAAAAACAGAAAAAGAAGTTCGCGGTTTCTTGGGCAGAATAAACTACATTACAAGGTTTATCTCTCAGCTCACGGCCACGTGTGAACCGATGTTCAAACTATTAAAGAAAGATCAGGCGATTACCTGGAACGAGGATTGCCAGAAGGCATTCGACAAGATAAAACAGTATCTGCAGGAACCTCCAATCTTGATACCCCCAGTGGCTGGACGGCCTCTAATCATGTACTTGACAGTTCTTGAGAATAGTATGGGGTGTGTTCTCGGTCAGCACGACGAGACGGGCAGAAAGGAGCATGCCATTTACTACTTGAGCAAAAAGTTCACAGACTGTGAATCTCGTTACTCAATGCTAGAGAAAACGTGTTGTGCACTAGCCTGGGCTGCCAAATGTTTACGACAGTACATGCTCAATCACACAACCATGCTAATTTCGAAGATGGATCCTATCAAGTACGTCTTCGAGAAACAAGCGCTTTCGGGCAGGATTTCCAGATGGCAAATGGTGTTGACGGAATATGACATTCAGTACGTGTCCCAGAAGGCCATCAAGGGGAGCGTATTGTCTGAATACCTCGCCGAACATCCGATCAAGGATTACCAGCCAATGAAATTTGAATTCCCTGATGAGGATATCATGTTTCTTAAAGCGAAGGATTGCGATGAGCCGTTGCCCGACGAGGGGCCAGATAGGAAATCCCAGTGGAAATTGATATTTGACGGGGCGGTTAATTCCTACGGAAGTGGCATCGGGGTGATCATCTCGACTCCCCACGGATCCCACATCCTGTTCACTGCGAGACTGACGTTTCCGGTCACCAATAATGAAGCGGAGTACGAAGCATGCATCATGGGTCTAGAAGAGGCAAATGATTTGAGAATCAAGAACCTAGATGTATATGGTGACTCGGCGCTTGTGATCAACCAGATTAAAGGGGAGTGGGAGACTCGCCAATCGAATTTGGTGTCGTACATGAATTATGCCAGAAGGCTGCTTCCGTTCTTTGATCGAGTGGAACTCCATCATGTACCCAGAGCAGAAAATCAGATGGTTGATGCCTTAGCCACGTTGGCTTCGATGTATAAAGTCAATTTTTGGAATGAAGCTCCGAGAATTGTCCTTTCTCGTCTTGATAGACCTGCATTCGTCTTTGCGATCGAGGAAGCCGCCGACGGCAAGCCATGGTTCCATGACATCCAGACATTCCTTATGACTAAGGAGTATTCTGCGGGAGCGTCAACCCAAGATAAGAAGACTCTGAGGAGGCTGTCTGGAAATTTTTATCTTAATCCTGATGGAGTTTTGTATAAAAGAAACCACGATCTCGTGCTACTCAGATGTGTAGATGAGAAAGAAGCGAGTATGCTCATGGAAGAAGTCCATGAAGGCACATTTGGTACGCACGCCGGCGGGCATGCTATGACGAGAAAGATCTTGAGAGCAGGATATTACTTGTTGACGATGGAATCGGATTGCTTTAAATTCGCGAAGAGATGTCATAAATGCCAGATTTATGCTGATAAAGTTCATGTGCCGCTGTGCCCGTTAAATGTCATGTCCTCCCCGTGGCCGTTCTCCATGTGGGGCATCGACATGATAGGCAAGATCGAGCCTACTGCATCTAACGGTCATCGCTTCATTCTAGTAGCTATCGACTACTTCACCAAGTGGGTGGAGGCAGCCTCATATGCTAATGTGACCAAGCAGGTGGTGGCTAAATTCATAAAGAGGGATATCATCTGTCGTTACGGAATTCCCGAACGGATCATTACTGATAATGGTTCGAATCTGAATAACAAGATGATGAAGGAGCTGTTCCAGAGTTTCAAGATTGAACACCACAACTCATCTCCCTACCGGTCGAAGATGAATGGCGCCGTTGAAGCGGCCAATAAGAACATCAAGAAGATTGTTCAAAAGATGGTTGTGACCTACAAAGATTGGCACGAGATGCTGCCATTTGCATTGAACGGTTATCGTATGACGGTACGTACGTCGACCGGGGCAACTCCTTTCTCCTTAGTGTACGGTATGGAAGCTATCCTACCGTTAGAAGTGGAGATCCCTTCTTTACGAGTTTTGGTTGATGTGAAACTCAACGAGGCAGAATGGATTAAGAACCGACTAAACCAACTCAGCGTGATGGACGAGAAGAGGTTGGCATCGATTGCGTATGGTCGTCTGTACCAAAGCCGAATGAAGAAAGCTTATGATAAGAAGGTGCGTCCTAGAAGCTTTCAGACGGGTGATCTCGTCCTGAAGAAGATTCTTCCTCCACACTCCGATCACCGGGGCAAGTGGACTCCCAATTACGAAGGTCTGTACGTCGTCAGCAAGGTCTTCTCGGGAGGAGCTTTGTTGTTATCCACGATGGATGGCAAAGATTTTGCATCCCCGGTGAATGCGGACGCAGTTAAAAAATACTTTGCTTAAAAATGACCCGCTGGAAAGAAAAAGAATATCCAGGCAAAAATGGGGCATCCCGGCGAACCATAAAAAAGGAAAAAGGTTCGGGCAAAAATTAGGGATATAAATTAAAAAGAATGTACACCCGCAAAGTCGAAAACCCGGATGGGCGACTTTGGCAAAAAGGGGTATCCCGGTGAATCGAAAACCCGGAAGGGCGATTCAGGCAAAAGTTAGGGATTTGAAAAAGCAAATGACTGCGTTCCGCGTTTGAACTGTATTTGTTTAGTGGTTTGGAAGACCTGAGGGCCGTTTATCTGAATCAATCTCTTCTGAAGCTGAAGCCTCGGAGAAGTATCGAAGTCGAGTGGGTCATAGAGGGATCAACTCATGGTGTTCGTCTACGCCTCGTTGCCGACATTTGTATATACTGATGTATATTTATGTTTTTACCTTTTTGCGCGGCTTCCTCATTCCAGGAGCTTGCCTCTGTTGTAAAACATTTTTACCCATTCAGGGGTCCGTTATCAATAAAATGTATACTATTCAGCAATTCTGTTTGTCTGTTTAGCATTTATCTGTTTTGTTTGCGAAAAAGAACGCCGGTGTTTTTGATAAAATGCGCATACATAAACTTACTGGCCTAGGCCACTGATTATTGAAACAATAAATTACTCGAACATTGTCACAAGATGATAACCTTGATAGGTCCCTTTGAGAAGGGTATCTTGTCTGTTTGTTTGTGTTGTTGCAGGTGCAGTGTATACCAGACAGTGCGCTGTATGCGTTCCCAAGCAGGATGATTCTTTCTTCTCCAGCAAGTTCAGCAGCATCTCCCTGCAGAGTCTGAACGTGAGATCGCGAGCATTGATATGTCTCCCCAGGCAGAGAAGATTCTCTCCCCAGCCAAGTACATCCTGAAGGAATGTCGTCTCCCCAGCTGAGTCAGGCGCCGAAGCGTGTGTTCATCCCCCAGCACCGGGTCACAAGTGCAGGTCTCGTAGGGGACTATTCACTGAAGTGTGCAGCAATTGGCAGTTCCAGACTGAAGCCTCCAGCAGAATTGAAATTCCCCGCAGAGTCGTACTCTCCCTAGCAAGCAGGATGATTCCTTCTT
Organism: Lathyrus sativus; assembly: GCA_963859935.3. NCBI lineage: Eukaryota > Viridiplantae > Streptophyta > Magnoliopsida > Fabales > Fabaceae > Lathyrus > Lathyrus sativus. Next base: position 140,038,734 of record OZ012740.1, on the reverse strand, counting down.
CCCCAGCCGAGTTTGCAGATCCCCAAGAGAGCCGAGTCCTTGGAAGCATTTCGGGCCATGATTGGTTTTCCCCAGTAGAGTGGTTGAATAGCTGATGTGGTATTTCCCCACCGGAGTTGTTATCTCCAGGAAGGTTGGCCATGAAGGCCGTGCAGTTTATTTTCGCGATTGACATCGCTTTCCTCAGCAGGTCCAGGTTCTCGTAGAGCTTTTTTCCCCTGCAGCAGTCAACTGAAGTTTGCTTCCCCGTGCGGAGTCCGATTGAGATTGGCGTGACCTTTTCTCCGTGGCAGGATGATTCCTTCTCTCCACCAGAGTGTTTCTTTCTCCCTGACAGGAGGACTCTCCCTTCAGCATTTATTTTGCTGATAGGATCGTAGCATTTTGCATGATTGCATAACATTTTGCATGATTGCATAGCATTTCCACCGTGCGGAACATTACGCCATTGACGAGCATATGCATACTAAACATGTGTTAGGTCGTTACCGTTCTTGTTTTGTAGGTGTTCCTCCGCAGAGTCGTTTGCTCAAGATGATTCTTGAATTCTCCCCAGCAAAGTCGTTGCTCAAGATGATTCTTGAAATCCCCAGTGAAGTCGAAAGAGAGGGTGCTCGAGTTGATGCTTAGAGTCCCCGGCAGAGCGTTTGCTCAGGAAGATTCCTGAAATCTCCAGCATAGTTATTAGTCCAAGATGATTCTTGAAGTCCCCGATGGAGTTATTGGTCCAAGATGATTCTTGATGTCCTCAGCAGAGATGATTCACCCAGAATGATTTCTGGACCTCGAAGCAGAGTGACTTGATAGTTCTCCAGAATCCCCAGCGGAGATGCGTCATCCCCAGCAGGTTTCCGAGCAGTGAAGTTGAAACTTCCCCTAAAGACTTGATGATTGAAGTCCAACCGTATTAACGAAGCAGTTCTCTCAGCTGATGCGGAGTGCCTGATGGTAGAAGTTGGATATCCCTAACTGGTTCATGATTGACCGAGAATTCTATTCCCGACTTACTGATGAAGTCCGGCTGATGCCCGAAAGTTTTATTTGAATGCCCGATGGTATGGTTAACTTGATTGCTGACCTGATGAGTCCCGAGGAATCCTGATGCCTGACGGCATGATCGACCATGTATCACCGGTTACCGTGTGACCAATTCTCCAGCTAGTTGTCATGCATCTAATATTTCAGTTTTCGAAGATTTGTTCCCATCAGAGCATCGTGTACTTGTGCAGTTGGCAAATTTCCGGGTTTGTCGGTATTCAACCATCTCTCACCTCGATTGGTTGAGGGCCGTTCGCTTCTCACCCAGTCACGTTCAAGCCGTTTGAATAGGGGCAGTTGTTGCACCCCAAAATTTGACCAACATTTCTTTACCTAGCTTATGTTTCATTTCATTCACATTAGCATTATCATTTGCATTTCATTGACATGTATGCAGGAGATCAAGAGGTATGACTACCAATCAAAGGCTACACAAGAGTTTGAAGCTAGCTAAGAAGGTTATTCAAGTGTTCAAGGGTTGATATCTTTGTCAGAGAAGTCAAAAGATCCTCAGAGAGAGTGGTTGAAACCAAGAGTGTGTGCCTCCTAGCTTGAGAGTTGTGGGAAGTCATCAGATGATTCTGAAGCCATGAAGTTAGACTTGAAGCCTTTAGAGAGCTTATGAGATGCCTTGAAAGCCATCATGAAGCCTAGATAGGTCATTGTACAAGATTAAAGAGACTCAGCCATGAGTGGTGTAATTAGGGTTTGACTGGGTCAACCCTTAGGTCAACTGATGATTTGAAGAAGGTTGAGACCTAATCTAAAGGCCATGTGATCATGGATTGATGCATTGAGATGTTATAAGGATGATTCCAAGGTTAACTCATCATGATTGAAGAGTTTGAGAAGTTTCAAGCTAGGGTTTCTAAGGCTTGACAGTGTAAAATCCCCTAGTTTGATCCCTATCTTCAAGGCGGTTTAGCTCAAGATGTGATTGTCATCTCATCTTTCCCCCAACATGAATGTTGTAGAGAATCTTCTTAGCTTTAATTTGAGTACTATAAGTCCTTGATAGGATTTGTAGATCTCAAGTTATGACTTTGACAAGTTACAGGTCATCTGAGGTATGTGTATCTGGGGCCTTGAAAGTCACCCAACTTGCATCAAACTTTTTCCCAAGAAGGATGATACCTATGAACTTTTGGTCAACATGAATGTTGTTCCTTATCTTCTTAGCGTTCTAGAGAGTACTAGAAGTCCTTGATAGGATTTGTAGAACTCAAGTTATGGCTTTGACAAGTCAAGGGCATTTTGGTCATTTGGAGATTGCAGGTCATTTCAACCATGAGGCCATAACTCCTATTTCCGGGCTTCAAATGGAAAAATCTTCAACATAAAACTTGTTCAAAATGATGTTTTAAGGCTAGTGAGGAGGTCATGAGATGTTGGAAAGGCTTGTAGCTCAAAGTTGCAAAAATGACCTAAAATAAGGGCATAAGTTAAATAAACCAAAGTTGGAAATTGATATTCTCAACCTACACATCCAAACCATGGCATGTAATATATCATTTTGACTCTAGAAAACATTTTGAGAACATTGGTTTAGCCACATTTTTGAGTTGAGATTCAATTTATGGACTTGCTTTGAAAAGCACTTACTTGCATATTAAGCCACATTTGCAAAACTCAAAATCAAGGCATGAGCAAGGCTTTTTGCAAGCTAAACACCTCTAATATCTCACTTGGGGAGATTTTGGGATGAGAACAAGCTGCTGCACCAAGGGAAACAGAATTGTGCATGTCATGATACATGATTGAAAATCTCATGACATGAGAAGTGGAAACTCTCATTAGAAGGATCTAGAGGGTTCTAGATCATCCAAACTTCATCTATATATTGAATAGAGTTGATCCAATGCAGAGGTTGGTGATCATTGAAGGAGAGAGCATAGCTTGAGATCGAGTTTTCTTGGATTGCAATTGAAATCGGTTTCACCAAATTCCTCACTTTTCATCCATTTTCTTGACTGATACTTCTTCCATGGATGTCAAGGAATGATTCCAGATCATTTTCAAGAAGAATTCGTGGCTGAATAGTGTATGAGCAACTGATTTTCAGCACCTGCAACTCACCATCGGGTTTCAAGATTCAAGCACTTTCAACTGGTTCTTTTGCATACAAAAGCAATGAGGAGGTTCATTGATCGTGTCTGCAAGATTGTAGAGCTTGAATTGGAGGTTTCGTGCATCTGTTCATCCAATATTTCCAGGTTGGTAACTTTCTTCCTATAGCATGATTTAGGTAGAATTAAGGTGAATTAAGGTGTTAGATTTATTGTAGAATGGTGTAGGATGGATTTCAGATGATTAATTGGAGAATTAGAGACAAAATAGGCGAACTACCATTTTCGGTTGAGATTGGGATGTGATGAATCTTGAGGTTTCAGAGGAAACTAAGGGTATGATTGAATTCGTGGCAAGATTTGGGATGAGTTTTATGTTTTGACCGTTTGCAATAGAGGCTCCTAGAGAGAACTAGGGTTGAAGGTGATGACCGGAGCTCCACCGGTGGTGGCCGGAGCTGGGTGCGAAGCTCAGAGGTTTGAAAAGGTTGAAGATGACTCTGACACCATTGGATCCTGTTTTGACTTAGACTTTGAGGCTCATCCAACGACCACGTTTTAAACTTGATTTGTGAAGGATCTGAGTAAGTGAAACGATGCGTTTCACTTACTAGCTGGTTTTGGGCTTAGTGAACTAAGTGTTATCCACACCCCCCTGATGGCCCAACCCATGATTTTAACTGATTCTGATTACTATTTGCACCGTGCGCTTGTCTATTTTAATTGAATTTTCTTTATTTTTTTCATTTTGTTTATGGTTCTTGAAAAATTCATAATAAATTGAAAATTAATCCAATTAAATCCATTCTTTTTGCATTTTACTCATGATTGAGTCTAGTATTTTTTAGAGAAAAAATATTTTCATTTCATGTAATTTCTGATATAATGGGAATTTTACATTTTAATTGATATTAAAATGGTTATGTTTGATACATATTTTTGTGGAATTTTGTATGATCTCATGGTGATGATTTTGATCCTATTTTTTTGTGTGTGATTAGGTTAGACATGTATGATCCCATAGAATGTTTCTCACATTTTTGTGATGAAAATAGGTGTGCTTTCTAGATTGATATTTAGATGCTTCCTTTTTAGGGTTTAGGTTTGATACCTTGTAATGTAGGATTTAGTTCTAGGTCCAATTTGATGGTTTGATCTTTGAAATTAGTGTGGTAGAGTCATGATTGACATAGGTTCCCATAGTAATTTTTGTAGGATTTTACAATTGGTTTTAGTATTTTAGTTAGGACTAACTTTAGTACTAGGTTTTAGGTGATCCTAACCTACTAATTCAACTAGTTTAACTTCCTTAGTCCCCTTAGATTAGGGTTTGTGCTTGGTTTGCCTTTGGTTGAGATTGAAGACAAGTTGAATACAAGATGAGGATGCTTGAAGTTGCTTGGAGCTTTGGATTTGTTTGTGCCTGAAGGTGTCTGATGAAGATTAGGAGATAGGACATAGGGAGAGCCTTGTAGTTAGAATGATTTCTTTCACAAACATGGAAAGCATCTTGTGCTTCCATTCCTCCCAATGACTAAAAGTCCTTCTCAAATATTCACATCCCTCCTTTGGAAGGATGAGTGGCTTTATCTGAAAAGTAGAACTTTGAGGGAACCAGTTTCTCATAATGATGAACCCTTACAGGCTTCCTTTGGTTGTCAGTAAGCTGTTTATCATCCCTCTCATTCTGTTAAATCAATTGTCTTCTGGTTTGAGTATCTTGAAAGATGTTAGACTTGAGTTTGAAGATGAGGACTTCATTGAAGAGTGTGGAAGAGGATGATTCCTGGAGCATTGCCATTGTAGCTGAAGCTTGAAGAGCAAGAAGAACAGGTTGATACTCGAAGACCCAAGGGAGATTGAATGAAGAGCTGAGGCTTGAGAAAGAATTGAAGGATGAAGTTGACACTTCTAAGTGATTAAAGATTACTCTAAGAAGCTGAAGCTTGTAGATGAAGAGAGAAGACCAAGTTGCTACTGGTAAAGCAAAGAGAGCTGAAGCTTGAAGACTAAGTTGATACTTAGGAAGAGGATTCAATTGAGATTGAGTGTAAAGCTGAGGCTTGAGGAATAAAGGATGAGTTGATATTCACATTGATGCTTGAAGAGCCTGAAGGAATCAAGTTGCTACTTGTAGTTAAGAGTGAAGCCTGAAGGTGGAATTGACGGAAGAGCTGAAGCTTGGATAAGAGAGAATAAGTTGACACTTATGTTGATGGGTTGAAACCTGGAGAAGCAAGTTGATACTTGGCATGAAGGGTGATTGAAGTCTGAAGACTAGATTGCTGTTAGAAGAGCTGAAGCTTGGAATTGAGAGAGTTGTTGATCTGCTTTCTTGTCTATTTTCTTCTCTGTGCTGATGTGCCTTGTTTGACTTGCTTGATGCATTAGAATAAGTTCATGTCTAGACTGACTTTAATCTAGGAGCATGATTGCACTAGAGGTTGAGTTGCTCTCTCTGCTTGTATTGTTACTGTATGGCTTTGCTTGCGGGTATTCGGTAGAGCCCAGCTCCCTTGCCCATGTGGTTTATTTTGCTTGACAGCATTTCATTTCTTCTGTATGATTGCAGTTTACTGTATTCTGCTTGATAGCATGTTATCTTTTTGCTGTATGATTGCAGTCATTCATTCTGGCTTGAGGTTGAGATGAGCTTGTGGAGGCTGATGCCCCACACACATTTCCTCCCTCACTTGCATTGCATGCATTTTACAGTCGTTTACTGTTTACTGTTTAAGCTGATGCTTTATCTGTTTCTGTGTATCATTGACATGATCCCCTAGGAATCTCACTTCCTTTGATAAGGAAGTGATGATAGAACTCTAGGTTGAAACCTATGCATGATAACTTCTAGGAGTTCCCTGTTTCAAACTTCAACTATAGGATGAATCCTTGGCATGACAACAGTAGGACTTGATAGTCTCCCATTAGTTGAGCATGTTCTCATCTCATCTCAAAACAGCTTAAAATACAGTAATCATGAATGATTTCTTTCGTACGTTACGAGCCTTAGGCTATCTGAGAAAGGAGTGTTGGAGAGCTTCTTTCCAACAGTCTGGATGTTTAGTATGGCACCCTTTGGGTGACATGCGACGCATTCACTCTCAGATCATAGTCTTTAGTGCGATTGAAATTGCAAACACAATAAAAAACAGTTCTTCTGTAAAAGACAGGAAACAAACTTCAAACCTTTTTGCCCCGTGGGCCCATAATTCAAAGGAAGCTTTTCTGAAGAAAAGAGTGTCGTTAAACTTCAGCGCCAACGCAAACAGGCTCTGTCCCTAACTGCTGGAACTGCTGTTTAACCCTACTCGATAAAATAGATGAATCTAAATCCCCATAATCCGTATTAACCCGAACTACGTAAGCTCTGATCTCTCATGCCTGTTGAGAGTACGTAGGCATAATACTGACGTATTGGCGAGCCACCTTCCCCGTAACCCGTCGTAGGTCGAACTACGTTGACTCTGATTTCTCATTCTCTGATGAGAATACATAGGCATAAAGCACGACGCTTTGCCGAGTCATTTTTCTTTTCTGTTTAAGCCAGCCTTGATAGGTAGATAGATAAACCAACTCGTCCAGTAAACACAACAAGCATGGATCCCGTCGAGTACGACGGACGTGACGGGTGCTAATACCTTCCCCTTGCGTAACCGACTCCCGAACCCAGACAACGGTTGCGATGACCTTGTCTTATACCTTTTCGTCAGGTTTTTCCGATCGTTTCCTTTCCCGCTCCGAGGGATAAATAAAGAAAGGTGGCGTCTCTTCTGTTTTGCCGGCACCTTATTTTCGTGGAAGCGACAGTATCCCCATGTGAAAGTCATGATATTTTCTCCGCCGGGAAGTTATAACTTTGAAGCAAGATTTGGTTCTACCATCGACTCTTCCTATCCTCGATAGATGTACTGTTGCAAAGGTCCCCAAATATCCCCATCGAGATGTTTATTTCATCTCATGTTTCCTCCTCTCGTCTATTTCGTCAGCATATGCATGAGCCTAAGCAGTGCATACTCATTGCATGATATTTTCATACACATTAACATACACATTTGTATACACTTTGGCATACGCATTGGCATTTGCATACTTGATAATAGCCTAGGCGTCCCGCCGTGGACGAAAACGCCTTTTACCCTAGCTTTTAGGTCAAAGAGTCGTCGTACTCTGTTTTAGGGTTTCTCGCCGTGGAACACCTAATTTTAACCCTAATTTCAATTAACAAGTCCAACGTAGAAGTAGGAGTCTCAAGACTCCATGTAAGCGTTTCCTTAAGAAATGCTTACTCCCCATTAAAACCTTGACCACAGTCAAGAAGTTTCTAACCTTCCTTTCGAGGGGAACTACAATTACTCTGATTCCATTCCTGTCAGGATATGTAGGCACAAGATGCGATGTCTTGCCGAGTAAACTTAGGACTAACCCTTAGGTCTTTTAGGTCACTCTATCCCTTAGCTCAGTATATATATTCCAAACAGATAATAATATAAAAAAAGCATACAATAAACAAAAGGTTCCTGTAGAGTACTACAAAAGTTTAGGGTGCTAGTACCTTCCCTAGACTTAACCAACTCCTTACCTAGGTCTCTCCCCGCATTTTGTTTACGATGCAAAAATAGGTTTTCCCTCTTTTGACCTTTCCCTTCGGAAAAATCAAAGAGCGGTTATGAATTAAGAATTGTGATTCAAACTAATTAATAGTTTGATATCCTATTAAGCTCGATTCTTGAAAGAATTATGAATGCTTAAGCTTGATTCTTCGACATGTAATGTCCGGTTTCATTTGAATGTTAAACATGTTGTCTTTGCCTTGCTTGCCTGCTGCCTTCCCTTTTACACCTGCTTTTATGCTTAAATATGTGTTGTTATAGGCTGTCTTGCTTGTATGCTGGATTTTATGCTGTTTTGTGCATGAGGCGCTGTTGTAGCTGCTGTTTTAGCCTTATTTACTTGCTTTTTGCTCTGTCTTTGCATGTTCCCTTAGGATTCTTATTCCAATTTAATTTCCGATTAAATTTGGAGTAAGATAGACATTAGAAGTTTAATCCATACATGATAACAAGTAGGCTAGTCCTTTTTAACCTCAACCTTAGGTCCATCTTTTGCATGCTAGCATTAGGGTAGAATCTTCTTTCGCATCCCAACTTTAGGACCACTTTGCATGACAACGTTAGGGCCGAGTTTCCCTTAGACCTTTCGTACGTCTCTCTCCTGATCTTAAAACACATTCTAACTCATCTAATAAATACGATGAACATTGTACACTACTAGCCTTAAACACATGGGAAATGATGAGTAGGGGGTTTCTCCTCAGTTGTCTAGAGTGTTTAGTGTATGCCCTTTGGACGATATGTGACGCATTCGCTCCTATGTCATAGTCTTTAGTGCAACGTGAATCACAAAGCAAACTAATTCACTTCACTAAAACTCACAAATCGAATCAAACTTTTTATCCTTCGGGATTTGTAGTCGTGGTTAAAAAATACTTTGCTTAAAAGAGACCCACTGGATAGAAAAAGAAAAGTCCAGGAAAAAATGGGGCATCCCGACGAACCATAAAACGAGAAGGTTCGGGAAAAAATTAGGGATAAAAGAAAAAGAATGAGCCCGCAAGGTTGAAAACTTGAAAAGGCGACTTTGGCAAAAATGGGTATCCCGGTGGATTGTAAACCCGAAAGGGCAATCCAAGAAAAAGTTAGGGATTTGAAAGCAAACGATTGTGGTTTATGTTCGACCTGTGAGTTAATACATGGTTATCCCGAAGAAAAGGAATCATTCCAATTAGTCTTTTCAGAAGGCGAAACATGGGGGAACATCGAAGACATACAGGTCATAGCTGAATCGACACATGGTGGTGGTATGTTTCCATATTGTCGACATTTGTATATTTTCTTTTTGCTTTTTTTGGTGCAATTACCTCTTTTCAGGAATTGCATCCGAATTGTAATTCGCCTATTTACATGCATTTCATCAATAAAGTATTCATTACAGTCAAAGAGCTTTTCATTCTTGTTTTTACTTTTACTGTTTTGTTTGCAAAAATATCCGATATTTTTGATAAACGTTACAGGTGAAAACATAAGGCTTTCAGAGCATAATGAAAGCATTGGATTTGCTTGAACGATAAGTGTCATGAATGGTAACCTAGGTAGCCATTTCACACATGTGGCATCCTATTGTTTCTTGTTGGTTGTAGGATAGCAGGATCCTCTCCCCAGTAGAGCTTTTCTCCCTAGCGATGAAGTTCTAACGACAATGCATGGTGAATTATTCCTCCCCTAGTAGGAGTTCAGAGTTCTATTTCCCAGCCGAAGTGGACTCGTACTACCCGATGAGTGTTCGGAGGTTGACTACTTTAGATAGAATGCAGTCAGGCATTTTGTTTCCCCCCACAGCAGAGATTTTGTCTTCCTCACAGAATCCTGTTATCAAATCAGAAGTGTTGTCACCAGTGAAGATGACATATCTCCAGCAGAGCAAGTTCGGTTTCCCCACAGAGGCTAATCCTCAACAGGGTGGATTTATTCTCAACATATTCAGCAGAGTAAAGTTAAAGGATATTCCCTCAGCGGTAGGGTAGATTTCAATTCAGTGTTACTCTCCAGCAGAGGCAACGTCCTTGACATCCTTCCTCAACGGAGTCGACGCTTTGGTGTCTCTCCCCAGCAAGATCAGTATTCGTGAACTTCTTCCCCGAGTAGAGGTTAGTGTTGATTCCTTCGACAAGTACATCAACGGCAGATTAATATATCCGGCAAAGTCTAATGATCATTGGCATCTTTCAGGATCAGTTTTCGTGACGGGCTCCCAATAGATGATATTCTAATTTGCCTCAAAGCAGATGTTTAAGCAGAGCTTGTTTATTCCCTAGTAGAGAGGAGTTCTCTCTAGATGTTCATTACATTCCTTGTGGAGGGGAATCATTAACAGAGATTACTTTCATCTCTTCGTCAGGATGGAATCTTCAATAGAAGTCTCGGATATCCCTAGCAGGGTGGATTATTACTTGCTAATCCCCAGCAGGGCGGATTACTATTCTTGTATTCCAAGCAGAGTGGAACCTTCAGCAGGTGCTTGTCATCCCCACCTGGTGGGATTTCAGCGCCATTCTTGATTCCTCACTGAGTAGAATTTTGGTGTATCCTCTAGCAGTGTGAAGTTTTTCAAGGAGATCCATTCAGGTCGTATCACCCAACAGAGTGAAATTTTACAGGAAGGCCATCCAGGGCGTATTCCTCAGCAGGGTTGGTTTGCTGGTCTTCTCAGCACTCCTCTGGGTGGTGTTCCTTTGCATTTGCATTTTTCATAGTGTAACGCCCCGATTCTGATTTCCCATTTTTGTTGAGTCTTTTATTTTATTTGGGTGATTATTATTTTATTTGTGGAATTGGTGTGTTAATATGTTATGTTTGCATATTGTGTTATTTTATCGTTTTGGGAGTTTTCGGGGAAATTAGGTTGGAGGGTATTTTAGATATTTCTTAATTAATGATAAGTTAGAAATTTTGTAAGAAAAGAAATAGAGAGAATGAGAATAGAATGATATAAGATAGAAAGTGGAGAGAAAAGGAAAAGAAAAGAGAAAGAAAGAAAAAAGGGAGAGAAAGAAAGAGGAAGAAGAAGAGAAAAAGAGGAAAAGCTTGTAGATCTTCAAAGAAACTTCTAGGAATCGATTTAATCGGGTAAGGGTGTGAAATCTTATTATCTTATCAATGTGTATGATTATGTATGTGTTGTTTGGATTGTTTGGGTTGTTTTTCTATATTTTCCATTTTATGTCGAAATGAGTTAAATCGATGGAAGTTGATGTTTTTACGGTTAGAATTTGGAATAAATTGCGTAGTTTAGTCAAGGATTGTTAGGCCGAGGCTATTGAAACTTGTTTGTTTGGAATCGGGTGATTTGGTCGCTTTTTGACATTTTTGGAGAAAAGAGGGTTTGAGTAGCGCAGGATTCACTAAGCGAGTCGCTGGCGAGTGAGCTAGCGAAGCGTTCGCTAGGCAAGCACCTAGCGAGCCTGTAGTGAACACTCCCAGACTTGGACAGAACCAAAAAGACCCTCATTTGCTATGGCGAGGGAAGTAGCGAAGTGCTCGCTAGGCGAGGCACCAGCGAGTAAGTAGCGAACACTTCTAGTAGCATAAGGACAACCTTCACTAGCATGTTCGCTAGGCGAGCCAGTAGCGAATGTCCGCTATGTCTTTGCTAAGTGAACAGTGTAGCGAGCGTGACAGAACAACATTTTATTTTTGTTTCCATTCCAATATCGATTCTTCGATGTGTAGCTTGTGTGCTGTTATATGATATGCTGTGGGTAGCCGTATGGCGTGAATCCTAGATTGTGGAATAGATTGTGAAATGTGGCCTTTTGGCAAATGAATGCATTGTTTAAATTGAATGTGAATGCATGATAATTGTGATAGAATTCATTACCGTTTGGCGTAATTGAATGTGAATGTATATGGATTGTATGTGATAGAATGAGATGAATGCATGAATATATATTGTGAATATGTATGCATTTCAAGAATGTCTGGAGTCATTTTGCATATGAAGCATAATGAAGTGCATTCTTGTGTTGTGGATTCTAATGAGAATCTGTTGTAACATCGTGTGCTTATGTGAGGTGTGAGTGATGATTACAAACGATTATGTGCCCATGTGGGGTGTGAGCAATC